>CM074720.1:99761595-100961595 GCA_037306005.1 Rhinophrynus dorsalis
ACTAAAGGTGATCTAAAATCAGGGCCGGATTTACATCTCAGGAGCCTGTAGGCACAGAAATCTATCAAAAGTTTTGACTGAAATATTTTTATTCAGTCACAAAAAAAAACATAGGCATTATTCCACCCTTTCTGTATATACCTACTTTGACCAGAACTTGAAACATGGAGATTTAAGTTTAACCCTTTGAGAGCCAGAGAAGTATCCATTTCAAAGCAATACATTGGATACCTTTCTGGCACTCAAAGCATTAACACCAAGAATAAAGGCCCATATTTATAAAAGCAAATTAAAGTTATTCCCAGAGTAAACCAACTATACCATGGGGGATATAATAACATGCCCTAAATTTCTATGTACTTGAATAGAGCTTTTTAACCCCTAGAATACAAGATAGGTCTCCAGTGCATTACAAAGCATTTTGGAACCTCTCCAGCATCCAATTGGTTAAAAGACCAATTTAACTTATCAGGAATGTTTATTTGTCCCATGTGGTGCATTTGGATTACTCTAGAATGACTGCAATTTGCTTTTATAAATATAGGCCATAGGATCTTAGCTGTAAAAGAAAATTGCTGTAATTCTACAACAAACCAACTGCATTATAGGGGGAAATACACCCCAGTGATTTAACCCTAGAATGCTAGAGGCACAGCATGTGTTGTATAGCTCTCCATTTAAAAGTGGAATTTTAGGACTTTTTATTTCCCCCATAGTGAAGTTGGTTTGCCCCAGAAATGCATCTATACGCCAGGGCCAGGGATTCTGAAGCAGTAAAGGGAAATGTCCATTGGCGACGTGAAGAATAAAGTTAGGTTTCAAAAGGATACCTGCTCTGCCTCTTATACCTCTTAATAACAGCAGGGAGCCAGAGTGGGGTGTCTCATACCCGGTGCAGGCTTACCTCAAGGCCTGGCCAGAGGTTAAATAAACCGTCCGTGCAGCTTCTAGACAGAGTCTGACTGTACAGGCAGAGCCAGAGGCAGCAGCTGAGTAGCTCCTCTGTATGTATGTGTGTGTGTGTGTGTGTGTGTGTGTGTGTGTGTGTGTGTGTGTGTGTGTGTGTAGCAGCTGCGTTGAAGTTGGTGTTCGTCGGCTCGCTTCCTGCAGGATGCACTGAGCGTGGTAGGAAACGGGGCAGTTCTGAACTTCCAGCAAGTGGTGGAGGACAATGACTAATGTAATGCGCCTTAGTCCGACTGTGACACTGACTCCAGCGCCTGTCTTTCAAGTTCTGTGTCACAGAGTTGGCTGGTGCAGCATCCCGATCCCACCCCCAAGGAAAAGGCTGGTTAATTTTAAAATAAAAAAATAAATAAAAAAAAATCGAATTGGCTTTACTTAATATTATTTGCATCAAAATGAACCAATGTCTGTCTTTAGTTCTCTCTCTCTCTCGCTTTCTGTGTCTCTGTCTGTTTATCTATGTTCATCTTTTGGCCTAGGCTTTAGTCATTTTAGCTCCGCGTTCTACAGGCATACCCAGTGCATTGTAAAGCAAAGCTTTGGACAGGCTTCTTGCACTCAAAGGGAATCCAGTTTAAAGAAAAATACACAGACAGAATTAAATGGCTTAATCCAAAAGGAATGTTACCATGGTTACCTCTTTGCGATCAGTTTGCTCACAAGTAAGTGCTGACTGAGTCGTTCATCCATCCAAAGCCATACCATATGCTGCAGGGACTGTTGAACCTTCTCCCTTGTTCTGTCTGATTGATGTCTGGTAATATGGAATCTGAACAGGAACAAACGTCTTTCCTTCCAAAATTGTGTATATTGCCTTTTAGAATGTACAGCAGTAATATTAAGTCTGAACAGGGAAGATGTTTGTTCTTGCTCATACTCCATATTGCCTATCGCCATTCAGCCAGAACAAGAGGTGCAGGCGCTTCAACTTTCCCTGCAAGAAGTGGCACATGTTGGGTGAGCGACTCGGTAAGTGCTTTCTTACATGGAGGTAACCAGGTCACCATACCCTTTTGATAAAGCAGGTGCCTTGGAGTTTGAATCTCCTTAATCCACTTACATTTTTGTGAATCTGTAAACAAATGCTCTATCTTTAAGGAGCCACCTTCTTAACTAGCAAATGCTTCAGTATGAGCAATAAAACAGAATAGCTTCTACTCTTACATAATTAGATTCATTTGGTTGATGCTAGGGTGTGCATATATGTTGAATGGAATGCTGCCAAGAGCTGCTTTGTTAGCACACATTTAACTATCCATCTATCAAAGTCAATATTAGAAAAATTGGAGGAAAAAATGGCTCCACATTTGAATAATGAGAGCCATTCATTGGAAAAATTTGTACTCCCTCCCCCCTGCTCCTTCAGTTTTCAACCTTGAAGACTAACAGAGGTTTTGAAACACTTTTAAAACTGAAGTGGCCATCATGTTAGGCCAAACAGCTGGGGAGATGTACTAAGGGTTGATGCTGTGGTGATGTGTGTCTGGAGATGTGTGGTGAGTACATCGCCTTGCTGATGGAGACACAGCGCTATATGCACTAAGAATTAGAGGTCAAGGAAAGGGGGGGGGTCTCCTCATTGGCATGGAGGGTTCTCAGATTGCTGGTAATGTGGAAGGGATGCCTTCTCTTACACATAACCAGTAGTTCAACAACCCTGGAGCCTGAGTGCATTCTCTCTGCTCCCCCATTTGTCCACCAGGGAAGAGAGATGATCCTCTCAGACGTCAGCACTACAAACGGCATCGTTCCTGTGCATTGCATGGACTTGTGCCCACCTCTTCTTTGGTATATAACATTCATGCATTTTTGTGTTGGCTCCTTATGCAAACAGAAACAACTTGGCTTTTCCAAAACAAAAAAGTGACCAGACTTTCTGAGGGTGAATGCATGAGTAAATATACCAAAATATTACTTGCAATGTGCAAAGCAAGATATTGTAACATCACCATTGTTTAACCACAAGTAGATGTGAAAACATAATACCTGTCCACTGTTGACTGTAGAACCACACATACACTGTCTTGTTCCCCAGCCATGTTCCAGTACTCGCTGGTAGTCATAGAACCACATATGTTCCACTGGTAGTTACAGAACCACACATACACGGCACCAAAGCCACCTTCCACTGTTTACTGGTAGCCACAGAACACCACATACACTGTCTAGTTTCCCAGCTTTGTTCTGCTGTCCACTGGTAGCTACAGAATTACACACATGCCCTCTGCTTCCTCAGCATTGTTCCATGTACAGATAATGTGCTTCCCCAATCTTATTCTACTCTCCCATGAGTAGCCATAGAACTACACATACATACAATGTGCTCCCACAGCCTATTTCCACTGGCACAGAGGGTCTACAGTGAGGGAAAAAATTATTTGATCCCCTGCTGATTTTGTACGTTTGCCCACTGACAAAGAAATGCTCAGTCTATAATTTTAATGGTAGGTTTATTTGAACAGTGAGAGACAGAATAAGAACAATAAAATCCTGAAAATCGCATTTCAAAAAAAGTTAAAAATTGATTTGCATTTTACTTAGTGAAATAAGTATTTGACCCCCTATCAATCAGCAAGATTTCTGGCTCCCAGGTGTCTTTTATACAGGTAACAAGCTGAGATTAGGAGCACTGTCTTAAAGGGAGTGCTTTTAATCTCAGCTTGCTACCTGTAAAAAGACACCTGTCCACAGAAGCAATCAATCAATCAGATTCCAAACTCTCCACCATGGCCAAGACCAAAGAGCTGTCCAAGGATGTCAGGGGCAAGATTGTAGACCTACGCAAGGCTGGAATGGGCTACAAGACCATCACCAAGCAGCTTGGTGAGAAGGTGACAACAGCTGGTGCGATTATTCGCAAATGGAAGAAACACAAAATAACTGTCAATCTCCCTCTGTTTGGGTTTGAATGCAAGATCTCACCTTGTGGAGTTTCAGTGATCATGAGAACGGTGAGGAATCAGCCCAGAACTACATGGGAGAATCTTTTCAATGATCTCAAGGCAGCTGGGACCATGGTCACCAAGAAAACAATTGGTAACACACTACACAGTGAAGGACTGAAATCCTGCAGCGCCTGCAAGGTCCCCCTGCTCAAGAAAGCACATGTACAGGTCCATCTGAAGTTTGCCAGTGAACATCTGAATGATTCAGAGGAGAACTGGGTGAAAGTGTTGTGGTCAGATGAGACCAAAATCGAGCTCTTTGGCATCAACTCAACTCGCCGTGTTTGGAGGAGGAGGAATGCTGCCTATGAGCCCAAGAACACCATCTCCGCTGTCAAACATGGAGGTGGAAACCTTATGCTTTGGGGGTGTTTTTCTGCTAAGGGGACAGGACAAATTCGCAGCATCAAAGGGACGATGGACAGGGTCATGTACCGTCAAATCTTGGGTGAGTACCTCTTTCCCTCAGCCAGAGCATTGAAAATGGGTTGTGGATGGATATTCCAGCATGACAATGACCCAAAACACATGGCCAAGGCAACAAAGGAGTGGCTCTAGAAGAAGCACATTAAGGTCCCGAAGTGGCTTAGCCAGTCTCCAGACCTTAATCCCATAGAAGATCTGTGGAGAGAGAGCTGAAGGTTAGAGTTGCCAAACGTCAACTTCGAAACTTTAATGACTTGGAGAGGATCTGCACAGAGGAGTGGGTCAAAATCCCTCCTGAGATGTGTGCAAACCTGGTGCCAACTACAAGAAATGTCTGACCTCAGCGATTGCCAACAAGAGTTCTGCCACCAAGTACTAAGTCATGTTTTGCAAAGGGGTCAAATACTACTTTCACTCAGTAAAATGCAAATCAGTTTATAACTTTTTTGAAATGCATTTTTCAGGATTTTTTTGTTGTTGTTCTGTCTCTCACTGTTCAGATAAACCTACCATTAAAATTATAGACTGATCATTTCTTTTTCAGTGGGCAAACGTACAAAATCAGCAGGGTATCAAATAATTTTTTCCCTAACTGTATGGAATATTTGCATGCAACCCATGACATTTGTGGCCTAGATCTACATATTTCTGTTTATCGTTCCAGGAGCCATTTTGGGACTGCATTGTGCATCCCTAGATTTTTAGGAGCATACATGGTAAAACATAATTGCTCTTTAACCCTATGAGTGCTGGAGGGGTATGCAAAGCAATGTGTTGCGTATCTCTCTGGCACTCAAAGATTTACAGGATATTCTCTTTAACACCATGTTTTTTCTCAGCAAACCCTTATTTTTCTTTTACTTTTTATCACAATCCTTCCTTTCCCTGTCCATGCATTTTGGATTTTATTTAATAGAAAATGCCAACTCTAAAGTGTTCTGTAATCTGATTTGTTGCAGGGCACACCAGTGTTTGTTCATGCCGGCCCTTTTGCCAACATTGCACATGGTAATTCCTCAGTTTTAGCTGATAAGATTGCGCTGAAGCTGGTTGGGGAAAATGGCTTTGTGGGTAAGTCCATATTTTTGTCCAGCTTTAAAATGCATGAGATTTATATTAATAAAATTAAAATAAATGCAACAATTGTTAAAGGAAAACACCACCACTTAATACTAACCTCCCACTTAAACTCTTAATGGACTGTATGAATTTTGCCCTTGTGCCTTTGTCCACTAGTTAACATCTTCAATCAGTCCTCGATATCATGTCTGTGGAGGGCGACATAATGATTTCAACCGAAAGAGGCAAATACATGAGCTTAAAGGGATAGTAATGTCAGAAAAAAAAGGATCAACTATATGGCAGATACAATTTAAAAGAGAGTACTTGCACCTATATATAGGAAAATAAAGTTCTCTGCTCCCTCCCCTTTCTGCCTCATGAGCTGTAAAGCTGTCAGAAGCAGATTCTGTTTCCTGGGTCAGAAGGTGGCTCTTCAGCAGCGCCGACATATCGATACCTAAAAATAAATACTACATTGGAACGGTCTACAACTTGTGCCTGGTTTGCAAGCACATGTTGTATACCATTCCAATGAAGTATTTATCTTTAGATATCGTTATATCGGCGCTGCTGAAGAGCTGCGCCTGGTCAAGCGACCAGAATCTGCTTCTGACAGCTTTACAGCGCATCAAGAAGAAAGGGGAGGGAGTGGAGAACTTTATTTTCCTATATCTCTCAAAACATAACGGTTTGAGAGATACGAATAAGTGCATGTACTCGCTTTTAATTGTATCTCTTTTAATTGTATCTACCATATAGTTAATTTTAACTGCAAATTGACTTTTTTTTATTGACATTACTATCCCTTTAATTAACCCTTTAACTCTCTTATTGGGCATCCCTCTGGCACTCAGTGTGTTAAGAACCAGGGGGCTGCACAGTGCATTTTTTTGTAAGGAAAGTTATTTGGTGGTGTTGGTTCGCCTTTAACAATATGTATGTCACATGCACATTATACACTCCCTGCACTTTGCACCTACCCTTTCCCCAGTACCAACATCACTCCAGACATATAAGCGATTTGTGAGGATAGAGATTTTCAAAAGGGAGGATTTTTTCCCTTGCTGACAATATAGGGGTTCTAATGAAAACATACTTATTTTTCATTAATTGCTGTGAGAAGTACACACCTAGGACCATAATCAGTAAGCTAGAGAGGTGGGATTCTGGAGCAAGCCAGCTGAACTATGGTAGATAAATTAAAGGTCACAGTGAATTAACTTGGGCTTTTAACTCCTTGACTGCTAGAGTGGTTTCCAGCTCTTTGCTTCACAAATCACTGCATACCTCTCTAGCATTAAAGGTGTTTAAAAAACCCATATAAATCACTGGGAATTTGGAGAACTTCTTTACCCTGTAGTGCCGTTGATTTGCACCAGAATTGCATCACTCTAACTTATTAGCTACTGCCCCAGCACGGTGCACTTTTTGCATATTTTTACTTCTGACTGAAAAAGCATGTCTGGCAACGGTCTCAAATTTCCAAGTACCCTGCCTTGTTTTGGATCCCTATCCCAGTTTTTGTCCATGGACACTGAAGAATGTTGCACTAATAAAAATATTGCCTGTCATTAACCCTTTGCAATGCATTGTATACCCCTCTGGCACTCAAATGGTTAATTTCTGCAATATGCTAAATCAGAATATTTCTAAAACCTTCACTGTGTGACTATATAGACAGCAGTGGTTTCTGGCGACCAGTTGGTGCAGCTACTAACAGGTTGATTAAAAGCCAATTGGAGCTGAAGAATGTTTGAGTGAAGCAACTGTCAGCAGTAGATGTATCCTTGCTTTACTCGTCAGGAAAATGTGCTACAGTATATGTATTTTTTCATAACCCTTTGAGTGCCAGAGAGGTTAATTAAATATAGCTATTCTTTTTAATTTTAAGTAGGATATTAAGTATTTTTCGATGTTTACTTCGCAAGATGTTGGCGATTTCTCATGTGCCCAGTGGGGCTATCATTTAAATAGCAGATTTATAGGATTAGGGAACCTCAAAGTATGTAACAATAATAAAAAACACAGTATTGCTAGGTTTATGCATTTGAGTTTCTGAGAACAAGGAGCTAATGTAAAACTATATTTTGATTGTTATTACTTTTTAATAAACTGATTAATTTGAGGGATAACCTTCTGAATATTATGCCTGGGAGATCACTGTGTTTATCTCCCAGGAGCCCAGCCAAGCTAATCACTGATTTCAGAAAACAAATCAAATAGTGAAAACATCCAGCAGGAAATGCTTGGGGCATTATTGGAGTTCCTCATGTAGGAGTAGGATTGCATTTCTAAGGAAATAAATTAGAATGACAGGTATTCAGAAAATTTATTTTGGTTTGAAATTATGATCTTGATATAGACATGAAGTCTAAATACACCTTGCATCCAATTCTGTTTCATGTAATCGATCTCAGATGGTCCACCTGTTGCTGGTCTGAATTTTCCAGCTCTGAGGAAGTTAGTGTAACCAAATGTTGATTAACTAATAAATGTAAATTGTTTCTCATACTGATGTCCCGAGACTGCCCGTATCAAGTGAATCACTACAGTCCAATTATCATCCCAGGAGTGACCAGGGGAATGAAACCCTCCTGACCACTCCTGTCTAAATTTCTCAGCGAGATTCTGAGTGTTGGCGATGTTCAAGTGAACAGGGGGCGCTTTACCTCCCTAGCCATTCCTGTGAAAATCACTGCACTAATACTCAATGCCATTGACATCCAGTGGTTCCACTACATTACTACATACTAACACTTATTTTGATGTCACACTGATTTAAAGTTTGCATTTTAAAGTTTGCATTAACAAAGTTTTGTGTTAGCCAAATTACCACCTGATACATAATTTATCAAATATTGCTACTTATTTTTTCTGAAAAGTGATCTTTTCTGAGTTTAGCACAGTATGCTCTCTAAACGCTCAGTACAGGGCAGAGCTTATTTACCAAATAATAGCACACTGAAATAGACTTTCAATTTAGATGTAAAAGTATCATTGTCTCCTAAACTATGCATATGTTGTTCTTTTGGCTTAAATGATTCGTAAGCAGTCAACATTTTCAAATGTACAGACATTAAATATTGTTTTGTCTCTAAAGGCTGTTAGGCCAGCTGACATAAACGTTTAGAAATGCATTTTGAGCAAAGGTGGGTATATTACAGGCTATGCAGCTCTTGCTGGACTGCAAAACTCCTCTTCCACAACCAACTGAGCACAAAAGCTTAAAATGCATGCATAAAGCTGACCTAAGTGTGCACATCTCACACATTAATACAATACACTGTACAATCCATTGAACCTACAGAGTATCATATTCAAATGGTCGCAGTACAACTCTATCACTCGGAGATAACATGATCGCTCAAATAGAGTGTACTACATTACACAATAGTCAGTTGAAATATAAATGTTACCCATCAGCAGGCGGTGGACAAATGTTACAACCAATGTTTGTCTGCTTGAATGGCCACATGCCCGAGTGTGTGTTTGAAACAAGCCTAATTGATCAACAGCTAAAAAAAAACACTTGATAGACAAAACAAAAACTGACCTTCAAGCCGTCAAAGGACAATGACACTTGCCTTTTGAGTTTATCATTAGTCTTGTTCGGCCAAGGGCTCAAAGTGTGACCAAAAATGTAAAAGATAAACTTGCTACCCTTGGGCAAGTGGAAAAAAATTACAACACAGTTGCGTGTTTTAAATTGATTTAAAAAAAAAAAAAAAAAAAATATGGAAATGAAAAGGCCAGAAACTAGATACCGTTAAAACGCAGCCAAATATTAACTGGAAAACTATCAATTTTTTGGAACATTAACTATGCAATCCCCCCACACACACACACTCATGCTTTGCAAATAACTAAATTGTAATAATGTTACTACAGTGTCTGGTGATGTCATCTAATATCATGAAAGCACAAGAGAGAGAAGGTTTATAAGTTAATATTATAAAACGTCTCTAATTTTGTTCATTTGAATGATAAGATTAATATTGATTTTGACATTTTTTGCCTTTTAATATGCTAGTACTGTATAGTAGACTGTTAATAGTAATGATAATACTACTGTTTCAGTGCCAGATTATATTCTGTTCTAAACATGCAGTATTCCTGTATGTTTGTTTTATTTTTTATCATAAAGAATATTTTGTGCTGAGAAGTCTCTTTCTTCTGTACGGTTTTGTACACCACCTCTAAGCACAGTGGGATTCAAGGTTATTCTGCTGACTGGAATGACATTAAAGAAAGATGGTTATGTTTAAAGAAAAGCGTATTTTTTTTAACCAGGGTGGGCTATTGATATTAAGTTTTTGGGATGAGAAAAAGGTTCTTTCTTTCAAGAGGGACATTCTTAGATAAAGCAAACATCTCAGAGACAAGTGCACATATGTTGTATTTTTAGTGTGCCCCCTCCCATTGTACTGGGGGGCTAGGCTTGCATTACATCAATTCATGGTGCTTGCATTATCCATTCCCCTGCTACGCTCCGTAATATAAACATCCTGTCTTCTGAACAATCCCCTCTCTGCTACTTTGTTACATTTGTCCTCCCTCATTTACCCTCATTTTCCTAACATTTTTTGTGGATTATTTCTATCTGTTTTTTTCTGATGATAAACAACTGGACCATAAAACATTAAACAACTTGTGTTGCTTTGTCATAATTGCTCTTTTTTGCCATTATAAGCAGGGTTTTGCTTAAAATAAAGGT
Organism: Rhinophrynus dorsalis; assembly: GCA_037306005.1. Lineage (NCBI taxonomy): Eukaryota > Metazoa > Chordata > Amphibia > Anura > Rhinophrynidae > Rhinophrynus > Rhinophrynus dorsalis. Next base: position 99,771,709 of record CM074720.1, read on the forward strand.
ATAAGGTCACTTACTGGTGTATTGCGTTGCCGTGCTGGCAGCATGTAATGGCGTATTTTCCTTTTGGCAGCACACAATAATGTATTGCCCTGCCGGCGGCACACAATGGTGTATTACCATAAATTCATGACTCTGATGGGCCGCATGGCATCCACCATGGAGGCAGTTTGTGATTCCATGGCTCACACCAGGGAGCTCCAGAGGTTCACTATCAGTGCTTGGCATGGGAACCTGGATTGCTATATCGGTCTTCCTCCAGAGGTAAATCAGGACCTGCTCTGGTGGCTGGACAGGTCCAACCTGGAGAAGGGGAAACATTTTCTCATTCAGGCCTGGACCATGGTGATGACGGACACCAGCCTCAGAGGCTGGGGATCTGTCCTGGGTCACCTGGGGGTTCAGGGCAGATGGACTGCAGAGGAGATTCTGCAGTCCATCAATGTTCTGGAGCTCCGGGTGATTCATCATGCTCTGGTGTACTGGTTCTCTCCACCTGAGGGGTTGTCCAGTCCACATCCAGTTGGACAACGCCACGGCTGTGGTGTACATCAACAAGCAAAGAAGCACAAGAAGCGATTCTGCTTGGTCGGAGGTCAAATCTATCTTGGAATAGGCAGAAGATCACGTTTTGGCTATTTCTGCTGTGCACATTACAGGGGGTAGACAACAGCCTGGGCGGACTTCCTCAGCTGTCAAAGGGTGGACCCAGGAGAGTGGGAAATCCACCCAGATATTTTCGACCTGTTGGTGCATAGATGGGGTCTTCCTCAGATAGACCTGGTGGCCACGAGGAACAACAGGAAGGTTCCGCTGTTTTGCTCCCGTTGGAGGAATTCTCTGGTCTTCGCTGTGGATGCTCTGGTGATCCCTTGACATTTTCATCTGCCCTACTTCTTCCCTCCACTTCCTCTCATTACCAGGGTGGTTAGGAAAATTTGGATGGACGGTCCGGCAGTCATCTTGATCACCCCTTACTGGCCCACGAAGCCCTAGTTCCCAGAACTTGTGGCTCTCTCCATTCAGGATCCATTTCCATTGCCACTTAGACTGGATTTCCTCCTTCAGGGCTATCTGTGGAAGGAGGACTTAGAGTGCATGGCTTTGATGGCATGGATGTTTATGCCTCTATCCTGAGAAGGAAATAAATTCTCCTCTGAGGTGGTCACCACTATGATCCAGGCTAGGAAACCGGTTTCTTCCAAAGCTATAGGGGCAACCATAGGGTTTGGTCCATTTTTCAGTCTTGGTGTGTTGACAAGGACCTGTCATCACAAGAGTTTGATCTCCCAATGATCCTGTTTGGTTTTTTTTTTTTTTAATGTACAGGATGGTGTGAACAAAGGGCTCATTCTTGGCTCTTAAGGTTCAGACTTCAGCTCTCTCTGTGTTTTTCCAGAGAAGCATTGCCAGATGTGAAGGTTTTCTTTCAGGGCCTCGCTCATGCCTTCCCTGCTTGTAAGGCTCACACTCCCCAGTGGAACCTTAATCTGGTTTTGGGAGTCTTGCAGCAGCCTCTCTTTCAGTAATTTGCTATTATTCCTCTGTGCCTTCTGACGTGGAAGATTACCTTTCTTCTAGCTGTGGTCTCTGTCCGCAGAGTTGCTGAATTGCAGGCCTTGTCCTGCAAACCACCTTTCCTGGTGTGTCAGAAGGATAAGGCTGTTCCTGAGTTCGATCAGGAGATTGTTGCACCTTCCTTTTGTCCTGACTCCAAATCTGACAAGGTGAGGGATCTCCACTTGTTAGATGTGGTACACTGTCTTAAGTTCTACGTGCACCATACTGAGTCTTTCCGTAAGACTGATGTATTTTTTGTCATTCCTAGGGCAGGTATGGCTGCATCCAAGGTCACTAATGCATCTGAATAAGTCAACCATTTTCAAGGCTTATGAGCTCACAAAGAAACCTGTTCCTTTCCACTTTACAGCACCCTCTACCAGGTCTGTTGGGACCTCCTGGGCCTACAAGAATCGGGCCTCTGCTGAACAGCTGTGCAAGGTGCCCACTTGGTCTTCTGTGCACACCCTTGCCAAGCACGATCATGTTGATGTTTTGGCTTCGACAGGAGGGTCCTGAAGGCAGTTCTGTCTGTTTAGGACCTTTTCTTTCCAGCAGCTTACCTTTTATTAACTGTTTGAGCCCAGTTGGCTTTTTGTTGTGTATTGTGATATTGTTCATGGGGGCCGAATCTTGGTCCTTTCCTTTTTCTTCCCACCCTGGGAGCTTAATGTTGGTACATACCCATGGTACCTGTATGTCCTATTGGACGACAGAGAAAAGAGGATTTTAATCTTACCTGTTAACCCCTTAACGACCCTTGATGGTCATAGTACGTCATGGGTCGATCTGAGTTAACGACCCATATCATACTATGACCTTCATGGAATTCTGGGCTCCTCCCGTGGCTGCACACTGTTCGGGGAGTCCGGAACCAGAAGGAGCAAAAAAAAAAATAAAAAATGCTCTGTGGTCCTTAACTGACCTCGCCGTGCCAATCGGCCAGTTGTTAAGGGGTTAAAGGGACTGTAATGTTTCACAATAAAAGCTGCTTCAATTAATCTTCATATTATTTGTTATTTTAATACTGTCTGAGTTGTAGTTCAAGAATAATTGAATAAATTATTCCCCTCCAGCCCCTTTTACTGATGTAATGCTGCTCACCTCAGGGCAGCAAGACTTTCGAGATGGATATTAGAGAAGGACAATCTTCAATGAGCATAAGGAAACACCTGAAAAACTTGTTGGGGGGTGGGGGAAAGGGTTTTCCATATGCTCTCTGTAAGAAGATTATCCCTTGCTATGATCTGTCTGGTCAAGTGACCGGATTCCACATCTGAGGGGAGGTGTCTTTCACTAGGTAAAAGGGGGGAAGGGGATACTTTATCATTCAATTACTCTTGAACTACAACTCTAACAGTATTGAAATAACTCACAATGGCCAAAATACTATGAAGATTAAGTTGTTTTTATTCTGAAGCATTACTATCCCTTTAAATATTTCTCTTACAGGCATACAGGTCTCCCACCCAGTGAAAGGGACCATGCTTGGTCTCCAAGTGCTGGATGTGGCAGTCCTCTTGGGTCTGCTGCTCACAGGAGTTTTCTCTTCTTTTCTTGCTGTCCTACTTAGTAGGCTTGTCTCAGGTCTATCTGGGGTGGGGCTAGTGGGATAGCCTGACAAGGAGTAAGGGGAGGCTCCCCCCACAACTATTTCTAGAATTGTTTCAGCCTACAGGGAGGAACTGTTGCCTCCCCATGGTACCTGTATGGCATATGGAGAAAAGGATTGAATAGGTAAGACTAACATCATCTTCTAAGGCATACCAAAGATTATGGTCTCTGTTCTATAAGTGGTATGAAGACTGGCAGTCCCTGCAGCAGCCTTTTCTGCATCCTGTTATTTTACCCCATTCTTCAGGCTCGGTCTTAGCTCTATTAAAGTTCAGATTTCAGCTATTTCTGCTCTTTTCCAGCGGTGCATCATCTCTTGATGTGCAGACCTCAAACTCAGGCCTACCCTCTCTTTTGGATCCCACTCCTTCGTGAGACTTGAATCTGGTTCTGGGAGTGCTTCAGATGACTCTTTTTGAGCCAGTCTTTGGTTTTGCTGCACTTTTTGACACTTAAGGCTATTTTCTGGCTATTTTGTTGGTTAGGCAAGTGGCCGAACGTTAAGATTTGTCTTGTAAGCCTCCTTTTCTGGTCTTCTGCTTTGATAGCATGGTTCTGCTGACTCCCATAGGGTTCCTCCCTAAGGTTATTTCTTAATTTCATGTTAACCAGGAACTTGTACTTCTCTCTCTCTCTCTCCCTCTCTCTCTCCCTCCCTCTCTCTCTCTCTCTCTCTCTCTCTCTCTCTCTCTCTCTCTCTCTCAAAAGCTTCATCTCTTGGATGTGGTTAAGCATGTATTGTCAGGAAGTTGCCTTTGCCCTTTTGAGTTACGACACATTCCACCAGGTCAGTTGATACTTCTTGGACCAATAAGAATCCGTTCTCTGCTAAGCAGCTGTGTAAGGCACACATTTGTTAGATGCTACCATGTCAATGTGCTTTTGGCCAGTAACCTGTTAGTTTCCTGTTCTTTTGTTTTCAGGGTTGATGTTTGTTGACACCTGAGGTTCATATACCAGTTTGTTTCAGTGAGAATTCTTCTTTGTTTTGAACAAAACAAATCTTGTGGATGCTTTGGTATATCCCCAATGGTTCCTGTGTTTCACATAGGTCATAAGAGAAAAGGGTTTTTGTGTACTTACTGATAAATCATTTTATCTTAGTCCATGTGGAACACATAGCTTTCCTCCCACAGAAAAACAATTATTTGAGTACCATGCAGGGAGGTTCTCTAGTTAAGGGGATTCCCTTTCTTGTTCCCCTTCTGTTTTTTTTTGTTTTTTTTTCCCTGTCTATACGTTACAACTGAGCATATCCGGTTGGTGCTAAAGAGGAGCAGCTGGGAATATCTATCTCTGCGAGCCTTTCTAGTCAAGTGATGCAAGGAAGCAACACTCAGTGGAAAGATATCGGGTAAAATCCCAATTTTATTTTATTTTACTTGTATCAAGTGGCGTACAGCAACATTCTGTGGTTGTCAGTAGGGCACATTTTGTGCTCGCATAGAGCTTAATCATCTAGTCAAGTGCCATGTCCTCCTGGAAGAGGAGACTTTGCCCCCATGGTTCTTGTGTTCCACGGGGACTTCGAGAAAAAGATTTATAGGTAAGTACACAAAGATCCCCTTTTGCTTCGGTGCCCCCCAAGTAACACTTTACGCCACTACAGGAATCTGATAGTCATAAGGAAATATGTTAGAATTAAAAACCTAAAATAAAAACTACCATAATGAATCGTCAAAAAACAGCAATTTCATACACTGTGAATTTGAATATGACCACACGAGTACAGCTATCCTGTAATAACTTTAATATGCCCTCCTAGTTAAGAAGTGGGCAACTTGAAGGCTGTAGCTCTGGAGGACTACAATTCTCATCAGTCTCAGCCAGCTATGAGAGTTGTAGTACTCCTGAGCTGGAGACCTTCAGTTTGCCAAACACTACTCTTGTTAGGTTTTTGCATTTTTTTTTTTTTTTTTGTTGGTCATTTCATATTGCATTAATTCAGCGACTGTTGATTGTAAATCTGTATGACCTGTTTTTCTAATGCACAGCAGGTTTAAAAATTTGATGTGAATTAAGTAAACCTATTTCGGCTATGTCTTTCTCATATGACATTTCTGTCCAAGCCTTCTTTCTTCATCCTAAAAAATACTTCACAAAGTTTCCTTAGGTATTGCTTTCATGAATTTGAAGGAAATGAACCCTTAACAGTCTTATTTTACTTTGGTAAAATGTCTTTATTAGCATTGTTATTCATACGGTTCGCTAATAAAATTTATTCTACCAAACATGTGGAATTTATTTGCAGAGTAAAAATGGGATTTTTTTTATCATACACCAAGTATGGTCCAACATGGATATCATTACATACACTAAGGGAGGGGGTCACTAGAAGTTCATAACTCTGTGCAGCTTTCAGCAGCAAAATGAGCCTTGAAATGTTGCCATGTATATTGAGGTTCATATGCTAAAAAGGACTGGGCGGATATGCACGAAGGTGTGATAAAGCGGAGTTAACTTCTCCAGTGTGATAAACCCTACAGTTCCTATGTTATTGTATGGAGCCTATTCACTAAGATCTCTACAACTTGATTGATTTTGGTGCATAGGCTCCATAGAATAACATGGGAACTGGAGAGTTTGTCACACTGGGCAAGTACTCTGCTTTATCACAACTTAGTGCATCTCCCTCCTGGAGCAAACCAAGTGCACCATAGGGGAGAAATACAAATTGTCATTGATCAACCTTTTTAATGTGTGTTTTTTTTTTTTAATAATTCCTAAAGGACCACTTGATGTACTGTGACCTTCACATAGTTTTTGCCTTAAGGACCTTACATTGTGCCTATCATACATGGTACCATTTACCTTCTTCGCAGTCCCTGACAGAAAGCTCTTTTGGAAACCGATTTGAGGAGCTCAATGTCCAAAGCAATGCATTGGAGACTTCCCTAGCAGTCAAGTGGTTACAATCTCCATTTAAAACAATGGAAAATTTTAATTTTCCCTATAGTGCAAATAGTTTTGTCCCAGAACTCCTCCACCTTTCTTTTGAACATACAGTCCTTAGAGTTTCCTTATTATGCACCTGTAGGATATTTAAAGTTATAATTAAGTGATTCTGTGCCTTTAATGTATGATTTGTTCTTCCATAAACACAATGTCGCTCCATATAAATAAAGTTATACATACTTGAATATATAAAGTAACAATATAATATCATGAATGCTATTAAGTACTTGTGCAAGCCACAGTACACCAGAAAGGCACTTATAGGCCACTAGTTTCACATTCTATCAATCCCTTGAACTGTTGGTTTTCTGTAGCTGAATATAAGCACAATAAAACCTTGATTCAAACTATGGCAATACAATTGAGAAATAGAAGTATATAGGCTTCTGCCAAAAGGGGTAAATTATATTTAATGAAATTCAGATTTATACATTTAGTTGGCTTAAGTTTGTTCAGCCTGTCAGGCCTTATTACACTGGGAGAATAAATGTTCTATTTTTTTGTTGGTATTCTGATTTTATATTCCTTCGTGTTAAGGATACCTGCTAGTCATTAACCCTTGGAGTGCCAGAGGGGTACAGAATGCATTGCAAAGCAATGCATTACAGAACTCTGGCACTCGAATGCTTAATAACATTGTAAAACTTGAGCGTAGGGGTGGGCAACCTGCAGCCCACCAGCTATTGTTGGAATTTGCTTTATTATAGGGACAACATGCCTTGTGTGCACAGCACAGCTTATTTTCAGCATGTGTACATTGGCTTAAAAATGATGCACCTGCACATATGTACCAAATACCAACAATTAAGTGCACAGAGATAAGACTTTAATACAAGTAAGCCTGAACCCCTACCCTATATCATGGGCAGCAGGATGGAGATAATTTTCCAGATAAATGCCAGAGGGGTAAGCAACGCATTGTGAATAAATACTTTGTGAGGCCCTATGGCGCTCAAAGGGTTAAATCACAGACAGAGGAACACAACATCCTTACAGACCCCCACTGCCCTCCCCTTGGGGCAAACAGCATAAAGAAGACACATTTCTGTGTAGATATCTTGGTACTTGAAGGTAGAGGAAAATAAATAATAATAAAAAAAGGTATATAAAACGTAAGTGAATCTTTTTTGCCCCCTGCCTCCTCTGCCAACCTCATTAAAAACAGTCAGACCTCATGGTTGGGCATCAGGACCCCTCCTGATGCCACCCCAAACTACTGATTTCCCTGCCAATTTGGCTGGGAGATCAGTAGAGGAGACACAGGGGAGCAGGAGAGCTCCCCTGCTTCCATTCTACCTGGAGCACCAAGGTAGGGGTGGGCAGGATCAGGAAACCTTCTCAGGTCAATGAGGGAAAGCCTCACACGTCAATGAGGTATGGTTTCTCAATCCCTCCTACTCCTACCAAGTGACACCTGGTACAGTGGAAACAAGGGAGCTCTCTTTCTCCCCTGCATCGCCTTGGCTGGTGGCCATCAGGAGGGGTCCTGATGCCCCACCATGAGGTCTGATTTTAAAGTTAACCCTTTCAGTGCGACAGAGCTATCATCAGGAGGTTGCACCTCAGGAATATGCTGGCCATCCTCTCTAGCTACAGTTTGTCCACCCCCAGCTAAAAAATAAAAACATTTGAATGAAGCCGGACCCTGAGAAAAGGGGCAAGCGTAGACTAGCATTAGGGTGGGGGAGTGCCACCAATCATGCTCTACCAAGTCAAAATGGCTGCACTCCCCCTCACAAATCCACAAACTATTGGAACCAATTGGACCAAGAGGGAAAATTTACTGATGGTAAGTCAGTCTCTCTTGTACTCATACAACTGTTATAAAATATTGGGGGGGGGGGGGGGTTGTTAAGAAAGTCATCCGCTTTAAGTAGGCATATATTCAGACCTGACCTTAGTGTGTCCTGGGTCCTGGAGTTGAGAATCATTGCTTCATTACTAAATGTTTTTTGAATCTTTATATATTTTATTATAGCAAGGAAGCAGGTTTAGAATCTGCTGTGGAATGTTTTGCAAATGTACTATAATAGTCCTTAGTAATCTTCTGGAACTGTTCCACAGAACAAATGCAATTCATGTTGATTGTTTTGTTCAGCCACAGTAGGTGACAACATTGAGTTAATAGATTCCAGATTCTGCCATCCTCTCCTAGCCAGCAGCTGATGGAGGATGATGGGAGCTGAAGTCCAACAACAGCTGAAGGAACCTCAGGGTGTCCATCTTTTGCAAAATGTATTGTATTAAGTCCGTGATGAAGAAATGAACTATCCCTGTTTGGTTGGACTGTGAAGTGCTTTTTCTGTGACGTTAACCAGATACCTGGCCACAAAGGTTGATGTCAAAACCTGATTTTTGATAGGCTCAAAGGAAGAGCCACCTGGTATTTGTCATGGTTAAAGACAGGATTCTACATGGGCAAGATACCAATACAAAGTGTATATATTTCTAGATGCTGTTTAATGTTGGATACAAAATTCCAAACGTGCCACACATTTTGTATGGTTATTCAAGTGGATTTGAACTGTATACAGTACATTTATTTAACCCCTTGAATGCGTGGGGCAAATTCTTTAGCAACAAATTAGTTAATCCAGGCATGTCAAATACAGTCAAGGACCTCATACTCAAATGTTCCCTCCAAGGAGGGCCGCATCATTGGCTGCATTCAAAAAAAGATGCCTTTTCAACTGGCATGTAGTGATTTCACAGAAGAAACAAACCATTTGACTTGAACAGCATTAAAAGCACTCTTCCTTAATATTTGGTTGCACAACCCTTGGCAACAATGACAGCCTCCAAATATTTCTTGTAGCTGTCTATAAGTTTCTTGTACCTGTCTGCTGGCATTTTCTCCCATTCTTCAATTGCAATTTGTTAAAGCTCTTTAAAGTTTACAGGATTCCTTATCCCAATGGCATATTTCAGCTCTTTCCAAAGGGTTTTCAATCCGCTTGAGATCAGAACTCATTGATGGCCAGTCTAAAACAGACCATTTTTTCCTTTTCAACCATTCTTTTGTCCTTTTGGATGTGTGCTTTGGATCATTTTCCTGATGGAGGAACCATGATATTTGACCCATACCTAGTTTTCTGACACTGGGTAGAACATTTCGCTGTAAAATGTCTTGGTAATCCTCTAATTTCATGATTTCCTTAATATGTTCAAGGCCTCCAGTAGCAGAGGCAGCAGAGCTGCCCCAGAACATTAAAGGGATAGTAATACTTCGTTTTATCTTTATTTTATTTTGTAGGCATTAAAAAAACACGAAGAACAATATAAGTCTTATCTCTCAAACCTTTATGGTTTAAGAGATATTCACAAGCAAAGTTTCCCCTCCCGCCCCTTTTACCTAGTGTAAGCCATCTCTTCTCAGATGTGAATCTGGTTGTAAGACCAGACAGATAACAGAAGGGGGCAAACTTCTTTGTATGAAAACAATGAAAGCCCCCCCCCCCTTGACAAGTTTTTCAGGTTTTTCCCTTATCTTAATTGAAGATTGTCCCTCTCTGCAGTCTACCTGGGCATCTCCCTTCTGATCTGGCTGAACGGGGGGGGGATACTTTGCTTGTGAATATCTCTTAAACCATAAAGGTTTGAGAGATAAGACTTATATTGTTCATGTTTTTTTAATCCCTATAAAATAAAATAAAGATAAAACGAAGTATTACTATCCCTTTAAGGATCCTCCACCATATTTAAACGTAGGTAGGGTGTTCTTTTCCTTATAAGCTTCATTTCATCTCCTGTAAGCATATAGCTGGGCTGCATTGCCAAGAAGTTCTACTTTGCTTTCATCTGCCCATGGAACATTTTCCTATCATGATTGTGGTTTCACTAGATAGTTTTTGGCAAAGAGAAGTTATGCCTTTTTATGTTTTGCTTTCAGCAATGGGGGTTTCCTTGGCCTTCACCCATAAAGCCCTTCCTGGTTTAGTGTACTGCGTATGATATGTGTTGAAACAATCACTCCAGATTGCTTCAGGTCAGCCTTAAGCTGTGTAGATGTCTTATGTGGTGTTTTTTTCCACAATTCACACCAATCTCCTCACGAATTTTGAAAAAGTATCAACTGAAAGTAAAGCAAAGTAAAAAAAAAAAAAAAAAGTCACATTACCACAGTATATAAATCCTTAGGATAAATAAAGGCAAAGTTAATTAGAGTACAACACCTCTAAAAGTGACACAATCACCATATGCAGTGTGTTCACACTCTATTGGCATATGGCCAACAGCAGAGCGGCCATGACACCTCTCCTGTATACATATACAAATGTAACTTGTTCATTACATAATCACAGGTGTGTTTTCAGAGAGCTAAAGCGACTGAATGAAAAAGGTGTCATTGGTCTAAATGAGCCTTTCAACCAGTGTTCCCTTTTATATTGACAATGGTGAGTGACACAGCACTGAAAGACTGAAGCTTGTTTAATGCAGATCAACATTGGAATTGCACATGCAGCCCTGCACGGTTTTAATGACACTTTCAACTCCTTGTTCCCTCTAAGATGAGGAGCTGACTGTGACCCAAATTAGAAAACTGCTTTCAGCCCTTGATGTTAGACTGCACTGCACTTAACTTTATGGGAGGTGATAGTTCCACTTTATTTCTCTGTCGTCCAATAGAACTCGCAGGAACCATGGGAAGGTGTCAACTCTTCCCAGTGCGCTGGAACAATTCTAGAAGTAGTGCAGGGGTGGAGCCTCCCACTCCTCCATATCAGGCTACCTCACTAGCCCCAGCCCAGATAGACATGTTCCTGGTTCGCTGTCTGAGAACAGTTCTGCTTAGTTTTTAGTATGTTTATGATTTTTTTTAGCTATGGGGTGTTCAAATTACCCCATTAGGCACATTACTATTACTGGCTTTTCCTGGAGGGGAACTGAAGCAAGCTTTGGCAGGAAAGTCCTGGAGGCAGTTTTGTCTTTTAACTGCTTGAGCCCTGTTGGCTCTTGTTCGTGTGTGCTATGTTATGTTATTCAGTGTCCGTTGACGCTTAGTTTGGGCTGTTCCGTGTCCTGGATAGTCTATGGGAACTCTGGTGTCATGGGGACTGGCGCTTGGTGTCCTTTCCTGGGAGCTCAATGTTGGTACATCCCCATGGTACCTGTGAGTTATTTTGTACGACAGAGAAAAGAGGATTTTAGTGTCAACTGTTAAATCCTTTTCTCTTATTCCATATAGCTTACGTGTCTCCCAACCAGTGAAAGGAACCACACTGAGTCTCCTGTGCTGGACGTGGGAGTCCTCTTGGGTTCATTGCTCACAGAAGTTTTCCTCTCTTCCTTCTTGCTATCTTACTTAGTAGGCTTTTTGCGCAGGTCTGTCTGGGTGGGGGCTAATGAGGTAGCCTGATATGGAGGAGGAGGAAGCTCCACCCACTTTTTCAAGAATTGTTCCATCCCACTGGGAGGAGCTGTTGCCTCCCCATGGTACCTGTGAGTTATATGGACTAAGAGAAAATGATTTAACAGGTAAGACTAAAATCCTTTTATTTATTCAAATATTTTCTGCAATAAATCTTCAATCTATTTATTTATTTTTAAATCTTTATGGTAATGGAGATATTTAAAAGTTAAAAAAAAATATACCTGATGACATCACCATACAGCTCAGTAGCGAAAGCCTGTCAATCACCTCCCCTCCTCCTCCCATGTTGTGCCTCATTCCCTCCTCCTTCAGAGACTCACAAATCATGGTGTGACCTGGCGTGCATTGATTTGTGAGTCTCTGAAGGAGGAAGGAACGAGTCAAAATATGGGATAACTTTATGGGAGGTGAGAGTTCCATTTTATAAAGTTTCTCTCTATGGAGGGCCTGACACTGCCAAGCAGTGAGTCGCACATTTGTGACCTATGGGCCACTTGTTTCACATAACAGAGTTAAGCCTTTGAGGACCAGACTGTTGTGCAGTGCATTGCTTTGCACAACCCTCTGGTGCTTAAAGGGTTACATTTTGAAGGGTGGAGTCATTTTATTGCAAATGAACCGGAATGGATATCTAAAACAGTAGAGAGGATCAATTCTGGAGTTAACCAGCAGCATGAGATGAGATACAATTTTTCAAAATCCACATTGATTTAAATGTGGCTTTTAACATCTTGAATGCTAGACAGATCTCCAGTACATTGCTTTGCAATGCATTGGAGATCTATCTAGCCAGGAGGCCGGCTCTTGTGTATTAAGCCCCTTACTCTTCATTCAAAAGCCCAGTAAAATTACAGTATATAACTCAAGGGTGGCCAGCTTGTGGTAGCCTAACTTTTGCTGGACAGCAGCTCCCATAATCCTCCACTGGGAATAGGGCTGCTGAGCATAGCTAAAAAAAAAATACAATCCAAGAACAGTCTCTAGCACTGAAGAGTTTAAAAGCCCCCTTTAACTCAGTGAGAATTTTTACTTGTTCCCTATGGTACAATTGGATTGCTCCAGAATGTCTCACTTTTAGCTTTCCGCATAAGGCCCACAATCTTAGTTTTAAGCCCTCAAAATATACAGTCGGAAACCACTAGTCTTTGAACAATGTGTGTCTCTTTAAACTGTATAGGCCCTGCAATGTCTTAGGATAATATTTAAAATAAAGTGTTTTTTCAGCTTTTTGGCAAATATGAACATCCTATAGATTATCTAAAGCAGCAGGCACACATGTTATGAATCCTATCAGAGCTGTGTGTGTACAGGGCTTACATTAATAATTTAAAATCAGAGCTTTTTTTATCCTTATAGCATATATTAATGATTTCTATTCACTTAAAGCAGAACTTCCATCAGATAACAATAGAGCCTCATATGATAATTATATTAGCGATACAGCGCCTTGCAAAAGTATTCATCCCCCTTGGCATTTTTCCTATTTTGTTGCATTACAACTTGGAATTAAAATGTATTTTTTGGGGGGTTTGTATCATTTGATTTACATAACATGCCTACCATTTTGAAGATGCAAAATATTATTTATTGTGAAACAAACAAGAAATAAGGCAAAAACAGAAAACCTGAGCGTGATTAACTATTCACCCCCCCAAGTCAATACTTTGTAGAGCCACCTTTTGCAGCAATTACAGCTGCAAGTCTCTTGGGGTGTGTCTTGGCACATCTAACCACTGGGATTTTTGCCCGTTCTTCAAGGCAAAACTGCTCTGCTGGTGTACAGCAATCTTTAAGTCATACCGCAGATTCTCAATTTGTTTGAGGTCTGGGCTTTGACTAGGCCATTCCAAGACATTTACATGTTTCCCCTTAAACCACTCAAGTGTTGCTTTAACAGTACGCTTGGGGTCATTGTCCTGCTGGAAGGTGAACTTCTGTCCCAGTCTGAAATCTCTGGCAGACTTAAACAGGTTTCCCTCAAGAATTTCCCTGTATTTAGCACTATCCATCCTTCCTTCAATTCTGACCAGTTTCCCAGTCCCTGCCGATGAAAAACATCCCCACAGCATGATGCTGCCACCACCATGCTTCACTGTGGGGATGGTGTTCTCAGGGTGATGAGAGCTTTGGGTTTGCGCAAGACATAGCGTTTTCCTTGATGGCCAAAGAGCTCAATTTTAGTCTCATCTAACCAGAGTACCTTCTTCCATATGTTTGGGGAGTCTCCCACATGCCTTTTGGCAAACAGCAAACGTGTTTCTTATTTTTTACTTTAAACAATGGCTTTCTTCTGGCCACTCTTCCGTGAAGACCAGTTCTGTGGGGTGTACGTCTTAAAGTGGTCCTATGTACAGATACTCCAATCTCTGCTGTGGAGCTCTGCAGCTCCTTCAGGGTTATCTTTAGTCTCTTTGTTGCCTCTGATTAATGCCCTCCTTGCCTGGTCCATGAGTTTTGGTGGACGACCCTTTCTTGGCAGGTTTGTTGTGGTGCCATATTCTTTTCATTTTGTAATAATGCATTTAATGGTGCTCAGTGGGATGTTCAAAGTTTGGGATATTTTTTTTATAACCCAATCCTGATCTGTACTTCTCCACAACATTGTCTTCATGGTGCTACTTGCTTGGTGGTGTTGCAGACTTAACCCCTTAGCGACAATGGACGTACATGTACGTCCTCTGTGGCTGTCACTTAGTGACAGAGGACGTACATGTACGTCCAGGAAATCCGGATCCCCGCGCGGCTGCATGCCGTTCGGGGACTCCGGATTCTAATGAAAAAGAAAAAAAAAAGTTAGACGGGCGTTAAGTGACGGCCGCGTCTGCACGCGGCCGTCACTAAAGGGTTAAAGGGCCTTTCAGAACACGTTTATATCCACTGAGATCACTTAACAGATCATGTGACACTTAGATTGCACACAGGGGGCCTTTATTTAAATAATTATGTGACTTCTGAAGGTAAATGGTTGTACCAGATCTTATTTTGGGGCTTCATAGCAAAGGGGGTGAATACATATGCACGCACCACTTTTCCATTTCTTCTTTTTTACAATTTTTTAAAAGTTATTTTCTTCATTTCACTTCACCAATTTGGACTGTTTTGTATATGTTGATTACATGAAATCCAAATTAAAATTAATTTTAACTCCAGGTTGTAATGTAACAAAATAGGAAAAATGCCAAAAGGGTAAATATTTTTGCAAGGGACTGTATGCACATACTTAGCTTTATTTTCAAGAATAACTGCAGCATTAAACAAAAATAGAACCTTCTATGCAGGCAGGCACCGGGGAACAGCACAGACATCTTGCAGAGCAGGCTTCAACTCCACCATTGGTGAGTTGAATGCCTTTGTGCCGGAAGGCACTGACGGCACAGGCTCAGAGAGCGCCTACAGCAAGATCCCAGATGGTGCCTGCCTCATCGAAGGTTCTATTTTTGTTCAGTGGCTCAATTATTCTTGAAAATAAAGCTAAGTATGTGCATATCATTGATCTAATCATCATATGAGCCTCTATTGTTATCTGGTGAAAGTTCTGTTTTAAAGTTAAAGTATAAAATTGAGACGGCTACATATGAAGCAAAGTGTCCTGAAACAATAGTATAATTTACTACATAAACCCACTTTGACCTTTAGTGAATATAGACCTATGGACCATATTCTGGAAGCTAAACAGATACAGTGCTGCAGCAAACCAACTGCAATATAAAGTGCCATTGAAGATTCTCAAAATTCCTATTGCTTTGGACATCTTTCTAGGTTTGAAAGGGTTAAAAGTCCCATTTAAGTAGATGGAAATGTTATTTTGTCTGGTGCCATTAGTTCCTCCCCATATTGTACCTTTAGTTTTCTCAGTACAGCCTTTAATGTCTTCTCCAAATATCCAACTAGGAGCAAGGCAGGAGGAACACAGTCCATGCCTGAACTCCCCCTGCATCACTGATGCAGTGTGAGGAAGCACTGAACATGCTCTAGTGACAGTTGTCTACAAATGCAGCAAGACATAACTAAAAATTGTTGCAGAACCGTTGCAGTAAGACATGCCTACCCAATGAGATTGGCGTTCGAGTAGGCACACTAGAAACAATGCCGTTATTCTTAACATTTTGAAGAACCAGTGTCTGAGTGAGAAACAGGGATCTTCAGATAATTATGATCTGAGACAAAGTACTTGGGCTTCTAATTGGGGATTGTTGAAGTCCTGCTTTAATTTGTATTAAATGATTTGACTTTTTTAGGATACAAGAGACATCTCCAAAACATTGTTTTACAGGTTATGGGTTACATTAATAAAGTATATACTGTACCTTCTTGGCTTCGGTCTGTGTTGTGTAGTTTAAAGCTCTGGCAGGCTCTCTTTCAACAGCGCAGCAGTAACATGTATTCCAACCTTTAATAACACTTGATGTGTGTTCATCAGGATTCAATTATGTTTCCTGTGATCCGGCTCTGCAGTACAGTTACATTTGGTGTGCTGATTTATTACTATATTTTGGAAGTTTAGGAATGTGGTATTGTTTTGCACAGATCAGTCAGACCAGCCCATAATTGTTTTTTACTCAAGAGGGTCCCGAGCAGATGTAAAATGATTTGATCATGTTCCTAAATACTACTTAACCATTATTTGGCATATATGCAAATATTTTTCATTTGTTTAAGTTTTGTTTGATGTGGAAGGAAGGGATAATTTCTTTCTCAAGAATATTTGATCTCCATCAAGAGAGATTCTTGCACAAGTAAGAATCTCTGTGTGTGTGGAATAAACACACTTTGAACACTAAAGGTCTCCAAAAACATATTTGAAATGTGTTTGAGACCTTTCAAGGGGTAAAAACTCAATTTATTTGCTCTCTAAAGTGTAGTTGTCATGTCTCGGGATAGGTTCAGGCTTGTGTTTTATAGATATACCCCAAATTTCTTATTCACAATAAATGACTTGATGCATAGAAAATTGATTGGGACTGTCCGTTTCCATGGAAAGCTCCAAACAGAAAGGGTTATGCTTGGCACGAATTTCAGATTCCCCCCCTTGGGTTTACAAATGGGGGGGATTTTTTTTCCAGAAGGGGGACCAGATAAAGAGCCACAAATAAATATGTATGTATAATTATTGCACATTGTTCTACAGATTTGTAGTTATTTATCTTTAAGTGGAACCTGTACATACCTCCCAAGTGTTCCTCTTTAGGAGTTACAGTCCCTCTTTTAGACCCAAATCCATCTATCCCTCTTTCCTACCCTGGTGGCCCTGTGTTTAGGAGATCAGACTGTGTGGTATGGAGATAAGTGTATCACATTGCTCCACAGCAATAAAACTCACATTGTTTAAGTGTCACTAAATGTATGTATATATTAGTCTGTGTAAGTAAAATACTTTGGTCTTGTTTTAAGTCGTGTATTAGTACTCCTCCTCCTTGTGTAACCTATGTCATGAAATAACTTAAAAATTCTCAGTAATGCCCCTCCTACCAGCCGTGCCCCCAGCAACACCACCTAAAACACATGTCCCTCTTTGGCCATTTGAAATGTTGGGAGGTATGCCTGTGTCATCCCCATTTGGTGGACTGTGTAGACCCCTTAATGACCACCCAATATGGTGCGTGGGTGGCCATTAAAAACCAAGCTGAATTATGATACAGCAGAGCGAAGTGCAGCAGTGCTGCCATCCCAGAATTCCATGATTTGCCTGGACCATCACCAGTCCTTAACTGCCAGGACCAGCATATGACAGTCCTGGCACGGGGGTTAAAGGATCAAATATAAACTTTATGCAGAAAGCAAAAGATGAATAATTATGGAGCATAAAAACTGTGCAACCTGTATTTGTTCCCTATGATGTAGTTTGTTTAATAATTGCTTATCCTTTGGGATTTTTGCATACGGCTCTGTGCCGTTTGTTCTCAATCTCTTTTTTTATGGTTCTCAGTCTCCTTTTACTCAAGGCACCCCTAACCCTGTATGGAATTTTCAAGGCACCCCTAACATCTTATGTTATGTGTCAAGTGCATATTTAGGGGCATACATGCATAAATCATTATTCCTAGGTCTGAAAATCAGAATATCAAAAACTAACAAATTGTGTTGAAAGATGAAAATGTTCGTTAAAGTATTTATGCTTAAACTGGGGTGAGTGTCCGTGGTGCACTAACATGCCACGGCACATTCATTGAGAAATAGCAGAAAAAAATGACAGTGGTATTTGCTATGTAGGGAAGTATATATTTCTTATTTTTATTCTTTCGATTGTATATTTAATGTCCTCAGATTTGGTGATAAACCATGTTGGCACTGTATATTTAGTTTCTGCTCTTCCTGAGTTTGCAGATGTACAGCTGCATGGGGAATGTTTTGTTTACATCAAGGGACTAAATGGCAGTGAACAGCCCACTGCTTTCATTTCCTCTTGCATTGTTCTGAAGTGAAGCACCAAAGCCCCTTGTGCTGAAGCTAATTCTAGGATATACATTCATTCTCAATGTAAAGTATGTTTTCATAGTGATCAGATGGACCTTGGTTTCAGCTTGGAAGCTACCAAAAACAAAGCCATACACTAAAGTTGCCTGGACCTGTTACCCTAAGACAAGTTTAGTTTATTTGACAAATGCTGAAAAGAAAAAATGGAATTAAGGGACAAACCAATTGCACCATAGGTGAAAAGTAAACAAGAAAATCTGAACAATTTTCCTGTGTTGGAGACCTTTCTACACTTAAAGTTTAAATTTTAGTTCTTCCCTGCAGTGCTTTTGATTTGCTCCAGAATGCCTTTACTTTTTTCTTTCGAATATATATCCTGGAGTATATGCCCTTTTTGTAATAAGCACTTTTTGTAAAGTTACTAGTTTTTACAAAATTTAATTTGTTTTAATGGCAGCAGTGTGTCTGTCCACTCTAACTCCTCTGAGAGGCTCCTATAGTCGTAAAATCTCTAGGGGTACCATCTAAACAGGGCCAAAGAACATTTAACAACTATACCAAAGCATTAGACAAAAGTTGCTGCTATATTTTTTATACACATTTAATACATTAATATAAAATATATAAAATGCGGCAAAAACCCGGCACAGGACTTTAAATTAAGAAATTTACATTGTCTAACAAATTCTACAATATACACAGCAATTCCAGGCAAATTTCAGGACCTTAATTAATATGCAGGTCTGGACGGTACCTTTTATGCAGTAATATCAACCAGCGGCACAGAAAACTATGTTCAAGTTCCATGGGCCTCATATGTCTTCACGTGTTATGCTTTGTTTCCTTTTTGGTAACTCCAGGATAGTGTGTCCTAAGTTACCACCATGATTGTAGCGAACTACTATCACGGTGCCCGTGATTGCTGCCTTTGTGTGTCTCACCTGTATGGGGCTCCCATTGGCTGCCTGTC
Organism: Rhinophrynus dorsalis; assembly: GCA_037306005.1. Classification (NCBI taxonomy): domain Eukaryota; kingdom Metazoa; phylum Chordata; class Amphibia; order Anura; family Rhinophrynidae; genus Rhinophrynus; species Rhinophrynus dorsalis. The sequence continues at coordinate 99,790,590 of CM074720.1, forward strand.
TTCAGCCCGCCCCACTTTGCCTCTTTAGACTGAGTCTAGGCACCCTTTGGTTGCCCTTTCGTGGTGTCTCTAGGCTGCTTCTACTTTCATTATGTTCCTGAAGTTCTATGGGCCATAAACTGTGTTCCTGCTATCCTGTGTTCGTCCAGTTCCTGAGTCTCCTGATCAGCTGTTCCTTGTTCCGTGTCTGATCCGGTTGGAGTCGCCTGACGTTGCTGCTTCCTGCTGCCAGTCCTCGTTGCCATTCCTGATCCGGTTGACCATCGTAGTGCTGGTTCCTGTTTCGTCTTCAGCGTCCAGTTTCCTTTTCATCTGTGGCAGCTGTGATCTCCAGTCGCTCAGGCGACATTTCTACACTGTTGGTTCCCAGTGAGCGGGCGCTGGTTCGCTCCATTGCCTTACGGCTTACTATATATTGAATCTGTTGGTTCCCAGCGCGCGTGCGCTGGTTCGCTCCACTGCCTCACGGCTGACATTATAGTGATACCGATGGTCCCTGGTATGCGGGCACTGGTTCACTTCACGCTATCCAGTCCTAGACAGCTAGTTATTTGTCCAGTACACGGGTACTGGTGTGTGCAGTATACCTGGTATTACCAGTAGCTCATTTAGCCTCCATATATCATCTCTATAACTGTCATTGTCATCTGACAGCCATTGAGGCCATAGTGATTGATATCATCTCCTTTAAGGCTGCCTTGCCCGGTATATTGGTAAGGCCGGTAGAACCTTCCAGTTATTCCATTTTGGGTTGCCTTACCCGGTATTGGCAAGGCCGGTAGAGCCTGTATCATATGGTGTTCCGTTAGGCTGCCTTGCCCGGTATATTGGCAGGGCCGGTAGAGCCTGTATCCTATGGTGTTCCGTTAGGTTGCCTTGCCCGGTATATTGGCAGGGCCGGTAGAGCCATCTATATTTCATCATATGCCAAGGCTGCCTTGCCCGGTATATTGGCAGGGTCGGTAGAGCCACCTTTTCCCATTGCTTGCCCAGGCTGCCTTGCCCGGTATATTGGCAGGGTCGGCAGAGCCTTACTCGCTATTATTACCACTTCCTGTCATTTCTGTGTATGTATATGAATAAGATCCTATGGGATGGTCTTAAACTTTTCAATAAAGTTGTGTTTTTACCTAACTTTGCGTCTGAGAGTCTTAACAAACCGTGACAACTACCCAACCTCTGATACCTGCCCCCCTGAGGTCATGTCAGCAGTTTAAGCTAAAAGCCACCGCCATGCTGTGGGATTTCAGGAAGCAAACTGATATCTGCCCTGTGAGTTATACCTGGTAGGATATCCGTATCTTGAACTAGACCACTCCCATCATGTGGAACTTTGTTTTTAACAAATTGGCCTCGTATCTAGTTCAGCCCCCACCACACACACACACCAACCATTTCTAACTGGGTTTTAATCACCCTTGTTAATCAATATCCTAGACAGGCTATTTGAATTTGAAAAAAATCCCATTGACATCTTGTAATGAGTGCTGGAAGGTCAGGTGATTGTGGTCAGTTTGGACTATTAAGGGTTTCCCATACATGTATGGTTGCAGTTTCCTCAGAGCACATTAAACTGCCTAACACTCCCTTTCAGCCAATGGAAACTTTTGCTTCCTGGGCAATACCTTCCGGGAATGGCACACAAAAGGTCTGTCTTGACCCAGTTTATCCCTTTGGCTTAAAACTGCTCCGATTCCCGTCTCAGATGTATCTGTTTGTGTTTTACGAGATTAAAATAAATCAATATAGGCTTCTGGCATATATCTTATGAGACCCAGACCAATCCACTTGCATCTTCGCATGTCTTGCTGGTACTAGTAGTAAGATTTCCTGCCTTGGTCATACTACCTCTTCTATTTCCTTTGAGCACCTTCCATTATCTTTGCAGCCAGAGACATGACTTCCTGTAACTGTACTTGTATAGTCAGCACTTAAGATTAAGTAGCCTGCCCTGATTACCTATGTTTTCCCTCCCAGCTATCCCATATTATCTGTAGGGGTCTCTATACTCTACTTCCATATATTGGCTCAAAGAGGCTGAACCTAGTTAACTCCTGGGGGTTCTCCATGTATGCAAACAGAATATAGAGAAGACCCATCCCCCATGCTTCTCAGCAAAGTCCTTCAACATACTCTTGAGGGTCCTGTTAATTTGCTCAGAGAGTCCATTTGTCTGTGGGTGATAGCTGTTGTGGTGGTTTACACTACTGATGTGGGTCTGATGACTGTTTTCAGGAATCGCACCCTGGAGGAATCAATATCAGTGTCTCAGCCACTGTTTGGATAGTTACTGATCTCAGGGCAAGTACTTGGATGTATAATCAGCCGCCACCAGAATTAATTTCTTTGCAGACACTTGGCACTCATGACAGGTCCTCCATTGGTTCTCAAGGTCTCTAGAAATGGTGGGCAAGAAAAGTTATTTGAACATTTGTGCCGTGGCTACTACCGCTGTCAGGTAGGACCTGGCTTCTGGGTCCATATACCTTCTCTGGTATCAGCTACTTATTCAAACTGGGGTGGAGTCCTTCAGTGCCTCCACAGAGAGAGCCATTATTCCCCTCTGTGATGCAGTGTATACCCTCACCATGTTCTCTTATCCTGTAGATGACAATCCTTTTTCCAGTGGCCTTCAACTTTTTACCTAAATCACTTCTGATTGGGTTTTTTGTTTATCTCCCCTCCCCCCACCTCACTGGTAATATGATCTCCACTTTCCCAGGGTGGAATCCCATCTTCTCTTGGGATTGGAACAGGGGTCCCTGGGAATTACCTGAGGATTTCAAATGCAGCTGTTACTGTGCTTCTTGTGAATCTTTGGGTAACGTGAATGCCTGGAGGAATGAGAAGGTATGTATTGGACATCCCCTCTCTTCAGGTTATTCAGAGTTATAAACTTTCTCTCAAGCAGGTGCTGCGCAGTTTGCTCTCATCCAGCAGTACCACTTACAGATTAGGACACACCCACACAAACTATTATTTAATAACCAAGTCCCTTATAGTATCTTCTGTTCTACAACCTCCCCCTTCATCCACAAACTCCATAATAGGTAGCCACAGAACAACACTACAAGTTTGCCAGTCCAGCCATATTTCACTGGTAGTGACACCACTCGGCGATACCTGAGGGAGTGAACCTTGCTATGGAGGGTGACTGAGGGAGGGAGATGGGCCTCGCTGTGGAGGATGGCATAGGAAGGGAGGTGAGCCATGCTCTGGAGGGTGTATGGGTTGGGGAGTGAGCCAGGCTCTTGAGGGTGGGAGGTGAGCTGGGCTCTTGAGGGTGGCTGAGGGTGGGAGGTGAGCCAGACTCTGGAGGGTGGCTGAGGGTGGGAGGTGAGCCAGACTCTGGAGGGTGGCTGAGGGCGTGAAGTGAGTTGGGGTCTGGAGGGTGGCTGAGGGCGTGAAGTGAGTTGGGCTCTGGAGGGTGGCTGAGAGAGAGGGAGGGAGGTGAGACATGTTCTAAAATGTGACTGGTAGGAAGGGAGGTGAGACATGCTCTAGAGGGTGTATGAGGGGGAGGAGTGAGCTAGACTCTGGAGGGGTGGCTGAGGGCAAGAAATTAGTTGGGCTCTAGAGGGTGGCTGAGGAAGGGAGGTGAGCTATTTTCCGGAGGGTGGCTTAGAGAGGGAGGGAGCTTAGCCATGTTCTAGAATGTGGTGGTGGGAGGAAGGGAGGTGAGCCACCCTTTGAAGGGTGGCTGACTGAGGGAGGGGAGCTACATTCTGGAGGTTTGCTGATAGTGGGAGGGAGCCTGGTGATATGTGCACTGGAGAATGGTTGAGGGATGAAGGAGATGAGGTATGCTCTGGAGGGTGGATGAGGAAAAGAGGGAGGCTCTGGAAGGTGGCTGGGGGAAGAAGGTATGTGAGAATCTCTGGAGGTTGGTTGATGGAGGAAGGGAAGTGAGACATTCTTTGGAGGGTAGCTGAGTTAGGGATGGAGGGGAGCCATGCTATGTATAGTATCTAAAGGAGGAAGATGATCCGCCATCTGGTGGGTGGCTGAGGGAGGGAGGTGAGCCATGTCCTAGAGGATGGAGGGAGGAAAGCCACTCCCTGAATGGTGGCTAAGGGAGGGCGGTGAACCATGCTGTGGATGGTGTCTGAGGGAGGGATGTGAACTGGGCTGTGGAGGTTGGCTGACTAAGGGAGGTGGGGGGCACTGTGGATGATGGCTTAGGGAAGGAGGCTATGGGGTTACTCAACCTTCTGACACTCCAAGGCTTAACCACCCTCTTTTCTTTCCCTTTTATAGACCAAAGCAGAGGATGAGTTAAAACTCTAAATTATACAGTAGTATAACTCAATGCTCTGCACTACTTTTTCACACTCTTGGCACTCAAGGAGTTTCAAAAAGAGGAAACATCATGTGACTTAATGTATGTCGCCCTCAGGAAAAACACACTCAGTAGGGGTAGTAAGGAGGAATTATGTAAATCTTCTCTATACTGTCTGTCCCACTAATGCAAACATGGGAAGTGATTTACACAGGGGGGTGTAGCTTCCCATACACCACTCCGTGTCTGTCTCCTTCACTTTCACCACTCTGCTCCCCCCATTCACCACTATGTGTTACTTTCACCCTCCCATTAGCCTCTCTGTCCCTCCCATTTGCCACTCTGTATTTCTCCCTCCTTTTTACCATCTGCCCATCTCATTCTCCACTGTGTCTTTCTTTCTTCTTCCCTTTCACCAATCTACCCCTCTCACATCTTCAGCAGTTTGCCAACCTTACATTCCTGTGATTCAGTGAGGGCTGTTACTGCATAGGAAAGTATGGGGAGATTCCAACATTGCCAACCTCAGATAGGCGATGTTTGAGACTGCGAACTCCAACGGCAGAGGCTGCTATCAGACTTAAGTGGATGTGGCGAAGAGCCACGTTAACATATAAACACACCCACATGAATACATTAATGGCTCATTATTCTATACTACCATATGGAATTGAGTAATTGTTAGTGTTCAGTGCAAAATCTTAACCTGTGGAAGGCATGGCGGATTGATGTAGATGATGGTGTTTTGGTGGCGGATTCACAGGGATATGATGGCAAAGACACATTAGTGCATATTGGTGATGTGCATTCTACACAGATCCGACACAACATCGCCATCCTGAACCCTTATCGAACCTTAGTGCATCTTGGCCCTGGCATGTGAGGACATTAGGTTTGCACATTTAAAGTATCGTACTGCCCTGTGAGGACTTCAAGGTCCTCACACACCAGGAATGTAATATATATATAATTGATACTTTTCCACTGCTGGGAGATGCTTTATTGAAAAGTTATTGCAGTTCGCCAATCTTTTTAATGATTTTATTCAACCTTAACTTTTGTGGTCTGGTCACTTGGAGAAACTCTTGCTATTATCTATTAAAATCTTCAGTCAAAACAAAAGCACTCCATAGATATGATGTAAAAACATTTAATTGACTCGCCGTTGAGTTCTTTTTCCTTAATTTTACTTTTAATAATGAAGTACAATAAAACTACTCCTCTCACTGCCCCCCTCGATGAATTTCACCAAGCTCAACAAAGATGTTGCATTCTCCTTTTATCATCAGGTCCTGTATGGTTCTAGTGATCTGTCAAATCGTGACCTCGCATTTCATAGTGAAATCTGTGACCCAAGACATTGTAAATAACAGGAGAATTGTCATCAGAAGAGGTTGTGAGAATTTATAAACTAAAACAAATTTATTCTAATTTTGCCTGCCTAAAATGTTGGGTATAAAAGGAAAATTGCAATTTGTGGTTTTATATTTTTTAAGATTACACTAATTTTCTTGTTTCCCTTCAAACTGCTTTTAAATACATGCCTTTTGATCATTCTTCAATTCCTTTCCTGTTGAAATCCCGCCACAAACATTTACATGAGTAATATCCTTGAAATGTATATGAAGTGTTCCTTTAAGCTAATAGTTTTTTTTTCTTTATTACACCTTGGTTAATGGTTTCCTTAATTTGGTAATTAGTGAATCAAAATTATACCAAACTTTGAGAAATCCTGCAGGGCTGTGTGTGTGTGTTGATATTTTACTTGGCTCTTGGATTGGGAAGAAGGAAATAATATCTGAGTGATTGCAGGGTGTATGCGATCACATGCGCGTTTACAAGTGAGAGAGCTTGGCACGCTGCGTTGTTTTCTACTTCATTTACGCTCAACTTAATTTCCTTTGCAGTGTGTTGCCTTCAACCACGCAGCTTTAGAACTGCATCCTGTTTCCTTCCTCCTGCAGACGTCAAGCACTGACAATCCCGGACTAGTCTTTTGTCCACTTGTCTACAGCCCAAGGGCCCTCATGGATGTTTGTGTGTATAATTCTTCCACACATTGATGTCATCTCCAAGTGGAATTTTGATTTGGGATATCCTACACTTGAAAGATTATTTAAAACAGAAAACATTTCAGTGGAAGAATTTTTTTTTTTTTAATTGCTTGTTCATTAGATTAAGATCTTGGGTGCTTTCTAGCAACCAAATCAGCTAAATGTTCAGTGATGTTTTATTATGAAGAAACTTATGGTGGTAGACTTTTTCTGTTGGGTACAGGAATGGTAATACCAATGACCGGGGCTGTCTTATTGAAAACTTTATTGAAGTTCAAAGTGTTATGAAGTGGTAGAACTGTTACTGTCACATCCTATGGGAAAATGTAACCAATAGCTCTCCTCTAATAGAATGCAGTAGAGCAACTCTGGACATCAGTGGGGAGATTCACTAAGCAGTGATAAAGAGGTGATAAAGTGGAGATGACTTCTCAAGTGATATCACTTCTCCAATTCCTCTGTTATTCTATGGAGCCTATGCACTAAGATTTGTTCTGATTTGCAGACCTTAGTGAATAGGCTCCATCGAATAACATAGGAACTGGTAAGTGATATCATTGGAAAAGTCATCTCCACTTTATCACTGCTTAGTTAATCTCCCCCCAGGTAGTACTGTGAATAGTTTACCATTAACTCCTGAAAGAAGCATCTTTTATTCCTTTGTTTTACTCAACAGGAAAAGCCCTAACTCCTTTAATAATGCATGCAATTATTAGCAAAATGCTCCTGGATATAAATCTTCTGAGCATTACATTCTAAAGCTCCTTATAGGTGATTGTTTCCATATTGGATGCTGTGACATCATGCAGTGGAACGCGGATTCCTTTTGCTGATTTTCTTGCAATTATATCAGTCCTTTTGATTTGTACTAGTGACTTATACGTTTACAAAAATTTTGAAATATGTGTTTGTTTTATTAAAGGGAAAAAAAAAAATTTAGATTTGTTCACTATTTTTCGATGGGCCCTATGCACACACAAAAAATGAGAAATGCTAGGTCAAATGAACTATACCTTAGGGAACCATAAGTAAAAACTTTCAGCATTTGCATTGATGTGCTAGAGAGGTTTCCATCAGTTTGCGAAGCTGATGCTTCACTCGCCTCACCCTCACCTGGAGAAGCAATGCGGTGGAGATCTCGCAATCATTCAGCTGGATAGAAAGCTCCATTTAACCCTTTGAGCAGCAGAGTGCATACCTGGGAACTTTTACTTGTGATTCTTGTGGTGCCTCTGGGGGGAGACAAATGACACGATTCTCTTCAAAATAAGGGGTGGGGCTTAATTGCAAGTAGGGGCAAAGCTTAACATACATGGCCAGAGTAGGAGAAATAGGCTGGGGAAGGAGGAAAAGTGGGTGGGAAGTGGGAGGAACAGACTGGGAAGATGCAGAAGTGGGCAGAGTTTGATTAAAAACTCCCCACATCCGATGAATCCACCTCTGCCCTGGAGCAAAAATCAGAGGCCCCCCAGCAAATTCGGAGAGTTCTTAGCTATGCCAGAGAGGTATCCACTGCATTGCAGCACAATGCATTCGATACCTTTCTGGCACAAGAAGGGTTAATTCAAAGTGAATCTTGATAATTTGTTAGCCATATGTACTGTTGTTTGTGCCTGATTTGCTGGATATGGGCTATTGTTTAACACTTGTCCATTGGGACAGCTGTGAAGATGAAAATGGTTCATATGCACCTTTAGTATTATGTGACCCAGCATCTTTACCTCTTTGGGTGCCAGAGGGGTACGCAATGCATTCGTACCCCTCTGGCACACAAAGGGTTAAAAATAATTTGGTTAAAGAGTTTTGAAATTTTGGAAGGCATTTAAAAAAAAAAAAAAAAAAAAAAAAACTTCTTGGAATCAACTTAAAGGGGAACTATATCCTTCTATATATTCAATGTCCTAGAATTTAATATATAAACAATCCAAATTATAACTACTAAAGTAGCAAGAGGTATATTTATCCATAACCTCTTGAGTGCCAGAGGGGTAAGCAGTGCATTGCTTTTGCAATCACAATGACGGGTGATATTTATAAAGAAGTCAGATTTATAAATTCCTCTCATCTGAGAAAATTTGCAAAAGAGATTTGTTTTTCCACATACATATCTTATATACCTTATTATCCAATGCACTGTATACATCCATAAGGGATAGGTTATACCTGGCATTCAGTCTGAACCACTAAAACTTTATTGTTGTCGGAATTAGTCAATAAACTTTATTGTTGTCGGAATTAGTCAATTTCTTTATAAGATACGTTGAAGCACATAATTTCTACTACACTTTAGAGTAAGATCAACTGATTGTGTTAGTCCTTAGTGAAAATGTTTGCAAATGTTTATATTATATAATATATAATATCCTTATGCCAGTGTCAGACAATTTTACAGACTCTTTATTATGCCAGCTTTATACATATCTCCCCTCCACCCAAATAGGGCCTTAAAGGGATAGTAATACTTAATATGCAAATAAATATATATTGTAGAGTTTATCCACCTGATAAAAACAAGAATTGTTAAATCAAAGTGAATCTTGATAATCTCTGTGCTGACAGGTGTTTTATTCAAAAGTTATTCTGGCTCAAACCTGAATTTTTTTAGGTGCAATATCTAAATGGCCTGAAATTGCACAGTGTTGCTATTGCTACACTATCGTATGGACAGCTCTGGTCAGTTCACCATAAATCTCCATAGAATGGTGTAGCAACAGTGCTAATGCATAATTTGAGATATTGCACCAAAAAAAAAATTCAGGTTTGAGCCAGAATAACTTTTGGATAAAACACCTTTCAGCACTGGGAGTGCCTTTGTTTTACTCAGAGGGGATAAAATCTACAATATATATTTTTGTATATTAAGTGTTACTATGCCTTTATGTATAGAAGTAATCTGGAGCAATTCTGGAACAAACCAATGGCACTGTAGGGGAGAAATAAGCATTCCCAAAATCCCCATTAAATTAAATTTGTGTTTCAACCCCTTTAATGCTAGAGAGGTCTCCAACGCATTGTTTTGCAGTGCGTTGGAGACTTCTCTAGCATCCAAAGGTTTAAAAGCCCTGTGTACATAATAGTCTATTTTTAGTTCACCCTTATGGTGGAGATGGTTTGTCCCAGAATTGCTTCAATTTACTTTTATGTAAAATGCCCTTAATAGATTCTTTTTCATCAAGCTAAAAAGATGTACTTGTTTGTCAAATCAGCTGCATCATGTGGGATAAGTAAAACTTTCCCCCAAATTGCCATTTGATTAAATGGAGTAAATGCAATACATTCTAAGGCTCCTTATAGGTGATTGTTTCCATATTTGATGCGGTAACATCATTCAGTGGAATGCGGATTCCTTTTGCTGATTATTTTGCAGTTACAACATGATTCCTCTTTCTTCTTCTTCTTAGTGACAGAAGCTGGTTTTGGTGCTGACATCGGAATGGAAAAGTTCTTTAATATCAAGTGCAGAGCCTCTGGGCTGGTTCCCAACGTCGTCGTCCTTGTTGCGACCATTAGAGCATTGAAGATGCATGGAGGTGGCCCCAATGTGAGTTATTTCAGACAATGACATGCCTTTCATCTTGCATTTGTTTCACCAAAAGAAACAAATTAACTTTATTCAGCAGCACCCATTTGTGGGGGCACATTTTAACCCTTTAAGGACACGAGAGGTGTGTAATGTCTCGCAAAGCTTAGTGTTGCTCTCCCCTCTGGTGCTTAAAGGGTTATTGATATCAAAATGTATTTCCTCTAACACAAGTCCCCAGTAGCTTGAGAGCCAAAGGTTGACTTACCTCTTATCTAGCCAGATATTAACAATTATATAGAGACCCTATAGGAGGATATGATTCAGATGCAACTTTGACAATAATGTGAAATGACTGGGTTGGAGATCTTTCTAGCATTCAAGGGGTTAAAGGAAGAGTAAACTTTATTTTTCAATGAGAAAATATGTTATAGAACTTTTCCTGTGGAGTAAAACTATGATTATTCTACTGCTGGCAGATACTTCATTCAGATGTTATTACAGCTTAAACCAGGGAAGCAGAACTTCTTTCCTAACAGGCAGAGACAATGTGGGTTTCTGGGATCTATGTAATTTCCCAAAGGTGGTGCAATCATTAGTTCACTCATTCTGACTACAACACCGGTGCCAAATCAAGGATAACACAACAATGTACACTGCCTTGGCACTTCTGGGATGCAGTTTGACACCCCTGACTTATTCTATCAACAGCCACCTGGTGTCCAAAAGGCAACTTTTTTAATACACTGTGTTCCCCATAGTAGGTGTTAGTAAGTCCACCATCTTGTGACCACAATCAAGAATTTCAGCTTAATTTAAATAAACACACGTTTAAGCTGTAATAAGGTTTTACTTTGGAGGAAAGTTCTATTTCATCCAATGAGAATACGAGGAATTTGTATTCTGTGTCCTAGAATTGCTCTACGTTTGTCCTTAGACATATACCCAGTTGCGGCAGAGATATACAAGGGCCCGTTCCCTAGAGTTTACATTCAATAGGAATGATCTGTCCACATTTGCTTTGTAATGTAAAAAAATATATATATATAGAAGTCCACTTAACTTTCCCTGTTACTGGCAGTGGTCCATGTTTTTTCAGATAAACACTAGTTTATCTATTGATAGATACTACACTTCATGTTTTCTCTCATTTATACTAGTTTTTCCATCACATTACCACTAATGGACACACATGATATTTGTTTCTTTTCTTAAAGGGATAATAATTTTAAAATAAAAGTTACTTTTCTGAAACTGCAGAGATTCTCTTATATGGGGCCTTATTCAGATAACTAGAAGAGAAGTTCTGGAACAAACCATCTGAACTTTGGTGGGGAAGGGGTTAAATACTCATTGATTTAATTAGCTTTTTTAATCCCATGCATGCTAGATTGGTTGTCATCAAATTCCTTTGCAATGTGTTGGAAACGTCTAGCATTTAAAGCGGAACTTTCACTACAAGAACAGAAATTCAAATGATTATTACATTAGCGATATGCAACACATTTATGTTTATTTTCAAGTAGAATTGTGCTCCTTTAATGGAAAATATAACCTGTCGTGCAGACTGTCTGGGATCTTGCAGTAGGTACTGTGTGCTCCTGCTCTGTCACTCCCTTCCGGAACCTTTTGGCACAAAGGCATTCAACTCGCCAATAGTGGAGCTGAATGGGACGGATAGCGCAGACGCAGGGATCCCGGCTCTGCAAGATGTCTGCGCTGTTCCCTGGTGCCTTCCTGCATGAAAGGTTATATTTTTCATTAGGGATAGTAATACTTGAAAATAAGTTTATTTTATATTGTAGCCCTTAAAAAAAACTATGAAAAATGATATGTCTTATCTCCCAAACCTTTATGGTTTGGGAGATATTCAGAAGTAAAGTTTCCCCTGGAGTGACGTCATTGCTCCACCCTTCAGATTTTAAATCCGGTCCCGGGACCGGCTGTGCCTCTCCAGAAGAATGGTCTACAAAGTGTGCTTTCAAGCCAGGCACACTTTGTAGATAGTTCCAATTAAGTAGTTCTTTTCAAAGGTTGTGATCTCGGTTGCTCTGTGGACCGAATTCCAAATCTGTCCACTAGATGGCAGACTTGGCTGAAACAGCCAGGAAAAGAGAATTTTTCTATATTTTACATGTGAATATCTCCCAAACCATAAAGGTTTGGGAGATAAGACTTATATCATTTTTCATGTTTTTTAAGGGCTACAATATAAAATAAACTTATTTTCAAGTATTACTATCCCTTTAAAGGAGTAATTATACTTGAAAATAAACAAGTTTCTTGCATATCCTCATTTGAAGTGCTATCTTATTGTAGTGAACGTTCTGCTTTAAGGGATATAAATCCATGGAAATTTGGGGAAATTGTATTTGCCTCTTGTGATGCAGTTGACATGTTTTGCTCTCTGCAGAAGCCTCTCATAGTAGTCACCAATTGCCCTGTTGTCAGGGGCATTAAGGGCTGATGGAGGCTTAAGTCATTCGTCTCTTGTTTCAAGCCCCAAGTGCTTTGCAAGCCTGGGACATGAAATGGTGTAATGCTCTGCTGCTCTTCTTAATGGTAATATTGCAGCTGAGGTATTCAACTAACTAATATAATCCAGGCCCAACATCTTTTGGAGTCCTGACACCTCTGCCTACCCCCCCCCCCCCCCCCGAAAGTCTTCTTTTTGAATCCTCTACGTTTCCTCTATATGTTTATGCTCACTATCCATTTGTCTACCATAAGTTACTGCCAGCCAGAACCTGATGTATGAATATAGTTGAATGTCTCTGATCACTGAATGAATCAAACTTTTGTGATAAAAATAGAAACGGACAAACACTGGTAAATACTATTATTTCCTTTGCATTTAGCCCATAATTGTAAACATTTCCATTCCTTTTGTAGAACAGTAAAATACACTCCCTCTTGACATCTTCACTGTGCTCAGGATCTTCTTCTCTCTTCAGCTCTTATTACATCCTCCAGTTCCCACCTACAGAGTTTTACCCATGCTGCACTTGAGCTCTGGAATTCCCTCCAGTGTACCACTGACACTTCCCCAGCCTTCAGATCTTCAAATACTCCCTGAAAACTCACTTCTATATGAAAGCCTGTCATGTGCCCCCATAAGCGTTATGAGCAGGACCAGATCAACAGGCTCTCCATCTCTTCGCACTCTCGTTCCCTTCCTACATCACTCTCTCACCGTCAAACCCCATCAGGACCTCATTTCTCTCACGTAGCCTTTTTCTTCCAAGCAGACCTGCTACTTGACTGGACTGAAAAGCACTTTCTCTGTTGTCCAGTACTGGTTACTGGTAACTTTGGGTAGGCGATCAGCCCCTTTAAGTAGGCAGGAATAATTCAGGGGTGCAGCCTACCTTCCCACCTTGGCTGCAGCTAGCCAATCAGCTGCAGTAAGATTTGTTCCTTGGTGAAGACAACAAGGCAAGAGAACAGTTCTGCTATACTTTTAGCTTTTTTGTTATTTTTCTGTTAGATCTGGGATACCACCATTAGGCAGATTACCATCACTGACAATTCCCATCACCCAAATGTGGATAGCTCAGTTTACCAGGTGCTTTTGTGTACCTAAGCCCTGGGAGGAAAACCTTGGCTGCAAGTTCCTTCCCCAGGAGTTGCCCTCTGAGGCGGCTTTTTGATCCATGGTAATCTGAAGACAGAAGATCTGCAGGAAAGGTGAGCAACCCTTTGAGTGCTGAGGTCCACATGTACCACAGTGCCTCTCCACACAGGGGTCTCCGTTGGAGTTCCTATTGCATACTTCTGCACTCATTGGGTTTATCTGTATGTCTGTTACGTGTTTGGAGCAAGTTTTCTGTGGTAACTTAACCCTTTGGTTGCTGGTTTAGCATCTTTTGGGGGGTTTTGGGCACTTTCCCTACTGGGTTCAGTGTTTATTGGGTCTAGTGACATGTTTTAATGCTGTTTGGTGCAAATTTACTTCACAGTTTTATCTTTGTAAACATTTTGTTTTACCGCATAGATGCCATTGCTCCATTCACTTCTATGGGACTTTACAGTTTGGGACATATCTCTGCAACCACTCAGCGTAGCGACTTCTGAGACAACTCCTTTTCATTGTCTGCCCTTGCTCTAATATCTGGTCAACGTTTAGTGTGTGTGTTGGGGGACTCAGGGGGCTTCGGGCACTGTTTGGGTACTTTTTCTGGAAAAACTAGGTCAATGTTTAGTGTGTGTTGGGGGGCTCAGGGGGCTTCGGGCACTGTTTGGGTACTTTTTCTGGAAAAACTACATTTCCTATCAGCGCTTGCGTGCGCTCCTGATTGGCTCCTGTCGTGGAAGCCATTTTGTGCTTTCCTTGAACGAGTATCCTAAGCTGGGCCTGGACTCTCCTCTCCTCTGCAGATTAACCATTCGCCTGCCAGATAAGTGTATTTTAGTGATTTCTGGGGTGAAATTTTAATCATACACACGTTATTTGGGTTATTCCTTATACTTTGAATGTTTTGACACTGTAGCATCTCCAATCTGTTGGAGCTTGGGCTAGACCTAAGACTAAGGACGCTGGGGTCTCTGTGTCCCCCATTGTGCATTGCTCCTCATGTCAGTCAGGGTTACCTAGAGAATTCTCAGGTTATTTATGTCCAGCATGTTCCGTTGTCCCTGAGTCTCCCCCTGGGACCTCCAGCCATGCATTAGAGCCAGTTTGGGTGCAAAAAGTTTAAGGCTGCTACTAGAGACCTTCAGTATACTTCACAACTCTTTCCATCCCAGTTACAGGGGGTCTTCCACTCCTGGCAGACCCCTACCTCTGTCTGATCTTCCATACTGAAACCGCAGGGAGTACCTGATGCATCAGATTCCTCTGATAAGGAACTGTTGGTGGATTTTGATGCTGAGGAATGTTCTGCGGTGGTCTCCTATCAGTTCTTGGGAGACCCTCCTTTGAGGCTGACCCTGATCCCTCTTCTGAGGGCCTGATCAGAGCCGTATTAAACACTTGGTTCAAGAGGTTTCTTCAGACCCCTCTGCTGTATTTCAGGAGCCCAAACAGCCCCATACTTGTTTTCTACCTCTCCCCACTCTTGACCGGTTAGTGTCTGATAAGTGGTAGTCTCCCGACAGAAAGTCTTCCGTCTCCGAGAAGTTTGCTAAGCTTTACCCCATTTTCTGATGTGGCACTAGCTTAGTGGGGTCACCCCCCCCAGATGGATGCCCCTGTTTCTAGGACTTCTAAGTCCACTGCTTTCCCAGTTGCTGATGCCTCTGCTCTTACAGACTGGACTGACGAGAAACTTGAAGCCTCCCTCAAGTCCATTTTTGCCTCCGCTGGTACTTCCTACATCCAGCACTTGCTGCGGCCTGGGTAAGTAGGGCCATTGCGATTTAGACTGAACAGCTCACACTTGCTGTTCGTCAGGAAGCTCATTCTCCTGATATGTTGCTGCTACTTGCCAACATTTCTGAAGCTCAGCATTAGGTTTCTGCTGCTTTGTTTGATGCTATGAGTTGGTGGCAAGGATTTCCACCATGTCTGTGGTTGCCAGACGAGCTTCTTAGCTCAAGCTCTGGTCTGCTGACTCTGCTTCTCAGAAAGCATTGCTCTCCTTGCCCCTTCTCTGTTTGGGCCAGATCTTAAGTATGTGTTTAGTGAAGCTACAGAGGGTAAAGAATACCCTCCTGCCTATAGTTTCCAGGAAGCAGACTCTTTTCAATTGTAATCGGCTTTTTTGTGCTTCCAGACCGAGACACATCTGGCGAACCAGGCGGTTCCCCCAGCTCCTAGTCCAAGGCTTCCAAACCTTCTTCGGCATGACTCGCTGAACCCAGGTCCCCACTTGACTGTAGGTGGCTGTTTGCATCACTACCACAGCATCTGGGAGGACTCAATGGTGGACCTGTGGGTTTTGTAGGTGCTGGTGGAAGGGTACAGGATCCCTTTCGCCTCTCTTCCTCCCTTCAGGTTTTTTCCCTTCTCACACGCCTCAGGGCATAGAGAAACGCTGTCTGTTCGGCACTATCCAGGCCCTTCTGGACAAGAAAGTTCTGTAACAGATTCCCGTTCAGGAACAGGTTCCCGTTCAGGAACGTGGTTTGGGTTTTACTCAATCCTATTTGTGGTTCAAAAAAGAATGGCGGCTGTCGTCCGATTTTGGACCTGAAGGATCCCAATTTCTTTGTGATCAAGACTCATCACCAGGAGTCCCTAAGGACGATGAGTGCTGACATGTCCGCTGGGGAATTCCTTGCTACTCTGGATCTTCTGATGCTTATCTGCACATTGCCATTCATCCAGAGAGCCGGCAGTATCTCAGATTTGCCTGTAACCAAGGGCATTTCCAGTTTTCTTCTCTTCCCTTTGGTCTGACTACAGCTCTTCAAGTCTTCAATCGTGTCCTGGGAGCCTTAGCGTCCGTCCTCCATTGGAACAGCATCAGAGTCACTCCATACGTGGATGACCTGCTTCTGAAGGCCCATTCTTCAGAACTTCTTCATCAGCAGGTTCAGGACTGCATTCACACACTCACCCGTCACGGGTGGATCCTCAGCATGGACAAGTCGGATCTTGTACCATCCCAGTTTCTGGTCTTCCTGGGAATTCTCTTAGACACTCAGCAGAGCATGGTGTTTCTCACGGATGAGGTGGCTCACCAGATCGCCCACAGGGTTTCTGCTGTTCTGGCTCACAATCTAGTTCCACCCAAGAAGTTGTCCCCTCTCATGGGGAAGTTAATTTCCACCATAGAAGCAGTCCCGTTTGCCATGGCCCACACCAGGGAACTCCAGAGGTTTGTGATCCAGGTGTGCAAGGGTCAGCCGGACCTCCTGAAGATGTCCATCCCTCTTCATGTGGAGCTGCGTCTGTCGCAGTGGCTCAGCCTCTCAATTCTGCTGAAGAGGAAGCCCTTCCTGGTGTTGTTTTGGACCACGGTAATGACGGATGCCAGCCTGTCCAGCTGGGGAGCGGTCCTGGGTCACCTAAATGCTCAGGGTCGGGGTCTCTGGAGGAAGCTCTCCTTCACATCAAAGTGTTGGAGCTTCAGGCGATATTTCATGCACTTCGCCACTGGACTTACCAGCTGGAAGATTGCCCGGTCCCGGTACAGTTCGGCAAAGCCACGGTGGTGGCTTACATCTACAAGCAAGGCGGAACACGAAGTCTTGCAGCTGGGTTAGCTGTCAGGGCTATCTTGTCCTGGGCAGAAGAACATGTTCCTGCCATATCTGCAGTTCACATTCCCAGAGTAGACAACATCGTGGCAGACGACACTCTGTGGGCAACAGGAAGTGGGAACTGCACCCACAGGCGTTCAACCTCATTGTTCAGAGGTGGGGTCTTCCATGTGTCGACCTGATGGCGACAAGACACAACTGGAAGGTTCCGACGTTCTGCTTTCGCTGGAGGGATCCTTTAGCTCCAGCAGTGGATGCCATGTCCGTTCCTTGGTTATTTCCTCTGGCCTATATCTTTCCTCCCATCCTCATGTTATACAGACTGATAAGGAAACTGAGACTGGAGCGATGTCCAGTCATTCTGTTGCTCCGTACTGGCCTCGACAGGCTTGGTTTCTGGAGCTTCTGGACCCATCTGTGGTGGAGTCTTCCGGTTCCCTTGCTGTCCTGATCTTCTTCTACTGGGTTACCTGCGGAGGGAGGATGTCCATCATCTAGCCTTGTCGGCTTGGAATTGAATCCTCACTACTTGTGAAGAAAGGGTTTTCTTCTGGTGTGGCGGCGAATATGATTAGTGCACGCAGGCCTGTTTCCTCTAGGGCTTACCATCGAGTCTGGTCTACCTTTCTCTATTGGTGTGCTGATAGGACCTATCTTTGGATTTTAATTTTCCTGTGGTCCTGGTCTTCCTACAGGAAGGTGTGGACAAGGGACTCTGAGTTCCCTTACGGTTTTTCGTTCAAGGCACATTGCTATTCTTCCTGATGTCTAGGTTTTCTCTCCAGGGCGTTGCTCATACTCGTCCTGGATTTCTGTCTCCCGCTCCTTAGTGGGATCTTAACTTGGTTTAGGGCGTCCTTCAGCTCCCTCCCTTTGAGTCTTTGGCTACTTTCCTCTACATCTGCTGACATGGTACATGGCCTTCTCCTGGCGATCGTGTCTGTTCGCAGTGTCTCGGAGTTGCATGCTCTGTCTTGTAAACCACCCCTTTTTGATGTTTCACTAGGACATGACAGTGCTTCCAACTTCGCAGGAGTTTCTCCCAAAGGTGGTTTCTTAGTTCCTCCTTAACCAGGAGATTGTGGTACCTTCTTTCTGCCCTGTACCTTTCTCTGGCAAGGGGAAGGATCTCCACTTATTATCTGTGGTACATTGTCTCAAGTTTTACATGCATCACACTGAGTCCTTTCAGTGGTCTGACGCGCTGTTCGTCATTCCTGAGAGTCCCAGGGCAGGGAGACCTGCATCCAAGTGACCTTTGTGTCTTGAAATTCATCCACTATTCATGAGGTTCACGTACTGAGGAATAAGCCTGTTTCCTTTCGGGTCACGGCTCCTTCCACTAGATCTGTTGGTGCATCTTGGGCTTCCAAGAATCAGACCTTAGCAGATCTGTTGTGCAAGGCCGCCACTTGGCCGTCTGTGCACTCCTATTCAAAGCACTACTGTGTTGCTGTGCTGGCGTCGGCTGATGCCAGTTTTGGGAGACGGATCCTGGAAGCAGCCTTGCCTGTCTAGGATCTTCTTTTCCGTTCTTCAGTGCTCCCTCACTTTTGAGACCTGTTGGCTCTAGTTCAGTGTGCTGTATAACAGTTCCTGGGGTCTTGTTACCCCTGTTCAGTGTCCATTGACACTTCATTTGTTTTTGTTGGGCCATCTCTGATCTGATGGTTCATATGTACTCTGGTGACTTTGGGGGCCCTGCGCCTGGTCCTTGCCTTACTTCCCACCTCGGGAAACTCCATGGTTGGACATCCCAGTGTTACCAGTAACCTGTATTGGACGACAGAGAAAAGAGAATTTTAGTCTTACCTGTTAAATCCTTTTCTCTTAGTCCATTCAGGTTAGGGGTCTCCCACCCTGTCAAGGGACCATGCTTGGCTCTCCTGTAGCAGACAGTGGGGGTCCTTCGAGGTCCTGCTCACTTCTTTCCCTTCTACTATCTAGTCAATAGTCCACAAGCTTTTTTTTTTTTTTTTTTTTTTTTCCCCGGTTCAGGGCTTCCAAAGTTATCAGTAACCTGTATGCACTAAGAGAAAAGGATTTAACAGGTAAGACTAAAATCCTCTTTTTATCTCCCTCCCACTAACCAGCAGTTCATGTGGCAGGAGGCATTTACACCCTGCAGGTATCCCACCTACCTTCCTCTAGACTGTAATCTCTCACAAGCAGGGTGCTCTGGTCCTTTTGTTTTCTGTGTTCCATTTGTAAGTTTTTTTTTTTTTGTCTGTCTGGTTCCTATTGTACAGCACTACAGGATAATAATAATAAAAGAGCCAGTGGTATGCTGGAAATAGTGCTTTCAATGTAATTTATTTTCCTATTTGCCTTCCTCTGTTTTATGAGCCTGTTATGTGATTTCAGGTTTCTGCCGGTGCACCTCTTGCAAAAGAATATACAGAAGAGGTAAGGAGTTGATGACCAGAAGAGTCTTGTCTAAGTGCTTTAGGGAGAATTTATATAATATATTATACTGCAACTTTTCCTGTAGAGTAAAATAAGGGTAATCCAGTGGCAGGGAGACTTTGACTCCATCTATCCTACAGAGAATGAATTAACACCTTAATGACCCTTGACATGCCAGGACTGTCACGCCAGCCCTGGCATATCATGGAATTCTGGGATGGCCACTCTGCCATCCCAGAATCACCTGAGCAAAACAAAACCAAAAAATAGCTCCGTGGTCCTTAACGGCCGCCCGTTCTCCAGATCGGCGGTCGTTAAGGGGTTAAAAAAACACATTCTGGACACCAGGTGGAGAAGCTGTTATCAGTTTAAATAAAAAAAAATATATATATGTTGTAATAACTTTTGAATGACTACTTCCCCCCCATCCTGCAGAGAGTACCCTTTTTTCCCCAAGGATGAAAAACCCTACAACAGTGGTAGTCCATTGTCAGACCTCCAGCTGTTAAGGAGTACAGCTCCTGTCATCGCTGACAAGCTGTTGTCTGGTGATGATGGGAGTTGAAGTCCGCAGCAGTTGGAGGTCTACCGCTTCCCTGCAACTAAGGTTTTTTTCATTAACCCTTTGAGTGCCAGAGTGGTACGCAACGCATTGCTTTGCAATGCGTTGCGTACCACTCTGGCACTCAAAGGGTTAAAATGTCTACAATTTATTTTTGCAATGTGTTGCACACTTCTCTGGTCTTTAAGGGGTTAAAATAATTACGTAAATCTGCAATCATTTTTTAAACAGCAGTTTCATAGCGTGAGAACACCATTATACATTATAAATCAGTATTATGTGACTTTTCCTACGTATTGTATGCATCAGGGATTTTATGTTCTTTAACTCACTGGATGATAGGGAAGTTCCCAGCATATTGTGAACTACTGTGTTGGAAAAATCTCTACAGTCTGAGAGGGTTAAAATGTTATTGTTTATTTTCTAGTTAATGGCTGTTTAACTGGAATAATTCCAACCCCCATGCCATGGAAAATCCATTAAAACTTCCTTTGATTTAATTGATATAATGTCTTCCTTGACTCAAGATTGATAATCTTCCCTGGGAGATGGAACCATATATTAGCTAAGAAGTAAAATTATCTTCAGATTTACTCTGATATTCGCATCCTGACACAGGATTCTGCACTGTTGTATTTAATTTGAGATTAGGTCATCTCACTTTAGTTTGCTTTGTAATACATCTAAATGTTAGAACACAGATTTTGTGCAAGTTTCTTTACATTTCATTAATGCTTTTCCATTCCCTAACAAAAAAATAAATAAATTGTGCAATATGCAGCATCATTTCAACCATACAATTAAAGGAGCAGAAGAATTTAGGACTACGCTGGTACAGTACATCAGAATGTTACAGGCAAAAACAGTAAATTAGATGGGCATTTTTCATTTTCTTATTAGCATGTATTCACATAGAACTGTTACAAAACAATTTAACAATGTCTTATTTTGCTTTGGCCTTGACGACTATCTTAGTTATATTTTTACATATAGATGCTCTTAATTCACTCCCTAGTACCACATTTAGACCTAATTCACATGGTGCCTTTGCTGCATCAACACGGGAACTGCCCCACAGAAAATATATCTTTGTGTGAGCTAGGTCTAACAGTTACAAAACACATCACGAAGAATGGAGACATGTTAAACACTATATATATCCACCATACACAGACACGCAGACAGACAACGCAGACAGACACACACAAACTTGGTCCCAGGAAACATCTAGGGGGAGATTCACTAAGGCGTGATAATGAGGTGACAAGATGAAGTCTCCAGTGATATCACTTCTCCGGTTCCTATGTTATTCTATGGGGCCAATGCACTAAGATTTCTCCAACGTTGGATATCTTAGTTCATATACTCTACAGAATAACATAGGAACTGGAGAAGTGATATCACTGGAGAATTTATCTCCACTTTATCACCTGTTTATCATGCTTTAGTGCATAATAGTCTTGCTGTACGATCAGACTGTATCGGTGTATTGATTACATCATCTTAAATTGCTCAGGGGCTGTGTGATTGAGTTGGCTGTATAAGATCTGCAGAGCATATACAGAGATAAACATACAGTATGATCATTGAGGTTGCATTTCAGTCTGGGGGCGGAGTATGCATTCTAATGAGTCATCTGAGAAATCTATCACTGACACAGTGGCTTCACAAACTAAAAAATGTACATTTTTGAAACTGCTTTGGACTCTGATCCATCCTCTCTTTTAATATTAGTCTGTAACCCAGAATATCCCCCAGGTATGAGTCATTCAACATTTAAGGGTTGGAAAGTTGCGGGATAACAATCTTGTTGTATCAAGAACTTCATACTAAATTCCCCTCTTTCTATGACTTTATTTGCAACGCTGGATTACTTAATACTAAGCAATGGAGATACCTTCAAGTGAGAAGTAATGTACTCAAATTGTTCAAGTCTGGCCCTGTCTGCAGAGACAAAATGAAGATGGAAACTTTTCTAACTTCTCCAAATAATAGACTTAATTTGTCCAAATTGTATAAAATGTTGATGGAAGTGATGTGTCCCCTAGTTACAATGAAATTTGGATGGACGATCTCAGTCTACCAGCCTTATCTGACACTTATGTTTGGAAGAAAATTTTCCAAAATGCCTTCACTGTGCCAAAGGGTACTCCTTGACAAGAGTGTTGCTTTAAATTACTTTCTCTGTCGTCCAACACAGATTACTGGTAACTTTGGGCAGGCGATCCGTCCCTTTAAATAGGCAGGAACAATTCTAGAAGTGAATGCATGGTGTGGAGCCTACCTTCCCTCCTTGGCTGCAGCTAGCCAATCAGCTCTATTAAGATTTGTTCCTTGGTGAAGACACAGGCAAGAGAAGAGTTCTGCTATAGTTTTAGCTAATTTTTTATTTTTCTGTTAGATATGGAATACCACCATTAGGCGGATTACCATAACTGACAATGCCCTTAGATGTGGCTAGCTCAATATCCAGGTGCTTTTGTGTACCTTAATCCCTGGGGGAAAATCTTGGGTTCAAATACTTTCCTCAGGAGTTGCCCACCGAGGCTGCTTCTTAATGCATGGTAATCTGAAGACAGAAGATCTGCAGGAAAGGTGAGCAACCCTTTGAGTGCTGCAGGTCCACATGTCCCACAGTGCTCCTCCGCAGAGGGGTTTTCCTTTGGAGTGCCTATTGTACACTCCTGCACTCACTGGGTCTATCTGTATGTCTTTTGGGTGTTTTGGAGCAAGTTTCTGTGGTAACTTAACCCTTTAGCTGCTGGTTTTGCATCGTTCCGGGGTTTATTGACCTTTTCCCTACTGGATTCAGTGTTTTTTGGGTCTGCTAATATGTTCTAGTGATGATTCATGTAATTTTAATTCACAGTTTCAACTTTGAAAAAATTGTGTTCCGTGCCCTTAACCCCTTAGTGACAATGGACTTACCAGGTAAGTCATGAAAAAATGTCACTTAGTGACAGACGACTTACCTGGTAAGTCCAGGAAGTCACTCGCTATAATGGGAAAAAAAAAAAAAACCCTGTCATTAAGTGCTGGCTGCGTGCGTGCGGCCGGTCACTAAGGGGTTAAGACGCCATTGCTCCATTCACTTCTATGGGACTGTACAGTTTGGGACATATCTCTGCAACCGCTCAATGTAGCGACTTCAGAGATGGCTCATTTTAATTGTCTGCCCTTGTGCTATCATGCGGTTAATATTTTATGTGTTGGGGGGCTCGGGGCTTCGGGCACTGTTGGGATACTTTTTCTGGGAAAACTACATTTCCCATGAGCGCTTGTTTTGCTCGCTCGTTTGATGGCTCCCGCAGCGACAACAGTTTTGTACCTTTTCTTGAATGAGTATCCTACACAGGGCGTGGACTCTCCTATGCAGATTAACCCTTCGCCTGCCAGATAAGTGCATTTTAGTGATTTCTGTGGTGAAATTATAATCTTACATACTGTATTTGGTGATTCCTTATACTTTAAACGTTTTGACACTGTGAGAATGTCTAATCCGTTAGAGCTTGGGGCCAGGCCTAAGTCTAAGGACGCTGGGGTCTCTGTGTCCCCTATTGCGCATTGCTCCTCATGTCATTCAGGGTTACCTAGAGAATTCTCAGGTTATTTATTCCCAGCATGTTCTAATGTCCCTGAGTCTCTCCCAGGGACCTCCAGCCATGCATTAGAGCAGTTTTGGATGCAAGAGTTCAATGCTGCTACTAGAGACCTCTGGTCTACATTTCAACTCTTTCCATCCCAGTTACAGGGGGTCTTCCACTCCTTAGTTCAGGAGGTTTCTTTGGATACCTCTGATGTATTTCAGGAACCTAAAAAGCCCTATACTTGTTTTTCCACTTAACCCCACTCTTGACCGCCTTGTGTCTGATGAGTGGAAGTCTCCGAACCGGAAACCTTCTGTTTCCAAGAAATTTGCCAAGCTTTACCCCTTCTTTGAGGCGGCGCTTGCTCGGTGAGTTCATCCTCCCCCCAAAGTGGATGCTCCTGTCTCCAGGCTATCTAAGTCCATTGCCTTGCCAGTTGCTGATGCTTCCACTCAGAGACTGGACTGAAACTTGAGGTCTCCCTGAAGTCCATTTTTGCCACTGCTAGTACTATCATGCACCCAGTGTTCGCTGCGGTATGGGTGAATGGGCCATTGCGGTCTGGACTGAACAGCTCACCCTGGCTGTCCGTCAGGGTGCTCCTACTTCTTGCACCTTCTTGCCAACATTTCTGAGGCCCAGCACTTTTTCTGCTGCCTTATTTGATGCCATCCATTTGGTGGCAAGGGTACCACCATGTCTGTGGTTGCCAGATGAGCTCTTTGGCTCAAGATCTGGTCTGCTGACACGGCTTCCAAGAAAGCTTTGCTCTCATTGCCTTTTCAGGCATCTCTTTGTTTCAGCCAGAGCTTAAGGGCCTGATTAGTGAGGCCACAGGGGCAAGAGTACCCTTCTGCCTATGGTCCCCAGGAGGAAGATGCCTCTCAAGCGTAATCGGCTTTTTAGCTCCTTCCAAACTGAGACACGTCCAGCAAACCAGGTGGTTCCCTCAGCTCATTGTTCCTCCCCCAAGTGCAAACAGCAATGGAAGCCCAAGGTCTTCTCCAAGCCTAAGGCTTCCAAGCCTTCTACGGCATGACTCGCCGAACCCAGGTCCCCACTCTGCTGTGGGTGGCTGTCTGCGTCACTACCACTGCTTCTGGGAGGATTCAGTGGCAGACCCGTGGGTTTTACAGGTGGTGGCGGAAGGGTACAGGATCCCTTTCACCTCTCTCTTCCTCCCTTTTGGTTTTTTACCCCTCTCATACTCCTCAAAGAGTAGAGAAACGCCATCTGTTCAGTGGCATTATTCGGGCCCTTCTGGACAAGGATGTTCTGGAACCTGTTCCAGTTCTGGACAGAGGTATGGGTTTTTACTCAAACCTCTTTGTGGTCTCCAAGATGGACGACGGCTGTCGTCCCATTTTGGATTTGAAGGATCTCAGTTCCTTTGTGATCAAGACTCATTATCACCAGGAGTCCCTAAGGGCGGTGATTGCTGCTATGTCCCCGGGGGAATTCCTTGCCTCTCTGGATCTTCAGGACGCGTATCTACACATCGTCATTCATCCAGAGAGTCAGTAGTATCTCAGATTTACCTGTGACCAAGGGCACTTTCAGTTTTCAGCTTTTCCCTTTGATCTGACTACAGCTCCTCAAGTCTTCAACCATGTCCTGGGTGCTTTGGTATCCTTCCTCCATGCTTTCTCCCCTCACAGGTGGATCATCAACATGGACAAGTCAGATCTTGTCCCATCCCAGTGTCTGGTCTTCCTGGGCCTTCTCTTCGACACTCCGCAGCGCATGGTGTTTCTCACGGACGAAGTGGCTCACCAGATCGCCCACAGGGTTTCTGCTGTTCTGGCTCAGGATCCAGTTCCAGCCAAGAAGCTGTCCTCTCTAGTGGGGAAATTCATCTCCACCATAGAACTGGTCCCATTTGCCATGGCTCACACCAGGGAACTCCAGAGGTTTGTGATGTAGGGGTCAGCCGGACCTTCTGAAGATGTCAGTATCCCTTCCTCTTCGTGTGGAACTGAGTTTGTCGTGGTGGCTCGACCTCTCCAATCTGCTGAAGGGCATGTCCTTCCTGGTATCCTTCTGGACCACGGTGACAACGGATGCCAGCCTCTCCGGCTGGGGACCGGTCCTGGGTCACCTGAGTGGTCAGGATTGGTGGTCTCCAGAGGAATCTCTCATTCCGATTAACGTGTTGGAGCTTCGGGCGATATTTCATGCCCTTCGTCATTGGACAGCCCAGCTGGAAGAATGCCCAGTCCGGGTCTAGCCTGACAATTTCACGGCAGTGGCTCAACAAGCAGGGCGGAACAAGAAGTCTTGCCTCTTGGTTTGAGGTCAAGGCTATTTTGTCCTGGGCAGAAGAACATGTTCCGGCCATATCCACAGTACACATTCCTGGCGTAGACAATGTCATGGCAGTCTTCCTCAGTCGACACATGGTGGACAGCAGAGAGTGGGAACTGCACCCGGAGGGGTTCACCCTCGTTGTTCAGTAGTGTCATCTTCCTTGCATTGACCTAAGGGCGACAAGACACAACCGGAAGGTTCCGAAGTTCTACTCTCACTGGAGGGATCCTCTAGCGGTGGATGCCATGTCTATTCCTTGGTTATTTCCTCTGGCTTACTACTTTCCTCCCCTTCCCATGTTGCACAGGGTGTTACAGAAATTTAGACTGGGGCGCTGTCCAGTCATTCTGATTGCTCCGTACTGGCCTTGACAGGCTTGGTTTCTGGAGCTTCTGGATCTATCAGTGGCAGAGCCATTCCGGCTCCTTTGCCGTCTGGATCTTCTTCTATAGGGTTACCTGTGGAAGAAGGATGTTTATCGTCTAGCTTTGACTGCTTGGAAATTGAATCCTCAATATTGAAGAAGGTTTTTCTTCTGGTCTGGTGACCACTATGCTCAGTGCCCGCAAACCTGTTTCTTCGAAGGCCTACAATCGTTTCTGGTCAACTTCTATCTTGGTGTGCTGATAGGGACCTTTCTTAGGATTTTGATCTGCCTATGGTCCTGGCTTTCTTTCAGGATGGTGTGGATAAGGGCCTCAGTTTGAGTTCCCTTAAGGTTCAGACTTTATCGCTCTCCTCTCTCTCTCCCCTATTCTTCCTGATGTCAAGGTTTTCTTCTAGGGTGTTGCTCATACTTGTCCTGCTTTAAGAGTCCCGCTTCTCAGTGGGATCTTAACTTGGTTCTGGGCGCCCTTCAGCGCCCTCCCTTTGAGTATCTAACTACCATTCCTCTACGCCTGCTGATGTGGAAAATGGCCTTTCTCCTGGTGATCGTGTCTGTTTGCCGTGCCGCTGAGTTGCTTGCTCTGTCTTGTAGACCACCCTTTTTGGGGTTTCACAAAGACAAGGCGGTACTTCGCAGGAGTTTCTCCCGAAGGTGATCTCTGAGTTCCACATTAATCAGGAGATTGTGGTGCCACCTTTTTGCCCTGACCCTACCTCTGAAAAGGGGAAGGATCTCCACTTGTTAGATGTGGTGCGTTGTCAAGTTTTATGTACATCACACTGAGTCCATTAGACAGTCTGACTCGCTGTTCGTCATTCCTGAGGGCCCCAGGGCAGGGAGACCTGCATCCAAAGTGACTATTCGATCTTGGATCTAGTCCACTATTCATAAGGCTTACGAGCTAAGGAAGAAGCCTGTCCCCTTTTGGTTCACGGCTCATTCTACTAGATCTATTGGGGCTTCTTTGGCTTACAAGAATCAGGCCTCCGCTGATCAGTTGTGCAAGGCTGCCACTTGGTCGTCTGTGCACACTTTTTCAAACCACTACCGTGTTGATGTGCTGGCATCGGCTGACGCCAGTTTTGGAAGGAAGATCCTGGAGGCAGTCTTGCCTGTCTAGGATCTTCTTTGGTGCTTCCTTCACTTTTGAGTCCTGTTGGATTTAGTTCAGTGTGCTGTGTAACAGTTCCTGGGGTGGTGTTACCCCTGTTCAGTGTCCGTTGACCATTTGTTTTGTTGGGCCATCTCTGATCTGATGGTTCATATCTGCTCTGGTGACTTGGGGGGCCTTGCGTCTGGTCCTTGCCTTCCTTCCCGCCTCTGGAAAACTCAATGGTTGGACATCCCAAAGTTACCAGTAACCTGTATTGGACTACAGAAAGAAGAGGATTTTAGTATTACCTGTTAAATCCTTTTCTCTTAGTCCATACAGGTTACTGGTCTCCCACCCTGTCAAGGGACCATGCTTGGTTCTCCTGTGGCAGACCGTGGAGGTCCTTCGGGGTCATGCTCACAGGAGTCTTCTTTTCCTTCTACTATCTAGTCAATAGATAGTGTCTCAGATCTTACTGGAGCTGATTGGCTAGCTGCAGCCAATGAGGGAAGGTAGGCTCCAACCCCTGCATTCACTTCTACAATTGTTCCTGCGTAGTTAAAGGGGCAGATCATCTACCCAAAGTTACTAGTAACCTGTATGGACTAAGAGAAAAGGATTTAACTAAAATCCTCTTTTCTCTCAGGTATATGATGCCCTACAAACTTTCAAAGATGTTTTGAGATGTCTCAGATGTTTGTTGGAGATGAGATGAAGCAGGAGGTACCATAGGCTGTTTCTGCTAGACATGTTTGCATATGCAAAAATACTGGTCACAAGTAGTTACACTTGTGGAGACGATATTAGCTTTTTTCATCCCAATGGATTCGTTATTATTTTATTTATTTATTTTTTATTATACTACATTCCCACTCAAACAAATGCATACTTTTATTTATGAACAGTGGTGAAATTAAAATGATAGTAATGTTTCACAAAAACGGCAGCTTCAATTAATCTTCATAGTATTTGAGCCATAGAGCGTGTTATTTCATTACTGTGAGCGTTGTAGTTCAAGAGTAATTGAATGATAGTTTCCCCCTCCTGCCCCTTTTACCTAGTGTAAGCCCCCACTCCTCAGATGTGGAATCCAGTCCATAGACCAGACAGCTCACATCAATAATCAATATTCTTACTATGAGAACAATGAAAACCCTGCCCACCTTGACAGGTTTTTCAGCTTTTTCCCTTATCTTAATTGAAGATTGTCCCTCTCTGCAATCTACCTGGACACTCCCTGCCGCTCTAAGCTGAACGGTGTTACATCAGTAGAAGGGGCGGGAGGGGGATACTTTATCATTCAATTACTCCTGTACTACAACTCTGACAATTGAAATAACACTCTCCAAGGCCCAAATACTATGAAGATTAATTAGACCTGCTTTTATTATGAAACATTACTATCTCTTTAAATATCCCATCCCTTTGGAGACAAACAGATGCCCCCCCCCCTTTGAGTGGTTGGTTTAGTAGAGTTAATAAATATAGAGAGATGGAGAAACTCCTTGTCCTCAAACTCCGTTGCATTTACTCGTACAAAGACATTTGGGGGAGATTCACAAAGCGGAAATAAAGTGGAGAGGACTTCTCCAGTTTATCACTTCTCAAATTCATATGTTCTATGCAGTCTATGCACTACACTTTCTTCAGCTTTAGAGATCTTAGTGCATAGGCTTTATAGAATAACATAGGAACTGGAGAAATGATAAACTGGAGAAGTCATCTCCACTTTATCACCACTTGTCACATTGGGCCTCTTATTCTGTGTAGAAACATCAAATATATGTCTGTAGAGATGCTTTGCCTTCTTGTCTGGGGAGTGCCCTAATCTTAGATAAGCTTGACATTACTTGGGGAAACTGGAATTTGTATGTCTTCACTGTTTGGCTATTTGGTGGGTCTGCATTGGGACTTTCCATTCCTATTTCTCTTTACCCTTCTCTATTCTGTTGATTCTCTTGTCTTTTTTCCCTCTTACTCCTCAGTTACTTTTTTTCCTCTTGACTCCTTTATCCCTTGTTTACCTCTGGATTTTATATTCTAGGTTTATGCTTCTCATTGTTCTCTGTTAATTACCATTGTAGCTCCTGGCATATCATTTTTATACTAGGACATTTTGATCCAGTAATTTATTTGTGAATAATTTGTGGGTTTAATACGAACCTTAACTAGCTTTTCTTTCTGGGATAACTGCAGGGTTGCTTGTTATAGTCATGTTGATTAGACTGTTAGCTGACATTCTTTCTTACTAATTAAGTTGTATAATCTCCTATTTTATATTCAGAATATCAGTAATTGTATTATGGCATTTTGCCCCCCCCCTACAAAATAGAGAAAAAATAAATAAAAATGTACATGTTGTGCCTTATTCATCAAGTTCAAGATGTGCAGTTCTAGGAAAAAACAGAGTACCATAGGCTTAAACTGAAAATTCCCCATACTTACATTAATTTCAATAGGAATTTTAATCTGTTGTATGCTAGAGGTCTCGAACGCATTGCTTTTAGAGACCTCTCTAACCTTCAAGGGGTTGACATCCCCTTTTAAAATCAATGTGAATTTTAATTTACTCCATATGTGTAGTTAGTTTGCTGCAGAATTGTACCACTAATGCTTGATGAATAAGCACCTTCTAATATTTCTGCCAGCATCTGAATTTCTCTGGGGCCTTCTCCCACTGATTATCAAATGCCAACACCATGGAAATATATTATAAGGAAGTGCATGAACTGAGAGGGACTGGTTTGATGCAGCTGACATCACTA
Organism: Rhinophrynus dorsalis; assembly: GCA_037306005.1. Classification (NCBI taxonomy): domain Eukaryota; kingdom Metazoa; phylum Chordata; class Amphibia; order Anura; family Rhinophrynidae; genus Rhinophrynus; species Rhinophrynus dorsalis. Next base: position 99,820,697 of record CM074720.1, read on the forward strand.
GAATATATGAGATCACAGCATATATAATTGGAATATAAATCATTGCTCAGTTATTTGAGGCTTATGTATTAATTAGAACTGGAGTTTTTATTGCACCATAGATGAGAAATAAAAAAAAAATCCTCAATCGTGCAACTGGTTTGCCCCAGAATAACTCTAGCTCTTCTTCGTACATAAGCCTTTGTGTTTCCCCTTTGTCTACAATGGATTCATGACTTTGTTTCACTAGATAGTCTGCGAGGATTTAACAAAGGTAATATAAAGAAGAATGGAAACAATACTTGATCTGGCACAACCTAAGTAAAAAGCGGGCTTCAGAGGTGGTTTTAATTCAATTGACTATATTCATACAGTGCAACAAGTTATACAGAGCAACGTTATAAAGTGGCATAAAGAATGACCTTCCATTAGGCATAGCCTTCACTGATTACAAAAAGGCCTTCGACTTGGTGAAAAAGCAAGCAATAATAAATGCCCTTATCAACCTGATAGAGCCTACAATATCCTCGAATCAATATATGAAAATGCAGCTGCATCAACAATGATAATGTTCACATAAACATAGAAAAGGCATCTGACAAGGAGAAACTATTCTCCACAAACTAAATTGGGACAAAAAAGACTTAAGGTCAGTGGAGATCATCGCTTACATCTTGCAGGTGATATCATACTCCTTGCCAGAAGTCCTGAAGAACTGCAAGAAAGCATTGAAAAACTTCAACAGGACAGCAAACATTTTGGCCTGAAGATGGATATCAACAAAACAGAAATCATGTTTAACAAATTTACTGTACCTCTCAGGGTGTTGTGCTTTAAGCAGATAACTGAATATCAGAAAATACAGATAATTAACGGGGGAAGGGGAAGGCAAAGAAAGATATTTAAGCATTTCCTACTTGTAGTTTCCACTGTCCGGAATGTCATTGAGAAATGGACGTCAAGGGAAACTTTTGAAGTCAAGACAAGATCTAGGAGACTGGTCAGGAATAACAAGCGAAACCGCCACATCACTGCAAAGGACCTGCAGGAAAGTTTAGCTGGCAGAGGAGGAGTGGTGCATTAGTCCACTGTTCAGCGTTGCTTGCAAACACGTGATCTGCATGTAAGAGTAATCAGAAGGAAACCTTACCTTTGATCTCCTCACGGACATCAACATCTGAAGTATGCAACACAACACTTAGAGAAGCCAGAGGCATTTTGGAACCAAGTTTTGTAGTCTGATTAAGTTAAACTTGAACGCTTTGGCTACAATCACCAAAGGTACCTTTGGAGAAAAAAAGGAGAAGCTTGTGAAGAAGAGAACACCTTGCCAATTATTAAGAATGGGGGTGGATCTATTATGCTTTGGAGTTTTGTGATGGCCATTGTCACAGGAAATGGATTCTGCTGAGTATCTACTAATCCTGGAAACTATTTTCACACTGTCAGTATGGAAATTGAAGCTCAAATGAGGTTGAATATTACCAGAGGATGATCCAAAACATACCTCAAAATCAATCATGAACTTCTTTAAGAAACAAAAGCGTCACAGTCCCGGGTTTGAATATTATTGCAAATCTGCAAGTAGATATCAAACATGCAGTGCATGTAAGACAACCTAAGAATATTTATGAACTAGAAGCATTCTGCAAGGAAGAGTGGGAAAAATTCCTAATGCTAGATTAGAGACTGTTAGCTGGTTACAAGAACCATTTTGGAGACAGTGATTTGTGCCAAAGGGGGTATTATGCAGTACTGATTGATAGCGTCCCCAAACTTTTGCACATGCCACATGTTCGGTTTTATTTATTTATTTTTTATCTGTTAAATTTAGCAGATAAATAGTAGCTGTGCATTACAATTTGCAGAAATATGTCAGGTTTAAGTTTAACACGGACGCTGTGTTAACTTTTCAAAGCATGTAATTTGGCCACTTTTGCCCAGTATGCTAAAACTAAAGCAATATACAAATTTAACAAAAGGGGTAAATTGAGAAATTGAACCAACCTCAAAGGGCAGAATGGGTAGATCAGATGAAACCAACAAAAGTGATTAAATATTACCTGGAAATCATACAGATGACCCAGGATTGTTCAGTACGGTTAATCTGTATTATTATTTGAACTATGTGGAAAGTGAGAACATTATATTAAAATACTAAGAGACTACTGATCTAATCAGCTACAGTAAGGAGGAGGAGTGAATGACAATAACAACTAGGTTAAAGCCAGGGTGGTGGTAATAGAAAAACAAGACTGAACATTAAGATCTCCAGCACATCACACAGCAACATACATAAAATAAATGAACGATAAAAAGACAAACAGGATAATGGTATGAATCATAGGGGCGGTTCAGGTTTTCTACATAAATATGCGCTGCTTTGCAATATGTTGGAGACCTCTCAATCATTCAGGGGGTTAAGGGGCCCATTAAAATTAGTGAGGATTTTGGGATTGGTTGTTGGTCATCTGTTAGGTGGTTATCCCCAGAAATGATCAACTTTTGTCTCTTAGCATCTGACCCAAGGTGACTTTCCTAAGGTCACAGGGTGCTAATACTAGAGTGGAACCAGGCTTAGTCAGCTGATCCATCGTCATGGGAGAGGAATTTCAACGCTTGGGCGATCTACTAAGAAAAAGTTGTGCAATTCTGGAACAAACCAAATGCACCATAGGATACAAATAAAATGTCAGTTGATTTAACCCATTGAGTACCAGAGGGGTATCCAACTCATTGTGCTGCAATGAGTTGGTTACCTCTCTGGCACTCAGTGGTTAAATGGGGATTTTAACCATTTGAATGCTGGAAGACTCAAATACAAGGAGTTAAACATTCCTAGTATTAAATCAGTGATACAATTGGTTTGCTCCAGAATTGCACCACTTTTTCTTAGTACCTCACCCTCGCTGTATTTTCATAAACTGTGCATTGATTCAGGATGGTATATAACAGGCTTCTATTTTATTTTACAATAAACCCATAAATAAAATTGTCCTGTCATACTGTTTTACTCCAGATGTCCTGTAGATGGAGCTATGGTGTGGTACAGATGGTGACCACAGCCTTCCTAATCTGATCATACAGACTATGCTTTTCACATGCAGCTTTCACAGGCATAATGCTGGCAACTTGATAGTGCTTGGCAACATATTGATGGCAGATCTCTTGCAGCATGCTTGAAAGCATCAGCCTAACCATATGGTCAAACACTGACAACACAGAATGCAAATTATTAATTATTTACACATCACCGAAAGAAGCAGGAATTATTGAGCAAAAGCCCTGAAAGTGATGTACGTACAGATCCATTATTACTCTTAACCACATTATGCATTATGATATCCTCTCCTTCCCTTACAGAATCTCCAGCTGGTGCAGAATGGTTGCTGTAATTTACAGAAGCAGATTCAGATTGCTCAGCAGTTTGGTGTCCCAGTTGTGGTTGCTTTGAATATCTTCAAGTAAGTTTTCATGCACAGGGAAATATTAAAGGTTTAGACTTGGTAAAAAAAAAAAGTAAATTTAAAGGGAAGTAAACTTAAAAAAACATGAAAAATGATATAAGTCTTACCTCCCAAACCTTTATGGTTTGGGAGATATTCAGAAGCAAAGTTTCCCCCTGAGTGACGTCACAGTTATAGCTCTCAGATTTGGAATCCGTCCCGGGACCTGCTGCGGCTCTCCAGAAGTGCCAAGATCACGATCTTCAAAAAGAATGTCTTAATTGGAATGGTCTACAAAGTGTGCTTGCAAGCTAGGCACACTTTGTACACAGTTCCAGTTAAGTAGTTCTTTTTAAAGATCGTGATCTCGGCACTGCTAAAGAGCTGCCTGTTGATCTGTGGACCGAATTCCAAATCTGTCCACTAGATGGCAGACTTGGCTGAAACAGCCAGGAAAAGGGAACTTTACTTTATTTTACTTCTGAATATCTCCAAAACCATAAAGGTTTGGGAGATGAGACTTGTATAATTTTTCATGTTTTTTTAAGGGCTACAATATACAATAAACTTACTTTCAAGGTTTACTATCCCTTTAAAGAGGGACTTTCATTAAAATGAAAGTTCCCTCCAAATCATTATTCAAATAGCGATACACATATCAGTACTTGTATTATCCTGAATGTCTGGTCTTTTTGAGAAATCCAACTTGTTCAGCAGGCATCAGTGCAGACATCTTGCCGAAGAGGCATCTGTGCACCTGCGCTGTCCGTCCCCGTATCCTCTAGGATTGGTGAGGAGGAATTTCATTGTACCCTAAGGTACAGGAAGGGACTGATGGAGCAGGAGCATAGATGCATCTACAGCAATATGCCTACCGGTGAGTCTCTGAAGAAAATGGATTTCTCTATAATGCCTGACTTATTCAGGATAATAAAAGTATTGATATTCGTATCTTTATGTGTATATTGATTTGGGAGGCGCTTTAATTTTAATGAAAGTTTTGCTTTAAGAAAAGTTTGTAGAGTTGTGTTTTTATTAACAGCGCTCTAGATCAGAGAAGTCTGACTGGTGGCCCACCAGGAGTCTTGATTGAACGGCACGCCATAAGGTCTATAAGTCAGTAGTTCGTAAATGAGCTGGGAAAAAAATAGTTTGTCTTTACTACACCAAAATTGCAGCATAGTTACCGTATTTACTAATATAAGCATAAGAAATCCTATGTGAGCTTTCACTCCTCAAAAATAAATTAGACTCTGCATTATTGTTCAGTTCACCTATAGACAATAATGGGATTACACTCCTAACAGTGACATGAGTAGATATTAGAATAACTACTTCTTGCTAGGCATATAATTCTCATTGTAAGTTCCAAAAAACTAAGAATTGTTCCCTACTTCATGTGTAAGGGGGTTTCTCATCCCTTAGTAAATACCCCTATAGAGTTTGGCACGTCAGCATGCTGGACTAATATGGACAACCACCAAAGAAGATTGCCAGCACTGTTCTAGTATAACACAAAATAATGTACTCAAACGTATACAGCAGGCAAATGTGTGCAGATGGCTGAAACCCAATCCTTCTGACCTTGAAATAGCTGTAAGCTCTTCATTTATTTACTTAGTAAAGCAGATCCATGCATGTGTTTTTTGTTTTTTATGTTAATGTCTTCCATCATTTTTTATTAGATTTATGAAATCTTAAGGTTAAACCCCTTAGCCAGGCCAAACCTCCAGGATAGATCCCTTTGCACCCTTTTGCTTCTCTCAGATATAGGAAAAGTTTTAGCCTGTATAGCACACTGGTCTATGCCAGTGGTTCTCAAATTGTGTTCTGGGGAATTCCAGGGTTCCCTCAAGAAGTACAAGGGGTTCCCCAGAACACATTTTAGTAAAGATGGACAATGGAACAGGGTTGGGGTGGCACAATGTAAGTGGGTGGGTCTGTGACTGTCAATGGAAGCTTGACAAATCAAAAGAAATTCCTTGTGACGGACATCTGAAATTTAAAGGCATCATTTTGTCTTAAAGGAAAACGAACACCTTCTAATACCCCTTACCCAATTACCTTCTTATGGACAGAAACCCCTAATAGCCCCTATTCATTTTGGTCTTGTGCCTTTGTTCAAGAGAGAACATTTTTATCAGCCCTGGATGTTAATGAAGTCCATGGAGATGGACATGAGAGTTGCTCTTTTTCAACCAGTAGCAGGCAGCGTGATTTAACCTACTTAACCTTTTCAGGTCAAGAAGGGTTTTCTGTGCATTATCATCATTACCATATTTATATAGTGCCAACGTATTCCGCAGAGCTGTACAATAGGGAATAGATACACAAAGACATTAAACAGCACAAAATACATAAATTAAACCAAATAGATTGCCTTCCGTACAGTAGCCTTCTAGCATCTCTCATGTCCGCCTCCAGGGACATGACATTCAGGACTGATTCAAAATGTTATCTCTTGAATAAAGACACAGCCACAAAATGTATAGGGGCCGTTAGGATTTTCTGGCCATTGTAAGGTAAGTTGGGGTTATTAGGAGATGTTTTTTGTCCTTTAAGTTACTGTTACAGACTAGCATACTGATACATTTATTGCTGATACACTCAGTGCTGATACATTTAGTATTGATACTCTGTGTAACCCACTGAATGTTAGTCTCCAAGACATTGCAAAGTGAAATTACAGGTTCGACCACTGAGAAAAGTTTGAGATTCATTGATCTAATTCATAGCTATGTGACCTCGAAACAACTGTTGTTGGACTACAACTGCAATCATCCTCCACTAGCCAATGGGCAGCTGAGTATGACGGGAATTGTAGTCCAACAACAGATGGAGAACCACTAGTTGCCCACCCATGGTCTTTTCACCAGAAACTACAGTTAATTTTGAATGTAGAATGGCACACGCCAAATACTTAGTAATTCTGCGTGTTATTTTTTCCTTGAAATCACCTTTCTGAGAATCCTGGGTTTGGCCCTTCATCTTCTATCCTTATGAGAAACAAAATGAATCCAGACCTGCCATTCCAGTGTTGGATGCATTTAGTAGATATTTTGCATTCACCATTCATGTTTTTTCAAACATTGCAACATGGGAGGCAAGAAGGTGTTTTCCAAGGACATATTCTAAGAAGAAATGAAGCACACCAACTGCACTCTCGGGGGATAATGTCCATCAATTTTAAATAGAGTTTTTTAAATGCTAAAGCACATTCAGACACATCGCTTAGTAATGCATTGAAGACCTCTCTAGCATTCAAGGGGGTTAAAAATAAAAGAAAAAAGCTACATTTAAATCAGTTAATTGTTTTTATGTATGCCAAATGGAGACAGTTGGTTTGTTCTAATACAACTTACAGGTGACTTTGAAAGCGTTTTAAAATTGTCAATTTTTCTTATTGTTGTCCTTGTATTAAGATTGCAGTGTACAGTGCATGTAATTTATTTGTGTTTTGGTCCCTGGATACCTTTCAAATAAAATTTTATGAAAATCCTTCACTTTGATCCAAACAGGACAGATACTCGGGCTGAGATTGACCTGGTGTGTAAAATTGCAAAGGATTCTGGGGCCCATGATGCAGTTCCCTGTAATCATTGGTCAGTTGGTGGCAGAGGGGCTGTAGAATTAGCCCAGGCAGTTAAGAGAGCAGCGAGCCAAAATAATGACTTCCAATTTTTGTATGATCTGGAGGTAAGAAATTAAACTGTGGCAATGCCTTGTGTCAATGTTTAACCCTTCTGAATTGCCTATAGAGCTGCCACATAGATGCAGTTCAGACCTTCACTGCTACAACTTCTTGGGACCATCACTAGGGTTTGGTTTCTTACCAGCATCCAGTATTCTACCATTTTGATAAAATAATGAATGTGGTGCATTCCTTGTTGATGTGCAAGAACTCAAGACATAGAAGTAAAGTATATTCTGGCCAAAGGTAAATATTACAGCTTCATTATCTGTGTTTATATGAAATATAATTTATAAACAATCTGCATTGTAGCTTTTGATTTGTATTTATATTTCTGGTCCTTATCCCTCTGAGTGCCAGAGGGGTATGCAACGCATTGCTTCGCAATACATTGCATAACCCTATGGCACTAAAAGGTTTAAAAGGCTAAACTAAACATTGCCCCCTTCAAATGTTCTTCTGTAAAAATGATGTCCTAACAGGGAGAGACAGCAAAACCTCAAAGGTAAAGAAAAACTATCATGAAATATTTTTTATACCTTTTAAAAACTCTTTAATAATATGATACAGCGGCACCCAAACGTTTATATGAACTTAACCCTTTTGATGCTAGAGATCTGTGAAATTCCTTGTGAAGCAATGTGTTGAGGATTTTTTTATAATCCAAGATTAAAGTGATAGTCCTCTTCATTTTTGACTTGACATATTCTTCAAGTGCATACTATGTAAAGTCAAATTACCTATACTTTTTATTTTATATTTGTTTGATTTCCGTCTTCACCTATTATTTTTTTTTTTTACACTGACAGCGAGCTCACGGAATTTCTGTTTCTAGGGAGCTCTCTGTCAGGGAATGTGAAAGCTGGGGTAGTTATATTCTGCTGCAGTATCCCTCCAACATGGAGTGCTTTGTATGCTATAGTGGAGGCAGGCTTTTCTGGTTCAGGGATAGTTCATCATTGTATCAATGTGTCTGCTTTCACGGTCTCTGACCAAAAGCTCTCTGGAAACAGAATCTCCGTGATCTCCCTATTTGGACACATAAGTAGAAGAAAAAAGTACAAATTAGAATACATACTAAGAATATATAAAGTCAAAATGGATGTTGACTGTCACTTTAAGTACAGCTTGAAAAGTGTTTTGGGTTTTGGTGGATTTTTTTTTTTTACTTGAAGATGATTGCTAGTAATCAATTTGTGAAATCTTCCTCAAAAAACAATATTCTGGTATTCAAGCATTACCATACAGTATCACTTCTGAACAACGAGAAGAAAAGGATGGGGTGGTGTCACATAGGGTGATATTGTATGAATCACGTCTATATTGCTCACATCCCAGCCCTTGAAAAGACTACTCGCAAATGGAGTGGTTTATCTCGCATGTGTGGGAGACAAAGTAGGCAGCTAGGTAGAGTAACAGTCTGTCACTTCTACTCTGGTCTGACTGGTCTCTAGTGGATTATAGCAATGCTGCACCTTCAAAGTCACCTCTTCCTTGATCAGCTGTACTAGTAGGTGTGACTCATACACACAGAAAGGGAGCATATGTCTGGTATGACATGAGCACTGTATATTGTTTCATAGACAAAGTTACTTGTGTTTCCATTCACACCAATGTTGTATTTGGTGTATTCGCTTTCAGTGGAATTTTTGTACCTGTTCTTGCTTAGATCTCGTCAGACTACTAACTCATAGTAAGTGTCCAGTGCCTTATTGATCAGATGCCTGAGAAGAGATGGTTTTGCAAACCCTCTAAGTAGGTTTATTTGTAAAAATAAAAAATGAATACTTTAAAAATGAGTGAACAACTGTCTATCCGTAGAAAAGCTCTACATATCCATCCATCACCTCCGCATCTGGTCATTCAAAGCTCTCTGGTATCATTTAAAGGGACAGTAATACTTAAAATGTAAAAAAAAATATGTTGTAGGGTTTATCCCCCTGAGTAAATCAAGAGTACTCCCACTGCTGAAAGGTGTTTCATTCAAAAGTTATTAATTTTCAAAGTTGAATTTTTTAGGTGCAATATCACAGTGACCTGAAATTGTACAGTGGCGCTGTTGCTACACGATCCTATGGACAGCTCTGGTCCCGGGACCATAAATCTCCATAGGATGGTGTAGCAACAGTGCCACTGTACAATTTCAGGCCGCTGTGATATTGCACCTAAAAAATTCAACTTTGAAAATTAATAACTTTTGAATGAAACACCTTTCAGCAGTGGGAGCACTCTTGTTTTACTCAGGGGGATAAACCCTACAACAAAAAATTTTTTTTTTTACATTTTAAGTATTACTATCCCTTTAATCTCTGTTGTGCATTGTTTGGTCCTAGATCCATTCAATCACTCAGATTGACAGATGAAATACTATTAAAATAAATGTAGACCTGTATAATCCAAAATCCAGGTAAAGATTGGTTAGTATCATCACTTATATTGAACATGTTGCAATACATATTAATACACATTCAAACTCATTTGACCCATTTATTCTCATTTGTACTTATTTACCCTTTCACACCTACAATTGTACAGCCTGTTTCACTAGTATTCACGTTCATTTATACACTTCAAGGCGCATTCATAGAAGAACACATATCGTTTTATATTGCAGTTTGTTTACTTTTCTCTGTGAGTGTGTTATGTGTTTTCCTTGTACATATCTTCTGAACAGCATTTCCAATGGGTATGTTCACATGGATGGACTATAGTATAACAATGACATCTCCTTGCTAATTGCAACATATTAATTCACTTGTAAGGGGCTGTTCACATGGGTGACTATGTATACAATATCTCTGCGCAGCTCGCTGCGACTGTTGAATGCCAGCAACAGACTTAAAGCATGTAGTGTCTGCACAGAAGCCTTTGGGACCTCAATGCCGATGTTCACACAGGTAACAGATCTTTGTAATGCACAGCGCTCAAAGTGAGCCCCATATGGGCGACCAGTATTATAGTGTCGGTGTTCTTCACATGAGTTACGTATTCAGAGCAGTGTTGCTGTCCTATTCCTGGGTTATTTACCTGCATTGCCCTACATTTTCCCTGTTTGGCATTATGGGGTATCATGTTGGAAGGCCAGATAGGACTGCCCGACTTGATTGGCTGATGTTTTGCGGATTGACTACTCATTAGAAACTATATTGAGCATTCATTTGAAGTACATTCTGCACAGCAACTTCATAAGCCTCCATGTAAATTATCCCTGGTGAAATTTCCCTGTGTTGTGTCATGAATGTTGGGTTGTTGCAACAGGCTATGTGAACAACCTGATAGGGAGCCATCTGTTCTGTTCTCTGGAGATTATCACAGTGATTAGATAGCTGCAATACACAGACACCCTAAAGCAAACTCTCGTTGGACACTTTTAAGAAAACATCTATATAATAGCATGATCTTCTCAGACTTGATATCCAGTTACATTGCTTTTTAATGCCATGTACTTGTCATGTTTTCTTCTACGATTCTATAAAAGTCCTGTTTACACTGGTGATTTAAACAACGATGCAGTGCAGCAACATTTAGGCTGCATATTAAGTGAGTTCCACTCCCCTCGATTATGCTGTTACCCCCGGCAATCCTTTCCCTTGGGACGCTGGCATGGCATGAATGTTGCCATAAGCAATATATTGGTAGCTGATGCCCTTGTGGTCATTTGAGGTTGATAAGGGCATTGTCATCATGCTGGGCAAATCAGGCATGCTACAACTTTGTTATATTCATTGCAAAAGAATCCATATTTTCACATGCTGATTCTGGAACAAATGTCAACTTGCTGTGCACAAGTTTTGCATTAATGGTCCATGTGTACAAGCCCATAAACAATAGTATTACTTTTTATTGTTGAAAACAAAGCACTGAAAACTGTTTTTCTGTTGAAGATGTCTGTAGAATCCAAGAAGATAGCAATGGTTGTTTCCACAATATCAGATTAACAAGTGTGAATATTTAAATGTGTAATCTTTGTTTTACAAAGCCTCCTTTGAATACCTTTCTACAAACCTAATCTATGATGTAACTAAGATATGATGTCATCATAAACAATTTGAATAAACCTGTTTTAATGACATCCCCATTATTGCTAATAAAATATATTATTGTATTACATTCATATTGCAATAATTGTCCTGTTTCTTCCGAGTAAAATTACACTAGACGTGCTGGTTTTAATAAAGATACAGGACCATAATTATGAGTGTTCTTATGTAAATGTTTTCAGAATGAAAGAAAAATGACACTTATATTACTGAACCAGTACAATAATTTTACTTCCATAAAAATATGCAAGGCAAACTATATAGATTAACAGAAAATAACCCATTGAGTTTAAATATGTGCAGCATGTCTCCCATAAAGAAAAAAAAAACAATCTTGAAATTATCTTCAGAAACATCGATAAATATTGCATAAAACATAAAAATATAAATTGCATGTAAGATTACTTCCTAGCACTCGCTGCTGTATTAACCCAATATAAAATGTAATAATTTACAGGTCTCTTGGAAACAGTATGTTCCACTTGTTTGGTTTGCCATATTGTAGCACCACCGCTTTCAGGTTTTTTTTTTTGTTTTTTTTTAATCTGAAAAGTTTACACTTTAATAGTCACAACACATAAGTGTTCCAGGCATGAAAATAAGTTAGACGTCTCATAATATTTTGGTATATGGGGCCATGTTCTTCTGTACTGTCAGGGTGGACTAGACCAACATTTCCAGAAAATGACATTATAGAAAGAAAAAAGTTTTTTCTTTCTAGTTCTTGAAAGATACAGAATTTTACTTTAAAGCACGGAATAATATACCATAAATAGCCATGAGTGCTCTGAGACTAAATTGTATTCCATCAGCATAGGTTGACCTAGCAGTTGCCACAATTTGGAAAGTTCCCCAACCATAATATGTATGTTTTCTTTACTGCCTGTCCTTAAATAGTCTCTGCTACTCCAGTCCTACAAATGAAGTAGAGAACGCCTACTGATTTGGAGACTAGACAAGATTTTGCTTCAAATGACAGGTCACTTCCATTTGTAAATTGTTCTAGTGGCTGGTCTGCACAAAACCTTCCAGAAAATGACACTTTTGTTTTGATTTCTTTCCAACCATCTAAATACATAGACATTTGTGAAAATCATGGAGAAAATATCACATTAAATGCCATAAGAGTCCAGGGAAAACTGGTACCCCGTTGGTATTAGCTAACATACTGTAGGTGGTAGCAGGAACACAAAGAGGAGGGTTTGAAGCAGCATTCGTTTTGCCAACCAGTAATTTAAGCTACTCTGACATTATCAAAACTGGGTCATAGGGTTGCAGTCCGCTTTTGGCTGCTGCAGAACCTCTTCTGAAGCGAACCACTGTCAGTCTCCATTATGCTTTATGCCCAGTGTAAACTCAAGCAGCAAAGAGATGATTGACAGCTCTCCAGCTGGAGAATTTCTGCAGTAGCAGCCATAGACTGATAAGCAGCTACACGTTGCGTGTGTATATATTTTTTACCTTATATCTTTATAATACAATGCTCTTTCCTCCTGAACCTTGCATCTCTGATCTCCCTACCTTGTTTGTTTGGGGTTTTTTTTGTGGGGTACAGATGTACAAACGGTCAGAGCATGGGAGTAGCATTATAAGTTTGCAGAAGCACCAGTACAGGTCATCTGTTATGCCACATGTGGCTTCTGGCTTGATGAGCCTTAAAAGTCATGCAATTCCCCTACCTCCCTCTGGGTGTTCATATGATGTTTTAATATCCAAACACCACCGTGTTTGAAAGCAACTTCTGTCACATGTTGCCAGTGCCTGAAAATCCTGGTAAGAGTCAAGTTCAAGCTGACTCAGGATTACCAGTATCCTCAACAAATAAGTGCACAGCGCTGGCACCATTCACCTCTTCATGCATTAATCCGGTAGATGGAATGTGGGGTAGGTAGGAAAGTGGACTATATGTGACCAGATTATTACTAGAGACATTCTGATGGCTCATAGAGACAAAAGTAGAATCCTCTGCTCCTGCAACTTTATTTATTGATATGTATATTTATTTTTTTTTTGGGGGGGGGTTAACCCTTTGATTGACAGAATGCATTCAGTATGTCTCTGGCACTTATAGGGTTAAGCATTCTCTTTGTTACAAGAACCTTCCCTGACTCTTTCTACATTTGATTCCCCCCTCCTTCACCGAAAAAATAAATAAATAAATAAAATCTCAAGTGTTGAAGATCAGATTTAACAAGGTCTGGGAGAGGTCTTTAAAAACAAAAAAAATATTAATAAAACATTTTTTATAATAACCGCATTATATGCAAGGTCACACAGTGATCATTACTCACCACACTTTCACTGTAGACTGGAGAATCGTATGCCGCAGGCAGATTCCAGCTTTTCCTGCTGCTCAGTGCTGCCCCAAGTGTAGCACATTCTTCCTCCATCATGAGGACATTTTCCTGTGATGCAACAACGTTCTGGAAAATTGAAAATGTTAAGGGAGCTACAAGATGATTTTCTTTGTAAAACTAACAAGGTTAAAGGCTTTGGTCCCAGTAAACCCTCATGTTTCATTTCAGACTTTTCAGAGACTGATGGATTCCATATTGTAAGCTCACAATCCAGATAGTCTGCTTAAGCTGTATAAACTAGATGTTCTGTGGTGTAAATATTTCTTTAAGTCAATGAGAAGGATAGCTAGTCAATGGGGTTGAAGATTGTGTATTTTTCTGGAACTCAAAGCATTTTTACTGCTCAACCTGAAGGTCTGACCAGCTTAAAGCAATTAAATATTACAAAAAACAGGATGTCAACACATGACCACACCTGACCTTAAATGGATGAAAAAACTTGGTTCAATATGTGTCCAGAATAGCAATATCCTTATGTGGTATTCTAATGGAATGTTCTTTTAAATGGGAAAAGCTTGTTATAATCAGTGACCTCCATTGTGCCTTTAACTTTTTTTTTTTTACCCACTTTAACTCGATCAGTGCCATAGAAGCTAAAATGCATTGAAAATCAACGTGTTGGATGTCTTCCTGGTAGTGAAAAGATTAAAAATGGTTCTGGATTAAAAACAAAGTGGAATTATTTTGATGCAAACAATTGCACCATAGCGCAGGTATGAAAATTCCCATTGATTTTAGTGGGGTTTTTACATCATTGAATGCTAGAAAGCTTCAGAGGTGGGAGGAATAAGTTTGCATGCCAGACCAATGGCACGACTATCTTGGCCTTCTGGTCTCTCTAGCCATACACACACAGCAGTTAGATTAACTCTTTGCCACTGGGGTTAAGCAAGGCAGTGCAGAGCAATGCACACTCAAATGGTTAATAAGAAAAGTGTCACTTCTGACTGTCTCTGCAAAGGACAAGTGACTCATTTTATTACAAACCCAGAGAGAGAGAATTGATACATATCACTGATCAATTTGTGATCGAACACCCAGGCATAATTCAGGCATTTTTTTTTTAACAAAATTAACATCTGTCTTTTACACATACCCCTCTCTGTTACCAGTTAGGAAGGTTTTTAATGGTGGAGTTAAAAGTATGAAGCAGGGTTTTAACATGTATATTTGTCTGTGTTCTGTGTGGATGTACAATATACAGTGAGGGAAAACATTTTTGATCCCCTGCTGATTTTGTACATTTGCCCACTGACAAAGAAATGATCAGTCCATAATTTTAATGGTAGGTTTATTTGATAAGTGATAGAATAACAACAAAAAAATCCTGAAAAACGCATTTCAAAAAAAGTTATAAATTGATTTGCATTTTACTGAGTGAAATAAGTATTTGACCCCCTATCAATCAGCAAGATTTCTGGCTCCCAGGTGTCTTTTTTTTTTTACAGGTAACAAGCTGAGATTAGGAGCACTGTCTTAAAGGGAGTGCTTCTAATCTCAGCTTGTTACCTGTATAAAAGACACCTGTCCACAGAAGCAATCAATCGAATTCCAAACTCTCCACCATGGCCAAGACCAAAGAGCTGTCCAAGGATGTCAGGGGCAAGATTGTAGACCTACACAAGGCTGGAATGGGCTACAAGACCATCACCAAGCAGCTTGGTGAGAAGGTGACAACAGCTGGTGTGATTATTCGCAAATGGAAGAAACACAAAATAACTGTCAATCTCCCCCGGTCTGGGGCTCCATGCAAGATCTCACCTCATGGAGTTTCAAAGATCATGAGAATGGTGAGGAATCAGCCCAGAACTACATGGGAAGATCTTGTCAATGATCTCAAGGCAGCTGGGACCATAGTCACCAAGAAAACAATTGGTAACATACTACACAGTGAAGGACTGATATCCTGCAGCGCCCGCAAAGTCCTCCTGCTCAAGAAAGCACATGTACAGGTCAGTCTGAAGTTTGCCAGTGAACATCTGAATGATTCGGAGGAGAACTGGGTGAAAGTGTTGTGGTCCAATGAGACCAAAATTGAGCTCTTTGTCATCAACTCAACTCGCTGTGTTTGGAGGAGGAGGAATGCGGCCTATGACCCCAAGAACACCATCCCCGCCGTCAAACATGGAGGTGGAAACGTTATGCTTTGGGGGTGTTTTTCTGCTAAGGGGACAGGACAACTTCACCGCATCAAGGGGACGATGGATGAGGCCATGTACCGTCAAATCTTGGGTGAGAACCTCCTTCCCTCAGACAGGGCATTGAAAATGGGTTGTGAATGGGTATTCCAGCATGACAATGACCCAAAACACACGGCCAAGGCAACAAAGGAGTGGCTCAAGAAGAAGCACATTAAGGTCCTGGAGTGGCCTAGCCAGTCTCCAGACCTTAATCCCATAGAAAATCTGTGGAGGGAGTTGAAGGTTCAAGTTGCGAAACGTCAGCCTCGAAACCTTAATGACTTGGAGAGGATCTGCAAAGAGGAGTGGGACAAAATCCCTCCTGAGATGTGTGCAAACCTGGTGGCCAACTACAAGAAACGTCTGACCTCTGATTGCCAACAAGGGTTTTGCCACCAAGTACTAAGTCGTGTTTTGCAAAGGGGTCAAATATTTATTTCACTCAGTAAAATGAAATCAATTTATAACTGTTTGAAATGCATTTTTCTGGATTTTTTTTTGTTATTTTGTCTCTCTCTGTTCAAATAAACCTACCATTAAAATTATAGACTGATCATTTGTTTGTCAGTGGGCAAATGTACAAAATCAGCAGGGGATCAAATTATTTTTTCCCTAACTGTAGCTACGGCCCTATGACAAAAATAGAGAGAGATTTGGCCCTCTAGCCAAAATAATTGGCCACACCTGATTTAATGGAGTGGAATTTTTTTGGTCCCCTGTGGTAGTGCAGCTGGTTTGCCCCATAATTGTTCCATTTTCTTGTGAAGTCTAATTTTTTTTTCAGTAGTGTTGTGTTTTTTTTTTTTTCTTGTTTGTTTGTTTGTTTTTTTTAATAGTAGATTTAACCTTTTCTGGTGATAGAGAGGTCTCCAACGTTTAGGAAGTAGTACATTGTATAACCATCTTGCTTCCATGGAGTTAGTAGTAAAATTATGGAAAAAATTATATATATATATATATATATATATATATATATATATATATATATATATATATATATATAATACAAATGTTCTCTATAGCTGAGTTATGCTTAATTCAAGAGAGATTAGTACACACTTGCATTTTTTTGCACATTTTGAGTTTCAGATGTGTGCCTTACCATTATTGCTATTACAGTATCTATAAATGGCAAGTGCAGCAGTGCCCCCTAGCTTCAAGAATTCTGAAATTCAATCTCTCAAAATAATGTCTGAGTTTGCACTGCAATAACACTTGGCTGGAGCATCTCCTAGCAGTGGGTCTCAATGTATTGTACTCAAAAGGAAAAACCCTACAAAACCAATGTCTTACAATTCACACACAGCAGACTGGGTTATGTTATCCTCTTCCTCTGCCTATTTCTTCCTTTCTTCTCTTTGCTTTTGGACCTGTCTCCCTGCATCTTCAAATTCATCCTGAAATCTACTTTGTTAACCCTTTGTGTCAGCGATTGAAGCACCACCTTGTTAAATGGTGTTTCACACCCATCAAATGATTAAAAACTACAAGCATAGTTTGCTTTTTTCCTTGACAATAGCTGACAATGATTACTACTGGTTGCATCTATCCATCCTGATTTTGGGTCTTCCAACCCCTGAATTAAATTGTAAGCTCAGTGGAGCCAGTACCTCTTTCTATTATGCTTATACTTCAGATTCACCTCACTTACCCCATGTCATTTAGATTTTATCCTGTGGAAAATGCTGCACACATTGGGCCTTATGTATGAAAACAATATGGTGCAATTCTGGGGCAACCCAGTTTCACCAGAGGAAACACATACAAACTCCAATTGATTTAAATGGGGCTTTTAACCTCTTGAATGCTAGAGAGGTTAATGACCTATCTGGCATTCAGGGGGTTAAAAACCAAATTTAAACGAATGGAAAAATTGGTATTTTTTTTTTTTTTTTTTTTTAATTTCCCCTAAAGTATGTGGTTTGCCCAGGATGTCTGCACTTTGGTGTTATACAAATGACCTGTTATATAGCATTATATAAATGGAAATAAAGGAAGCATTGTAGTTGCAGGTTCATTATCGGAAATGGACATTAGCCAGCACTTTCATCTTGAAAGAATCCTGTTTTTACACCTTTCTAAAGTACACGGTTTATTTATGCATATCTTTATTTGAACTGGTTTTTATGTAGGACGCAGCTTATTTTTTCTGTTTATACAGAACACAATAATACAATACTTGTAGAACAGATGGTCCAGCCACTTGGAAATGCTCCTAATCTTTAAACCTTGAAGGTGGAAAAAAAAGACTTCAACTCCTGTAGAGCGTGTTATTGTTCTGTGTAATCTTGTATTATAAACAATAACTGAGTTTTAATAAAAACGACTTAACAGGGAGGTGAGAAAATGAATGGTCGGAACACTGGGAAAGATATGATTATAGGAAATTAGACTGTGAACAGACAAGTGTCGTTGGTGGATGAAGTGGGATCAGACATGACTGCATGGGATAAATCTGGGGAGGCTGATGAACTATGAAAGTGGTGCAATTTTGGCACAAAGCATAGGGAACAAATATATATATTGCATATTTCTCAATGCCTTGCAGTCTTTTCTAGCTTTCAAAGGGTTAAAAGACCTTTTAAAGCAATGGGAATGTTTATTCTTTCCCTATGCCCCAGTGAGAGTTGTAGTCTTCAATAGCTGGACTACCCTTGACTTAACCCTTTGAGTGCCAGGAAGGTATCCAACGCATTGTATTGCAATGTGTTGGATACTTCCCTGGGAGTCAAAGGGTTAAACCCTCACAGTGACTGATGCACAGCTGGAGCAAACCAAATGTACCATAGTCAACCAAAAAGAAAGCCCCCTTTATTTAAATGGAGAACATTTAACTCTTGGAATTGTACAGGTCTTCAATGCACTGCTAGGCAGCACATCGGAGCCCTCTCTAGTAATCAAGAGATATAGACCCATTAAATCAATGGAAATCTGGGGAATTTGTAACCCATGGTAGAGTTGGTTTGTTCCACATTTGTTTCAATACCTCTTGTACATCAGTCTGACTCTGCTTCCCACTGCGCAAACGTCATGAAGGTGATATACTAAGAAGATCCAGGGGTAGATGCACTAAGGGGTGATAATGTGGAGATGACTTCTTCAGTGATATCACTTCTCCAATTCCTATGCTATTCTGTGGAGCCTTGGCACTAAGGTATCTTATGTGAGAGAGTTCATAGGCTCCATAGAATAACATAGACATTGTAGAGATTAGAACACTGGAAAAGTCATCTCCACCTTATCACCTCTTTATCACACCTTAGTGCATCTCTCCCTGGAACAATTCTGGGACAAACCAACTGCACCATAAGGGACAAATAATTCCCACCTTTCCCATTGATTTAAAATGGGGCTTTAACCTCTAGAGTGCTACAAAGGTGTCCAGTGCATTCTGAAGGTATGTGCCTTGCATTCCATGGGTGCTCTTAGTTTTGCCCTATGGTGCAGCTGGTTTCCTTCAGTACTACTCCTCTTTCCGCTGAGAAAATGGTCCTGGATGTTCAGGGTTTTTAAACAAATATCCTTTTTCTATAAATGCTGGAGAGGTATCCAATGTAATGTGTTTTATATCTCTGGCACACACAGGGTTAATTTAATTCTGCTATAAAACATCAAAAGTTTTGTTTTTAATTCTGATACCTTTTATAATTGTCACACCCAAGGTGAAATTGTTTTCCCATTCACAGCTGCACTGGGGAGTCCAGTAGATTGATAATATAAACATTACATCATTGTGTAAGTTGATCATTGGAAAAGTTCATCCTGACACAGTTGATTCTGCTTTGGATAAGTGAGCCTCTCGTTAAGCACCTAAACTTAGTGTTGTTTTATCACACAGCAGATGTAGAGATTCATTTCAGATGTTAGCCTGTTTTATTTGGTACATTTAATTCTATTACTGACCTTGTACAAAACAAGTATGGTTTACTGTTATAGACATGACAGTTTTAATGTTTGCCTTTGGTTGAGGGCAGCAACTTGAAGAGATGATTCTGCCAGAGGGGCCTTGATTTTATATGTGTGTGTGTGTATGATTGATATATATATATATATATATATATATATATATATATATAATCAATCAAATTAATTTCTTAAAGTGGATCTATCACCAAGTTTGCATATTTGAAAACGGCATTTAAATCTGTCTATCTGTTATGTTAACTAAAAGGCCAGCAAACATATAATTCAGGAGATATTCACACTTCTTTCATATGATAATGTATGCTAATTGTGGCACAGTGTGGCATGATTGTTTTCATATGCTAATTACGTAAACAACTTGTGTTGTACCAGGAAGCATTTAGTTTCACTATCTCCTAAACTATTTATCTGCTGGACTTTTGGTTAACATGACATATAGGCAGTTTTTAATGGTAATTTTCAAATATGCAAACTTGAATTAAGGTGACTATAACACCAAATTACAACTTTGATGATTTTCACAGAAATTTCAAAATCACCTGTATGCTGTTTTAGCCATTTGCTATTTAGAACATTAGTTCTGGAGTTATTTAGAGTTATTTATTATGCTAAATAATGAATGTCATGCAGCCACATACCCGTCTTAGCCCTACATTACCACCCCCACCCTCTGACATTTAACCCTTTCAGAGCTTGGAGAACTTGGCAATGCATTGCGGTGCAGTGTCAGGGAGTGGGGCAGAAAATGTAAGGCGCAGTGTCAGGGAGTGGGGCAGAAAATGTAAGGCTGAGAAAGGAAATGAATGCATGGCATGCCTTAATTAGCTTAATCTATAAATCCATCTCAATAACTATTTTTTTAATAAAAGAAAATGTAATACAAGATCTAGGCAATTCTGAAAACTCTTTCAAAATCATCAGTGTTTTTAAGGTGATTGTGTCCCTTTAAAGGCGAGCTATACCTATAAGAATATGTGTCTTTTGTTTAAAGGCATCCTATCACCTAAATACAACTTTGGTGATTTTGAACGTGGATTTAAAGTCACCTGTGTTGTGGTACCCATTTTTTATTTAGAAAATTAGACATGACATGCAGGTACTTCATGTCTTAGCCCTACACTACCTCCTCCTTTCATTGTTACTTAAGCCATGCATTGCTGTCAGTGTCAGTGATTGGAGGAAGTAATACACGACAGGAAGTACCTCTACAGCATGTCTTAATTAGTATAATCTCTAAATCTAAATGCTGTATCTCAAAAGCTAGTTTTCCAAATAATAATGGGTGTAAAAATAGCAGTAAATCTGGAGCCATTTTGGAACAAACCAACTGTACTATAAGGGACAAATAAAACTTCTAATTGGTTTGTTTGCTCCAGAATTTATCATATTTTCTTTGTGCATACAGCTCCAATAAAGGGATTTGGGGCATTTTAATTTGTCCGCTATGGTGGTATTGGTTTATTCCAAAATTGCTCCAGTTGTTCTTCATGCATCAGCCCCTGGGGTCTCTAATCACTGTGCTGTATTAGTTATGTTACGTTGTTTTTCATTAATAGCTTCCTATTGTTGAAAAGATCAGAACAATTGCTCAGAAGGTGTATGGAGCTGCGGATATAGAGCTGTCCCCAAAGGCCCAGTCCAAAATAGATGTTTATACCCAACAGGTAAGTGTAATATGAATGTTATTAAAATGGAGTCTAAGCATATTGGTACTGCCATCGCTTTTATTAAAGATATAGCCCAGTCCACTGATGCTTAAAGGAACACTGACATCCAGAAATGACTGTGGATGTTATAATTTGAACAAGGGCACAATTCCCAGGGGTTATTAGGATTTTTTTTGGCTGTAGAAAGGTAAGTGGGTATTATTTTTAGGATGTGTTACTTCTCCATTAAGTCACCTGTCACATTTTCTTAATATCTTTGACCAGTCAGTGACTTTGCTTGTGTAGCTAATTTTTAGTTAATGCAGTTGGGCACCACGGCCACAAGACACCTCTGTGTACTCAGTTGGGTGCTATGAAATATTTGGATTGGTATAATAAGATTTTATGGACTACATAAGGATTAAGCATCCTGTGTCCCATCTGCTGTTGATACACTAAAACTTTGATCAGGAGATGTAGTCCAACAACCGAAGAGATGCAAGTTGAACACCCTTGGAATAAGTGCACCATGATCTATTTGTATGCAGTGTACGCTTTAACCTTCTGCCTTGTCTGAGTTCTCCCGCTATCTAGCTGGGACCTGAATTTTCTCACAGAAGGTATATAGTGTTCTTGGTTAATGAGATGCTCAGGTTCCAGACTGGGCAGCTGGACACACTGTAGATTCCAAGACCCTTGTTATGAACACCACAGATTCACCCAGTTTTACTACAGCTGGGGGGGCAGGCAATGTGGTAGGTGTTTTTTAATACACCTCACTACAAGATGCTACCCAAAATTACTATAACCCTTCATTTTTTTATCTTAATTTTCCTTCATAAATTACTGTTCTGTCATACTTACAGCACATAGTTTGTTTTACAAAGAATATACCGTAAGAAAAATGTAAGGAATGCCACTATTTATCTATAGACACAACTATGCTTCTTATCAAAATTATGTAAAAAAATTCCTAAGGCCTTTAAAGCTTTTAACTGTTACAAATTACGTAGTAATAAAAAATATGTATTTTTGTACGTCCTGTCAAAAATGTAAGCCAAAATGTACCACAATCCAGATAATGACAGACAGTAACATAATAACAGCTCATAGAAGAGCTGATTAGGTTACAGATGCTGTAAAGTGTACTTTTGATTGCTCCTGCCCACGTCAGTTGAACCATTTGCGTTCCTGATTGATGTCCAATGCACTGCAAAATAATATTACTCACCCCACTAGTGGTTAAGGCCCTGGTGTAACACAAGATGCTGGGGCCCCCACTGTAGTCTCTATTGGGGGTGCCTCATGCCCCTTCCCTGTAATTATGCTCTCCCCCCTCGTTCTGGATATTTTGCCATTCTAATTTTTGAAGTTACCTAGTAGCATCCAAGGCCAGTTAAATCCTTGGATTGTAAAAGGGCCTACAAAGCATATTGAAACAGTGCATTGGAGGCATCTCTAGCACCCAAGGGTTTAAAATGACAAACACTAAACTTTAAACAAAATATAGTCTTAAAAGGACAAACCGTTCTAAAGTATGATATATTTGTCCTGTGTCCTGAACTTCATATCTAATTGTTCTTACTTTCATAACCTGGTGATGACTTCAAATTTCATTTGGAATTTGACCCCTGGAATCCCATTAATATCAAATTTGTTTCCTGGATAATTTGATTTCCACTTGCTTCTTTTTTCTTCCTGCTTAGTTTGGATTTCATCCCTATCAAAGTGCTTACCCTGACGTTAGAGCTTCATTAATTGCTTGCTTGTGTACATTCTTCCTCCTTACTGTCTGCACATTATTATCTGTTATTGAAAGCACTGACATGAGCAAGTTTTTGCTTTTTTATGAAAGTAGTCCAAACATTAACTTGGTACCTTCAATGGTATAAAGTAATAATAGAACAAGGGAACATGACCTAAAACTGGCAGGCAGAAAAATAAGCGGAAGTTTAAGAGAAAACCGCTTTATTATCATTATTGTTATTGCCATCCTATATAATAATTCGCTAAGGATGTTTGTCAGAAGCCGTCATGCACAGTAGAGACAGCTGTGTGCACTTGGTCACAGGAAGGTGCACAGAGAGGACTACGGTCTGAATTTGCAGAGTCCCGCTCCATATCATCCTCTGCACCTTCGGGCAGTCAGTACTGCGTATGACTGCAGTGCCGCCAGTGTTGGCCCGTGTAAACAGGGCTTTAAAACTAGTCCAATATAATAATTCGCTAAGGATGTTTGTCAGAAGCCGTTTTTCTCAGTAGAGATGGCTGCGTGCTCTGAAGTCATGAGCAGTGCAGACTGCCCGCGCCACAGCTGATACACGGTGTGGGGCGCTCTGAATTCAGACCGGAGTCCTATCTGCGCACCTTCCTGGGACCGCTTGGAACGTGCGCAGAGAGGACTTCGGTCTGAATTCGGAACTCCCTGCTCCGTATCAACCGCAGCGCGTTCGGGCAGTCAGTACTGCGCATGACTGCAGCTCCTCCAGTGTTGGCCGGTGTACACAGTCTTTAAAGCGGAACTACCACCTGAACACAACTTTAGCTTAAATAACTCCCCATCTGGCGACTATCTGCTTAGTAGCGCTAGTCGCCAGAATTATTAGCTTGACAAATAGATTTAGCCTTTCTTCCCAGGCTGACAGCATCATGGAACGAGGACATCTTGCCATAATGACATCTACGCGCCTGCGCTGTCAGACCCTTTTGGAGCCGGACGGCTCCTAACAATGCCTCCTAGACCTGGCTGGGACTGACAGCTCAGGCATCATTATGGCAAGATGTCCACGTTCCGTGATGCTGTCAGCCCGGGAATAAAGGCTAAATCTCTTTGTCAAGGTAATAATTCTGGCGATTAGCACTACTAAGCAGCTAGTCGCCAGATGGGGAGTTATTTAAGCTAAAGTTGTGTTCAGGTGGTAGTTCTCTTTAAAACTAGTTAGTCATAAAGCAACAACAGATTCTGCAGCTCAATACAATAATTATACGAGAACAGAACAATGTACAGTACTGAGAAATATAAAAGGATATTTACAGGAACTGGCAACAGACTAATAAAAGGAACTGATACAAAAGGTCTTGGTGTCTGGCGTTGCTGAATGGTCCAGCCACAGATTGTGACAATAACAAGAGGAAAGTGACAAGTGCTATAAGGACCTGTAAGATGGAATACTCAGCTGTTAATATCATGGAGGCATTCTGAGGAGTGTGATGGAAGAGTATGATTGGGTTGCAGTAGGGGCAAGTAGTATGGCAGATTAATGTAAGAGTGCAATGAAGTCCAAATACAAAATGTGTTGAGTATGAAGGAGAAATTTTACAATAAAGGGAAACAGCTGAGTTACCGGTTAGCTTTGGAGGTAGGTATGAGAGCAATGTTATGCTATTTGATAGGTTTCCCTGAAGAGGTGTGCTTTTAGAGACCTTTTAAAAGTCTGGAGGCTAAGAGAGTCTGATTGAGCAAGAGTTCCATAGAGTGTCAAACAACCCTAGAAAAGTCTTGCAGGTGGGAGTGAGAGGTGGTAATTAGAGAGGAGAAAAAAGTAGGTCACAATCAGAGTGGAGGGAACAGTTGGGGATGTATCTAATGACAAGGGTAGAAATATAGAGCGGGTAGTATTATTTGGTGTATGGTACATTAGAACCAGTATTTTAAATTTGATTCTAGGTGGAACAGGCAGCCAGTGCATGTATTGGCAGAGGGATGTGTGTTAGTAGTGAGATGAGTAAGAAAGATTAACCTTGCAAAGTCAACCAAACTGGAAATATAGAGGCTGGTTAGGAAATGATTGTAATAGTAGAGAAAGGGGAGATGAGGCTATGAACTGTAACTTTTCTTGTATCCTATTTGAACATTGAAGGTGGCAAGATTTGGCAAGGGCTCGAATGTGAGTGAAGAATGAAAGATGGCACAGTCAAGTATGACGCAGCGAGGTTGGGAGTTATAGAAAAGTTGGTCTAAGTGATGATAACGTCAGGAGTGGGTTTGGTGGATGAGGAGAAATAAGTTCTATTTTGGATATATAGTTTTAGATATGGGAAGGACAGTGTTACGGTTGGCAAACAAGACAAGGAGTCAGACGGTATAGTTAAAATCACCTTTGTTAGAATAATAGGTAGAAACGCAAATAGCTAGAATAACGAGAATAAGCAGAGGGTGACAGAAAAAGGCCAGATACTCTATCAGAAATAGGAGTCTGCCAATGGATCAACCACAACTGCTGGAGAGTAGGCCGAAACCAACTGGTAGTCTCAGTGGTAGTGAGTGGAGTACCGGATATGACCCGAAGTCTCCCGCTAGGTCGCTACAATGGAAAACACGGACTCACTCCTGCACTCAGTTAGGAAGAGCTTGTCTCCAATAAGGGATTGCAACAATGGAGACAGTGACTCACATCTGCAGTCAGTAAGGCCGGAGTCTGCCAGAGCCCAAGGTCCGTACCAGGATGCATGTCTGTGGGAAACGGGCAACACAACGGAGCGAACAGACAGAGCCACCGGTCAGCACCAGTTAGGATAGTCAGACAAGCCAAAGTCATACACTGTGCGGATAGTCAGCCAGAGCCACAGGTCTGCACCAGATAGGATATCCAATAATAGTAGGCAACACTGGGAGGATAGTTGGACAGAGCCCCAGGTCAGCACCAGGTTGGATAATCAAACAAGCCAGGGTCATACGCGGAGCGGATAGTCAGCCAGAGCCACAGGTCTGCCCCAGATTGGATGTCTGTAGCCAAAGGAGCGCACAGGTAGAATGGTCGGACAGAGCCACAGGTCAGCACCAGAATGGATAGTCAGACAAGCTGGGTCATACACAGGATACAGGAACAACATGAACTAGAATTGCACTGAACAACAACGTAAGGGTAACTGAATCAAGATCCAGTTTCCTTTTATAGCAGCCAGGAAGTAGGTAGGTGGAGCTTACCAGCTCCTACAGCATAAAACCGAGGCCTGTGACATTCTGCAACCTTTCGCCCGTAAGTGACATATCACGCCAGGATGCGTCAAACTCCCACACCATTCCCATGTCACTCCGACCCACCAGTTCACCTAGCTAGAGGACGTAGGCGGCCGTTGAAGACGCAAAGTGCGCCCAGGCCAAATCCTCGGAGTGATGCATGGGATGACGCTGAAGCATCATTTCAATCCTTCCTATCCGTGCATCAAACAAGACAGCATCGCTGGATCAAGGTAAGCTGTGACAGACATCTAAACAGAGACTGAAAGCGGCAGTGGAAGTAGTGTCTAAAAAAGAAACACTAAAGGAGTGGTCAGAGAGATTGGGTAAGGACCAGCAGACAGCTGTGTCACTCATTGCAGTAGAGTAGAGGGTTTGGAGGAGAAGCAGGTGGTTTGCTGCATCCAAAGCATCAGAGAGGTCCAAAAGTATTCGTAATAAATACTGGCCCTTTACTTTGGTGAAGAGCCAAAATAACGACAGATACTTGGAACAGACTCCCAGCAGAATAAAATAAATTAATTAAATGGGTTTGTAGCTATTTTAAAGTTGGACTATCACCCTATATAAAGTTGCCCCCTAATAATTAGGCATATGGCGACTAGCTTCTTAATAGTGCTATTATCTCTCATAAGTACCAGGTTCTGAAGTAATCCTTTTTCTTCTGAGACTTATAGTGCCTTAAGGCACCATGCAATGCGCACAGATGTCTCTAAGCCAAGATGTCCGCATGCAAGCCTGGCCGCCGGTCTCAGAAGAATAAGGATTACTTCAGAACCTGGTACTTGTGTGAGATAATAGCACTATTAAGAAGCAAGTTGCCTTATGCCTAATTATTAGGGGTTGACTTTATATAGGGTGGTAGTTCTGCTATAAGAATAAAATATGTGCTAACTAAATAGGGAAATGGCAGACCAGATGGACCAATTGGTTCGTGTCTGCTTCAAATGATAGATTTTGACAGTTAAGCCACACACTGCAAGACTGGAATGAAAGTATTAAGTTGGTCAATCCCCTCAAAATTAAAGGCTTAATGCAGAAGAAATCTTTTATTGTAAAACTAGTTGAAGAGCCCGTTACACGGGCCACAGTGCCACTGGCAGTCGGAGCGTCCAGCTCTGTATCAGCCGCGGCGCGGGCAGTCTCTACTGCGCATGACTGCAGCATGCACAGCAGTCTCTACTGAGCACGACTGCGTCGTTACACACGTTTTAGCGAATTATTATATAGGATAATATTATACAACTTCCCCTGCTGAGTTAAACAAGGCAATGACAACTTACTACTGGAATATTTTTCATGTAGAAGTTATTACTATCAAACCTATTTTTTTCATTACCCTGTTAGCAACAGTGCCAACTAGTATACAAGAGGCAATTTGTTTTTTCTTTAATTACTCACTGTATGGGTGAGTCACAGACAATGGCCTTCCAGTAATTGGAAAAGCAGTTTCATTAAAAAGCTTTGCTCTGTAAAAAAAAAAACAAAAAAAAAACCCCACAACTTTTGAATGAAAAATCTCCTATTAGTGGGGGTACCATAGTAAACCCTATCTCTAAACTAACTGAAAAGAGTGGCCATGTGTCCTTTGCTACCATTGTTCTAGTCTGGTAGCTCACAGGTTAATATTTAGGAAGTTATGTACTCGATAAGGCACTGATTCCTGCAGTACCGAGTGAAGGATTCTTCTGCTTCCTCCTTGTTCAGTGACTGGCATACCTGGGAACTTTCTTCTAGAGTCCCCAGAAGGGACTCATGTGGTGCCAGTAGGAGGAATGTAAATTACATGATTTGTGATACAAAGGGGTAGGGCTTAATCACTGGTATGACAGGCTTTAATGAACTGTCATAAAGTGAGCGGTAAGTTGGCAGAACAGGGTAGGGAAGGAGGAGAAGTGGGTGGGAAGTGGGAGGAACAAGACGGGAAGGAGCAGAAGTGGGCAGAGTGTCAAAAGAAACTCCCCAACACCTCAGAATCCGCTTCTGTCGCTGAAGACCCAGTAATTCACTGCAAAAAAGAGTCTCCGTGGCAAATCAGGTATGATGTATGGGTAATCAGAACAAAATTCCCAACCTCTCAAACCTCATGTTAGTACTGAGGGTGAGCAGAGTGGGGAGAGCTTCTGAAATCACATGAATTTGGGGGGAAGTTTAAGTTAAAGGAAAAGTAACGGCTACTAATAATAAACCCCACTTACCTTACTGTCACCAGAAAATACTAATGACTCCTATGAATTTCCCTTTGCGCAAGAGCTAACCTCTCCCTTTAGCCCTGGATGTCATGTCCATGGAAGTGGACATGACAGTTTCTAGCAGGACCACAGAACACAAACTCCACCTATTCCACATGGTAATCTAACCATTTAAGGACCAGAGGACTATGCAGCGCATTGTTTTGGAAGGTTAAGCAGGCTTATATACACTACCAGCTTCAGTTTGGAAAAAAAAAACTGCAAGTAACTGTCATGTCTGCCTCCATGTACATTACATCCATGAATTATTGAAGAGGTTATATTTTATAAGGCATAAGGGCAAAACTCGTAGGGGCATTAGTATTTTCTGGCCATAGAAGGTAAATGGGGAATTATTATTTGTCTTCTTCATGCAGTGGAGACCAGGCAGGAATGAGGAAGGCTGGTTAGGAGAGGATATGTCTCCTTTAACAGTTTTTAGAATGTTTGTCCTTTTATTGTCCCATATAGGGTTTTGGTAATCTTCCAATCTGCATGGCCAAGACACATCTATCATTGTCCCATATGCCTGAGAAGAAAGGAGTACCTACTGGTTTTGTTTTGCCCATCAGTGATGTACGAGCGAGCATCGGAGCTGGATTCATATACCCTCTAGTGGGAACTGTAAGTAACACTTTACTGTTGCCATTGGATCACATGATCAGGAGTGGGCAACCTGAGGCCCTCCAGCTGTTGAGGGCTACTCCAGCCATCCAACAGCTTGCTTGAATATGATGGGAATTGTAGTCCTCCACAACTGAAAGGTCTCAGATTGCCAACCCTGGTCTATTTTTTCTCACTTTCTGTACTTCACACATGTTTAGTAGCCCTTTGGATGCTGAATAGGTCTCCGGTCTACACATTGTGAATTATTGTGTTAGTGACATGTCCAGCATACAAAGGGTTAATTGTGCTGTAAACCTGATTTTCTCCAGACAGATGTGTCAGATGATGAATTGTGTTAATGGCTAAGGTAGCCATCATGTTAGTATTATAAAACAGTGCTGGAGATAATACCAGAGTTGATTAAAAAAACATTGATAGAGAGGAGTTTCAATAATTTTTTTTGCCAGTGAATTACTGGCACAAGAGGCCATATGCACAAATAAAAAATGGAGCAATTCTGAAGAAATGGAATGTACTATATAGTACATATCAAAATTCAAATTGATTTAAAAGGGTTTTTTTTAATCCCTAGGATACTATAGAGATATCGAATGCATTGTGAAACATGAGCAAAGTCCCATTGATTTACATAAGGCATTTAATCCCTTGAATGACAGAGAGAAATCTGTCGCATTGAGAAGTAATGCATTGGACACATCTCTAGCATTCAAGGGCTTAAACCAAATGGAAATTTTTGTTTATACCTCAGGTGCACTTGGTTTAGCCCAGATGTGCTTCACTTTCTTTATGCATGTGGCCCAGTACTGTACAGCTAATGGCTAACCCTTTACCAGCGGAATGCGCAAAGAAATGCATTGCGTATCATTCTGGTCCCTAAAGGGTTGAATTGTATGTATTTTACCATTTCCTTTGGCATTGGACCAACCAATCAAGATTTTTCTTTTTGTCTGTGAATGTATAAAGTGCTGCATTGAACACTTGGCACATTTATGAGCCAGAGTTTTCGAATTATTATCTATTTTGTGTGTTTTACAAGCCCACTTTACTCCCTCCTGCAAGCTTGATCGCAAGGGAGTCACGTAAATATCTGGCTCACATGGATGTTGGCCATTTATGTGGTTGACTGTTGTCTATGTGAAACAGCCGAAGAGAAGATTTGTACAACACTTAGAGTACTCATCTGCACCTAGGCCACCATACAGTACTTCCTAACTGCGTCTTCAAAGCAACCATCACTAGTCACCTTGGGTGAGTGATGGCCGATGCAGTTGTAAATGGATCTGTGCAATTCAGTGCATGGCAGATGTCACCTCAGCACAGTTGTCCATGCAAAATGAGCTTTACTTATAACCTAGCTTTCACACAGGAGGCTCATTTAAAATCATTAGGCTAATGATTAGGGATGGGGCTATGTTCTTTTTTCTGTTGAAAGCCGGATTTAAGGATTTCAGTAGGGACCTTGTTCATCAAGCTAAAGAGCTTAAATTCTGGAGCAGACCAACTGCACCATTGGGTTGAAATGAGAATTCTGCAAATCTCTATTTATTTAATTGGGTATTAGGGAGGTTTGCAACACATTGCTAAGCAATGCATTGGAGACAATTCTACCATTCAAGATATTAAAGGAGCAGTAAACTTTTTTTTTTTATGAAAACACATATTTTGTAGATCATTTCCTGCTGAATAAAACAAGGTCACTCCCATCTCTGTCAGATGTTTTATTCAAAATTTATAGCAGTTTAAATAACCAGGAAGTGAATTTACTGTGTTTACTTCCTGATGGTTCTAACTGACAGGAAGTGACAGGCAGTTTCTATCACATTCTATGGAGAACTGTATGTCCCTGACTTTTCTGACTTTCCTCTCCATTAGAATATAACAGGAAATCTAATTAGGATTTGACCACTAGAGGGCACTGCTAATGTAAAAAAACATGGGTTTAAACCATAATAACTCTGGAAATATAAATCTCTTGGCAGCAGGAGTACCGTTATTTTACTCAATAGGAAAATCCCTACAATATATATTTTTTCATAAAAAAGTTTACTGCTCCTTTAAAATCCCCAGTTAAAACAATGGGAATTTTTATGTTCTCCCTATGGTGCAGATGGTTTGCTCTTGAATTGCAGCTTGATGTATACAACCCGCAGATTACATACATTCCTGCAAGCAGTTTCTGACCTTCCCAAGAGGACTTCATACTTACGTGGCAATATCTACAAACGACCAACATATAACGCATTCAGAAGCTTACAAGCTACATTTAACTATATGAATGTATGTATCTGTCCCCTACTGTGCAGCTGGTTTGGCCAGTTTAGTTCTCTGAATGACACTTTTTTTATGTGTAGAAGAATCAGAATGCCAGTTCGGTACCTCTGGTGTCACTGAGCTTCCTTAGTGGGTTGCTGTATCCGTTCTGAACAGACTAGCCTAGCACCTGAGTAACTGCTGTGTTCTCTTACCTAACACCAATCCATTGGGCTTTAGTGCTCTTATGCTTCTTGCACTGTAAGTGGTTGAACACATGCTCACAGCTGTATTTGTAAAATCTTGTTATCTCTACATAACACACACTTCTGTCAGTGATCAAAATAATTTATATTGGAATTCACTCTCTGACACACAAACTATAGGGTTATTCAATAGCTCCACCTGATTATTTGTACTATTAGTCAGAGCTAGGCTGTCTGCCCATAGCCAAAAGCTCTTCCACTTGGGAGTTGCTCTCCTAGTATTCTACACTCTCAGGTTCACTGAAAGGTGCTTTCTCATGAATCAAACCAGAAAACCAATGGGCTTTATGTTTAACAGAAGTGGAACAAACCTACTGCATGAAAAGGGACACATACCATGTTCCCAAACTCCTATAAATGTAAGTGGGGATTTGAACCCCTTGAATGCTAGAGGTTTTGAATGCATTGATTTGCATTCAAGGACTTCATGACTCCGGTTAGATGTATGGGAATTTATTTGTCCCACATGTTGCTGTTTGTTTGCCCATCAATTGCTCAGTTTTGCTGTTATAAATAAGGTCCACTGTCCCTAACACTATTTACTACAGCAGATTTAGCACCCTTCACAGATTGCGTACTCTAGAATAGCGGTTCTCCATCTTTTTCGCTCAAGAAACCCCATACACACAGTCTGTAATTTTTGGGGCACACCTAGCATATTTTAAGTAATTTATTAACCCTTTGAGTGCCATAGGGGTATGCAAAGCACCTAATGCCCACCTAATCCCCTAATTAGAACTATAATCGAACCCCCCCCCCAAGTTGTATGATGTAATCAAGGTGGAACAAGTAGGAGACTACAACTACAGCTGGTGGGTAGTGCACATTTCACTCCTGCTGCAGATGCTTCAATAACCTTTTAGAAGAAAAGCAGCAGAAAGAGGTGATCCACCAGGGTCATGGTCCCACTAAATGTATGACCCACTCAAAGGCAATGTTTCTCACAGTCTAGGGATGTGCATCTTGTGGTCTTCAACAGTTGATATTATGATTCCTGTTTTGGTTAGCAGAGAATGATGGGAATTGTAGTCTAACAATGGCTAGAGTCCTCCAGATTCCTCACCACTGTTTTAAGCTGTTGCATGATTGCTTATGCTCCCTTCCCAATCAGAGGCAAATCTTGGCTTTGTAGATATGTAATATTATTCTTAAATTGGGACCAGGGAAAAAGAAAATCTGATAGTATAAAGGATAACAGATGTGGTAAGATGTTATATTTTATATTTGTTTTAACAGTTAATGATTTCTTACTTTGAAGAGTGTTTCATTATGTCAGACCAGTGGGTCAAAAATGAGTCACTTTCCAATAATGCTGTATATGAGGGCTCCTGAACTCGCTTCCTGCTGTGCTGTATAGATTGAAATATTCCTGAAATGTTCATAAGCCAAGCAGGGAAAACGCTTGATTCCGGGAGCAATCTTCCCTCTTGTTATCTCATCCACACAGATTACGGCGCCACTTCCTTATGCTCACATATACTTGGAGAATGACTGAATATCTGACTCTATAGTTCACTATCAACCAACTGAATCAAGGTCGGAAGTAGTTCCTGACTAGAAGGGTTCCTGGAATTCAGGAAGATGTGTCAAAGGGACTTGTTAGCCTTTCTTCATACTTGTTCAGGAAGAATAGCTCATTCATAGGAGGAGGTGGCCTTATTAGGTTACTTTCCCTCTAAACACTGAGCTCTTATCAACATTCGTATCACTGCAGAATGTGTTTGGCATAACTGAGTTAGTCATCTGAAAAGTCCAAGAAACCTATAATAATTAAAAACAGAACATTCTGTGAAACTATATTGCATAGGTGACTAAGTTGTCTGCAATGTAACTTATTGGACCTTTGCTGAGATGTTCTACTAAGGCAAGGGTGAGAAACCTGAGGCCCTCCAGCTACAGAGGTTTGACTCCATAAAATAACATAGGAATTGGATAATGTGGGGAGGATGTACTAAAGTGTGGTGACAGTGTGTGACAAAGCACATAACATCCCCATTGGGATAACATTTAAATTCCGATGTTGTTAAGGCATAGGCTCCACAGAATATCGCTCTAGCTTGAGAAATCTTCATGCAAATCTTAAGCTCCACAGAATAAGTAGGAATTGGAAGGTTTATGCCACAGGAGAATTTCTCTCCCCTTTTGCAGTCCTTAGACACTTCTTCTGCTGCCTGCGTTCTTTTCTCTGGTACAGTGGGAAGATGAGAGAATTTTATTCTACCATAGCACTGTCAATCTGTTTTTACCCTGAAAGGCCACACACATCCTTTATTTTACCCCAAAGAACTGCCCTTTTCTTCTTACTGTTCCACTTTAACCGGTTGGGTGCTTGAGATATTTCAAACACATTGCAAAGCATTGCACTGGAGACCTCCAGCATTCTGTGAGTCGATCTCCTTATTTCAGCCCCTATTTCAAATTTTTAACCATAATGTACAGCCTTCAAGTGGATTCGATGGCCACATATATGGTCCATGCGGGTATCTGGTTACCTGTCACTGCCTTATTGCATCACCCACCCTTGCTTTTCTCTCTGTTAGTTTTTGGCACAGCATGGCTCTGTTAGTATAAAGTGTTAATTTATATTAACCCCAGGGATTTTGTGCACCGGTGGACCAGGGCCATTTAATTTGCAGAGCTGACACATGAGTGATCACATGTACTAGCTTGTCAAGAGAGAGAGACGCTGAAATGCTCTGGTCTTAGAGCAGTCAGTTTCATCCTCCCATTATGATCACATCACGCCCTCAGGAGCACTGTGATCATTAAACTCATGACGTGCCAGGACAGTCACTTGTCCTTAACAGACAGAAAGCTGTGACAGTCCTATAATAAGCAAAGCCACTTTTCTTCAAAAGAAACAATTCCCTTAAAAACTAAGCCAGACCTAAAATTTGTTGAAATATAAAAAACATCATTAGCTTTATAAGAAAAAAGTGAAAAAAAATTGAAGGACATTGTGCAAAAGCATATAGGCAAATTATACTGAAACAGAGGTGTATTTAATGTGAATCACAAGATATCTGTTCAGTTTTAATATTCTCTATTACATTCAATATTACTTTTGGATTTTTATTGTTTGAGATCCATATTACCCCAGTTACTGTAATATTATGCAGTGTAGGTGTTTACGTTTTATTTTACTTCTGTATAAAGATGCATAAAATTCACAATCGCCATTATTAGCTTGTACTAATGTAATAGTACAGACTTAAATTTAAAGGGACCCCAAAAACGACTTTGGCAATTCTGAAGCTTTTAAAATCACCTATTTTGTATTAGCCATTTTTATGCAGAAATCTACCAATAAATCGACTGGGAATGTGGACAGTTTTACTTGTTCCTTCTGATACAATCTGTTTACCATATAATTATTTGATTGTAACACATTTTATAATACTGTGCTTGATGTTTTAGTCTAATTGTATTCTGTAGAGACAGGCAGTATATGTTTTGTAACATGTTTGAATGTTATGGTGAATAGACCGTTGACGTGCCTGATAGGTTGGTTGTATTAGGATGAATAGGAAAATGTAAGCATGTGTTTTCTGTGACCAGGCACAGGCTATCTACTATTACAGAACTTATCGTTTTCTTTATTCCTGCTTCAAGAGTTAGTCACTGGAGATGCATTCAGAGCAGTGATTCTCATCTCTAGACCCAGGAGATACGAAAGTCAGATTTTATGGGTGTATCCCTAATTAACCCATTAATGACTGGTACCTTTAGGACCAGTGCTTGTCCTGGCACGTCTTGGTTTTTGTGTTCACTTCACTCCTGCTGGAGTTCTGTGAATACTAGGGGAGTCTGAGTGACAGCTTCAAGAACAGAGCGGTCCATTTCACTCTGTCTTTTGGAGAGCAAGTACATGTGATCAGTCACATGTGCCAGCTCGCCGAGTGACATCTATGTGGTCCTTAAGGTGTATCCAGCCCCATAATCTCTGGACGTTAAGGGGTTAAGCAGAGGTAGTGCAATCAAAATGACAGAGCCACTGTCTACCAACCTGTAAATAAGGAAGAGTATATTGAAAATATGACCTGTTTGTGTGTTCTGAGGACTAATGTTGGGAATCACTGGCCTATATGATCTGTTGCCGAAGCACTGTGTGTGTTTTTGTGTGTGAAGGTGTAATTACATGCTTTATATGCACACAGGTGATGAATCAGTTAGTGCATATTTTAACCCTTTGACTGTCAGAGGGGAGTGCAGCACAATGTGGTGTTTACGCCTTTGCCATTCAAAAGATGAAGGTACTCTGTGAGGCACTATAGGGGATAAGTGGAAGTTCTTAAAATTCACATTGATTCAAATGGGGGTTGTACCTCTTACATGGTAGAGAAGTTTACAATGCATTGCTTTGCAATTCATTAAAGAGTTCTTGGGGTTACAAGCTTCATTTAAAGCAACTGGAATTTTTATTGGACCGCTACTGTGTGGTTGGTTTGTTTGTCTCGGAATTGCTTCTGTTTCCTACTGCATCTGGGTCAGTGTGTGCTGTGCAGACTTTTGTACATTTGACTCCTTGTGTTGCAGTTGCTACTCATTATCATGCAAGATTACTAGGGGTACGTAATGTATTACTGGCACTCAAAGGGTTAAAATATTGCACCTTCAGGAATTCCCTCCCCCATCATCTTCATTTATGAGTTTCAACAATAGAATGACCAATCTGCATCTCCTCTTGGTTTCCTTGTGCCTCATTTTCATTATAAATGTAGATGGAATGTTTACTTTAGAAACCTCAGCTTTTCCACGGTTAACCTCTGTGTAATTTTGGATTCTCATGTCAAGTAATTTCAGTGTCTCCATATGACCTGCAACACAATGATAGATTTATATCAAAACCATACATACCATTATGTATATTAAAAGCCCACTTAAATATACTGTTTGAGATGTGTGTGTGCGTGTGTGTTCATATGTGCCCGAGAGGCTTTTAAATAAAAGCGAATGTAGGGTGCACGTTAGTATATGTACATTCTGCTAGCAAGCCCCATGTCTGTGCTACACTCCGTGTAAATCTGGAATAAGCTCATCTTTTTCTCCCCTGCACAGGAACATTTTTATCAGCCACAAAATATATATATATATATAATATGATTTCTCTTCCGTCCATTACAGGTTACTGGTAACTTTGGTAGGCGATCTGCCCCTTTAAGTAGGCAGGAACAATTCTAGAATTGTATGCAGGGGGTGGACCCTACCTTCCCTCCTTCGCTGCAGCTAGCCAACCAGCTCCAGTAAGAGTTGTTCCTTGGAGAAGACACAGGAAGGAGAACAGTTCTGCTATAGTTTTAGAATTTTTTTTTATTTTTATGTTCGAAATGGAATACCAACATTAGGCGGATTACCATCACTGACAATGCCCTTAGATGTGGCTAGCTCCGTAACCAGGTGCTTTTTGTGGACCTTAAGCCATGGGGGGGGAATCTTGGGTTCAAGTTCTTTCCTCAGGAGTTGCCCACTGAGGCTTCTTAATACATGGTAGTCTGAAGACAGAAGATCTGCAGGAAAGGTGAGCAACCCTTTGAGTTCTGCAGGTCCACATGTCCCACAGTGCCCCTCCACACAGGGGTTTTTCCTTTGGAGTTTTTACACACTCCTGCACTCGATGGGTTTATCTGTATGTCTGTTGTGTGTTTTGGAGCAGGTTTATGTGGTAACTTAACCCTTTAGCTGCTGGTTTTGCATCTTTGGGGGGTGCTATTGGCACTTTCCCTACTGGGTACAGTGTTTTTTGGGTCTCCTAACATGTTGCAGAATTTAAGCTTTGCGAGCTTTACCACATAGACGCCATTGCTCCATTCACTTCTACGGGTCTGCACAGTCTGGGACATATCTCTGCAACCGCTCAACGTAGCGACTTCAGAGATGGCGCATGTTAATTGTCTGCCCTTGCTCTTTCATCCGGTTCATGTTTCAAGTATGTTGGGGGGCTCAGGGGGTTCGGGCACTGTTGGGGTACTTGCTTCGCACGCTCGTTTCTGATTGGCTCCTGCCGCGGCAGCCATTTTCTGCCTTTTCTAGAACGAGTATCCTACGCAGGGCTTGGACTCTCCTTCTGCTCTCTGCAGATTAACCCTTCGCCTGACAGATAAGTGTATTTTAGCGATTTCTGGTGTGAAACTTTAATCTTACACACTGTAATTGGGTGATTCTTTATATTCTAAACATTTTTGACACTGTGAGAATGTCTAATCTGTTGGAGCTTGGGGCCAGGCCTAAGACTAAGGACGCTGGGGTCTCTGTGTCCCCTATTGTGCATTGCTCCTCATGTCATTCAGGGTTGCCTAGAGAATTCAGGTCATTTATGCCCAGCATGTTCTGATTTCCCTGAGTCTCTCCCAGGGACCTCCAGCCATGCATTAGAGCCAGTTTGGGTGCAAGAGTTCAAGGCTTTGGGAGGAAGATACTGGAGGCAGTCTTGCCTGTCTAGGATCTTCTTCGGTTCTTGGTGCTTCCTTCACTTTTTAGCCCTGTTGGTTCTAGTTCAGTGTGCTGTGTAACGTTCCTGGGGTGCGTTATCCCTGTTTTGTGTCCGTTGACACTTCAGTTCTTATCGGGCTATCTCTGATCTGATGGTTCATATATGTTCTGGTGACTTTGGGGGCCTTGCGCCTGGTCCTTGCCTTCTTCCCACCTCTGGGAAACGTAATGGTTGGACATCCCAGAGTTACTAGTAACCTGTATTGGACGACAGAGAAAAGAATATTTTAGTGCCTGTTAAATCCTTTTCTCTTAGTCCATACAGGTTTCTGGTCTCCAACCCTGTCAAGGGACCATGCTTGGCTCTCCTGTGGCAGACCATGGGGTTCCTTGAGGATCACGCTCACAGGAGTCTTCTTTCCCTTCTACTATCTAGTCAATAGTTAGTGTCTCAAATCTTACTGGAGCTGGTTGGCTAGCTGCAGCCAAGGAGGGAAGGTCGGCTCCACCCCCTGCATACAAGGGGTGAATCGCCTACCCAAAGTTACCAGTAACCTGTATTGACTAAGATAAGAGAATTTAACAGGGAAGACTAAAATCCTATCTATATATATATATATATATATATATATATATATATATATATATATATATATATATATATATCAATGATGCAACAATTGGCAATGGCACTCTTAAGCAGAATAAAAGATAAGATAACACACACAAATAATGGTGCATGTCCCATATGGAATAAACAGAAGTGTACTCAGACTGAACTGGAGTAGAAGAGACAGCACTCAATGGATCTTCAAAAAACAAATTTATTCCATCACAGTTTCTATATCACCAAACGTCCTGTTAATAAATAAATATATATTTAATTTTGGAAAACCTTGTTAGTCCATTGGCGTAAATCCAAATGAATGAGGATCTCAGTATGTAATAATAACTTTTGTATTGGATTAACCTTCCAATTTAGAGGGGTTTAACCCTTTGAGTGCTAGTGTATCCTCTTTCACATCTGTGTCTTGTATTTGTTTTTCTCCTACCAAGGGTTAATCTTTATGAAAGGTGTTTCTGGCTCTCTTGTACTGACCTTTGGTGGGAGGGGTTAAGCATCTGAGTGACAGAGGATTTGGCCAGGTTCCTCATTACGCAGAAAAGAGTGTAGACCAGCACCCACCGATTACTGAACTACACCAATAATAATCACTCGTCTAGGCACAAATATCAATCACATAAACAGGATTTGCAATAGAATACCACTTGAGACTATTAATGGTTAGATTGTAAAATTGTCAATGTTCTTCTCAATGTCATAGGATGTAACACAAATTCCACCCATGCTTTAACGGCAATGGTAATAATAGATTTTATATATACTGTTCCTTTGAGAATTTTGGATAATTCTCAGGTGTTCCTCATTCGAAATGTGCTCATAATCTCTTGAAGGTAATTAGTAAGTATATCAAAAGAGTTCCTTGCTGCGGTTTGGACCTGGGGATATCTCAGGAACGATATATGTGGTAACAAAACAAGACAGCGCACCAGAACTACTAAGTGTAAATGTTATATGACACTTGAAAATATTCCCAACACACCCGTGTGTCAAGTGTGAGCAGGCAAAAAAAGACTAAAAACAGACCTAATATCGGTAAAACTGGAAAAAGCTTATTGTGGAAAGGCTTATATTATATGGATGGTGAAAAAAACTGATAATACACAGTGGCCCAGAAGTGCGGTGGGGTACGTAATTCAGAGTGATAACAGACTATAAGGGATAAATAGGAGTGACTTATGGATCGGGGGATATATACTGGATCAGTGACCAAGACCAAATGGCAGTAACAATAAACGTTTATGGTACAAGACACTGCACTGTGTGATATTGCAGTATCGATGTGAATACAATCTCTATATATTCTCTCAACAAGCAGCAATATAATGAGCTTACCAGACCGTTTCTTGATAGTTGAGCCTTGTATAATAAGTCTTTGGCACAATCTCAGTCGTTCCTTGGATCTCATTCCTTTCTGTGGCACTCAAAATGTTAGCATGGCCTCTTCCACTCACAGACTTGCGTGCTTCCACATTTTCTCCTAACTAAACACATACTCATGCAACACACTCACGCAACACACACATGCACAATACATGTACAACACATACAATACATACATGCAATACACATGCACAATGCAAACACACAATACACACACACATAATAAACACACAATAAACACAGGAAAAACACATGCACAACACACACACAGACAATACACACACACACACACAAACACACGTACCACACACTACAAAATACACAAACTATACACACATGCAATACACACTCGCACGCCATGCACACACATTTATAACACAAATGCAAAATACACATGCATTATACACACACATATGCACAACACAGTACACATAGACACACAATACACAACAACACACATACAACACACTTGCAAAACTCGCACCACAAACCATACACACATCACAATACATACAACAAAAACGCACACAACATACACACAATACACCCACGCATAATACACACATGCAATACACATGCACAACACAGACAATACACACAATACACATGCCACCCACACATACAATATACACACACGCACAACAGACATGCCAGCAATAATACATAACCACTCAATATACACACACATTCATGAAAAAACACATAACACACTACAACACAAACACGCACATTACACAACACATAAAGAATACACACATGCAATACACATGCACAACACACACAATAAATACACACAATACACCAAAACACACACACACACACCATACACGCACAATACACCACTACACACACACATACGACACACACGTGCAAAACACACACACATGCACCACACACAACTCACAACACACCCAATACATAATGCAATAAATGTGCACACACAATAAACATCCACATACTCAACAACAACAAAAACACACCACACATACACACTAGCAACACACATGCACAACGTAAACTGACAACACACGCACAATACATACATGCAATACACATACACAACACAGACAATAAACACACATAATAAACACTCTCAATAACACACACAGCAAAAAACACAGGCAATACACACTCATGCCCACAATACACACACAAACACGTACAACACCACGAAATACACAAACAATACACACATGCAATACACATGCACAATACACACGCAATACACACACTTAGACAACATATGTGCAAAACACACTCACAGTACACATGCATAATATAATTCACAAACAGAACACACACATACACAGGCAATACACAAACACACATGCAAATTCAACAATCCAGTTATTAAAGGCATAGTAATGTTTCATAATAAAAGCAGATCTAATTAATCATCATAGTATTTGGACTTT
The DNA here is from genome assembly GCA_037306005.1 of Rhinophrynus dorsalis. Classification (NCBI taxonomy): domain Eukaryota; kingdom Metazoa; phylum Chordata; class Amphibia; order Anura; family Rhinophrynidae; genus Rhinophrynus; species Rhinophrynus dorsalis. The sequence continues at coordinate 99,862,143 of CM074720.1, forward strand.
GGAGAGTGTTATTTCAATTCTGTCAGAGTTGTAGTTCAAGAGTAATTCAATGACAAATTATCCCCCCTCCCCTTTTACTAATGTAACACTGTTCAGCCAGATCAGAAGGGAGTTGCCCAGGTAGACTGCAGAGAGGGACAATCTTCAATTAAGATGAGGGAAAAACCTGTAAAGCTTGTCAAGGGGGGCAGGGATTTAATTGTTCTCACAATAAGAAGATTGTCCCCTGCTGTTATCTGTCAGTCTTACAACCAGATTCCACATCTAAGAAGAGATGGCTTACACTAGGTAAAAGGGGCGGGAGGGGGAAACTTTGCTTGCGAATATCTCTCAAACCATAAAGGTTTGAGAGAGAAGACTTCTATCGTTCTACATGTTTTTTAAATGCCTACAAAATAAAATAAAGATAAAACAAAGTATTACTATCCCTTTAAGAACATTGTCTCCTTTTCTGGATTTACCTGGATGTCAGTACCCATGAAGCACTCAAAGGACTTAATCCCACTGGCAACATCGTGCCCCTTTATATATAATATATATATATATATATATATATATATATATAATAAAATTACATAACATGCCATTACATTGCACGTTATTTATCACCATTTTTATCTCTGAATATCCCACATAAATACAATTCTGGGATAAATAACACTGCTGTAGTATTCCATACCATATGATGGCCTGTATATTGTACAATGGTAATATTACTGATAGTCATCTTATTGGGTCAGCACATTTAGTAAAATGTGAAAACAATGAATGCCTTGATTAATGCAATTACCTTATGATGAAAAGGCAGAAGTAGACAACCTGTGACCCCCTCTCCCTGTTGTTGTTGGACTACAACTTCCGTAATTCTCAGCTGGCACTGAATGGCTTAGAATGATGGTATTTGTAGTCCAACAAGAGTTGGTGGGCTGTAGGTTGCACTCTTGCAACATGTTATGCAGAGGTTCTCAGACATTATGCAGTGATGGAACCCTTTTGTTTAAAAAAAAAAAAATGACAGTAGAATCCTAACAATTAAGCAATTTAAGCCTCTGAATTCTTCTGAGATCTCTAACGTATGGCATTGCCACACATTGGAGACCTTTTTAGCATTCAATGAGTTAACATTGTACAAATATTAAATGTATTAGAATGCAAGAGGGTATCTATAAAATGTATTGGGTTAGATATCACGTAATTGTGTCTGAAAATACTGGTATTCCAAGAAGAGACTACGCTATAGTACTTCTTACAAGAGCAATCTAACACAAACCAAAATGACACCGTATATATAGTGACTCCCTCTTCCACTCATCCGCTGGTAGTACACTGTCCACCATTATTGACATTTGTTCTAAGGAAACCTACACATGGGGCGGAATGCAGGAAACATGCACAATCGCTATTTCCAGTGTGAAAACCAATTATTTTGTTGAACTGCGCATGAAGAATCAAGATTAGCGAACAGCTGCACATTTTTTTGTGGGAGTGGTCAGGATTTACAGATCTGTCTGAGTGGAATAGAGAATGCACCTAATGCATGAAGTGCTTTTGCAAATGATTTTATACATTTGTGTAGTTTTGTTGTAAATGCTAATTTTTCATGTGCAATTCAAGAAGCGTTCAGTGTATGGCTTCCTGCATTAGAACATGCGAGATATCTATCTGCACATGAAAAATGCCTTCAGCACTTGCGCATGTTTCTTGCATTCCGCCCATGGTTCCAGTTTCCCAGTTTGAGAAACAGTGATAAGCACGTTATTTGGGAAGGCAGATTCCATATTAAAGACTTACTGGGAAATATGTTCTAACGATCACTGTGATAAAAATATATGCTAATCTAGGCTGATGAAGTATGAGGCCATTTATTTCATAAGAGTGAATGTACATTTTGTGGCATACTCGGCTTATTTTTTACCTCGGGAATTTGCTTTTGTGATGGTATTTATCTGGTAATAAATTAAGAGGGAATTGAAGAGGGATATGTTATTGTAATAGAATGTTTTCATGACCCTTTATAATCATGGGTGAGATTCACTCTCCCGGTGTGCCACCCCTTTTTCACTGAAAGGGTTACGTGTATGAATAACTTTGCACTGATGTAAATCGTAGAATGAAAACTATAAGTAAAATGTCAGACTTGACAAGTTTCCTTGTAATTTACAAATGTCTCTACACCACTATCATCATAGTGTAAATTTGTTTTCGATGACCCTGTCTCAGTGCCTCACTATAACCCATTTGGTTTTGACGGCTCCTGTCCACGTGATGACTTTTGCATTCTTTGAAGCATGTTTTGCTTTGTGTTATGATTGGCTCTGATTCCCTCACAGCATGACTGGCTCTCCAGGAAAAATGTAGCGAGAAATATCTGAAAATATCAAGCCTTGTCCAAGAGGGGCATTCAATTAGCACTGGCATGGCTTTTATCTCGTCTCACTGTGACCCTGACCCCTGGTCCCTTCTTTCTCAGAGGCGGAGCAGTGACATCATTACTTGGCTATGGACAGGAAGGCTTTTGCTCAGGAAATTGGAATGACATCAGTCACTAGAGTAATAGAAATCTTATTCAGGAACCTTAAGTGTATTTCTTTTGCCTATTTAGGTCAGTTATGCATGAAACTTCTGGGACAAAAGAACTGCACCACCATACAGAACAGATAAAAATCCCCATTGATTTAAAGCAATGTACTGGAGACCTCTCTGGCATTCAAGGGGTTAAAGCCCTTGTCCCCCTATGGTGCATTTGGTTTATTACAGAATTGCTCAACTTTCTTAGTACATCAGCCTCCGTGTATGTGTGGTGACTAGCAATGGACATGTGGAAGTGTGAAACATTCTATACTATGCAGTTTGTTTCTGTTTATACTGTAGCATAAAAAATCAACTCTTACCCCTCTGGCACTCAAAGGGTTGTTACTGGTACCGTGTTAACCTCTTGAATGCTAGAGTTCATGATATGCTATATAGTAATTATTAATTTTGTTGAACCAATCCACACACAATTAATTTATAGTGAGCATTAGGATTTTCTCCCCAGATTGAGAACCAGAGATGTGTCCAGCGTATATTTTGCAAAGCATTGGATACCCCTCTGCGTCTCAAAGTTAAAAAGAACAGTACACTTTTTTATGAAAACATCCTATATAATAATTTGCTAAGGTATGTTTGTCAGAAGCCGTCATGCGCAGTGGAGACAGATGCGCACTCTGCAGTCCTGTTCCTAGGAAGGTGCGCAGAGAGGACTAGTTCTGAATTCAGAGCGCCTCTCTCCGTATCAGCCGCGGTGCTGGCGGTCTCTACTGAACAAGCTGATGAGGAGGCTCTCATAGGGTTAATAAGTCTTAATAAGATGAAAGCAAACGCCAGATAAAAATACTACTCAAATTATATCTTGGCTGCATGAATAGTTAATAGAGGATCTCAAGGCATGTGGGGGATATTATACTGCGCTCTACGCAGATCCTTGTTAAATCAGCTGCTCCCCAGAGATAGAAAAGAAACCGTACAAGAAGAGATGGGAGTGCTTTCCAATACACATACAGAGCACAATCTTCAAACGTTTTATTGGAATGTAGCCACAGTGAATAGTCCACTGGTTCAAAACAATGACAAATGTTATGAAGGTTAACCTGTCCCTGTACAAGTACTATCCAGATCAACCAGGAACTACCAAGGTCTACTCCAATGTATATGATCGGCCAAAAGAAGTGAATTCAATCAAGTTTATTAAAACATAATTAAACACAATTAAAATATCCACAACTTTCTCTGACGTGTTTCAGGCTGCTAAGATACTTTCATCAGGGATAATGAAGCTATAATGAGCCTGTCGCCGTTCAACACAATCTTATAAACCTTCTTGCTGGGTCCAAGAGCCAATCAGATTCCACAAAGTTGTAAACAAATTAAATATTATATAGGTGGGGTTATTATAGAAACACTAAAAATGGCAGATCATACATAAAATATCCTTTGATAAAGGAAGCATAAAGGAAACAAATACTTACAAAAATTACAAATGATATCAAATTCAATACCCAAATAGAAATAATAATGACATATATGAGTATGTGGGCATGTAAATCAACCCTAAAATAGATACACCTACATGACCACACATGGAGAAACAAAACTATCCAAATGATTAAAAAAAAGTGACAAAACAGCCCTATGTCCAAATATTGGCATGGTTCAAAAAAACTTTTCATATAAGACTTCTTAAACGTCTTTAAATAAAAAGACATCCATTTAAAAAAGTGGATATCTATCCTAAAAGAGATCCCCCCCATAATGCTGGAACCAACAGAGGTAACAGCAACGACTCTAATCTCCGTAAGTAAGACAGATACATCATACTGTCCCAAATCATTACATATATGACAATAAACCATATGGGGAACCAAAAAAATGTGATCTATGCCAAATCAGGACAGAGAGCCAAACACAATAAAATTCTGTGGACATATAATGTGAAAGTACATTAATTAACCCTTTATCTGTGTCTCAAAGAACCTCGTGTGGCAAAACCGTACCAGAGCACCATCAAAAGCATGGCTCCCAACATGCAAATATAAAACAAAATATGTACAAATAACAAACCTGCCAACAACAGCAGCCAACAACACGCATCCACCACATGGTAATCAACGATGTAGCCAACCAGAAAATTAAACTTTAAACCATAATGTATACCACAAATGTAACGATTGTATGTCATTACACTATATGTATGATTTACCCATTAGGTCAATTAAACCATAATGTATACCTCAAATGTAATGATTATTTGTCATTACACTATGTGTATGTATGATTTACCCATTGTAAAAATACCATGATGCTAATAATTGTAAAATGAAAATAGTCAATATTATTTATATAACTGTTATACTAAACGTTAAAACAATAATCTTAATAAAAATACTTTTCATAAAGAATCTGTGTACTACAAAAATCTCCTACATGTATGCTAACACAACCCAAATCCCAGAACATCTATATTTGCCTAATATACAAAAGAATTATATATACTAATCATGTTACAGATTCCAATGTTTCATTTAGACCTTCAGATATCATTGTATGTAACTTCAAGGTCCAAATGCTTCCATATTGTTCAAGATGGTAAGTCTACTAACATGAGATATTTCCTTTTTCTCTAACTTGGATAATCTGGATAATCAGTGAGACCTGTCTAGATACACAAAGCAGGGTGAACCTTTTCTCCATATTCTGACAGTGTTTACCAAATCTTTTTGCCATTGCAGCTACCTCGAACAGGGAAGTGTCAGTGTGATAATTAACTAGGCTTTATTATGAATTTCCATTAGCCTAGACTAAAAGTAACATGGTTTGGTGTCACCAGGTGATATATATAAGTTGAGGTCTGTGTTCAAAATAAAACTGCAGTAAGCCAAATGCGATACAGGGGAAAAATAACCATTCCAGTTTATTTAAATTTGGCTGTTAAACCATTGAATGCCAGATAGGTGTCCACTACATTGGATAGCAAATCATTGGAGACCTCTCTAGAATTTAATGGGTTAACCCTTTGAGAGCCAGAGAGGTATGCAACGCATTGTAAAGCAATGCGTTGCATACCCCTCAGGCACGCAAAAGGTTAACAGCCTCATCCTGATAATTCTTACTTGTCCCCTACCTATGGAGCTGTTAGATTGCCCTGAAATACTTCACTCTTTAAACCTGTATTCATAGGTTACTTAACCCCTTAAACGCCAGAGGGGTATCCAACGCATTGCCTCTGGCACTTAAAGGGTTAAACCCACAATAGTGTTGAAAGTAAATCCCGGGTTCATATTTTCAGATAAACAACCCTTTTGTGTGTGCTTTTATGTTAACCCTTTGAGTGCCAAAGAGTCATTGCTATGCCTTGGATATACATGTGGCACTCAAAGGGTTAACTAATATAGTTGAAGGAAACATGATCAAAGTACATCTTTATACGATCATATTTTCAGACTCTCTATAATGGAAATTGGTCTACAATGGTGTGTTTATGTGGGCTGGGAATGTTTTCCCCACCTGCACTAGTTCACTGTGGGACACCACACACCCAGGAGCAGATAGATAAATCACCCTGACAGCGGAAGAATTTCTTTGAAGGCAGAGCTGTCGATCACTAATCTGCTTCCTGAAATCATGCCCCACAAATGGATTTTAGGATGCAAATTCAGGAAGCAGGATACAGATTGGGAGTTTTCCGAGAGGTAAAAAAAAGTGCAGAAAATATGTTCTTGGGAAAAAGTTTTGTTTGTAATGTCAGAAGAATGTACATATGTGAATAATGTGGGACAGATGTCATGACATCTCTTCAAATGAAGGTGACAACATCAAAAATGAAAAGGGTTCGTACAGCTTTAAATGTAAATTATACTTTGGCCATGGGAACTTTAAAATCGAATCTTTAGCATGTATTACATAATTACCCTGCACCTGCCATTGATTTGTTTAAGGTCTTCAATCATAATCAGAGCCGGATTAAGACTTCACAGGGCCCTAGGCAGGATCCCAATTTGGGGCCCCCATGTCCCCCACTGCCAATGCAAACCTTTCAGTTTGACTATTGTCCTGGTGGCACCAATTTAATGAGACACAAAATTGCAAAGCAATGCACTGGGCACCCCCCTGGCATCAAAGGAGAGTGTGGCAATACCGTTGGGTTTAGGGTGCACAAGTGATCCAGATTCTGGACGTCCTCCCTACATACCTCCCAAGTGTCCCTCTTTCTCACCCTGATGTCCCTCTTTTTAGGAGATCAGACTGTGTGGTGTGTATATATATATAATATAATATATATGCTCTGCAGAAATAAAACTCACTTTATTTTTTGTATAAATGTCAGTATACGTGTTTAGAAATTAGTCTGCATAAATAAAATACTTTGATCTTGTTATAGGCCACTTAATAGGTAACACAAGGAGGTGTCAATAGGACATGAAATAGCTTAAAAATTCTTGTTAATGCCCCGCCCACCAGCTACATACCCCAGTAACATCCCCTAAAACACAAGTGTCCCTCTTTGGCAATTTTAAATGTTGGGAGGTATGTCCCTATGTCTCCATTTATCATATAACAGATGAGTATAATGTGATTGTATTCACTATTGCTTTTTCATCATTTTTGTATATGCACGTGCACTTAAGCTTAAAAGATCACAGTATTTTTTTACATTGTGTTTGCTTAGTTGAGGTGGGAGGTAGGGCATTGTCCTCACATTTAGTCCATGCTGTGTACCACTTGTGCTGATTTTAACGCGTTTTATGCTACTTGCTCATTATATTTTGTATTATGAATAAAGCTTTTTTCTATGATTTTTATACCTTGGTGTGCTCCTCATCTAAATGTGTTTTTTCTTAGAGTAGTCATGCAGTTAACTTTTCCTGTATGACTCCACTTTCTATGTCGATGTTGTATTGACTCAGGAGTGCACCCAGGCTATTAGTGCCTCTATGAGATTTATTTTTATTTAATTTTCAGCTAGTGCTGCTACCACAATTCTTTATATCAACTTACTCAGACTGGACTGACACTGTCCGAGGTCCGGGGACAATGACACGGTGCACGCCTCTCTCTCTCCTTTACAGCAGCAGCTGAGGTGCGTGTGGTTCTGCTCTGTTGCGTGCCTGCTCCCCTAGTCAGGTCCCTAGTTTGCCTCTAGGTGGTGCCGGCCCTGCACCCCTCCCTCCTGGCACAGACGTGCTCCCTAAGTGTGCACTTTGAGCACTTTGTTTTGTGTGTGACTGGGCTGGTTTATGTATTCTTGAGATCCCGGTGGGGGATGAGACACGATCAGGCATGGGCAGGCCCCCTCAACGTGGTCGGGCCCTAGGCACGCGCCTAGTGTGTCTTGCCGGTGATCCGGCTCTGATCATAATGATCAATTCCCCAGGTCATATGTTATTCTATGGGGCCTATGCACTAAGATTTCTCAAGTGGGAGAGATCTTATTGCATATGTCCCGTACAATAACATAAGAATTAAAGGGGTAGTAATGTTTCACAAAAACAGCATCTCCAATTAATCTTCATAGTATTTGGGCAATGGAGCATATTCTTTCAATACTGTCAGAGTTGTGGTTCAAGAGTAATTGAATGATAAAGTATTCCCCTCCCTCCCCTTTTACCTAGTGTAAACCACCTCCCCTCAGATGTGGAATCTGGTTCCTGGGACCGGACAACTCACAGCAAGGGACAATCTTCTTAATGTGAATATAAGGAAAACCATGCCCCCCTTTACAGGTTTTTCCTTATGCTAACTGAAGATTGTCCCTCTCTGTGATCCATCCGGACAGTCTGGTTGCTCTGAGGGGAACAGTGTTACATCCGTAAAAAGGGTGGGAGGGGGATATTTGATCATTTAATTACTCTTGAACTACAACTTGGACAGTACTGAAATAACGGTCTCCACGGCCCAAATACTATGGAGATTAAATGCAGATGATTTTATTGTGAAGTTCTCGGCTTATTATAACCTCTTCACAGCACCTGAATGTATAACCTCCTTCTGTGTTATGCACTAAGATGTATTAAACAGGTGATACAGAGATAACTTCTCCAGTGTGATAAACTCCCCAATGCCTATGCTATTCTATACAACCTATGCTCTAATATAATTTCAGCATGAGAGGTGTTGGTGTAGAGGTGGTGTAGCGTAGTGTAGTATTCCATAGAATAACACAGGAACTGGAGTGTTTACCACACTGGAGAAGTTCTCTCAACCTGTTTATCACGCCTTAGTGCAACCCCCCCCCCCCCCCCCGAGTAATTAATCCACCTGCTCAATAAAGAATGATTCCTAGTCATTACTCCTTATTCTTAGTGCATCAGCCATAGTAATGCTTTATATTAAGTAGGTGAGGGTGCTAGTCTTAACTGTTTTAGTGCTGGAGAGGTATCCATGTATTGCATGTATACATCTTGGCACTCAAAGGGTTACATCCATGATCTACTTTAAATATTATTAGTGTTTTTGTCACCACTATAAATTTACACATTAACGCATCGCAAGTAGGAAATTGTCCAACTACAGCTCCCATCATTCTTAGTTGGCCTCCAGCTTTTGTAGGACGAAAACTCCCATCATTCTCAGCTAGACGTTGGCCATCTGAAGACAGTGGGAGTTGTAGTCCAATACTACCTTAGAGGAAAGACATAGAGTTAAACACTCTTCGGCCTATACATAGGCAGCTGCAATGAATTTTGGATACAGATTTACATACCTCCCAAGTGTCCCTCTTTAGGAGGGACAGTACCTCCTTGAGACTCAAATCCCTCTGTCCCTCTTTCTCATCCTGGTGTCCCCCTTTTATGGGGATCAGACTGTGTGGTATGTATATAAGTGTATCACATTGCTCCACTACAATAAAACTGATATTAATGTTTGTTCAAAGGGATAGTAATACTTAAAATGTAAAAAAAAATGTTGTAGGGTTTATCCCCCTGAGTAAAACAAAAGTACTCCCACTGCTGAAAGGTGTTTCATTCAAAAGTTATTAATTTTCAAAGTTGAATTTTTTTAGGTACAATATCACAGTTGCCTGAAATTGTACAGTGGCGCTGTTGCTACACCATCCTACGGAGATTTATGGTCCTGGGACCAGAGCTGGCCATAGGATGGTGTAGCAACAGCACCACTGTACAGTTTCAGGCCACTGTGATATTGCACCTAAAAAATTCAACTTTGAAAATTAATAACTTTTGAATGAAACACCTTTCAGCAGTGGGAGTACTCTTGTTTTACTCAGGGGGATAAACCCTACAACATATTTTTTTTACATTTTAAGTATTACTATCCCTTTAAACGTCAGTATATGCAAGTAGAAATTAGTTGGTGTAAATAAGATACTTTGGTCTTGCTCTAAATCATTTATTAACTTACACAAAGAGATGTCAATAGTTAATGAAATAACCCACCAGTCACGCCCCAGCAACACCTCTTTGGCCTTTTGAAATGTTGGGAGCCATGGATTTAGACAGACTCTAAGTGTTATTGTGTCCTTACTTTGTTTCTGGAGCCCTTCTCTGGAAACCCTGGGTTGTCCTTATAGTAGTTAACTTTGTAACCAAAACCATTTTATCACACTAGCTAGAGGACAGCAAACTGAGACCCTGCAGCTGATCTGGACTAGAATTCCCTGGCTGAATATGTCAGGAGTTGAAGTACTCAAGAGCTTGAGAGTCACGGCCTGCCCATCCCTAACTTAGATGCTAGAGATCTCTTCAGCTCTTTGGGCTTTATGTATAAAGTATTGTAAAATCCCATGTTCCGGACCAGCATTCTGTACGTTCGGGCAGTCTCTACTGCGCATGACTGCATCGGACAAACATACACCTGGCCTTTTATATTATAGGAAGCATAGCTGCACTATTCTGGTACCAACCAATTGCACTACTACTAATAATAGTAATTTCAAATCTTCCCATTCATTTTCATGGGGCTTTTTAACCCTTTGTGTGCCAGAGGGGTAAGCAAAGCATTGTCAATGTGATGCTCACCTCTCTGGCACTCAAAGCGTTAACCCTTGAATGCTAGAGGGGTCTCCAATGCATTGCTTCTAGCATTCCACAGGGTAAAAGCCACATTTAGATGCAATGACATTTTCTTTTTCCTCTATGGTGCAGATGGCTTGTCCCAACATTTCTTCAGCTGTCTTTTATACATAAGACCATTTGCTTCTAATTAACACCTGGACAGGACACTGAAAACAAATGAAGGTGGCGCACTTAGTTACATCTTCATGATGGGTATAAGAACAGCCTCCTTTTAGCTGTTTACTCAGTACAGCCAAATGTTCCCTGAGGCAGGCTTGTACCTGTTTAGTATGCACAGTGATACAAATGTATGGTAATTCATTCTGCTGCAGGCCAAGAGCACCACCGTTTTTCTTTATAACTGACAACAGTTAAATGAAACTATATTTAAAGGAAAACAGTGTCTCTTAAAGGGAAGCATACCCTCAACCCTCCCCTCAAGCATTACACAGCATTTAAGCACATGCAAGCGCAAGCAATATGCTTTAATTCTATGTACTTACCGCATCCCAATAGATATATCTTTTGAAAACTGTTATCTAATCATTGTCAGCTGCAGCCATTAGTACAGTCATTAGTGCAGCCATTTGATCCAGCCCACAGACTGTTCATTAGCTGAAAATTTCTTGTACAAGCTGCAGTGCCAGAGTGTCGCAGCTGATTTATTCATGACGCGCTTTGCTTTTGAATGGAATAACTTTAAAATGTGTCTCCTCTTGCCCAAAACATTAGAAGGGATCATAAGTTAAATGTGATTCTATTCTAAAGCAGAACAAGTAATGAATGAATTGGCTATTAAAGAGAGAAACAAACTCTGGTACTGGAAATTGTATAAGGAGTTTGAAACCAGTAGAATAGTAAGTAAACCTCTTTCATGATGGTGAAGCCAGGGCTTATAATTTTAAGTCCTTTGCTACTAGCCAGACCTGAAAAGTTACTCGTCACTGCAAGCCAAAACATACCCACCAGGGCTGAATTTCTACTCGCCAGGGCTAAATTTCTACTCGCCATTGACTAGTGGCAAGTGGAAATTTTGAGCCCTGCTTAAGCAATACGTTAGATATCGCTAGCATCCAGGGGGTTTATGCTAATGATGGGGAGGCTTATGTCTACTGATGGGCAGTATAAAGGGTAATGTGGAAGTGTGTGTATATGCATGTGTGCGTGTTCACAATCTGGCCACAATGCCCCCACTTTCTATCCCTAAAATGTGGACCTCAGCCCAAACTGTTTGCCCAGTGCATCAGTGGGAGCCTTGAGGGAACAGGGAAGGGCTTGGAGGGCAGGGGCAGACAAATGCATACTCCGAGCACCACCTCTGCCCACTCCATGATATTGTGCACAAAGTTCCAACTGAGTCATTGTGTGGGGAAGTAATATATGTTTTCAGTGAAGTGTGAGGTTGGGCCCTTAGTATAACTAGATGTACTGTAACATAACATGGAGGGTTGGGCTGCTATCTGAGTATATATCAATGATTGTACTTAATTAGTGTAGAAGGATCTACTCTGGCTCTGTTGGAGCTTGAAGGAGGTGGGGAAATAAAGCTACTAAACTCCTGGAAGCTCATAAACTAGGTGTGGGCAAATATTTTGTTCCAATGGCCATATCTCCTATTTTCAGAGAACCATAGTATTCAGCATTTTCTATCAGAACTAAGCAGCGGGGGTGCATGTGTGTCTTTACACACAAATACATACAACCTCTGCCTAATACCTTTCCTGACGTGGGAGAGAAACAGAGATGCATGTGAGTGAAAATGATAGTTATGTCTTGCTTTCTGATCACAGATTACACTAACAGCTGTGCCCACAGTGAGAGAATCAATTCTACAGTAAAACAATGAAACTGTACTAATATTGTGCTTTGTGATAAAATATATCACTCATTTGTACAGAAAGCTAGAAGTGATTTTTTTTCTGAGTCAGCATTACTGTAGCCAGCTAGACCCAAGAGTGAGGAAGCTCTCAGTTGGATTTAGTAAAAACATGAAAAAATCTTGTCAGATAAATATACTATTAAACCATTAAAGGGATAGTAATGTTTCACAATAAAACCAGCTCCAATTAATCATCATAGTATTTGGGCCATGGAGAGTCTTGTTTCTGTACTGCCAGAGTTGTAGTTCAAGAGTAATTGAATGATAAAGTATCCCCTACCGCTCCTTTTACTGATGTAACACTGCTCACCTCAGAGCAGCAAGAGTGTCCGGATGGATCACACACACACACACACAGAGAGAGAGAGAGAGAATCTTCAGTGAGTATATGGAAAAACCTGTCAAGAGGGGCGGGGTTTTCATTGGTCTCACATTAAGAAGATTGTCTCTTCCTGTGAGCTGTCTGGTCTGTGGACCAGATTCCACATCTGAGGTGAGCAGTGTTACTCTAGGTAAAAGGGGCAGGAGGGGGATATTTTATCATTCAGTTACTCTTGAACTACAGCTCTGACAGAATTGAAATAATGCTCTCTATGGCTCAAATACTATGAGGATTAATTAGAGCTGCTGTTTTTGTGAAACATTACTATCCCTTTAATAACAGATAATGTTTTGTAGGGATGAGTGTTCCTTTAACCCCCTGGATATCAAAGATGTTCTGCAATATGTTGGAAGAATCTCTAGTATAATAGAATTATTTTTTAACAGAACAAAGAAGTTTTTTACAAAAACTTTGTGTAAGAATAAAATGTGACCATGTCATGTTACTAAGATCCAGTGCCTGCAAATAAAATAAATTGGTTACGTTGTCTTCCTTAACTACATAATATCTAGACCATGTGTTGAACAGAAACAGCAGTAACTGACAGCAGTGGTCGGCTGATCGTCTATTAATTATTGTCAGTTGATCAGACTTCCAAAAGTATAATACACAGGATATGTGCTGGCTGTTTGTGTAAATCATTACTGGGCCAGATGTGGTTCTATAGCTGCTTGAGGATAAGTGCAGTCCAGCAACAGGTTGTAAACTTGTGTCAAATATTTATAGGTGTTCTAAACTCCAAAATCTAGCTTCTGCAGGTATGACGGCCCACATGAATGGAGTAAAGCTTTTTTGATTGCCATACCTGCAAATTCTCAGGATGAGAAATTCCAGTGTTGGCTACATGATTTGCACCAATAACTGCTTCTTTATCTGAATTAATGTGGATTCACCCAGAAAGCCAAAGAGAGAATGCCTGCTTGCTTTCTTTGTACAACAATTGATATCTCAAGTTGTATCACTTTAAGGGACGGACCAGAGCACCCCAGAGTTACTATTTCAAAGATCCATGGGTTATTTGATTATGAAATTTTCCAGGTATTGTGATCACTGGCCATGTTGAGGGGATTTATTCCACTACTGGGCTATGTTTAAACGGGGGACTGTATCTCAAAGGTGAAAATAGCGCATGCGTTTGGTAGTATGGTTTACATAATGGTATTATGCAGGAGAATGAGGCATGGTGCATCTGTGGTGCATTGATACTATATTGTGGAGATAAAACATAAACATTGAATATTGCATTTACGTGAGAGAAATCTTTAAATTCTCTGTTGGGCAAAGTTCTGAGTCATATGTAATATAAAATGGTCCGTACTGTAGTGTTTCTACTTTTGATGCATATCCTTTGTGTGGAGCTGCTATATTGTTTTGCAGAAATGTCACTGCCAAAGAAAAAGGATATATGTTATATTTGTTTCTTCTAAATATGTTCTAAAACAAGTAAAATGCAAATAAATGAATGTGTTCAAAGTGTTAAATGTATTCATGTTACTGAGATAAAAAGTAGCAGTTGTATATCATTACTTGCAAGCTGGGAATAATTGTGTTTTTTTTTTTCTCCAGTAAAAACACATGTAATTACATGTTATTTTCGCACATGAAAATGAAATCTAAATAGATGCTAAAAATAAAATCACCCATGTCATAGGTTCCTAGGTGCCTTACTCAAACTCCATAAGTGATGCACACAGACGTAACATTCAAGGTGTGTTCAGGGGAAGGGAGGAGATTAGCCCAGTATTCTTATTTAGCAAGTTAAAGACTAATATATTTTGGTATTTAAAAAAAAATGTATTTTCTTATGACAATTGACATTATTATAACAATTTTGGGAGATATGTTGGAAAGAAAAAAGTATAATAATGTTTGTGTAAGAATATTTGGCCATCAGCGTTCTCGTACCTGTGGCATCCTCAGTTCATTAATGCATTGCAGGTCTGAGACGTATGTGCACATTTTTGCGTGAACACCAATCTTCCGTTCCCTATATTTCCTTGTTTGTTTGCTTGCACTCCTTACCTGTGCAAAGGGTACCTCTCTGTGGCTCCTAGGTGTGAGTCATTTAGTTTTTAAACCTTGCCTCTGTCTGCAGACTCTTCTGTTCTGGAATGCCCTCCAGGTTTTGGATGGTTCCTATCCTTCTTGCCAAGTCCTTCTCATGGAAGGAATGTGGCCACTTTATACCTCTCGCTTACTTCCTTGTGCATCCAGGACTCAAAGTACCTGTCATAGTGTAGGCACAGCCATCTTGTCAAAGCTTAAAGGGATAGTAATGTTTCACAAAAACAGCAGCTCCAATTAATCTTCATAGTATTTGAGCCATAGAGAATGTTATTTCAATACTGCCAGAGTTGTAGTTCAAGAGTAATTTTACTGATGTCACTGTTCAGCTCAGAGCAGCAGGGTGGTGTCAAATTGGATTGCAGAGAGGAACAATCTTCAATTAGGATAAGGGGAAAAAACCCTGAAAAACCTGTCAATGGGGGCAGGCTTTCATTGTTCTTACAGTAAGAAGACTGTCCCTTGCTGTGAGCTGTCTGGTCTGTGGACCAGATTCCACATCTGAGGGGAGGTGGCTTACTCTAAGTAAAAGGGGCGGGAGGGGGAAACTTTATCATGCAATTACTTTTGAACTATAACTCTTGACAGTTTTGAAATAACACTCTCTATGGCTCAAATACTATGAAGATTAGTTGGAGCTGGAGTTTTTGTGAAACATTACTATCCCTAAAACTGGAGTCTGGTTATTTGACTTTGTGGTCATCTTCTTTATCTTTGTCTTATAGCTGCAGCAAGGTCAGACTTGCCATCGACACCTCTGTCTAGTGCCTCTTGGAAGGTACACTTCCCAGCTTCCCTTGATAGAGCTGGAAATTCTCCTGTAGGTTATTGCTTTACATCTTCTGTCCGCTTGGTCTACAGACTCTCATGAACTCATTACACAGAGGGGGCAACATTCCAAACAAAATAGGATGGTCCTTCAACACAGTTTTGTGTTGGGACTATGTTACTTCAAACATCTCAATGGATGAAAGAAAGATGGGTAACAGTGGTGATGGTAGCACAGTTGAATTGGATATCAAGGAAGGTTGAAAAGAGATGTGTAACTGGAAGGGCTGAGGGAGAGAAAATGAGGCTGTAGCTGTAGGACGAAATTCTGCTGGAAGATGGTTGTTAGGCAGTCTGAGGAAGAAAAAAAAGATTGCAGAAATGTGGGTTTTGGAGTGTAGAATGGTTTTGCCTAACTCTCCATAGTATCCTGATTAAAAGGGCAAACCGAGAGGGGATATATAGTTGTCCCAAAAACCCAGCAATAATGAGTGATATTTGCTTCTGTTGTACTCCAGGAGTGTTCAAACTGAAATCCCCATTCTTTTCTTGGCCTACAACTCCAATCTGTGATAGGCAGAGGATGGTGGGAATTGTAGGTCAACAAGGATGGGAGATTTCAGGTTGCCCATCCCTTCATATCCAGAGGCAGCTGCATGTGCCTTTGAATGCAGAGTTAAAGTTAATTCTAGGTATTGTTACTGCACTTATTCATCTTTCCCAAACCCGTCTCTGGAAATCTTTTTTGCCAGAGTCAGGAAAGAAAGTACAAAAAGGAAATGTGGAGGTGGTGGTGGGGGAGGTCCTGTCACTTAAAGATCAGATATACAGTAAATATTACAGAAATGTACATTAGTGCCTTCTTCCTAAAATGTGTAAAGCGTTTCACAGGTAACCCACCATTAATATCCATGACCTTTCACCGCAAATATCTGACATGAGTTAATGTACTTTATTTGTTCTTGGAAAGCTGGATAGCCTTTCATGTAATGCTACTGAACATTAACACACAGTATTAGTGCCATCCTTCAGAGCTGCACATTAGCTAGGCCTTAGGTATAACAGCAAAGTGTAGCAATTCTGGGGAAAATCAGCTGCACCACAAGGGACAAATAAAAATTCCCAATTATGTGAAAGCAGATCTAAAGCAACACTAAAATAATCTGGAGTTATACACTTAAAAACCCTCTCTTATTCTGGTTTATATAAAGATTCTCTTTTTGTGTTGAGGCCTAAACTATACTTATGCTTGGAAGGATCACACATTCCTGCCTTTCCCAGGGCTCCATGACTCCCGTTGATGGTCCAGGATTGTACAGTGGCGCTGTTGCTACACGATCCTTTGGACAGCTCTGGTCCCGGGACCATAAATCTCCATAGGATGGTGTTGCAACAGCGCCACTGTACAATTTCAGGCCACTGTGATATCGCACCTAAAAAATTAAACTTTTGAAAATTAATAACTTTTGAATGAAACACCTTTCAGCAGTGGGAGTACTCTTGTTTTACTCAGGGGGATAAACCCTACAACATATTTTTTTTTTACATTTTAAGTATTACTTTCCCTTTAAACCCCTTTAATGCTACAGAGTGTTTTTCATGCTTTTGCAATGAGTTGGAGACATCCTTATTCTTCAAGGGATTAAAGCCCCATTTAAAGCAATAGGAATTTTAGGACATTTCATTTTATCACTGTGGTGCATTGCGTTTGCTCCTGTTTGCCTTTATACTTAACCCTTTTGGTACCAGAGGCTTAGGGAATTTTTTGTACCCTGCTGATCAGACACATTTTCAGCATTTTTGCTATCCATCTGTTTAGACATTATTTCCATTGATAGATTACTGGTTAGATAGGAAAACCTATTTATACATTTTTTACATTTATTTATGTTTTAAAAACAAATTCAGCTTTTTCATGGCTCCTCAGAAAATGAAATTTCACATCATGCGACCAAACGTGATGATGTGAATACAAAAAAGTTTACAAATATATTTATTTTCAACCATCATACCTATAAATCAAAACATTTATGCTGATAGTGAAAATGTAATTTATTTTTAAAAGCCCTGAATCCTCAGAGCACAAAAACAAATATGTTATAGTTTTACCTCTATTCATGGCCTACACAGCCCCCTACTTAATTAGAACAAAATGGTATTTTCAACTTTATGAACTAAAATGCACATTCCATTGGTTATATAATAAAACTACAATAAAGCAGCTCAATAACCATCCGGAAGCATATCTTTCCTGGAAGAAGATATCCTACTGCATCAAATGAGTGGTCTCTTGCATTTGTACCCTAGTTTGGTGTGCTTTCCCCAATCCCTCCTACTTCTACCAGGAATTTTGTGCAGGGTAGATGCAAGACAACCATTCTGCCCGAATCGGCTGGGAGATCAGTTGCTTGGGGTACATTAGGATGGGTCCTGGTGTCCACCAAGAAGTCTCCATTTTCATTTATGCTGCCACTGCATGTCGGTTATACTGGCTTATGCAGTGGCTGCATTATGGCCATAAAATCTACATTTGAGGCAAGCCCATACATTGTATAGCTGCGGCACTCTAGGGGTTACAGCTCATCCTTGTTTGGTTCCTTAAGCTATCTCTGTATCAGTTCACTTTAAAGTGATCGTAATACCTGAAATTAAATACATTTAATTTGATTGATATTTAAAAAAATTAATTAATTTTGCCCTTTCCGTAAAGGTTTGGGAGATATCAGTCTGCAAAGTTACCCCTTCCCTCCACTTGCGCTGACGTCCACTTTCTAACTTACAGACGGAGATCCCAGTTCGCAGACCGTCCTGTGGCTCTTCAGCAGAGCCGAAATCACGCTAGTTACAAAGAAATACTTCATTTGAACAGTCTACGTGTGCTTGCAAACCAGGTGCACGTTGTAGACTGTTCAAATGAAGTATTTCTTTGTAACTAGAGCGATTTCAGCAGGACGGTCTGTGAACTGGGATCTCCGCCTGTAAGTTAGAAAGCTGATGTCAGCGCAAGGGGAGGAAACGGGGAACTTTGCAGACTGATATATCCCAAACCATAAAGGTTTGGGAGATCGGAAACAACACAATTAATTTATTTTTTAAATATCTACCGAATTAAATTTATTTAATTTCATGTATTACTATCACTTTAAAGGGATAGTAATACTTAAAATGTAAAAAAAATATGTTGTAGGGTTTATCCCCCTGAGTAAAACAAAAGTACTCCCACTGCTGAAAGGTGTTTTATTCAAAAGTTATTAATTTTCAAAGTTGAATTTTTAGGTGCAATATCACAGTGGCCTGAAATTGTACAGTGGCGCTGTTGCTACACCATCCTATGGAGATTTATGGTCAATTGACCAGAGCTGTCCATAGGATCGTGTAGCAACAGCGCCACTGTACAATTTCAGGCCACTGTGATATTGCACCTAAAAAATTCAACTTTGAAAATTAATAACTTTTGAATGAAACACCTTTCAGCAGTGGGAGTACTTTTGTTTTACTCAGGGGGATAAACCCTACAACATATTTTTTTTTTTTACATTTTAAGTATTACTATCCCTTTAAAGGAGCCTGATCTGTACTTTTTGCTAAGCTTATTAAGTAACATGAGCCTGTGCTTATTTTCCATTTTAAACAAGAATAACTGGTTTAATGGCAAGATATAAGTTCCCTTCAGATGTAAACGTGAAATATGATTAAAAGTTCACTTTATTGTTTCTTTGGAAGTTATTTAACCCTTTTATGTACTAGAGAGGTGTCACACATATTGCTATACAATGTGTTGGATAACTCTCTGGAGTTCAGTGGGTTAAGGGGAATTGTACCTGTAGAAATAAGATTCTTAATTTAACATTCTGAGTGCCAGAGGGGTACGCAACGCATTCCTTGGCAATGTGTTTTACACCCCTCTGGCACTCAAAGAGTTAACAGCAAGACCAGTATATAGCAATCAGGTATAGTTATGTCATTTTTATTTATTGTATTGTGTTGAAGACGTCTCTAACATGCGAGTGGTTAAAAGCCCCATTTAAATCGGTGGGAATTTAGGGAATTTCCCCTCAACAGATTTTGTTTATTTTACCCATAATAGCTCTATTTAAATCTCTTTGGGTCCGATAAATAAAAGAGGAATGTTTCAGTTCTGGGTTAAACCAACTGCACCATAGGGCACATTACATTCCTCAGATTCCCATTGATTTAAAGGGACAGTAATGTTTCATAATAAAAGCAGCTCTAATTAATCATCATAGTATTTGGACTTTGGAGAGTGTTATTTCAATTCTGTCAGAGTTGTAGTTCAAGAGTAATTCAATGACAAAGTATTCCTCTCCCGCCCCTTTTACTGATGTAACACTGTTCAGCCAGATCAGAAGGGAGGTACCCAGGTAGACTGCAGAGAGGGATAGTATTCAATTAAGATAAGGGAAAAACCTCAAAAACTTGTCAAGGGGGGCAGGGCCTTCATTGTTCTCATAGGAAGAAGATTGTCCCCTTCTGTTATCTGTCTGGTCTTACAACCAACCAGATCCCCATCTGAGAAGAGATGGCTTACTCTAGGTAAAAGGGACGGGAGGGGAAACTTTTTGCTTGTGAATATCTCTAAAACCATAAAGGTATGAGAGATAAGACTTATATCATTCTTCATGTTTTTTAATGCCTACAAAATAAAATAAAGATAAAACGAAGTATTACTATCCCTTTAAGTTTAGTTTTTTTAATCCCTTGAGAGATCTCCAGTGCATTGCAAAGAAAAGATTAATTAAGGTGCAATAAAGCGGAGATGACTTCTCCAGTGATATCATTTTTTCTATTCTATGGAGCCAATGCACTAAGATTTCTCCAGCTTTTTATATCTTAGTGCATTGGCTCTATAGAATAACATAGGGAATGGAGAAGTCATCTCCATATTATCACCTCTTTATCACACCTTAGTGCATAAGCCCCCCGTGTCTCCTAGCCACACTAAATAAACAACTCAGACAGACATTACAGAGGTCCAATGACTCACAATTATGTATACCCAGATTTTATACCCGATTGTCTTCATGTAGTGGGCAGACTTCTTGTTTTGTGTGCCAGTAAACATACATCAGCTTGCTGAAAAGCAGAAGGCTTTGTAGCTAACAGCAGTCATCAATGAATGTTGAATTAATAAATATATTACTTGATTGTTTCTCTACACTTCCGTTATATCTTGCCAAAATTCAGTCTACATGACAGCTTCCATCTGCTGGTAGGTGGGCAGTTTGTGTCACCCAAGGCCCATCCAGGAAACAACTTGACAGCAGTGGTTATGATATTTGTTAGAAATTCTCTAAACAATCAATTTTTGTAGCCATGTCTAAGAGATGTGTTGTTTTGAAATCCTGTTATTGTGAACAGTGTGTGGAATGCATAGCTAATCACAGTGAGTGGGCATATTTGTCTTGGCATTTTATAAGAGCAATCCTGCTTACTTGCACATTTGCTTGCAGAGTAAGTTTCAATGGAGCTTTTATTTTAACTTCATATATAATTTACTGATGTACATGATAGGATATCCAAATCTAATGTGTACTCTTTCTTGTCACTTAAAGGGATAGCAATACTTCGTTTTATCTTTATTTTATTTTGTAGGTATTAAAAAAACATGAAGAACAATAGAAGTCTTATCTCTCAAACCTTTATGGTTTGAGAGATATTCACAAGCAAAGTTTCCCCTCCCGCCCCTTTTGCCTCGTGTAAGCCATCTCTTCTCAGATGTGGAATGCAGTCCATAGACCAGACAGATAACAGCAGGGGACAATCTTATTCCTGTGAGAACAATGAAAGCCCTGCCCCCCTTTACAAGTTTTTCAGGTTTTTCCCTTTTCTTAATTGAAGATTGTCCCTCTCTGCAGTCTACCTGGGCACCTCCCTTCTGCTCTGGCTGAGCAGTGTTACATCAGTAAAAAGGGTAGGAGGTGGATACTTTGTCATTGAATTACTCTTGAACTACAACTCTGACAGAATACTATGAGGATTAATTAGAGCTGCTTTTATTATGAAACATTATTATCCCTTTAAGTCAATGGGAATCTGAGGAATGTAACTAAACTAACTAAAGGGATAGTAATACTTCGTTTTAACTTTATTTTATTTTGTAGGCATTAAAAAAATGTGAAGAATACGTCTTATTTCTCAAACCTTTATGGTTTAAGAGATATTTACAAGCAAAGTTTCCCCTCCCTCTCATTTTACCTAGTGTAAGCCATCTCTTCTCAGATGGGGAATCTGGTTGTAAGACCAGACAGATAACAGAAGGGGACAATCTTCTTACAATGAAAACAATGAAAGCCCTGCCCCCCCTTGACAAGCTTTTCAGTTTTTTCCCTTATCTTAATTGAAGATTGTCCCTCTCTGCAATCTACCTGGGTACCTCCCTTCTGATATGGCTCAGCAGTGTTACATCAGTAAAAGGGGAGGGAGGGGGATACTTTGTCATTGAATTACTCTTGAACTACAACTCTGACAGAATTGAAATAACACTCTCCAAGGTCCAAATACTATGATGATTAATTAGAGCTGCTTTTATTATGAAACATTACTATCCCTTTAACATCAAAAGTAAAGTGAGAACATGGTCTGTATACATATAATAATGTCTTAAAGGGCAACTGTCACTTGGTGAGTAGCCTGCCCATTGGTGCAGCTCTTCTGATGAAACTAGGTCTACATTGTGAGCTCTGGTTGACCAGCAGAGGAGAAGAACTAAACAATTTTATTTTTTATGGAGGATTAACATATGCCTTTTTATTTTACAAAAAAAAAATAATAATTTTGAGAAATTAACCTTTATATTATTATGTGGCATTATACCTGTGAATTCTAAGGATCTACCCCTGAAACACAGATTTTTACGATTAATTAGCTGGTCTCCGGGGACAGATTCTCAGCTGGTGGCAAGTTCCTTCTGCCCATTTCACCTCCTTCCATCCTGTTCCTCCTACTTCACCTCCTTTCCACCCTGCCCTGCCCACTTCCCACCCACTTTAACACAATTACTGTAAGCCCCACCCACCAGAATAAACCCCACCTCTTTGTTGCAAATCACATCATTTACATCTCCCTTACAGCAATACATGAACTTTCTCTGGGGGCTCAAGGGGAGGAAGTTCCCATGTATGTGTGGTACTTTATGCTAATTCTGTACATATTATGTTAATTAGCTCTGTTCAGGGACAGGCTTGCCTCTGAGCTATTGGAAGGGACCCCAGTGTATGAGTAGTGACTTGATTCATTCATAGCACAGTGGTCCTTTATGTATAAAAGTAAAGTGGAATAACTTTAGGGCAAACCAACTGTACCATAGGGGAGAAATAAATATTCCCCAAATGTCCATTGGTTTAATGAGAATGCTAGAGCGGTTTCCATCACATTGTGCTAGCAGTTTCAGAGGATCTCAAACTCTGGTCACTGCACATTAACCCTTTAAGGATAAGAAGGGTGCTTAAGACCCCTTTGTTCTTTAAAGGGTTAAGTAGGCTCATGAACTGTGCATCAGTTAGAAAAAGTGTCAGCTATGGTCATGTCCACCGATTGACGATGTTATCTCTTGGAGTAAGGCACAAGGACAAAATTCATAAGGGCCATTAGGATTTTCACTTCATAGTAAGATAAGCGAGGGTTAATATTAGGAGGTGTTAGTTCTACTTTATATGATTGATGTCCAGAGGAGTGTGCAGTACATTGCAAACGCACTCAGTTGCACACTTCTCTGATCCACAAAAAGGTTAATCTGAAGACAGAAATTTGACCAAATCCAAATGAAAAAGCCAATATTTATCTGAATTCCTGGATTTGACATATTGGAGGCCTGTTAAGTGTAAATGGGCACATTGGATTGTAGGCATAGAATAAAAGAGGAAAATTTTTTGGTCCCCTGTGGTATACTTTGTCCTGGAAATACTTCACCTTTGTATTTGTGCATACAGCCATATGTATATATACATTTTTATGTGTAGTTGTGTTATGTATCGTTGGCTATCGCATATATTCTTTTGTTTCTGTTGATGCATGCAATTTCCCTCTCCCTGGGGTCCGAGCATATTAAGGTTACGGTTTCATTTGTCGGATGATTGGCAATCCTCCCTCATTTTGGAGGGAAATGGCTTTTACTTCCTCAAAGAGGTCAATGCTCTTTCTTCTATTTCCTGCTTCCACCCAGTTGGTGAAATCTTTTAAGAAATGCACTTCCGTTGGTAATTACGGAATGTCAATAGAAGTGTATAGATTTTAACCCCTTAAGGACTATACGGTTCTTTAAGGGGTTAATTATAATTTTTTTGGTGGTGTTTCTATCAAACCAAACTCCTCTGTTGCAATAATTATATCTAATTGCATGGACGTCAGTGAACTCTAAATTTCGAGTATAGAAATGATATGTGCAGACACAGCTGGATCTGGTTATTTTAATTCCAGTGGGTCTGACATGAAGCAGGAATGTGAATTTCTTGGAAACCAAAAATGAGAGACCACCTTGGTTATATTCCTAAAGGGGAGATCTTTGTTTGGGTCAAACAATTCTCATTTTAACCCTGTAAAATCATATTTAAGAATGGTTTTTGTGCAGAAATCCAAGTGACCAGATCGCATATGTGTTTAAAGGGAAACAAGCATAAAAAAGTTTTTTAGAGTAATGCTTACTTTGTTTTTTGCTTGCTTTAAGATGCATATTTCAGTTAAACGTGTGGAGCAATTCTAGGGCAAGCCAGCGTCACAGCAAGAAGCCAATAGCACTTCATGTTGGTTTAAATGGGGGCTTTTAATGTTTAAGGGGATCCTATCACCAAAAAACAACTTTGGGGATTTTAGAAGTTATTTAAACATTTCCTATGTGTTGTATTAGACATTTTTTATATAGAAAACTAGTTTTGGAGTTATTTACATTTTTAGATTGCTAATTACGGCACTCTGTCTAGGCACTATCTGTCTTAGCCCTATATTACCTCCCTTATTCATGGATACGTATCCCTTTCAGTTCTTGAGGTGAAGGAGTATCCCTCCTCCTCCCCCTCTTCACAACTTTTTTGCAAACTATGCATGTTACAGGTGATAACTGCACAGTTCATAACCCCAAAGAAAAATAACCCTACATCTATTATTTCAGGTGAGGTGGAGAAAGAGGAGGTTATGGTGACTGGACACCTTTCCCCAGATACAGCTTTAGTGAAGGTTCTGCTTTAGGACTACCACCACCTGTCCCATATCACAGTTGGTACTGCCCCACCACAAACAAAGAAATATTGTGGCGATCATTCACTGAGGGCGACCAAAATATAGTATTCTGTTCTAAGGCATAGAGGCCTCTCAGAGGTGCTACAAATCATGTTTTTTGCTCCCATTTGACATTGCAAAGAGAAAATCTCCATGTTCACATCAGACTGGTCCCACCCTCAGACGGTCTAGCTCTGAAATGTCAGGCAAATCCTCTCTGCACAGAGAATCGGCAAAACCACAGATGTATGTTTCGGCCTCTGAGAGACCACCATGCTTTAGAACAAAACAATTTATTTTGTTCATCCTCAGTGAGTGCTCGTCACAGTATTTATTTGTTTGCCTCCCTGAGTTGGAAGGATATCCCAGGCATGGGCCCTTGCAGCTGATTCCCTCTAGGAACAGAGTGTATCACATCGAAGAGGCCCACGTAGGCCGAAACATACATCTGTGGTTTTGCTGATTCTCTCGTGCAGAGAGGATTTGCCTGACATTTTGGAGCTGGACTAGACTGATACGGACATGGAGATTTCCTCTCTGCAATGGCATATGAGAACAAAAAAACGTGATCTGTAGCAGCTCTGAGTACCTCTGGGTATGCAGTGCATTGCACTCAAAGGGTTAAGAGTTGCAGATTGGTGTACTAGAGTTCTGATATACAGCAGTTAAGTAAGATAACTGCTGGGAAAGTTTATTTGACAGAAGTGAAAACACAAGAGTAGTGAACAAAAGCAAAGTAAGAGAACATCCTTAACATTTAATTGTTTGCTTGCACAGAAACATCTCAAAAGGACACTACTATATTTAACCATGTACTTGATTTTATATAATACTGTCAATAAATGTTATACAAGTTTTCTTATACATGCATAGGGACCTTCTTCTTCCCTGCCTCAGGAGTAGCAAGAAGGGCTGTGTGTGGGAGTTTCCAAGTGACTTAATTAGTTGTCATAATGTGGGCTGGGGCTTTATTTAATCTGGGTGGTATTGGGGGAGGGAAGGAAAAGTGTTCCCTGAACAATGCTGGGAATGTGGACAGGGAGAGGGCTGACAGTACAGAAGGCGAGAGTTCTTACCAGATAACTCACCAAGCCAGACAAGTTACAAGTGCATTAACTAGTCCCCTAAATACCCTAATGTGTCAGGATGGTGCAAGAATTGGCGTCCTTGTTCAGCTATGATGTTATGCTTTTGGGTGGAGTCAGCACACATATATATATTGTATAATCAAAGTGATCCTAATGATAAAAAAAGTGAAATAACATAAACTATTACATAATAGCAACAGTAAAGGAAATATCATAACACACTATAAATTGATGGAATTGGAAGTTTCAGCACTGACTGCAGTCACCTCAGAATGCGAGGACAAAATAGCATTATGGAGTAGCAACCATATAGACTGGGATGTCAAGTCAATACAGTTGGGTTATACAGAAAATGTGTGAACAGATGTCATCATTGGCATTTACTAGAGGAAGATACTTTTATATAGTGTAAGTCAAAATGTTCATGTTTGTATAGGGTAAACCTGCACATCGCAAATCCGGGATAGTCCCACGTGGCACAGAGACCTCAATTGGGTGTAATGTATGGCACTGGGATAATATCCCTTGTCAGACAAGACAGGTGGAATGGCTGGTGTTTAATTACAACAAATCAAGTGAACAAATATACATAGCATATGAGTTTGTGAATACCAACACAGAAATAAAAACAAAAAATGCTTAAACACATGGAATAACATTGAAGGACCTAGTGGACAATCACTTAGATCTCAGTAGGGAGACCTGTATAAGAAGAGAAGAAAAGAGGCGCTTCTTTTTTACAATATTGTAAGTACAGTAGATTGTCACCACACCTTCACCAATTGGGCAGGTACTTACAAAATGATGCTGATATAACACTTATGTGTAAAACCAGCTATAACAAACACAGGATATAGTCAAGCTGTATCCCACCAGCTTCTTTAAGAATCCAGTGATCCGGCTGCTTTCCCACAGAAACCCCACTCCCAGAGCCAAGTATGGAACATGAAAAGCAAAACAAAAGGGGTACCATTGGTTCCTTATCATACAAGATAAAGGGCATCAAACATAATCCAAACCACTCGCATATTAAGGTAGCTGCCTATGTGTATAAATACACGTAAAAAGCATAAACAGGCTTGCATAGAATTTTCTACTGTGTCTGATCGTGTCTTACGGTCAGATGCTCACACCACGTCAATAGAAGGGATCAGCTCTGTTCCAACAGACTCCAATAAATACCAATTCAAAAGATGTGTAAAATCCGTTCTTCTTGCAAAAATATTTTATTGCTAGAAAACCAATATAATTGGTATTAAAAAAAAAATAAATAAATATATATATATAATATATTTATATGGCAAACCCACTATATCAAAGCATTTCACAGCTCTAATCTGCTTTATCAAGTTCTGTAGGAATATTCAGTAGGTAGACGCCAATGTAGTGGGTATCTCAAATCACTGACATGTAGATAGAAATGATAAATTACTGCAAGTTCAGACTCACCAGGATATTTGCGATTGTTTGAATGTACACTGCTATATGATGGCAGCGACCAAGGATTTAAACATGATAGAAAAGGCCCTAAACAGGGAAAGAGGTTTGAGCGCTTACTTTACAATAAACTGAGTGCTGAGGGGGTGGTAATATGGTTATAAATTGGACAATGATTCACAAAGTAGTAGTTATCCGCTCGTATAATTGGCAACATCAATAACAAACAAATAAACTTGGATGTCAAATCTAAACAGTTGGCGTTATTCCAAAGCTGTGTGAATGATTGTTCCAATAGGCATCAATCGGGAAAACTACTTCTGTGTTTTGCAAGAGTGTGATCTATCCTTCCATGTAATACTGCCTGTTCAAGCATATTGTCAGTATGTTTTTTGAAAAGCCACCTAGGGTGAGGTAGTTGGTGATAGATCTTAGTGATGGCTAGTTGCCTCATAATCATATTCCTATAATCACATCTAATGAGTACCACTATAGCACCGTCCTTATTAGCTGTTTTTTTCACTTTGCTTTAGCGTTCTCGCTTCCATCTTTATGTCCATATAAAAAGTCTGTAGGCAATGTACACGTTCACTTAACTTCTTGTACGCAAACACCATCTGTTCCATCTGATAAGGGACAGTAAATCCGGTGCTATACTATACACCTGATTGTGGTCTCCACAAACTGAGGTACCAGCTGGGCTTTGCAATGCACTGTTTTTTACCCCAGACAGATAGGAACGAGGTGGGCACAACAAATATTCAAATGAAAATAAAATAGCAAAATAAATATATGTATTAGTTTGTGTAATACCACTGGGTGCATAAAAGGAGATTTATAGACCTCACATGATAAAAAAAAATATATATGCAGTAAAGTTGCCTAAAACTGAATATGGGCATTTAAAAAGAAGCTTACGATAGTTCTGGAATCCTTAATGACACTGAAAAGTAACCATAAAGCTGGGAGAAAATTTTGTGCAATTTTATAAAGAAATGTCACTAACTGCGACATAATTTTCCCCAGAATCTTAATAACCAGCACAGTCCCAGGAGCGTGCTCAGTGAGGCCGATGTACTGAGGAAAAAGTGGTGCGGTTCTGGAGCAAAGCAACTGGAACACATATAGGGGAAACATAAAATGTCCAAAATTGTCATTGATTTAAATGGGTGTTTTAACCCTTTGAGTGCCTGAGAGGTATCCAACACATTGCAGTGCCTCACTGGCACCCACAGGGTTAACACCTTGAATGTTGGAGATTTGTCCAAAGAATTCCAATGCTTTGGAAACCTAGCTGGGATTGAAAGTGTTTGACAAATGGCAGTCTGTATTTGTTCCATATGATGCAGCTGGTTTGCCCCAGTATTACAGTACATCAGCCCCACTGTCACAGAGAGACACACACACACTCCATGTCACACACACTGTCTCATGCACACATACACTGATCAACATGTATCATTGTTCTACTGTTCAATGGTAGTCACAAAATCACATATACACTGTCTGACACCCCAGCCTTGTTTAGCTATCCTCTTCTAGCCACAGAACAACATGTGCAATGTCTGCCTCCCTGGCCTTATTGCACTTTCCACTAGTAGTCTGAGAACTACAAATAAACTATGTGAAACCCCAGCCTCTGTCCACTGGTAGTCGAAAAACTACACGTACATTGTCTACTTCAGCAGTCTTGTTCCGCTGTCCATTGGTAGCCAGCATACCATACATTCACTGATTTCCTTCTTCAACTTTATTCCTCTGTCCTTTCGTAGCCACAGAACCACATATATACTGTTTGTACTGTATACACGTACATTGTATGACTCCCTAGATCTATTTCAATGTCTACTGGTAATCAAAAAAAATATACATACATTTTGTGACCCCCAGCCTTGTGCCACTGTCCCCCTGGTAGCCCCAGAACCACTGGTACACTGTCAGACACCCAGTCTTGCTCTCCAGTAGTCATAGAACCAGAAATACTGTGACCCCCAGCCATGTTCCAGTAGTAGCCATAAAGCCAAACCTACACAATGTAAACCTTTCCCACTGTTATGTACCACTGTCCCTCTGGAAGCTACGGAACTACACTTACGTGGTCTGCTTCCTTGGCCTTGTTCCACAATCCATTGGTAGGTACAGAAAACACACTGTCTGCCACCGTATGGCATGGATAAAGGGATACCCTGGCAAGGGACTGGGTGACATGGGAGGGAAGGAAATGGGATACCACAGGGTGGAATAAATGGCACAAGGAGGGAGGAAGAGCATCGGTTAATGATTGGAGGGAATGGATGTCCCTTGTTAGAGGGAATGGACGATATACCTATTATTCTCTTTCATTCTTTCATATTGCATTGGGTACTATGCTCTTTTTTTATCTTAGATATCCATATGCACTTATTACATATACAGTAGCTTTGATTTGCACACAGGGGTGATGTCATTGTCTGCAGTTACCCTCTTCACTACATGATGATGACATCAGTAGAGTTTTATGCCTTTTTCCATCTGTGTGAGGCTAGTTCTACCTGGCTCTGACTGTACGTTGTTAAATTGCAAAGCGGTTTGGTTTGGCTTAAAATATGTTGACATTGTAGGATGTGTTAACTGTCATATATCCTTCAGCAAAAATGGACAATTTTTGGACCTCTAGCTATTGGAGACTACATCTCCCACAATCCTCAACCAGCCAATGACTGGAGATGATGGGAGTTGTAGTCCACAACAGCTAGAGGTCCAGAGATTGATTTCCTGTCCTACCGTGTTGAAACTGCATGCTGAGATAAACGTTTTTAGGTTTACAGACCATTTTATTTTAATCCTGTTTCCCTAGAGATTTAAAAATAAATAGCACAGCAAGAAAATTAATAAAGAACCAAAGATTTAAAAAAAGCCCTGGAAAAGGCAGTGACGTCTGCTCCCTCAGAGCATATGTAACACTAGATCTTAGGCTTCAGAAAACAAACACAGTATTTTTACAGATGCTAATATGAATATATAGTATTTAACCCCTTTATGGACTAGAGGGGTGAACAATGCATTACAAAGCAATGTGCTGCACCCCCTTTGGTCCTTAAAGGGGAACTTTCACCCTGCAATAACTAAATCTCCCCTTACTGCTCACCTGGCGACTAGCTGCTTAGTAGCGCTAGTCGCCAGAAATCTTACCCCGTTCTCAAGATTTCGGCGTTTTAAAAGAGCAGGAAGCACGGACGTCTCTTCACAGTGACGTCCGTGCGCCTGCGCTGTCAGTCCCTTGTCAGTCCAGGCGCACGGACGTCACTGTGAAGAGACGTCCGTGCTTCCTGATCCTTTAAAACGCCGAAATCTTGAGAACGGGGTAAGATTTCTGGCGACTAGCGCTACTAAGCAGCTAGTCGCCAGGTGAGCAGTAAGGGGAGATTTAGTTATTGCGGGGTGAAAGTTCCCCTTTAAATGTTTAAGTACATGTGCGCATTTTTAGATTTTAGTGTTCCGTTAATTCTGTCTTGTACTTACATATAATTGACAGCTTCCTAATGGTTTGTGAAATAAATCAAAGAAAGAAACTTAGAACTCTGTCTGTTCACCCCTCCATGCTAGAGAGAGGACTCTAATGCATCGCTAAGTAATGCACTGGACACAGCCCCTCCATGCTAGAGAGAGGACTCTAATGCATCGCTAAGTAATGCACTGGACACAGCCCCTCCATGCTAGAGAGAGGACTCTAATGCATCGCTAAGTAATGCACTGGACACAGCCCCTCCATGCTAGAGAGAGGACTCTAATGCATCGCTAAGTAATGCACTGGACACAGCCCCTCCATGCTAGAGAGAGGACTCTAATGCATCGCTAAGTAATGCACTGGACACAGCCCCTCCATGCTAGAGAGAGGACTCTAATGCATCGCTAAGTAATGCACTGGACACAGCCCCTCCATGCTAGAGAGAGGACTCTAATGCATCGCTAAGTAATGCAACGCTAAGTAATGCACTGGACACATCCCCTCCATGCTAGAGAGAGGACTCTAATGCATCGCTAAGTAATGCACTGGACACAGCCCCTCCATGCTAGAGAGAGGACTCATGCATCGCTAAGTAATGCACTGGACACAGCCCCTCCATGCTAGAGAGAGGACTCTAATGCATTGCTAAGTAATGCACTGGACACAGCCCCTCCATGCTAGAGAGAGGACTCATGCATCGCTAAGTAATGCACTGGACACAGCCCTCGCCTCCAAGGGTTTCATTAATAAGAAAAAGAAAAAAAATCAGGGCAGCAATAGATATTAGTTAAAGGAGAATTAAAAAAACTCCTAATAATGACACCCCACCTAGACTTTCCTGACCATAGTAAATTATTTCCCCATATGAATTTTGCCTTTGTTCAAGAGCAAACTTCTTCAATCAGTCATTAATGTCATGTACATGAAGGCCGACATGACAGTTGATAACAGGACCACAGGTCCTTGAACTCTGATCACTGTATGGGGGGGGGCATTCACTAACCTGTGATAAAGATGTGATAAAGTGGAGATAACCTCTCTAGTGATATCACTTCTCCAATTCCTGTTATTCTATGGAGTCTATGCACTAAGATCTCCAAAGCTGAATACATTTTAGTGCATAGGCTCCATAGAATAATATAGGAATTGGAGAAGTGATGAACTGCAGAAGACATCGCCATAGCTGGGAACTCTCCAGATTTGCGCCAGGGACTCCGGTTTTGACACTGCATTAGAGGCTGAGTCTACGAATGTGGGGCGTTTCTACTGAAACTCTGCCCATTTCTGCTCTTTCCCATTCTGTTCCTCCTACTCCCAGCCCGATTCTCCTCCTTCCCCATCCTATTTTTCAATTTTTTGTCCGTTCCAGTTAAGCCCCATCTATTTTTTTACGTAAACTGCTTCATTTTTCTCCCCCCAGCAGCACAACAGGATTCCCCTCCGGGGAAACCAAACATAAACGTTCCCAGGTATGGGAATCTCCACTTTATCACGTCTTTATCACTACTTAGTGAATCTCCCCAAGGTGATCTTATCACTTTCAGGACCAGAGGCTGTGAACGCAAGTGTTGCACACTCCTCTGGCCCTTAAAGGGTTAACCAGGTTCATGCACACTGCCTACTTCAGTTTGAATGAAGAAAAAAACTTCTATGCAAATGATATTCAGGATTGATGTCTTGAGCAAAGGAAAAATTCATAGGAGCCATTATGATTTTCTGGTCATAGTAAGGCAATTATGGTGGTGTTGGAGCTGGTAGTTCCACTTTAAGGTATTTGAGCACAAAATGCAAACATCCCAACTGAACATAAAATCAGACACTCCAGATGATATTCATTTATGGATGAATTACATTTTTGGGGCCATTCTTAAAATCTACATAGGATATGATTTGGTATTCAGAAAAAAATCTGTTTGCTAAGATTTGGTATTTGGCTGAACATTAATATATTTATTTATTAAATCTTTTAAAATCACAAAGGCAACAATTCTAGGGATTATAGGGATGTTTAGTATTTCTGGGCATAGTAAGGAAAGGTATAAGGAAGTGAATGATTTCTTGCATGGTATTTTTACCCTTGCTTGGAGTGAATTTAACACAACATTCTTTTGTTGTCTCGTGTGTATAATGATCAAGTCTAAGTAGTGACTAGGGAGCCATTAAATTAACAAATTGAAATGTCTAAGTGGAGGACATGAGAATTTATCTGCTAGAATAAACATTTGGGTGTTGGTGTCTGATTTTCAGCAGTTGTATTGGTGCCATTAATCAATTTCATTAAACATGAGCTGCATGTGTCTACCCATAGGGATTATATTGTCTTTGTACTATTTTCCGTTCACATATCCATCACGTAGGATTTCATTATTCTAAAGATGATGGCCAGATGTGTAAAGTAAAAAATACCTTATATTTGGAAAGTTATCAGTACTTATTTATAAGTCAAGCTTAGGGGGTGGTCTTCTTGTTACACCTCAACCAAGTATGATGTATTCTAATTAGGGATGACTTTGCAATTGGACCAGCTAGCATTTATTACACGAATATACACAGATGTAATCTTATTTACTGGATATTGTATCCATTGATGCTAATACCTGTAGACTCTGTCAAGAAAAGCCGAAATATAGGCAGGTAATATTCTTTAAACCTTAGAGTACCAGAAGGGAATGCAACACATTGCTTTGCAATGCATTACATACCCTTCTGGCAATGAACGGTTAAAAGTCAAGTAATATAAAAAAATAAGTATAATCTTAAATCTCATGATTTGAAGATCCTTGATAACCCCTCCTAGCATAATTAACAATTGAACAAATTTTTTCTTGGAGGAAATTGACTCCAGCCTTTTAGTAAACCACTTAGAATCCTGGGTAAGGCAAATATTTTTCACCCAGTGTAGAGAGGCTCCAAGAGGACGGACGCTTTGCCATCTCACCAAATCTCATGATATCACATAGCAGTGCTACAAACACAAAGGTTCAAAGACCTCTCTAGCCAAGAGGACCTGTTCAGTCTAGTCGATATAGACCTTGCCCAGAGGTTCTACTTCCATCATATCAAGTTGCCTATTTTGTAAATTAATCATCTACAGGAAAAGTCTCACAGCTCCATATGAGAGCATTTGACTCCCAAAACTGGGATGTTTACCTCCAAATATTAGGGCCCATTCCAGTGTATAAAAGCAAACCGGAGCAATTCCAGGGCAAGCCATGTGCACTGTAGGGGACAAATAGACATTCCCGTTGATGTAAATGGAGCTTTTAACCACACGAATGGTAGAGAGGTCTCAAACGCATTGCTTCACTCCGAATTTCATACTCCTTCACCCCCTTCCTATGTTACTCTACAGAACTGCTCCGCTTTTATTTTTTGGCATACGTCCCACAGTCTCCCTGCAACCCTTCCTATGCCTATAGCTCCACCCACAATGGAAATTCTAACCCCTTCTGCTTATTAGACCCTGTTACTTGTTTATCACTGTTGGGAATCTACATTTCACTGTCGTCCAATACAGGTCACTGGTACTCTGGGAGGCGTAAGTCCCCTTTAATAGGCAGGAACAATTATGCAAATAATTTGCAGGGGGCGGAGCCTCCCCTCTTACTTAAGCCACCTTCTGGCCAGAGCCACTCATATTGATTTGTTCCTGGAGTGCATTGCACACCAGGTAGAGAACATCTATGCATCTTAGAGTTTTATTATTTTTATTCAAATATGGAATACCACCATTAGGAGGGTGACCATGGCTGTGAATTGCCCTCTTTAAAGTGGCTGGTGCAGCTTCCAGGGATTTTCTGTGGACCTTAACCCTGATGAGGGGACAGCTTGTGTGGAGCAGCTCCCCTGCTGAGGAATTTGCCTCTGGGTTATTCCTCCCTTATCATGGTCACCTGAAGACTGAAGTCCTGCAGGAAAGGTGAGTCATCCTTTGGGTGCTGAAGGTCCACTTGTCCCCACAGTGTCCCTTTGATGGGCTTGTATTTGGGAGTTTTAAAAACACTCCAGCACTCATAGGGTGTTTTTATTGCATTATTGTAAGATTTATGCAATTTCTGTGGTATTCTCTGGGTTTTGGAGCTTAGTATATTTGTTTATTTATGTTTCTTATGTGTTTTATGCTTGTTTGGGCACTTTTTAAAGTTTTCTTAAACTTTTCCAGCTCAAACGCATGGCTCCTTTACTCTCTATGGGAATTCACAGTGTGGGACATATCTCTGGAACCGCTTGTCACAGCAACTTCAGAGAGGGCTCATTTTAATGCTAGGCTCCTGCTCTATCATCCGGATGGTGTTTTATTAATGTGGGGGGCTCAGGGGGGCTTCGGGCACTGTTTGGGGTACTTTTATAGGGAAAACTACATTTCCCATGAGCGCTTGGTTCGCGCCCGTTTCTGATTGGCTGTCATGACGGCCGCCATTTTGTTGCACTTTTCCTATGAGAGTACACTACGCAGGGACCGAGCCTTCTCTCTCCTCAACAGATTAACCCTTCGCTGGCCAGATAAGTCCAAATTTAGACATTTCTGGGGTGAAACTTTAATCCTTTACACTTTTTCTGGGTGATAGAGTTATTAGTGGGGTATATTGACGCTGTGAGCATGTCTACTTCACTGGAGCTAGGGGCTAGACCCAAGTCTACAGAGGATGGGGGGTCTGCTACCCCCATGGCGTTTTGCTCCTCTTGCCACATTGGGCTGTCTAGCGATACTGTGGGGGATCTATGCCCTAATTGTAATAGTCAAGATAGCAACCCTGGGCTTCCCAGCTATGCTATTGAGCCATCTTGGGTGAGGGAGTTTAAAGCTGCCACTAGGGATCTCAGATCCACTCTTCAACTCTTTCCCTCTCAGGTACAGGGGGCTCTCCAGGTCTGGCAGACCCCCTCTACCATCAGGACCTCCCTGCCTAAGCCACAGGGGGCTCCTGATGTAACTGATTCTTCTGAGGAAGAATTATTGCAGGATTCTGATGCTGAGGAACGTACTGTTATTGAATCTAACAGGTCCATTGGGGACCCCTATGAATGTGACCCTGAAGTTTCTGCTGAGGGTCTGATCAGAGCGGTTTTGACTACGCTCAATCTTCCTCTGACTCAAGAATCCACTTATGATCCCTCTGATGTTTTTCAGAAAAAGCCATCTAAGCCTGTTGTCTGTTTTCCAACTAATCCTACTCTTGCCCGTTTAGTATCTGAGGCGTGGAAGAATCCTGATAGGTCTTCCTCTGTTTCCAAAAAGTTTGCTAAACTGTACCCCTTTCCTGAGACTGAACTGGCTAAATGGGTACATCCTCCAAAGGTGGATGCCCCTGTTTCCAGGCTATCCAAGTCTACCGCTTTGGCTGTCTCTGATGCCTCTGCCCTGCATGATTGGACGGATAAGAAACTGGAGTTTTCTCTTAAGTCCATTTTTGCCTCTATTGGCACTGCCATGCGTCCAACCTTTGCAGTGGCTTGGGTAAACAGGGCTATCGCGGCCTGGACTGAGCGACTGACTGACGCGGTTCGCCAGGATGCACCAGTTTCTGAACAGTTGCAGCTTCTTGCTAACATTACTGAAGCTCAGAATTATATTGCTGACGCTGCCTTTGATGCTGTGCGCATGATGGCGAGGGCCTCCACTTCTTCAGTGGTGGCTAGACGCGCCCTTTGGCTGAAAATTTGGTCTGCTGATACAGCCTCCAAGAAAGCCTTGCTTTCCTTGCCCTTTCAGGGGAACTTGCTATTTGGTTCTGAACTCAAAGAAATGATCAGTGAGGCTACTGGTGGTAAAAGTACTCTTCTACCCTCAGTCTTTAAGAAAAAGTTTCCAGCCAAACGCAACCGGTCCTTTCGTTCCTTTCAGACTGAGACACGCTCCTCGACCCCGACGGGTCCTCCCGCTGCGCGCTCCTCCTCCAAGCCCAAACAGTCCTGGAAGCCCAAAGTTGCCCCCAAGGCCAAGACCTCCAAGACTGCTTCGGCATGACTCGCCGAACCCGGGTCCGCATCCGGCTGTAGGTGGACGTCTCCACATCTTTCGCCGGACTTGGGAGGAGTCAGTGGCGGACCCGTGGGTTCTCCAGGTGGTGTCAGAGGGATACAGGATCCCTTTCTCCTCCCTTCCTCCTTTTCAGTTCCGTTTTACTCGTCCTTCTCAGGAACCTGTAAAGAGCCGTCTCTTCGACGACGCTATTCAGGATCTCTTGGACAAAGAGGTCCTGGAGGTGGTTCCTCAGGGGGACACAGGTTCAGGATTTTATTCCAACCTATTTGTAGTGGCCAAAAAGGACGGAGGGGCCCGTCCCATTTTGGATCTCAAAGATCTCAATGCTTATGTGGTGACTTCCCGCTTCCGCCAGGAATCCCTGCGATCTGTGATTGCTGCTATGTCTCCGGGGGAATTTCTTGCCTCCCTGGACTTTCAGGATGCGTATCTTCACATCCCCATTCATCCAGAGAGCAGGCGGTATCTCAGGATTGCCTGCCACAGGGGACACTTTCAGTTCACAGCGCTCCCCTTTGGGCTGACTTCAGCCCCTCAGGTCTTCCAGAGGGTGTTGGGCTCATTGATAGCGGTGCTTCATCAGGATGGGATCAGGGTGACCCCCTACATGGACGATCTCCTACTAAAAGCCTCCTCAGCGGAGCTTCTCCATCAGCAACTACAGAAGTGTATGCACACTCTGAACCGTCATGGCTGGATCCTGAATCTGGTCAAGTCGGACTTGGTTCCATCTCAGAGGCTTCTGTTCCTGGGTCTCCTGTTCGACACTCGCCAATGCATGGTGTTTCTTCCAGAGGATGTGGCTCACCAGATAGCCGTCCGTGTGGCTGGGATTCTGGGCATGGACGAGATTCCGGTACCGAAGTTGTCGTCCTTAGTGGGGAAGTTCATTTCCGCGATCGAAGCAGTGTCATTTGCCATGGCCCACTCCAGGGAACTTCAGAGATTTGTGCTCCAGACGTGCAGGAATCATCCAGATCATCAACATCTGTCTGTGTCTCTACCTCCTCATGTCGAGTCGAGTCTGCACTGGTGGTTGGATCTCTCTCATCTCCTGAAAGGGAGATCCTTTCTAGTTCCTCGTTGGTCCACAGTCACAACGGATGCCAGCATTCGGGGCTGGGGTGCAGTCTGGGGTCGCTTCAGTGCTCAGGGGAAATGGGGTCTGGAGGAATCCCTTCTCTCCATCAATGTTCTGGAACTTCGAGCTGTCCGGCTTGCCCTGAGGCACTGGGAGTCTCAACTGACCGGTCGTCCGATCAGAGTGGAGTCCGACAACGCCACGGCGGTGGCTTACATCAACAGACAAGGCGGCACAAGAAGCGGTTCCGCCTGGTGGGAGGTCAAGGATATTTTGTCCTGGGCAGAAGATCACGTGCCTGTCATTTCTGCAGTTCACATCCCAGGCGTAGACAACGTCATGGCGGACTTCCTCAGTCGTCACACTGTCGACAGCGGAGAATGGGCTCTTCATCCAGAGGTGTTTCAGTTGCTCACCCAGAGGTGGGGGATGCCTGTGGTGGGCTTGATGGCTACCAGACACAACAGGAAGGTTCCGGTGTTTTGCTCCCGGTGGAGGGACTCCCTTGCTCTAGCAGTGGATGCCTTGTCGATCCCTTGGGAATTTTCCCTGGCTTACATCTTCCCTCCTCTTCCTCTATTGATCAGAGTGATCCAGAAGTTGAAGCAGGAGCGTTGTCCTGTCATCCTGATCGCTCCAAACTGGCCTCGCCAGTCCTGGTATCCGGAGTTGATGGCCATGTCTGTGGCGGATCCGATCCCACTTCCTGCCCGTCCGGATCTTCTACTTCAGGGTTATCTGTGGAAGGAGGATGTTCACACATTCCGTTTGATGGCTTGGCGGTTGAATCCTCGATTCTCGCTAAGAAAGGATTTTCTCCTTCTGTGGTGTCAACTATGCTCAGTGCTCGTAAGCCTGTGTCCTCCAAGATCTATCATCGCATATGGTCAACCTTTGTTGCATGGTGCAGTGATAAGGGGTTATCCCTTGATTTTCATCTTCCCACTGTCCTGGCCTTCTTGCAGGACGGTGTTGATAAGGGGCTCAGTCTGAGTTCCCTCAAGGTTCAGACTTCTGCCTTGTCTGTGTTTTTCCAGGAAAGGATTGCTATCCTTCCTGATGTTAAAGTTTTCTTCCAGGGTGTGACTCATGTTCGGCCTGCCTTCAAGAGTCCTACTCCCCAGTGGGACCTCAATTTGGTGCTGGGAGTTCTCCAGCGACCCCCGTTTGAATCCTTGGCTTCTATTCCTTTACGTCTTTTGACTTGGAAAATGGCCTTTCTCTTGGCTATTGTTTCCGTTCGTCGGGTAGCAGAGTTACAAGCTCTGTCTTGTAAACCTCCTTACCTGGTGTTCCACAAGGATAAGGCTGTGCTTCGCACTTCTAAGGAATTCTTACCCAAGGTTGTGTCAGAGTTTCACATCAATCAAGAGATTGTGGTTCCCTCTTTCTGCCCTAATCCTTCATCTGACAAGGAACGAGATCTCCATTTGTTGGATGTGGTGCGTTGCCTCAAGTTTTACGTTCATCGCACCGAGTCTATCAGGAAGTCTGACGCTCTATTCGTCATTCCTGAGGGGCCTAGGGCAGGGAGACCGGCTTCTAAGGTTACTATCGCCTCTTGGATTAAGGCTACCGTTCGTGAAGCCTATAAGATTCTGAATAAGCACGTTCCCTTCCGGGTGACTGCCCATTCCACCAGATCTATGGGGGCCTCTTGGGCCTACAAGAATCAGGCGTCTGCTGATCAACTGTGCAGAGCGGCCACTTGGTCCTCTGTGCACACGTTTTCAAGGCACTATCGAGTTGATGTACTGGCTTCGGCTGATGCCAGTTTTGGGAGGAAGGTCCTGGAGGCAGTTTTGCCTGTTTAGGCCTTCCGCTCTGTGATCCTTAGTGCTTCCTTACTGTTGAGCCCCGTTGGCTCTTGTTCAGTGTGCTGTGTTTGTTCAGGGATTGTTTTCCCTTGATGGGTGTCCGTTGACACTTACAGTTTGGGCTATGTTATTAACTGGTTCATAACAGTTCTAGTGACTTGGGCCTTGCGCCTGGTCCTTGCCTTACTTCCCGCCTCTGGGTCAGCTCAATGTTTGTACATCCCAGAGTACCAGTGACCTGTATTGGACGACAGTGAAAATAGGATTTTAGTCTTACCTGTTAAATCCTTTTCACTTAGTCCATACAGGTCACTGGTCTCCCACCCTGTCAAGGGACCAGACTTGGCTCTCCTGTGGCATTCAGTGGGAGACCGTTGGGCATGCTCACAGGAGTCTTTCTTTTTGCTTACCTGAGGTCAGTTTTTAGGGTCTCAAATCAATATGAGTGGCTCTGGCCAGAAGGTGGCTTAAGTAAGAGGGGAGGCTCCGCCCCCTGCAAATTATTTGCATAATTGTTCCTGCCTATTAAAGGGGACTTACGCCTCCCAGAGTACCAGTGACCTGTATGGACTAAGTGAAAAGGATTTAACAGGTAAGACTAAAATCCTATTATTGGGATCATGCAGTGCAGGAATTCTCTGTATTTTCAGTTTGATTTAAAGTTTGGTATAAACTGGCAACAATGGTATATTTCAACATAGTGTTTAATTTGTAATCTACAATTCTCTGAGACAGCAAATCACTGCAGCTATTTGGTTGCATTATGGGAAAAGAATAGTATAGATTTTCCTATAGATAAGTATTTGAAATGGATCACTTTAACCTGCTAACATGCTCCTAATGTATTTTCCAGGTCACTTAATGATTTAGAAAAAGTTGACTGTTGCGGTACATTTCATAGTACTAATAAAAAAAGGCGCCTTTCAGTATTTTGGTGTTTTAACCCTTTTGAGTGCCAGAGAGGTGTCAAGAATATAGGTATGGTAATTGTGCTTGTGTTGGTGATAGCAATAAAGAATTGTAGCACTGGTAATAGGTTGTTAAAGAATGAAGGAAATGTTAAATGTGGGTTTGTCAACGTGTTTGAGAAGGAATACAGAAGGACTATATGTTTTCTATGTGAGCGTCAGAATTATTGAAGTAATTTAGCAATATAGAAGTTGATGGGAAATATATGCAAAACAGAATGTATGAATTAGTTGTATGACGTATGTGTGTGTATGTATGTGTATATAAATGTAAGTATGTATGTGTATATATATATAATATACACACACAGTACTGTGCAGAAGTCTTACGCAGGTATGAAAAATTGCTGTAAAGTAGGAATGCTTTCAAAAATAGACCTGTTAATAGTTTATATTTATCAATTAACAAAGTGATAGTGAGTGAACAGCATCAGCCTTCAAAACAGCATCAATTCGTCTAGGTACATTTGAACAAGGTCAGGGATTTTCTAGGCATATAGTCAGGTGTATGGTTAAACAGTTCTTCCAAACAGGTGCTAATGATCATCAATTTAATATGACGGTTGAAATACAATCATTAACTAAAACAAAAACAGCTGTGTAGGAGGAATAAAACTGAGTGAGGGACAGCCAAACCGCTAACAAGGTGAGGTTGCTGAAGATCGTTTAATGTCAAAAGTCATAAACCATGGCAAAACTGAGCACAGCAACAAGACACAAGGTAGTTTATACTGCATGAGCAAGGTATCTCCCAGGCAGAAATTTCAAGGCATCAGGTTTCCAGATGTGCTGTCCAAGACCAAGATACACAAAGAAACTGGCAACGTTGAGGACTAGACGCAGTGGTCAGCCAAGGAAAAAATAATAACTAAAAAATTATATATTTTTTTTTTAATATATATATATATAATTTTTTTTTTTTTTTTTTTTTTTTTTTTTACTCATATCAGTATTTTGATTTTTAGATTACGTTTCACAAGAAATCTATCTATTTCAATATTCACAGCAGATAAATCACTATTTTCTTCAAATATTATAGGTGTCTCGCATTCAGAACTGCACATTTGCTCCACTTTTCTTAACATACAATTTTTTTTTTTTTTTTTTTTTTACATTGTATACAACGCTGGCAAATAATTTAGCCACGCCCTTGCCCTACTCCTTGCCCGCTAATTCTGGAGTTGTTTCTTACACAATGGACGTTACTAGTTTTTCATCGTATATTCTACAGAAAAAAAATTTCAGCTGTTCAGATTATTAAATCAGTGGAAGAGGCCATCTATACAGGATTTGCCCAATTAATCCTCCCCATCAGTTTAGTTCAACTCTTTTTTTTGTGAAAGCAGAAATGTTCTGGCAGCCACAGAAGGATGAGAGAGTATGAACAAGGCAATTCCATAACAGGTGATTACATTTTGTAGGCTTTACCACAAGTGTAACAGCTCTGTTCTGTTGAGGAGACTTCCTAATTACTAAACACAATGGCCCATATTTATAAAAGCAAACTGGAATTGGAATGATTCTTGAGTAAACCAACTGTACCATAGGCAACAAATAAAAAAATGTTAAAGGGACAGTAATGTCACATAAAAATATTTTTTTTTGTTTTGTAGAGTAAAGAAAAATAAATTCTATGCAGCAAATCCTATCTCTCAAACCTTTACCATTTGAGAGATATTCACCGTTAAAGTTCTCTCTCTCCTGATGTCAGCTGTAAAGCTGACAGCAGGCGATCTGCAGAGCCCCAATAGCGAGATTTAAAAAGAAATATTTTTTTGAAACGGTCTAAAAAGTGTGCTTGCAAACCAAGCACACTTTGTAGACCTTTCCAATTAAGCATTTCTTTTAAAATCATGCTATTGTGGTTCTGCTGAAGAGCCACCTGTTGGTCCCCAGACTGGGAACTCCTGCTGTCAGCTTACAGCTAACTTCAGAAGAAGGGGGGGGGTACTTAAGGACTGAATATTTCTCAAACCG
Organism: Rhinophrynus dorsalis; assembly: GCA_037306005.1. NCBI lineage: Eukaryota > Metazoa > Chordata > Amphibia > Anura > Rhinophrynidae > Rhinophrynus > Rhinophrynus dorsalis. The sequence goes on from CM074720.1 coordinate 99,904,858, forward strand.
TAAAGGTTTGAGACATGGGATTTGTTGCACAGATTTTGTTTTTTTTTGTCTAAAAAACAAAAATAAATTTTTGAGACGTTATTGTCCCTTTAAATTAATTTGGGCTTTTAACCCCTTAAGTGGTCGAGAGGTCTTTTTGAAATGCATTGGAGACCTCTCTAGCATTCAAGGGGTTAAAAAGATGTATTAACGTGCAGGTGAACTTAGATGTTATTTGTCCCCTATGGTGCAGTTGGTTTCTCCAGAATAACCCCAGTTCACTTTTATAAATATGTGCTAATGGGCTAAAGCCTTTTTAGTGTATGTTTAAGAATTGTTGTTAAAATTCACAAATGGTCATTTATAAAGAAGTAAAGCCAAGTTTATAAATATGGAATTGTAGGATGGTTATTCACTCAGATTGTGGGGAACACTCACCAGGATATATTCTGCTGATGTATCAGATGGATATCACCAGTCGCTATCCACGTCTATATATATATATATATATATATATATATATATATATATATATATATATATATATATATATCTATCTATATATATATAAAAGAAGACTTTGTGCCTGGCAAAACACACCCAGGGGCGGCAGTAAAAAGGATTACTGCTGCCATTGGGTGATTCTGTGGGAGTGTGATTTTTGGCCTGCCCCCACTATCCAGCCCGCCCACCACTATCTAAGGCTGAAAAAAAAAATGGCTGCCACACACTCCTACACCACAGACACATGCACATGCCCTCCCACACACACACTAGCAGACACATACACACATATACACACACGCACGCTGAGGATGATGGGAACAATGTTCAAGCTACAGCTGGAAGGCCATGGTCCAATCTGTATTATGCAGCTTCTTCATTCCCTGTCTTTGAGCCTACACAGCTCTGCTAATTACTACAAGTGAGCTGATTTCTAAACAATCAGCAGGAGGATACTGGCTTGCTGAGAAAGTGGAAACAACGGCAGAGAGGTGATCAGGCAGTGCAGAGCAAGGCTTCAGCTGAGCTGGTAAATGGCAGAGACATGGATGTGACTGTATTTATATATTGCACAAAGAGAGAGAAAGAGAGCAGGTTGTTTGTCAGTCTGTCTGTAAGTAGAGGTGCCAGTTCCTGCAATCATCTCCATGCTGTACATAGCTCACTGTATAGCATGTATGACAAACTATTTATATATGGTCTGGCATTGTATAGTATACAGTCTGTGTATAAGGACTGGCACTATACAGTATAGGAGGGACAGTCCCTGTTTGACACCCAAATCCCTCTGCTCCTCTATTTAGGAGATCACACGGTGTGGTGTATATACAGTAGGCTGACCAGACCTCACCTTTAACCGGGGACACATAGGAAATAAGCATATTTCAGGAGTGCACCAAAATCAAAGCAGCCCTGCAGTATGCATTTTTCATATGTGTCACTGGTTAAAGGTGAGGTCTGGTCAGCCTAATGTACAAGTGTATCAGATTGCTCCACATCAGTAAAACCCACGGTAATGTGGGTATAAACTTCTGTATATATCTGTTAAATTAGTCTGTGTAAAAAAATACTTTCATCTTCTTCTAAATCATTCACTTACAGAAAGAGTAACTTAACCATTTCAGTGCCAGAGGAGATGCAATGCATTGCTTACCCCCTGGCACTCAAAGGGTTAAAAATTCTCTACAATGGTCTGGCACTGTATAGCAGTGGTTCTCAATCTGTGCCCTCAGTGGCTATTAACAGGCCAGGATTTTAGAATTTCCTTTTAAGAGCACAGGTGAGTTAATCAATATGACTGAGCCTCTGATCAACACACTTGTGTTCTAGCAGTGAAATTCCTAAGTCCTGGCCTGTTAGTGGCCACTGAGGGCATGGGCTGAGAACCTCTGCTGTATAGTATACAGTCTGCATGTGTCTGTGTATAAGGACTGGCACTATACAGTATAGGAGGGACAGTCCCTGTTTGACACCCAAATCCCTCTGCTCCTCTATTTAGGAGATCACATTGTGTGGTGTATATACCAGTGTATCAGATTGCTCCACATCAATAAAACCCACAGTAATGTGGGAATAAACTTCTGTATATATCTGTTAAATTAGTCTGTGTAAAAAAAATACTTTCATCTTCTTCTAAATCATTCACTTACAGAAAGAGTAACTTAACCATTTCAATGCCAGAGGGGATGCAATGCATTGCTTACCCCCTGGCACTCAAAGGGTTAAAAATTCTCTAAAATACACCACCAGCCACGCCCCCAGTAACACCACCGAAAACACAAGTGTCCCTCTTTGGCCATATGAAATGTTGGGAGGTATGTTTCTTACACTGCTCACACTGTATGTATTTATGTTCTGATTTGCAGCTGTGTGTCACTGTTTGTGTTGTCAGTGCATGTGTGTGTATATGTGTGTGTTGCATGTGTCTCTGTCTATCACTGTGTGTACCTTTCTGACACGTACACCCTACGCTATAATTCACTATCATAACATTTATTTAAAAAAAAAGAAACATGACGGGCAACGCCGTCCCAAACTGCTAGTATATATATATATATATATATATATATATATATATATATATATATATATATAAATATAAATTAGGAGGCAGCACCAGTGGGTCTTATAATATGAGAAATTTATTAGGCGACTGTATACATACAGGGTCAACGTTTCGGTCCCCAGTGAGGACCTTTATCAAGGCTCACTGGTGACCGAAACGTTGACCCTGTATGTATACAGTCGCCTAATAAATTTCTCATATTATAAGACCCACTGGTGCTGCCTCCTAATTTTTCTATGCATATCTTTGTTTTAGAGGACTGTGCACCTGGGCAATTTATTTTGATAGAGTGAGTGCCTCCAACCCATGTATATATATATATATAAGAAACAGTGCGACAGAACTCCTCTAAGCGTAGCGACAACTCTTGCATTTTCTTTATGAATTGCAATGCTGTTCCAAAAAATTAGTAATAGACCACATATATGTGGTGACAAGATATGTAGGCTATTTCTCTGTATACTAGAGGGTATAAGGAACATGTTACTGCAATACAATGTGAGTAGGCACAACTGTATAAAATAGATTACCCCTTCATATCATAGGGTATGTAGAGTATTAAAAGTATATAACATTATTATTTAAATAGATAGAAAACTGGCCACAGAGCACATAAAGGATGGACTAGATCCCTATTACCAGGTGTGGGCAAATATAGTAAATTATACCTTTTCCCCAGTGCATCCAGGCCACACATATATTAAAAACAACGCCAATAAATCTGGCAATATAAATCTATAAAATAAAAAAATAGAAAATCTTATGGATATAAGCTCAAATTTCTTGAGTAATAGCACAACGCGTTTTGTGACCAGTTATTTCAATGTCTTTTCCTCAGAAGCAAAAAATACTAGTTATGTGGAGGTACTGTATAAGCACTATGTATTCCGCTGACCAAGCGGCGGCTCTAAGCAGCCGCTTATTCCGCTTATATTGTAGCGCCACCAGTGAGATTTTTACACGATTTGAAGGTATACTTTTCTCTCTAATGCAAACATTTTGTGAATGAAACCGCAAAAAAATTGTCAGAAATACTCACAAAAGAATTTGTGAATTTTCCTTTGCATGAAAATCCATGTCATATGGTTTGAATATTAAGCAAGAATAAAATCAACTGAAAGCAGACTATTTATTTAGTATCCCTTCATTGCTACATATATTCTTATATAATTGATCAGGATTTAAACTGCAAAAAGCAGGGTGGGATGGATTATGTGTGTCCTTAACACCATACAGCTGCTTCAGGTTACTGTGATCATTTAATAGCTGCAGGCATAACACATTTAATAAGTGTTTATTTATTCCCGCTAGGTGTAACCATTTGAAGCTTCGGTTACAGATCTGGGCAATAGGAACCACTGACCTATTGCAGTTATTGCTCCTCCATATGTTACATTAAAGAGTGGATTTATGCGGTTTAAGCCTGCTAAGACACTGTCGATTTGTGAAAACATTTTTTGGAGTGGGAGGTGATGTATTTTATGGTTTAGCAGAAACAGGTTTATTGATCCGCAACATTTCCCTTTAGTGAAAGAATGGTACCAAATACTGTACTACTTCCAACTATATAACTACTTATGAACAGTGGAATAACTAACACATACTGGGACCTGGGGCTAAATCTGAGGCTGGGCCTCTACCCGCATAGCCATAGTCTGGCAAAAGTGTGTTTGACACTCACCCACAAAGTCCTTTGCAATTAGGGTTGCCACCTTTTCTTCCAAAAAATACTGGCCATGGCATTCCGTCCATAGACTTAACATTGGACAGAAGCCAATCTTTTACCGGCCTGCCGGTAAAATACCGGCTGGGTGGTAACCCTATTTGCAATGCATTGGACCCCTCTCTTGTGCTCAGAAAGTTAATGAAGGATTGGGAAGGAGCTCAACAGCATTATTCTTATTGGTTGGCAACAGCTGTGTTTTGTCAGATGGGAAACTTGTCTGATTGCAATGGATTGCTATATATTGTGCTGACGGGCCCCATTGGAGGCTGGGCCCTGTCATAAGTGCACCCCTTGTAGTTACGCCCCATCAAAGAATGTGCAAATTGTCTTTTAATAATGTAATCTATAGACCCGTTTTATATAGATTGATCACTTTGTTGTTCTCACAGGTCATCCCAGTTGTACAGTATGTTAGCTCTTTCAGTGACAGAAACGTGTCTAACACATAGCAAATATCTTGGACACTAAAAGTGCTAAATCAGGTGTTGAGAGTAAAATTGTACCGTTATCAACCTTTTGTGGCTCCTGTGATTCTTAAAGGAAGCCAACACCTATTAATAACCTCCACTCTCCTTACTATGGCAAAAATCCTTATGGCCACTCTGAACTTTGCTCTTGTGTCTTGGTTCAAGAAATAACCTCTTTAAAGCGATAGTAATATTCCACAATATAAGCAGCTCCAATTTATCTTCATAGTATTTGGGCTGTGGAGAACGGTATTTCAATACTGTCAGAGTTGTAGTTCAAGAGTTATTGAATAATAAAGTAGACCCTCCCACCCTTTTTACTGATTGATGTAACACTGCTCACCTCAGAGCAGCAAGACTGTCCAGATTGATCTCAGAGATGGACAATCTTCAATCAGCATAAGGGAAAAACCTGTCAAGGGGAGCAGGGTTTTCCTTATGTTCACTGTAAGAATAGTGTCCCTTGATGTGAGCTGTCTGGTCTCAAGACCAGATTCCACATCTGAGGGGAGGGGCTTACACTAGGTAAAAGGGGCAGGAGGGTGATACTGTATCATTCAATTACTCTTGAACTACAACTCTGACAGCATTGAAATAACACTATCTATGGCTCAAATACTATGAAAATTAATTTGAGCTGCTGTTTTTGTAAAGCATTACTATCCCTTTAAACAGTCCTGAATATCATGTTTGCAGAGAAGAATGACACATTCTGGCAGGTCTCCTAGAACCAAACTCTACTCACTGCTTTATTATCTCTTCTGTGAGCTCATACACTCTGCCTGCATCTGTGAACAAAGTTTGAGGTCCAGCAGTCCTGCTAGCAAGTGTCTTGTCTTCCTCTGTGAACATTATGTCCAACACTGACTGAAGATGTTTCGCCTTATTCAATAAATCAATGAATAAAAAATATATGAGCAATTCTGCAGCATACCAACTGCACCATATGGCAACAAACACACATTTTCTCAATCACTATTCATTTAAATCAGACTTTTTCCCCATTATTTACTTAAAAGTGCAAAAGAAATTCTTAATCTCATGTGAGTGAAGAAATGAATAGGAGACCTTGCATACATAGGGCAATATAAGAGCTGCTTTTCATTTACATTGACTCAATTGGTGACAGGTTTGAGGTAAACTATACATTGAATAGAGAATGGATTTACACCTCGTAGATAAGCAGAAATCCATTAATATAATGTCTCTTGGTTCTTGTCTCCAAAGGGAATATTATTAAACACCAGATTTTTAGGCTTTGGTACCAGTTTATTTATTTATTTTTAACATACCTGATTGGAGTTTAGGGTATTTGTGTGCATGACTGTTTCTGAGTGAGTAATTTTGCTTTATAATGGATTGTTATGCTAGGAATGAGTTGGTCTCAGTTTGTTTAACTGAAGGAATCTGGTATATCATTGTGTACATTTTTTGCATTGTACCTGCAGTTGCTTGTATATAATTATCTGTTGAACTCTATTCCCACCTCCTCACAACAAACACTAGGCTGCAGTAGTTCACATGGGTCCATTGACTATCCGCTAATAAAGTCGAACAGTAGAAATCAAAGAGATCAAATGCAAATAAAAAGTGAATGCCAATGGATTGTACGCACATTTATACTACAATATATTTTTTTTCAGTCAGGACGCCATCTCTATGTAGTGAAAATACCCTCTCCTAAATAAACTTCTAAATTCAAAACCATAATCTCATCCATGACTTGGATTCTCCTGTTATTGTAAACACTTTGGGCGTAATGCACAACAGAGGGTTAACTCTGGAGAAAACAAACTGCACCAAAAAATTAAATGTGTCTAAAACTCCGGTTGATTTAAATGGGGCATCCAACCCCCTATAGGGAATTCCAGTGCTTTGCAAAGACCTCTAACATTCCCGGGGAGAAAATTCCCCATTTAAACTGAGAAGACGTTCTATTTGTCTCCTATAGTACAGTTGGTTTGCTCTAGAATTGCTTCTCTTTTCTTTTGTGCATAATGTCATACATTGCTTGTTGAAGGTGATTTATGAATCTTAGAGCAATGCATTATTTATACGTTCCAAGGAAGACCACAGCTAATGGAATGTTCCCTTTCTATTCTGTACCCTCTTGTTCCTGCCTTTCTTCTGTCTCATCCAAGGCTGGCTTTTGTCCAGCATAAATCTATACAAGTCCCTGCCAATAAATACACTTTTGAAGACATCTTTTTGTGGATTCTGTTGATCTGAGCATGGAAGATGTGTATTTTGACCTCCTTTCCTCTTTACCTTTGATCATGCTACCATTCATCAAAGTATGAGATGGCATATCTAATTCTTCTCATGTGTTGTGTACTTGTGAGAACAGTGACTTGTACAGTATTCTTGGCTTGTCAAGAGCAGAGGAGTAGCTGATAGCCAGTCCAAATGCTTAGGGTTTAAGATTAAAATATGCAGGTACAAAGGGCCTTATACTCAAAAGAAAAAAGGAAGAAAACATTTTAAATTGATGGGAATTTGGAGAATGTTTTTCGTCCTCTAGCGAAGTTGGTTTATCCACATTGGCTTTTCATACTACAGGTCATAATTGTGTAGGTAACCTAGTAGTCTACCTTTTACTGACCTTATTTGAAGACCTTACATTCACTTTAACCAGCTGTGTACTAGCAATGTCTCCAACATATTGCAAATCAGTGAATTGTAATTGTTGGTATTTTTTTTTTGGGTTTTTTTTGCATATTAAGAATAGAACTGTTTATAACATTGATTTCTAGACAAATTAACATGATGCCCTTCTTTTGTTTTGTTTTGTTTTTTTGCCAAACCAGTGATAACCCCCTATATAAATAAATGTAAATTGAAATAACTTTATGGCTGTGCAGTATACAGGGTAGAGGGTAGACTGAGCCACTTCTTGTTCTCTTTACTTGACCCCAACTTCTGGTGTTCAACTGATGGGATTAGTCTTCTGAAATCCAAATCCAGTGAGGGAACAGGCAAGGCTTGGCCCCCCTACCCAATCCTCTTTCTCTTCCCCATTGGTAATACTACCATTGCTATGCCTGATCTGTGGAACCAGAGGGGCCTAGGAAATTTTCCTGGCCTGGGTTATTTGATAGGATTTTGCTCTTTGGATGCGCATACTGGCAGGGAGGTCCAAAGCATAGGTTACAGGGTTCACTCTGTGGAGCACCCGGTATGGACCTACAAAGCGAGGAGCCAACTTTTTACATGGCACCTGGGGTTCAGATTGCAGGAGGATAACCAAACCCTGTCTCCAACTTGAAACACAGGAGCAGGCAGTCTCCTCCGGTCTGCATGTCTTTAACAGCGTTGTGTGGACCTTTGAAGGGCTCTCTGGACTTGTACCCAAGTGGAGTGGAGCTGCCTAAGGTGCTCATCCAGAGCCGAAATGTCTTGTGCACGAAAGGAGTCAGGAAGCACTGAGGGCTGGAGCCTATAATTGATTAAGAACGGAGAACTCTGTGAGGAAGAGTTTACTGCACAATTCCTGGCAAACTCTGCCCACAGTAACAAGGATGCCCAATTGTCTTGATAATCTGAAATGAAACAACGCAAAAACCTGTTCCAGCCCTTGGTTGAATCTCTCGGCAGCCTTAGGAGGGACCCATCTCTGAGTGCTGAGAAAGAAAACCCAACGTGTATCGTGGAGCTATGAATCCACTTCCTCAGGGGTATCAGAAAGCATTTCTTGGCACTGACGGCGTTGGCCTTCAAACATAGTGATTCAATCTCATCCTACATACTGTCTCTTAGAGGGACCATCTATACTTAGAACAGAGAGAGGTCATTTTTCAAGATCACAAAGACAAAGTGAATTACAGCACACATTAGTATATTTCATCACTGAGGGATTTCAAAGTACAGGTTGCAGCGGCAGGAAGGAGAGGGCACAGCACGTTGGCTAGCAGGGGTTGGGACTAACTATATATATATATAATGCGGGCATCATGTGAGTGCATTATTTTACTTTTACTATGTTTCTGTTTGAAATAAATATTACACTTAGATACTTTTATATTTTTCTTCTGTTTTGCACTATCGTTTGTATTTGTGGACAAGGACGCTGAAATTTGCAGCAGCATCAGGATATAGAGGAAATGTTTATTCATGTACCCCATCTCTCCATCATTTCTATATCCATTGCTTCATATTATCATCCATTTCATAATTTATTTATGCACCAAACTTTAAGGTAATGTTTTGCCTACTAACTGGGACATTGCTTGAAAGGATCAGCTTCTCCATTTCATCATTTTTGGGACTAGCATGTACAGTTTTCAATTATATCTCTAACACTTGCGCAGGTGCTTTTTTTTTTTTTTTTTTTTTTCATGTTAACCAGAGGCTGACTGACTTTGAGAGGCTAGTGATGATGTCCCCAGGAATAAGAGCTTAATATCTACCTTATGATAATGCTGGCTAATACTGTTCCCCAAACTTTGGCTTGCTGAACAAAATGGGATGCTATATTAGCCAGAATTTTGGACTAGGAGGAATGGGATGAAGTCTTTTGAAACTTCCATAAAAGTTGTCTCAGTATGCACTTGTGGGATGAAGCTTTCAAGATGTTTCACCAGTCTTACATCTTCCCAGCACTCAAGAGTAAATCCTGTGACAATTTTCCAGACATTTGCTTCTTTGATTGTGAAGATGTGGCCAGTGCTTTGAACTCTCACTCTGGGTGGCTCTACTGGGGGGCTTAGGCCCTTTAGTGTGCTGAAACGCATCTCTTGATCTTCCTGTGCATGGCAGCCTAATTGTCTTTAGCAGCCCTATGGCTGAAGTCCCCACTGAGGCTCTCTAACATTGTGGCCATATTAAACCAGGTCTATCTGCTGGAGTGGTTCTCTCGGATCTCCCATGATAAAACTGAACCATGCAAGAGTGCCTAGTGACCATAGGCAATACAAAAAGTAACTACTGATCTGAAACTTACTTCTGGCCCATGAAGTATCCTTGCTCCCATCTCCATCATATTATTCTTTTATTTTTCTCATCTCTTCTTCCCTTATATGTGATGGTCTTTCTTGGCTTGTTTTATTGGTACTGTTCATTGATTTTTATGCACTGATTTGAACTTGTACTCGCTGTGTTACACTATTGGGCTCAATGTAAAGTGGTGCAGTACTAGAATAAACAAACTGCATCAAAGGAGAAAGTGAAATAACCACTTGGGGGAGATGCACTAAGGTGTTATAATGAGGTGATAACGTGAAGATGACTTCTCCAGTGATATCCATTCTCCATATGGAGCCAGTGCACTAAGATTTCTCCAGATTCTTTGGTCTTAGTTCATAGGTTCTATAGAACAACATAGGAACTGGATAAGTGATACCACTCGATAACTCCTCTTCACATTTATCACCTCTTTATCACACCTTAGTGAATAACCGGTCTTAAATCCTAGAGAAGGCTTCATTGCATTACGAAGCAATGCATTGGAGAACTCTAGTATTCAGTGGGTAAAACCCCCATTTATATTGTTCATTTCTCCCCAATGGTGCAGTCGGTTCGCTCTAGAATTGCACCACTTTAGCATGATGAATAAGGCCCTATATAAAACCATCCTAATATCATGTTGAGATCATTGTACCTTTAATTTTACTATAATATATCAAGTCTTTTTGACAAAGTAGGTCAATATCTGCACATAGATAAAATTGTGGTTCTCTTTTAAATGCTGGTCAGATTCCATTTGAACTGAAAATGCTAAATTGCATGTGCTTTTGTATGGCTTTTAATTGATTTCAGATGAGTTCTGGTCATAGGGTTTCTTAGGCAGTATACAAAGCTAAATAATAATATTAAGATGCTGGCAATGTGCTTCCATTAATTTGTGGAATTCAGAATAGTCAGTTGATCTCAATTTCTTAAGTTTCATCCTTGTTGTCTATAATGCCTACGTGCCGTAGGTTATAACAAGGTCAATATTCATACAAAACATATTTAAACCATAAAAAAATGTTTCTCTGTCATCCAGTACAGGTTACTGGTAACTTTGGGTAGGCGATCCGCCCCTTTAAGTAGGCAGGAACAATTCTAGAAATCACTGAAGAGGGTGGAGCCTACCTTCCCTCCTTGGCTGCAGCTAGCCAACCAGCTCCAGAAAGATTTGTTCCTTGGTGAGATAACAGGCAAGAGAACAGTTCTTCTATAGTTTTAGAAACTTTTTTATTTTTCTGTTAGATATGGAATACCACCATTAGGCGGATTACCATAACTGACAATGCCCTTAGATGTGGCTAGCTCAGTATCCAGGTGATTTTTTGTGGACCTTAAGCCCTGAGGGGGGAAATCTTGATTCCAAGTGCTTCCCAAAGAGTTACCCACTGAGGTTACTTCTTACTACATGGTAATCTGAAGACAGAAGATCTGCAGGAAAGGTGAGCAACCCTTTAAGTGCTGCAGGTCCACTTGTCCCACAGTGCCCCTCCGCACAGGGGTTTTTCCTGGGAGTTCTTATTGCACACTCCTGCAATTACTGCGTCTTTCTGTTATGTCTGTCAGTGTTTGGAGTAACTTTATTGGTAAATTAACCCTTTAACTGCTGGTTGGCATCTTTTTGGGTGGTTATTGGCACTTTCCCTACCGGGTTCAGTGTTTTCTGGGTCTGATTTACATGTTCTAGTGATGTTTCATGTATTTTTATTTTTCAGTTCTAACTTTGACAAAATTGAGTTCCAAGGCGCGCTTTACCGCATAGACGCCATTACTCCATTCACTTCTATGGGACTGTACAGTTTGGGACATATCTCTGCAACCACTCAACCTAGCGACTTCAGAGATGGCTCATTTTAATTGTCTGACCTTGCTATATCATCCGGTTCATACTGCAAATGTGTTGGGGGGCTCAGGGGGCTTCGGGCACTTGAGCACTTGCTTTGTGCGCTCGATTCTGATTGGCTCCCACCGCAGCAGCCAGCTTGTGAGCATTACAGAACTAGTATCCTATGCAGGGCTTGGACTCTCCTTCTCTCCTTTGCAGATTAACCCTTTGCCTGCCAGATAAGTGTATTTTAGCGTTTTCTGGGGTGAAATTTTAATCTTACACACTGTATTTGGGTGATTCCTTATGCTCTAAACGTTTTTGACACTGTGAGAATATCTAATCCGTTGGAGCTTGGGGCCAGGCCTAAGACTAAGGACGCTGGGGTCTCTGTGTCCCCTGTCCCCGCATTGCTCCTCATGTCAATCAGGGTTACCTAGAGAATTTTCAGGTCATTTATGCCCAGCATGCTCCTCATGTCAATCAGGGTTACCTAGAGAATTTTCAGGTCATTTATGCCCAGCATGCTCCTCATGTCATTCAGGGTTGCCTAGAGAATTCTCAGGTCATTTATGCCCAGCATGTTCTGATGTCCCTGAGTCTCTCCCAGGGACCTTCAGCCACGCATTAGAGCCAGTTTGGGTGCAGGAGTTCAAGGCTGCTACTAACCTTAGGTCTACGTTGCAACTCTTTCCATCCCAGTTACAGGGGGTCTTCCACTCATGGCAGACCCCTTCTTCAGTCAGATCTTCCCTGACAAAACTGCAGGGAGTACCTGACGTATAAGATTCCTCTGAGGAGGAACTGTTGGTGGATTCAGATGTTGAGGAATATTCTGCTGTGGACTCCTCTCAGTTTTTTGGGACCCCTTTGAGGCTGATCCTGAGCCCTTCGCTGAGGGCCTGATCAGGGCTGTCTTGACTACCATAAACATTCCCTTAGTTCAGGAGGTTTCTACAGATCTCTCTGTGTTTCAGAAGCCTAAAAAGCCCTTACTTGTTTTCCATCTAACCCCACTCTTGACCGTCTTGTGTCTGAGTGGAAATCTACGGACAGGAAACCTTCTGTTTCCAAGAAGTTTGCCAAGCTTTACCCCTTCTCTGAGGCGGTGCTTACTCAGTGGGTTCATCCCTCTCTCTCTAGACTGCGCATTAGAATAGATAATTCACTATGTTGTCGGTCATATCTAATCTAAATTGGTACATGCCGATTTCTCAGTATAGATCCTTCCTAAATAAGCTCTCACAAATAGCATCCAATATTCTTAAATTTCTATCAGCCCTTATAGGGTTAATGATCCCCTCTATATACATATATAGGATATTCAACTAATACAATGTTCCCTAGATTAGTTATCGCTAGCGGTTATATGCGTAGCCTACTGATGCCTACTATTAACCACATCAATCCCAAATTGTAGAAATTAATGGTTAAATTGTCCTCAGACTTAATGAATATAGTATTCTATTCAGAGGTACTATCCGCCCTTCTAGGGTTAATAGTCAATCACAGTTATATACATAACTAATAAATATTTTGAACCATATCTCTGGTGCGTATGTATACCTGTTAATTAGATTATGCTCAAGTAGAAACAAAAAAAAAAAATGGATCTATTATATCAGTGGTACTGACTATACCTATTATGGCCTTATAAACCTGTGTTCTCTTATAGATATGAGCTATCTTGATATCGATCTTTGTCAAATTATACCAAACTAAAACCGGTAACTAATATTATCAAGTTCTACCAGACCACAATAGGTTAACTGTGCCTCTTACGATGTATATAAAAAAAACATTCTAGAGAAAGCTATTTAAAAAGAAAAGTAACCTGTATTGAGAAAGATCATATAGATATCTCAATATTGAATCATTCTTATTGAGGGACCAACAATTCCAATATTAGATTGTGCAGATCCAATAATTTACAAGACAGACATTGTTGATTCCTCAAAGTATATTTAAATCATCGTGGACATTTTTACTATTACCCTAGTACAGGGGAAAGAGGAAGAAGAAAATGTTGGATAAGATACACACTCGATATTTTAAAACTTTTAAATTTTAGTAGAAATATTGAAAAATTCTAAGTAGTTATAGTGAATAGAAATCTATAAAATTACTCAGACCCTGAGTGAGTGCAATTAACTAATCAATTAAAGAAGGATGAGGCATCTGCTGAGGGCAACTGATCCTGCTTTGGATATTTAGCATGATATATGCACATAGTGAGCAAGATGTGGCAGGCAAATTGTCACACTTCCTCTTACTTGCTAGATTGCCTGCATCCAAATTAGAGATTGCTAAGGCGAGAAAAAGTATTTCCCGTATGATTGTATCATGGCCGATAGGTAGGGGTTACACAGTCTCAATGCTCAATCTCGTCTGGATACATTGTATGCGTTAATGGAATTAATCGTTTTGTAACAGACCCAGCTGTCATTTATTGTACCATTTATTTTGTTTGCATTTCAATAATTCTGTAAGTTCAAATAGGCATAATGTTTACACTGTCTGTGTTGCATAGGGAAGGAGTTTAGGGGAGGACTTGTAACAGGAAGTGAATGTAACAGGATATCCTTTAATTTTACGGTTTGTGTGAATAATAATGCAGTAGATAGTCAGAGTATACAGATGTGATATTAATGTGTATATTTCTGTACTTTTGTTCAGCTCTTACGGTGAATTTTTGGAGTTAAAAGAATAGAGTTCAATAAAACTTCATAAACCATCAGTAAAGTTTCGGCCATCATTTGGGAAGGGTCTGCTACAAGTTTCCTATTGCTCATTTATGTCTTGCTCTATCTTGCCTCCGTCAGCCTCTAGGTGGAATAGGATGGAAAGGCAACTCTGCAACTCCAAAGCAATGCGGGACTTCTAGACATCGCAACACAAGTTGAATGCTATTGAGAGGGTCCCGAATGAAAAGGAAATCCAGCTCTTTATAATTGTAGGCTTTTCACAAAAAGTATAAAAGCATAATTCGACCGGACATATTATATGAGCAATGTAACACAAACGCACAAGCACCCTATCTGCTTACTAGCCCGATTACTCAATCCTCCTGCTAGCTGATCCGATTTATTAAATAATAATAATTGTTCATAAGTCAGAAATATATCCTCTCTGAAATAGCAGGGGAGAGGGGCCCAGTTTAAAGCAAATGGGTATAAAATGTCTAGCCCAGACACTGTCTTTCTTAGAACACTACTTCGTGATTCCTAATATTGTCTAAACTCGGTCACACGTTTAAACTGCATGGGAATGTCTCCTAATACTCTCTATTTGTAAATACTCAGAGATCTGAAATTTAAAACACAAATTATTTATTTTCCGGACAAGGAGGGCCATGAGTTTGTAAACACTGTTCATGTAAGCACTACAAGACACTAGCTTATCGGAACTCTGGCACTCACGGCTCACTCTTACTCTAGATTTATGTGCACTTGGGATAATTTGCTTTTCTCCCTGTCTCTATGAGCTCCGTTGAACTTGCGGGCATGATGCATATGAGTTACCCCGGGGGAGGTATGCGTTGCAATGCACTGGTTTCCCTCGGTGCCTCAGTCACGGTACCAGGTGCGGGTTTAATGGGTTGCTCAGCTTGACACCTATTCTCTATACCCCATTAGGTACAAGGTTAGGTATTAAATCTTCATTTACACATAACTTCATGTTTTAAAACTATCAATCTAGCTTTAAACAGTAAGATATGTATAATATATCCAATAGTTCCATAATATGTATTGTTGTCTACTGGTCCTTGTTAATGTCAATCACAACTTAACACACACTGTATGCGATGTCATGTTCAACCACAATTAAAATTAATTATGATGATATCTTTATGCGGCGAACAGGTAACGACCCGCAATAAGTGACGATCTCCCTACAATGCAACAATAAATTTATATACAAAATTATGAATGAAACCCTACCTAAAAGAGGTCTAAGACTGTAATTGAGGCATCAGATAATTGTATCAAAGCGATATTTTTTGGCAGTCTTACCGTGCTTCCATAGTGGGATGCCTATACATCGCACAGCATGACACACTAAGATAATTATGTCTAAGAGAGTTGGTGTATAACTAAGGCAGTGATTTGTAACATATTGGGTGATGGAACACAATGTAGCCCTTAAGTTATTGTGGGGGAATCCCTCCTGACCAAAATAAAGGTGTACGAACTGGAGGACTCCTATGCATAAAACATAGTAAGTCCAGCGCATTAATATGTTTGATTCATGGCAGAGAATGGGAGAGCGAAGGGGGTGTTGGCTCTCTGAAGACATCTTACAGAGTTTGGAAAGGTATGCTCGTGCCCAAACCAATGTACATTTTCAGGAGTGTGCTGCATTCCCAGCTTGTGGAGTGCGTGAGCTCCACCGGAGAAAAAGAAAGATGGTTGCTGAAATTTGCCAAGGGAGCTAATAAAGAGTTAAAAAACCTAGGTAAGAGTGGTGCTTACAGAAAAATGAAGGGAATGCATCTATTGCAAATTTTACAATATACAATAATCAGGTAAGTCAAAATGAAGTATTACTATCCCTTTAACAATGGGCACATGTGGTGGCCATATTGGATAGAACATAGAATTCTTCTATGGGACTTCTCTTGCCTAAGTTTGTATTTCAGTGGCTGTTAGGGAGCTAGTGGTTCTTCTAATATTGCAGGCAAGCTACCAGAGCCCCTGGTATTGGGGGGCACGTTTTAATCTGCACAGAAGCAATTAGGCTAGATGAAACTGAAAATAAGCGAACAATTGCAAAAGTAAGCAAGAAAAATCCTAAACATGTTTTCTGTAAGTCTGTGAATGGCAAAAAAATTAAGGTTGATATCTGGCTTCCTTAAAATTAGGAGTGGATTAGTGAGGATTAGGCAGCAAGTTATTTCAAAGAATTTCCTACATCATGTACATGGCTTACTAAGGAAAAATCCAATAGAAACTGAGGATGGCATACATACTGGTGATGGCATACACCCAAGGATACTTAAAAGAATAGTAATACTTCATTTTATCTTTATTTTATTTTGTAGGCATTAAGAAAACATGAAGAACTATGTCTAATCTCTCAAAACTTTATGGTTTGAGAGATATTTGCAATCAAGGTTTCCCCTCACTGACCAAAACAGTCAAGTCTGCCATCTAGCTGTCAGATTTGGAATCCGGTCTACGGACAGGCCGAAGCTCTACAGCAGAGCCTAGATCGTGAAATATAAGAACTACTGCTTCATTCGAATAGTCTACAAAGTGTGCCTGGTTTGCAAGCACTCTTTTTAGACCCTTCCAATGAAATAGTTATTTTTATATCTTGCGATTTCGGCTCTGCTGAAGAGCCACTTGTTGATCTGTGGACCGGATTCCAAATCTGATAGCTAGATGTAGAAGTATTACTATCCCTTTAAGGAACTTAGTTCAGTAATAGCAAGACCATTATACTTAATATTTTATTGATTTGAACTCCTCAGACTTAGTGCCTTATGATTGGAGGGAAGTAAATGTAATGCAAGATCTAACCTGGAAATTACAGAATGCGAGTTTGTCCTCCATAGTGGATAAGATATTAGGATTACGAACTGATAATATTCAAGACTATGTGACAACCAACAACATTATTTTCAGGAGTCAGTAGTAGGAGACAACATAGCTTTATAATAAAGTGCCACAAGGTTTAGTCCTGGGCCCAGTACTTTTTGTTTATTATTGATCTTAAAATGGTTATTGAAAGTAGTGTCTTAATCTTTGCTAAAGACACTAACCTGTGTAAGGAAATACATACAGAACATAATGTTTTTCCTCTGCAGAAAGAGTTGGATAAACTGAGTGGCAGATGTGGTATGTGACATATGCACTAAACTGGAAACTATGTGGGGAATCCTTATTAGATAAATATTTAGGAGCACAGATACAATAAGCATCATAGAAGTGTGTAGTGCCACTCAGTTGTTGGGGGGTATAGATGTGAAGAATGGGAATATAATTCTACCTCTATATAAATCCTTGTAAATCTTCATCTAGAATATGGAATAATTTTGGCTACCACTGCTTAAAAAATGCTTTATTGAGCTGGAAAAGTGCAGAGACCTGCAACACATCTGATAAAGGGATTGGAGGATCTAAGTTATAAAGGAAAACTAGCAAACTTGGTTTGTTTACATTACAGAAGACATCTAAGACAATATGGATAACTCTCTGATGAACTGTTTACTCAGAGATGAGCAAAAAAGAGGTCATCCATTAAGACTAGAGGAAAGGGGCTTTCAACTAAAACAAATACAGGGATTTTTGGCAGTAAGGTTGTAGAATTTTTGTTTTGCAGATATTGTAGATGCTTTCAAAATAGTATTGTATACCTTTCTAGTCCAGAACAATATTGTAAGTTATGACCGTCCCAGTTTTTTTTTTTTTGTTTTTTTTTTAAATACCCACTTGGGGCTCAATTGGAATCACTTCAATAGGGATTTTTAGGTCTTCATCTGGATCTTTATGGGGGAATTGGCAAAGGTTGTGCTTGATGGGCATATGTCTGGTTTTCAGCCTCATCAACTTTGTTACTATGGAAACCAATTAATTTCCCTTTTATTTAAATGGGGCTTTTAACCCCTTGAGTACTAAAGGTTTACAACACATTCAGAAAAAAACCCACTCAAATCAGTTACAATTTTTGAAATATTTGTTTCCTATAGTGAAGGTTGTTTGCCTCAGAATTTCCACTCTTTACTAATTTAAGGACATATTCAGGAAGTTAATGTACTATTTACCCATTTCTCTCTATGAAGTGCCTAATTAATTGCACTGGCAGTCACGAACCCTGTGTATGTTGTCAACACCCAATCCTCCACCATTAATTTGTTCTGTGTAACTCATTGTACTTCTGGGAATCCAGGGGGTCCACAGAACACAGTGTTAACAGAGAGTAACAGAACGACTTGCCTAGGTATGAGTCCATCATACAGAATGCAAATATATCTATATAATCACTGTTCTAACAGAAGGATTACCTAGGAAGAAATGTACCATACAACAGTAAGATTTGTCCATATAATTGCTGTGCATAGAGTCCTACAAAAAGCATCCAGGTATAAGGATATAATTACTGTGTGTTACAGGGGTCTTACCTAGGTAGGTGTGTGTCATACAGCAGTCAGATATATTTATATGATTATGTACGTAACAGAAGTAATTACCGATGAAGAAATCAACCATAAACAGTTAAATTTGTCTGACTGTGTCTAACAGAAAGTCCTTCATACAGCCATCAGTTGCATCTATAGAATTACTGTGTGAAACACAAGCACTTACCTAGGTAGGTGCCCATCATACAGCAGTCAGGTCTGTCTTTAATTACTGTGTGTGAGAAGGACTTACTTAAGTAAGAGTCTTTTGTACAGCAGTCAGGTGTATCTGTATAATAACGGTGTATAATAGACGTATGTACCTAGGTAGGAGACCACCGTACAGGTATATCTATACAATTAATAATGTGTGTAACAGGACTTACCAAGGTTCGGATCTATCATAAAGCAATCGAGTACTTTTCCTAGTCTTAGTCTGTATGTCTAGTAAATCACTGGTAGTCACAGTGAAGTGACTGGGATTTAAAAAAAAAAAAAAAAAGGAATTGGAAACACTGAAAACCTGCATAGGATGTATCAGAGATTGGATAATGTATTAGATTTTAACCCTTTAAAAAAAAAAAAAAAAGGAATTGGAAACACTGAAAACCTGCATAGGATGTATCAGAGATTGGATAATGTATTAGATTTTAACCCTTTGAATGCCAAAGGGGTACACAGCACATTGCAAACCAATGTGTTGCTTACCTCTATGACACTCAGTGTTACCAGCAGTTTCGAGTTACTGGAAGCAACTATGATTCCAATACATTTGATATTGATACAAAGTTAAACCCTTGGGTTCTAGAGAGATTGCAATTCCTGGCTTCACCAAACATTGGAGAGCTCTCAAGCATCCAAAGAGTTAAAGGGTTTGATTGTTAGGTTTCCATTGTGATTTTAATTTAACAAAAGGGATCCACTACTGCAAAAAAGTCTGAGAACCATTGGTATAGATGTCTCTAAAGCAATACTTTGTAATCTGTTAGAGACTTCTGGCAGCCCAGGTGTTAATCCTTTGAATACCAGAGTTGAATCCAACGCATTGTATTGCAATGCATTGGGTACCTCTCTGGCACTCAAAGGGTTAATCTTTAGGGCATATAAAAGTAATTTTTATGTGAAACTCTGGATTTATACCCATTTCTTCCAAGTCCCTTAATGACTTGACAGAAATGTGAAACCGTGCAGTAAAACATATGGACTGGTATAAACCATATTAAGATTTCTCATTCGTCCATAAAACTGAATCATGAACAGATGTAATTAATACAGTGGGCTGACCTATAGGAATATTCTAGTTTATTATGTCAGTTTGTTTTGGTAAAACAAGCCAAGTGAGTCTTCTAGTTTCCTAAATGATCTTTTTGGAAATGAATGTATGAATTAATGAATTTAATCCCCGTCCCTGCGTAGAAAGAAATTGACAGTGTTTACAGGAGGCAAATATAGCTGTTGATACCTTTATTGGGTAACTAAGCAGATTTAGAATGCAAGCTTTCAAGACTTTAGGTCTCTTCCTCAGGCATGTTAACATGCCTGAGGAAGAGACCTAATCCTAAGGTCTAGAAAGCTTGCATTCTAAATCTGCTTAGTTAGCCAATAAAGGTATCAACTGTATTTGCCTCCTGTATTTCTACGGCTAACACGGTACCAACTCTCATCTAGATCAGTGCTAGTATCATTAGGTCGGACGTCTACCTGCTGTGTCTGACTCACATCATCCCCTATCACATTAGTGGGAAGAGAGCATGTTTTGATAGTTTTGAGTGCTCTTACCCCACAGGTGTAGAAATTCATAATGTTTAAATAGATATTATTAATCTAGATCAGGGTATCTGGCTCTCCAGATTCTGGAAACTAGAGATCCCTTAATTCCCAAACAGCCGAGGTTGTATTGCCCTTTTTTGCTTTATTTTAACCCTGTGAGTGCAACGGATTGTTTTGTCAGGTCACTTCATTTATATTTTTGAATTAAAAAATTTCACTACAATATTTTTAAATAATATCATGTATTTAAGAAGAGCCAAAAAATCTCCCAGCATAGTGTCCTCCATTGCTGAGGTCAACAACACAATATCTGTTTAGTGTTACGTGGGATTAAACTCCTGTCAATGAAAATTCCAATAGTCCTGACAAAACTGGGATTTACAAATGGTCTGTCATAATCACATAGACAGGAGCAGCTGTCTGTAATGTCCAGCAAACTCAGTGGGGAATATGTATAAGAACAAACGTGGAGTAAATCAATTGAACAATAGGGAACAAAATAAAACTTCCCAATGACTTAGTGGCTTATAAAATAATTTATATTTGTTAGCCGTTCTTTATTTAAAACCACAGGTTTTGAGATATTTAGCTTAATTTAGTTGTCAGGTTTCATCAAATTATCCAGTACTTCCTGGTAGGAAGTGGCAGTTGGAAGGGAGACTGGAATGTTTGCATCTGACTCACCAGGCTGTGAAAGCCTCTAATACCGAATTTGATGAGCTGTCAAATAAATCTAAATATCTCTTAAACTATAGTTATATATATTTATTGTTAAATATTTGATATTATATAAAGGTTAAAATAAATAAAAGGTAGTAGGAAAATGCCATGCCGTTAGGGAATATATTTTGAAAGTTTTAATTGGCTCTCTATCTGGAGGATACATGTAAAAAGGTGAATATACTTTAATTTTACTCCTGACGGAGTGTAATATTTTAGCCACAAGAAGTGTACAGTTTTTTGGGTTTTTTTTTTTTGGCTTTTTATATATGCTAATCCGTGCAATAAATATTGTAAAATGGCTCTTCCACGGTTGCTACCAACTATATATTGGTACCCTTTTGAAATGCAGCTGCCTACATGGCGAGCCTCATTACAACATGCTTATTATATCACAGGCATCAAAATGGAGCTTGTGATATGTTGCCCATTAGAATGTCGCAGATATATTAGCTAGTACTATCTGTTCGGTTAGTATCAGTTAGATTAGCAGAGTGTTGGGTTAGATTACTGTCACAAACTGTTAGGGTCAGTCTCTGTTAGGTTTGGGGGTGGTTTAAGCTACTTAAGGTTATGCTAAGGTGAAAATTTGAACGACAACATTTGTTCATGAGCCACTTTGACACCCACAAAGTTTGATGCACGTGTTTCCATCTGCAACATGTTGACAGTAAATCCTATAAATTGGCCACAGAGTAGTTTTCTACAATGATAGGGCCAGTGCCCATGGCAAGGGTTTTAGATCTCCATGTTAGAGGTCATGCCATGGTAGGTAAGAGGTGAAAAAGATGCAAAGAGAGCGGTTTTACAGAAGGATCTCCTGGGTTGTTATACCAGTGTATATAGTAATTTCCAAAAAAAGCCTTACATGATTGTGGGTAATATTCCATTCCTGTACTTAAGTGCTGGTTTTGGCTATAGACATAGTTTTATTACTCTCTCTCTCTCTCTGTAGCTGTCCATGTTGTGTGCTTGTTTATGTAGTTGTCTATGGAAATGGAATCATCAAGATTCAGCGGCAGAAAGACTCTTAATTGTTGCGTCTATTTTAGACTGCCTTTAGAGTGGACTTTATTACATACCATCAAGGTTGGGTCAAGTAAAATATTATGTCCAAGGTGGGTGTGAGTAGTGTGCACTCTTTTTGTATACAAGGGTTTTAAAGCTTCTTTAAATGGGAATTGTACCCTTGAAATAAGTGGCTTTTAATATTTTTATTTAGAAAAACTTGCTTTAGGGATGTGTCTTTCCTACAGAAGATGACTTTAATACCAGTTTTTGCAGTTAAACTCTACTATAATCTATAATTGGACAGGGACATATTAGTACCTTAAGAAGGTTTTCATAGCCCAATAGAATCCTGGGTGGGGCTCACTCTCTATGGGTAATCTCATTCAGAATGTTAGTCTATTGTTTGGAGGCGAAAACTAGGTACAGACCTAAAAATGATTCACAGCAGTCAGCTGCAAATAATAATCTAAAAATATATAAATGGATATTCCTGACTGCTACATAAAGGACTTCTACCCAGGTAAGTGCTTCTGTTAAACACATTAAGAGACACTTATTCCTGTAGGTATATTTCCCCATTAAGTATTTTTGGAGACTTCAATATTTTTCATCCTTAT
This sequence comes from Rhinophrynus dorsalis, assembly GCA_037306005.1. Taxonomy (NCBI): domain Eukaryota; kingdom Metazoa; phylum Chordata; class Amphibia; order Anura; family Rhinophrynidae; genus Rhinophrynus; species Rhinophrynus dorsalis. The sequence continues at coordinate 99,927,606 of CM074720.1, forward strand.
TGTATTAATCCCACAGTGAATTGCTGCTTTGCTCAGCATCTGATTCCATTCATATCACACCTTTTTTAAATAAATTAAAATATTCCTGCACCGATATAATGGGAAGCAAAGCTGTGCTGTGATTTATCTGTCATCTAAAGAATCATCTGGAATTCTGTGGCAGTTGATTTGGGAGAAGCTGCAAATATTTAGATGGAAACTGTTGATGCTCTACTCTGAATCTACACCTCATGGGATTCTTGTCTGAAATGAGGATCGACATTTGGGTGTTTCCAAAGAGCATCTGCTTTGAGAGCTCAGGTTTTTGTATAGAAAGAACCAGATGTTATAACATGCAGAATATACTCACAAACTTGTATCCAGACACTTTAATCATTAGAATGCCAGAGAGGTATTCAACGCCAGAGCGATTGTAAGCACAAAATACGTGACGTGCCAGGACCGTCACCGGTCCTTCAGGACAAAAAAAAAAAAAAAAAAAAAAGCGGCGACTGTCCTGGCACTTCACTAGTCACTGCTATTGACTTTACATATTCTTAAAGTGCCTGATATGTAAAGTAAAATTTTTTTATTTATTTTTGCCTTCAAGTTTTTTGGGGTTTTTTTACACTTTATTATCCCTACCTATGAGCATGCTGAATTTCTGTTTCCAGAGAGACTGATGTCATGGAATATGAAAGCAGGGATAGTGTGATACAATGTAACACTATCATTGCGGCACTGAGTGTTCTGTATGCTGTATTTAATAGGCTGCTGCAGGGATCGTGTTACATTGTATCACTATCCCTGCTCTCACAGTCCTATCTTCAAGCTCCCTTGAAACACAGATTCAGGGAGCTCCCAGTCAGGGACCTAAAAGTATTATAAAAATAAATAGGTGATGATGGAAAAAATAATAGAAAAAAATAGGCAATGTGTTTTTTTTGCATATTATGCACTGGAATCATGTTCCTGTTACTGTCTATACCAGTCAGTCAATTTCCAGTATCCTGTACCTGCTACTGTTGATATCCCCACTCCATTTTCTCTGATTACTACTACAAAACTAACAAAGATCTCAGTCCAGTTTGCTCTAAGATTCTGCAGCAAGGATCCTCAACAAGCCTTTGGAATTGTCAGTTTTTCCCTAGCCAATTAACATGTGTGTCAATCCAAGTCCGTCTCCCAGATCAAGTGGGAGTGAAATATCTGACTTTGTGGTCCATAACTTTAATTTTGACTTCAGTCACAGCAAGCAAACACTTTCCAGCTCCGCTCTCTATCCAGCGCACTCTACCCTCCTCATAGACTGACCAATACACTACTACTACTCGTTACAGCGATATTGTTAAAGCAACAGCAAAGTGTAAAGTAAAAACATGAGTTGTAAATTACTGTGTATATGTATAATGCGTGTAATGCAGATTCTAGTTGATACATTTGTTTTAGCATAGATTATGGTATATACATGCATACATGTGCACAGAAGATGCTTTGCAAACCGTGGGTAGATCATTTATGAACAGAGAGCAAAGAATTGAGCCTTAGAGAACCCCACTTGTTACTTTGAGAGGAAGGGAAATATTGCCAACAATAGACACACGTTGCGTTCTGACTGATAAATAGGAACGGAACCAGTTTAGTGAATGAATACCCAGTCCTGAAGTTTGGAGTTTACTTATCAGAATACTATGGTCTACTGTATCAAAGGTCTTTACAAAATCTAGAAAATGGCTCCAGTAAGTTCACCATTTTCTATGCCAGTCTGGATATCATTTCAAATGTTTAGGAGGGCAGTAAAAGCAGGGTAAAAAAATGGTTAGTAGGGGCTATTTAACATCTGCAGAATAGCTTTCTCTGGCTAATGTAACAGACCATGCGTAATTAATTCCAATAAAGAAAGGAAATTGGAGTGAAATCTAAACTGGTGTGTGTTTCCACTCTTATTTTCTTCCTGTATCAGATTGCTGTGGCTTTCTTGCTTTAGGTTAGGCTAAGCACCGAGATATAAGGGGAAATGTACATACAGGAGTCTTGCCCCAGTGAGAATTAACCCTTTAAGTGCCAGAGGGGGTCTGCAATGCATTGCTTACCCCTCTGGCACTCCAAGGGTTAAAGGGCACGAATTGCCTTTTGTGCTATGTACCAGAGTATGCTGTATGACCTCTCTGAAGTGCTCTGCCTGTGCATTTGTATGCTCACCCATTTTACCTTTGTTTTCTGCTTAATGAATTACCCACTTGCCCTCAAATTGCATCCCTCCTCTTCACTCCTTCTGAGGCTGATAGTACTTCTAATCATTCACCAGGATATTTGAAATGTTTTAAATGAAGGAATGCAAATCCCATAAAGGTGAATGCTTCAACTGATTTGATAATTTTGATAGCTGACGATAGGAGGGAGTTTTCTATACATTTTTAAACCATTTTTATTCACATTCTAGTAAAGAGTGAATTTTAATTTAACTTTGAGAAAATAGATCCTTGAAAAGTTAGTCTCATTACTTATTTTTAGTTTGAATAATATATGTAGGTTTCTGTAAAGTATGCAACAGTAATTCCTAGAATGTATTTTCTGTAATGTTTTATCAAAAAAGTAATGGAAGTGCATGTATACAGAGCCTAGCAGGGGTGAGAAGCCTCCGGTTCTATTACTGTTCATTGACTAAAATTCCCATCCATAGGTTGCCATTGGCCATTTGAGAATGATGAAAGTTGTTCTCCGACAGACGCTGATGAAATGAAGGTTGTGCTTCCCACCCTCCAAATGCACAACAGCAATGATCATTTCTTAGTGTTGGGGTGAAAAATCTTTCTGTATGTCTGATCTGATGGGCAAAACAATGCAAGAGGGTTACTCTTGCCCTCATTCTTGTTTCAATGCCCATTAAAATTTTGAAAATCTAGATCAGGTATGTCAAACGTGTGGCCCCCTCACAGATGTTCTGCATCCTCAATAACCTTTTTAATTTTCATCACGGCACGCACAGCACAGCATCAGAACTGTTATTGAATGGAGCATGGGTGGAGTAGCAGTGTTAGACAGTGTATGTATGGTTCTGTGACTACCAGTGGACAGTGGAACAAGGCTGGGTTGTTAGTGCATCATAGATCCCAATTATATACATAAATATGTACATACATACATGCATATGTATTATGTACATACATACATATACATGCAAACCCTAGCAGACAATGTTCTGACTCTCAATTAAGGGAAATGTTGAATATGTGGCAATCAACTATATTTGAGTTTGCATGCCTGATGTTGATCATCTAAATTATTAGGTTCAATAGAGATATCTAGTAGCTTCCATGGGGATTATAAGAGAGTTGTAGTGACTGTAATCACATTCTAACATGAATGAGTTCTGTGTAATGTAATCTATTCATAAAATACAACACCCGCTTCTTGATACAGCCATCTCTGGAAGTGAGCAGAATATTGACTTATAGTTGTCATCTTCTTGCCTACTATAAATACAGAAAGGCTCTTGTACAGCGGTGGGAAAGTATGTACTGTGCTTAGGGCCTTACTATAATTAACCTCTCAAAATTTGAAGAGATTGTTCATCTGCTCACTTGCATCTATTATTTGAAAGTTTTAGCTACTGTGGGAAATTTTTAATTCACTGAGGTCAAGGGGTGGCCCAGCCAGGAGAACATTACCTCATATGAACTGATGCCAGCTTTGCCATTAAATTGTTTCTTTGGCATGGATCCACACTGTAAATTTTCTTTAACTGTCAGTCTATGTATATCTTATAATATAAAAGAAATTCAAAGTTGAATTCAATTGAAAAATGTTTCTTTATTATTTTCAACCAACACCACCTATTAAAACTACACAAAATCAATTTAAATTTTCATGCAGAAAGTAATAATGCCACACTGACGGACCATGAAAGCAAGTTCTTGTAAAATGTGTACTTTTTTTAGAATTTTTTTCAGATGGCATGCTTTACATTCTTTAACTATATTAACCCCTTATTGACTTCTTGGTTAATAAGAGTTCTATATGGCCACTTTAACATGTACAACCATGAAATCGACTGATTTCATGCTTTGTTAAACGCCATTCTATTTGTGCGGGTAACCTGAAGCAGCACAAATCCTGGTGATGCATCAGATAAGTTTGATGTGAATTTTCAGGAGATATTTCTTCCTTGTTTATGATGGCAGATGTTGTTAAATGAATTGGCATACTTGGCATGCCTTTTTTTGTCCTCACCATTACCCTTGGTAGTGAATGCTACAACTTCATTTTCCTTATTTAAAAAACAAACTCTGAAGGCTGTGTTTTTTAATTTTGAAGGCTGTCCTGCTGTAATTTGTTTGGTCTGAGGGGTATTTGCATCAAGCAGCAAATTGCTGAATGTGAAAGGAAATCTTTGATTACATTATGTTCTATCCCTTATTGTAAAGTGCTGCGGAATAAGTTGGAGCTACATAAATAAAAACAAAAAACATTATGAATTCACCATTTCCACGATGGGTGTATCGTATATGGCACTCACACATTCATTAGTCAATGAGCAAATACCAGATAGTCTCCATTCCAATCTGCCAGGTTCATCCTGGTGAATGCCATGGACAACTATGGGGCGAACACACATGTACATTTGCAGTATGCTCATGTGTTTGCGTATATCTTGGGAATAGCAGCATTCATGCCACATTTTTCTTGCTTTTCAATAAAATTGATCATTGATGGATACCTTTTGGTATTTATCAATGATCGCAGAGAAGAGAAGCATATGATATGCTGCGGTTATTTGGGGTCCATGATCTCTGTTGTTAGGAGTGAAAACTTTCACTAAGAGATCTTTGTATTTACAATGATTACAACAATATCATTTCGTACAGACTGCAGGTATAAGTTGCTCTTGATTTCAGCCTGTATTACATTTTGTTAACTGTGTTACATTGACATTGCCAAATATTTATACATAAGTCTATGGGTTGTGCTCAGGAAGCTCAGGAAGAGGTGCAGTTCTGGAGCAAATCAACTGCACCACAGAGGACAAATGAAAGTTCCAATTATTTTAAATTGGGTTTTTACCCCTTGATTGCTAGAGGAGTCTCCGATGCATTTGAGATGTCTAGCATTCAAAGTGTTAAAAGCCACATTTAAATTGAAACATTCTGAGAATTTTACCTTACCTCTTCTTGTGTCATGGATGTCAGTTGGGGTCTCCAACCCAGACCTCCTTGGCAGGTCTAATTCTTTCCAGCAAAGTAACTGTTGCTTGTTCATATATTTTGCATTGTATCTGTTTGCTGATCCCCAGTTTAGGTCTGAGTTTAATTCACAATATACAAAAGACTATATCAGTCAGAATGAAATAAGCCATAAAGTGATCCTCACCTACTGTCCTTTAGAATTATGTAAACATTTTTAAGATTGCAAAATGTAAGAGGCCTGCTGCACGGTTCAAATGATATAAATAAATATATGAGCATAAATATACAGAGAAATGCACTGGTCAACACTCTAGCAAAGAGAGTCTTAATGAAGTCAGTATCTCTTTCATGTTCCCCCTTTACAAATCTATTGTTTGCCCATTTCTCTCATCAGCCACCCTCCATTGTTAGCAATGCCATGTTTGACCCTCTCTCTCCCTAACACCCCTCATACATTTAGAAGCTCCAAGTTTGTACCTCTCTCCTACCCCTTGCCTCTTATACTTAGAGCCCCTTGTTTGCCCCTTATACATCACTGTATGTTTAGAGGCCCCAATGTTTGCCCAACTCCTGTACTTATAGAAGCCCCAATACAGTCCCTCTCTCCCGCTACCTTTTTACAGTCTTTGTCTTTGCACCAGTGATAATGGTGCTTGAGTAGAATGTCTCTCTACTTTTGTTTTTTGTAATGTGGTCTCTGCTGGAACTGACTTCACCATCAGACAAATTTACAGACGCCCTCTGCCCAGCTCACACATAGTATCACTGAGCTGGGAGCTGTGACTACCAGTGGGATTGTGAATGAAATCTGGGTTGTTGAAGTGTGCATGTGATTCTTTGGCTACCTGTGGGACAATGCATGTGTTATTCTGTCACTGCCAGTGGATAGGGACAAGGCAGGTGTGCCAGGTAGTGCATGTGTGATTCTGAGGCTACCACTGGACAGTGGAACAAGGCTGGGGTGTCAGACTCTAGCGTGATTCTATGATGAGGAATTTATTAATTAGCTGTCCTTTGATAAAGGCAAGATGTGGGTTTGAAATATTGATTGAATACATTCTTGTTCTTTGCACAGAAGGGCCTGCAAATGTAGCTATTTTCCTGGTTAAAAAACAAACAAACAAATATGTTTTACACAAATTATGAGCTACTTATTCCAATAAGATCCACTACTGGTAAGTGCTGACACACAAACATCTAGTCTGAACTGTTGTCCTCTCAGGACGCCGTCTGTGGAGGATTCATATATGAGCATGCAAACTGTGGTTAGATTTCAGTTAGTGATGTAGATAAAATGATTCCTATATTTGTTATCTCAATTAAAGGTCAAGTCTACCCCCAAACTACTTGGTCTTAATTAACTTACAGAGATATGTTGGCGTTATTTACAATGTTGTGAAATAAGTTCTGTTTTATTTTGATGCTTAACCCCTTGATTGCCAGAGAGGTATCCGACGCATTGCAAAGCAATGTGTCGGATAACTCCCTGGCACTCAAGGAGTTAACTATTCTTGCTGGTAAAATTCCATTGTTTAACATGCTTAGCTCCCTGAATGCTAGAGATGACTTGTAACACATTTGTGGGGGACGAGCACCCATTCATGTTGGGTTTTGCAGTACAACTCTTCCATTCACTTCAATGAGATTTACTTTCCTCACAGATGTACAAAAAATACTAGAAAACAGTCATAACTAGGAACAAAACTAGCATTCAGGGGGTTAAAGTCTCATATAAATCAAGTTTAGGAATTCGTACTTGTCCCCTTTTAGTGCAGTTGGTTTGCTCTGGGATTGCTCCCCTTTTCTTAGTACATCAGCTTCACTGTATATAAAGTTTCAATCTTATACAAATCCACTCTTAGTCATTTACACATATATTGCCTGACACACCAGCCTTGTTATCCATTACTTATGTTTGTTCTCTGGAACCCCTTGTGCTTCTTTATGGAACCCTGGAGCTCCGCAAAACAGTTTGAGACCTACTGCAATACTTCACTGCGTGACACCTATAGGATAATCCACCACTGCATTGAGCCTAGTAGGAAAATGCACCATTTCTTAAAACCAGAGATTGTGTCTGCTTGGGCACAGGTGATATTCAGATGCCCAGTCTTTGATTCCCTCACCTTTGTTCAAGTTTGAAAATCATTAATCTGGTGAGGACTAGAGTACTGTAACACATTACAGAATAAATGTTATTCACCCATCATTTGTACGCAAAATAAAATATAAGCTTATCAGGATTTGTGATTATACCCATAGGAATGAGTCCTTAATTATATAGATGTCACCATACAGCAATCAGGCTAACTTTTTTTTGTTTTGTTTTTTTTCTCTTTGAATTCTGTTATAGTGCATAGTAGGATAGTGACGTTTCTATCTTAAAGGGATAGTAATGCCCTCTTATAAGTTTATGCTACATTGTAGCTTTAAAAAAAAAAGTTACGTGGAAGATGTCCCATCTCTCAGAGCTTTATGGTTTGAGAGGTATTCAGAGCTAAAGTTCCCCTCTCTCTTCCCTTACACTGATGTCAGTGCTCTACTGACAGCAGGCGGTCCCTGTCCTGGGACCAGCCGGCGACTCTTCAGCAGAGCCGAAATAGACATTTAAAAAGAACTACTTCATTGGAACCATCAGCGTTCTACTGACAGCAGGAGGACCAGCCCGCAGCTCTTCAGCAGAGCTGAAATAGCGATATATATAAAAAAAAAACAAACAAAAAAAACTACTTCACTGGAACGGTCTACAAAGTGTGCCTGGTTTGAAAGCACACTTAGTAGACCATTCCAATAAAGAAGTTATTTTTAAATATCGCTGTTTCAGCTCTGCTGAAGAGCCGCCTTGAGTCAGACCACACAAGTCTCCATCTGTCAGCTTTACAGCTGACATGAGGGAGGGGGGACTTTAGCTGCAAATATCTCTCAAACCATAAAGGTATGAGAGATGGGACTTGCTCCACATAATTATTTTTTTTTTTAAAGTGCAACACATTGAGAAGCAATGTGTTGTGCACTCCTCTGGCACTCAAATGGTTAAAAGAGGGCAATACTAACCTTTAAGTCATTAACAATATTCTAAAGGATCATCGGGGAGTAAAGAAGTTGTTAAATTCACATGAACACACACGTAAACCTTTCATAGTTTGATAAACTGAAGTTATACAATTATCTTGTTGTTTTTGACTATGCAGTATAAATCTGCTTTGTCTGACATACCAAAGACTAGTCTCCTGTTCTCTGAAATATTGATGGTTGCCAATTGTAGGCACCCCTAGGGACTTTACACAGTGAAGAGAGCCAACTGCTGAGTATCAGCTTGCCTGAGTACAGAAGGCTGTGTATTTCTGTCTGACAGACACAGCAGGAAGTGAAGAGAGTAACTTGTATTTGCATTAGCGTTCTTTAAGATGTCTTGCTGGAAATACAACAAAGAGCTATATTGTGTGTTTTTCTTCAACTTGCTGCCATCATTTTCTAAAAACGATCAAAACCAAACATTGGAATCTAATATTTCTTAAACATATTATGTTGTAATGCAACTGAGAGCTCCCTGAAAGCCAGGGAATTAAAATGGAAGAGGAGGAGTGTGTAAACATGTTTCCTCAAGGTCCAGCCTAAAAAAGAACAGTAAACAAATGGCCACATACTACTAAATAATGCAGTGTCTTTCAAGGCAATCATGTGCAAAATGAGTTTATACAAATTATTATATGCAATCGACAGTTAGGCTAATTGGCTACCTCACAGTCTGGTGCACAGTGTACATACTAAGCATTATAAATCTACCCTATTGCTGGAGGTCAACTAAAGCTTATTATGTTTTACAGCAGGTGTTTTTATTATTTTATATAAACTGCATAAATAGCTAAATTGGCCTTGCCTGAGGGCTGCAAAAGGTACCCCGGGCCTCCCTAATGTAAACACTTGAAGGCTTGTTAGGTCTCTAGACCATTTATGCAATCAAAAGTACACCTTACTAAGATGGTGCTGGGATGGGCCTCTAATTTTTTTTTATTCTATTGTTATAGAACAATGGTCAGAGAATAAACCATTATGTTAACATCCATTACAATAATTTTTATCTTGACTAAAGATAGGCTCTTTAAAGGGATAGTAATACTTCGTTTTATCTTTATTTTATTTTGTAGGCATTAAAAAAACATGAAGAACGATATGTCTTATCTCTCAGACCTTTATGGTTTAAGAGATATTCACAAGCAAAGTCCCCCCCCCCCCCCGTTCAGCCAAATCAGAAGGGAGCTGCCCAGGTAGACTGCAGAGAGGGACAATCTTCAATTAAGATAAGGGAAAAAGCTGAAAAACTTGTCAAGGGGGGAAGGGCTTTCATTGTTTTCATAGGAATAAGAGTGTCCCCTTCTGTTATCTGTCCAGTCTTACAACCAGATTCACATCTGAGAAGAGATGGCTTACACTAGGAAAAAGGGGCGGGAGGGGGAAACTTTGCTTGTGAATATCTCTTAAACCATAAAGGTTTGAGAGATAAGACTTATATCATTCTTCATGTTTTTTTAATGCCTACAAAATAAAATAAAGTTAAAACGAAGTATTACTATCCCTTTAAACTAAAACGAAGGAAGGGATTTTTTTTTATAATAAGGGCAGTAAAGTTATGGATTTTTTTGCTTCTGGATGGTGTTTGCGCAGGTACTGGAATTTCTTTCAAAAAAAGTAATGGATCTAGCACAAAGCAATACTGAGAATTATGATGGTTGGTTTCAGAGCAGATAAGATGTTGATCCAGGGAAATATCCAAATTCCATCTGAATTTTTTTTTTACTCACTTGGGCTTGTTTTTCCCTTCTTCAAGACTAAAGGGGGTGATATGGCATGAAATGAATTTGATGGACACATATCATTTTTTTTTTTTTTTTTTTTTTTTTTTTCAACCTTAACTGTTTCTAAAGATCTTTTCATAATCTTTATACATTCGTTCTAATTGTAATGAAAAGTCTCAATTGTGACTTAAGTGACATTTATACAACGTTTCCCCATCATTTTGACATTTTCTAACTCTCATTTACTTGTCTACTATTGAGATTATGCCAAGAAGACATTGGTGGATAATTTTTATACATTGAAAGAGACACAATTCTTCCTGTATTTCTCTCAGTTTAGAAAATCAGACAGTGAAAATCAAACATTAGTAATGTACCAGCTGTAGAATCTGTTCTGAGGTAGATAAAATGAATACCCAGGACATACTTGAAAATGAAAGATAATCTCTATGTATCCTTCCAAGTAAAATAAAAAAAAATTGGATTTTTTTTTTTTTTTTATCTAGGATCAGAGAAAACATTTCCCCAAAGCTTGGGCATTTTTGCCTATTCATCTTTAGCCAGGCCCTCTCTGAACTCTGGTTTATGTCATGTTGAAACAATCCATGCAGGAGTAAAGATTAATTGTAATGTGGAGTTTGTTAGAATTGTTTCTTTCACAGATCTGTGACAGTATACTTTGCAAAACTTACACAGTTTTGTGTTGGAGACTGGCTGTATTCTTTATAACATTTTATATATCATCAGTGAGTCTATTCCAAAAACAATATGGTTTCAATAAATGTTTTGGAACAGTGATTCTCAGCAGCTTTCGGGTACTCTGGTATGTCACTGCTTTTATCTCACAGATGCCTCTTGATGTCTGTGCTGGGGACATTTGTAGATTAAACCAGTGATTGTTCTCAACCGCAATCCAGGCCTTAAGGTGTCACACTTTCCCAGATAAACTGTCTGAGACTGATGTATAGAGAAGAAGAAAATAAACTGAAAGAAGTAAAAATTCCCCAAATTCCCATTGATTAGCCCCTTTGAATGTTAAAGAAGGAACACTTTACAATGCATTGTAGAACTCTCTTGCATTTAGTGGGTTAAAATGCGGTTTAAATCCCCCGAATAGCCTCAATTCTTCTTAGTACATCAGCCTCTCAAGTGTCACTGTAATTTTAATTTTATTGCTACACCTGGATGTGTTTTGGCCTGGACACACAAACACCATGTGATTTGTATTATAAGATATATATGCTATTTTGTTTTAAAAGGGATAGTAATGTCTATATTAAAGTGCAGCTCTGAGTCTTCTTTATGGTTTTTATAACACATAGCACTATGTTTAATTACTTACAGTTCTGTAATCCAAAAGCTACTCAAGCTGAAAGAATCCCCCCCAGCCCCTTTCCGTGTGTCTCACACTGCCTGTAAGTGGGGTCTGGATGGATAGCAGTGAGGGCCAATCTTCAGCAAGCAGAAGGAAAATCCTGCCCTCCTTCATCCGAGGTGTGGGAGAGGAAGGGTTTTCCTTATACTTATTGTGTATAGATTGTCCCTTTCTGCATCCATCAGGTCCCATAACCGGATTGCAGCTCTAAGGTGGAGGCGGCCAGAAGGAGCGGGAGGGGGATTCCTTTACCTTGAATAGTTTTTGAGCTGCAGAACTGTAGGCAATTAAACATAGCTCTGCGTGTTATAAAAACCATATAGAAGACTCAGAGCTGCATTTTAAAATAGACGTTACTATCCCTTTAAAGAAGACTATGGCACACTATTTTTAGGACTCTGGGAATTCAGACCTTTGCCTCTGTTTGCTGAAAAGTGTTTCATAATTTCAGTGAGTGGGGGAGGATGCCTTGCTCACCTTTCTGGCACTGAAATTGTTAATATAGGAGTAACATCTCTAACATTCAAGAGGTTAAAATTCCGTGTATGTTGTGACTTGATGTAATGCAAACAAGGATTTTAATAGCAGCATACAGAATTTATAACATCTTAACCTCTGAGGACCAGAGGGGTGTCTAATGCATTGTATACACTGCAGTGGTCCTCAATAGGTTAAATGACCAGTTTCTATACACCATGACATAGAATGGTTTTACACACTAAATATGTATCTATCTGTCTCTCTCTAGCTATCTCTCTATATATCGATGTATAATATGTATTTTATTTATTAACCCTTTGAGTACCAGAGGGGTATGCGACACATTGCTTTGCAATTCGTTGTGTACCCCTTTAGCACTCAAAGGGTTAATGTGTGTTATTATGATTATGGAGTTGGATAGACCTATTTGCTGGAGTTGGCTACAGTCTGGGTTGATCCCAGGAAGTCCTTGGTGCACCTCTTGAATATTAAAGTTGTTTGTGACCTCCTTAGTATCCAGATGAGTTCACTGGCTAAAGCAGAACTACCACCATAGGAAAAGTCACCCTGCAATAATTAAGCAGGTGGCGACTATCTTAATAATAGTTATATTACCTCTCAGAACTACACGATTCTACAGAAATCCTTACTCTTCGGTGACTGACGGCCAGGTTAGTGCAGTCTGCACGCCTGTGTCGTCAGTCCCTTCCGGTGTCTTTTGGTACAGTGCAATGCTTCTGAATGGAGACCGGGACTGACAGCGCAGACACGCAGACAAGATGTCTGCACTGATGCCTGGCTTACAAGTCTTACTTTGTTTTATCTTTATTTTATTTTGTAGGCATTAAAAAACATGAAGAACGAAATAAATCTGATCTCTCAAACCTTTATGGTTTGAGAGATATTCACAAGCAAAGTTTCCCCCTCACGCCCCTTTTACCTAGTGTAAGTCATCTCTTCTCAGATGTGGAATCCAGTCCATAGACCAGACAGATAACAGCAGGGGGCAATCTTCTTCCTATGAGAACAATGAAAGCCCTGCCCCCCTTGACAAGTTTTTCAGCTTTTTCCCTTATCTTAATTGAAGATTGTCCCCCTCTGCAATCTACCTGGGCACCTCCCTTCTGCTCTGACTGAACAGTGTTACATTAGTAAAAGGGGTGGGAGGGGGACACTTTGTCATTGAATTACTCTTGAACTACAACTCTGACAGAATTGAAATAACACTCTCCAAAGTCCAAATACTATGATGATTAATTAGAGCTGCTTTTATTATGAAACATTACTATCCCTTTAAGCTAGTCGCCACCTGCTTAATTATTGCAAGGCAACTTTACCTATGGTGGTAGTTCCACTTTAAATGTCTGTCATCTTTTGTACTATAGAGGCGAACCTTATTTGCTTCATATTTTCCTTTGGCCTCTAAACACGTGCTGGGCATGCTACCAATTTTCTTTTCTTGGTACATTATTTAGTATTCTAAACCTATAATGGCAGGTCGTATTACAGGCATACTCTTCTTGTCTGCTAGTCTATTTTGTTTGCATTTTAAGAATGTTGATTGATTTCCAAATAAACCCCCAAGCTGCTTTATCTATCCATCTGTATTTTTGTTATCTGTAGGAATTTTGTAATGAGGGTGAGATACAGACCATCAAATTTTCAGCTGTTTTTGTTATTTTTATTCCTGTCATTATTGCACTCGTTTTTATAGAAGGGCAAAAATTATTTTGTTCCCTATGACATGAAAGGCATTAAATTCTGTTTATTCTGGTTAATGTTTTTTCTGGCTTTGGCGTTTGTTTCTTATGCTGAAGGTCCATTAAAATCTAGGATGTCATCACAGCTAGCCACTAGGCAACCTTTCCCATTCCGGCTTTTGCAATACAACTTCCATTTTCCCAACCATCTTTTGGTTGAGTGGCAACGATTAGAGTTGTAGTGCTTGGCAGGTGGAGTGCCAAAACTTGCCAACCCTTCATTAGACCATCACAAGCTCTTTCTTTAGCCTTCCCACTAGAGGAATCCAGATTGAAGACCTGTGTTGGAGCAACATGATGCTTGGTAAATGTTTTCATTAACTTAAAAAAAAAAATGAACAAGACTCCCCAAGGATTTGTAGGCTTATTTTTCTCTCAGGGGTTTGAGGAGTTTGTCTCCCCTTGCAGGCTAATGGCAAGAGTGGAAGCAGACACTGTTGATTGTTAGTGTGCAATTTTTCTGCCTTCTGGCATGTCCCCGGTAGCAGGCATACTGTTTTACAGTTATCATGTTTGTTTTTCCTTTCCAAATTTTTGTCCTTGTCTTATTTCTGTTTGTTTTTGTTTGTTTTTTTGGCTTGGTGTTTTTATTGGGTGTGGGCCTCCTTAAGCCGTCATGGTCGCTTACTATGGAAGTTTTCTGTTTATTTTAGAAGGTCCACAACAATATGCCTTGACTTATAATTAATCTATATAAAGTACCTGACCTGCAGCCAATTACCTACCATAGTTTATAGGTGATGTGTAGCAAACAAATGGCTATTTGTTTGCTTTAGATCATAAATTACTGTAAATCTATTGGTTGAAATGGGTATACCAGTCACTGTGCAGTTAATGAACTAGTTTCCTGTGCAAGGTTGGACTCAGTACAACAAAAACTATCTTGGCCTTTTCTAATGATGACATTTTCTCAGCTCTAGTACCAGAATGTGACTGATGTTTTGAAATGTAACTGTATATACAATGCCTTTTATAGGCAGAATGTTGAAGATAAAAACTTTAGACCTAGGGTATCAGACTGCATTCCTAATGGTAGATATAGTGCATCATTTTTGAGATATCTTTGATACTGCACAGGTGTTAAAGTTAAAAGAAACTGAACTGTTGTACCACCTGTGGAAAATCAGGGTCCATCTCTATCTTGGAATGCAGTTTGATACCCCTGATTAGACTACAGTTGTATACCTAACATAATTTTTTTTTTTAATAAGCTTGTATCTGGGTATATTAGCCTAAAATGTATGCTTAATCATGATAAATATTAGGAGGATACACTAACACGATTCCATGCTAAAGTGAGCAGTGACATTGATCTATTTCTGCTGCTCATGCCTGACTCCTTTGTACTAAGGTGTATATGGACAAGTTCTCCCATTAAAACTGCTTGAGCCAAGAAGAGTGCAGTAGAGGAGTGAGCCTGTTTGTCCTTTGTGGAATTATCTTCCTCAACATCTTGTTTGTCACCATGTACTAACAATGGGCAGTGGAAAAAACGTAATATTAGTCCATTTTTCTGTGCATGCTTTAGAGGAGATATTTGGAGATCACTTGGATGCAAGTCTTGATGATGACCGACTTATACAATCAGAAAATGAACTACATTCACCCAATTGTGTTACTTTATGATTTTTTATGTTCGGGATTGGCTTGGCACCAAACTCCACAGTTGGAAGAGGCAGAAGCATCAGAAGTAATGTGAAGAACACTTTTCTGCAAAGAATTACATGAAATGTGTGATCTTTCTAGCAGGGACAGATATGTATAATTAGAGAGTCAGCCCCTCTTTAAAATACCTGGTAACGTAAATCAGTAAGCAGGAGGATTGTGCTCCCTAAGACTGAGCGTTGTGGTCAGTATTTGTAGTTAACGAAAGAAACGTCTGCACCTGACCTTTACAAATAACCTGTGCCTTTCTATATGTAATAAACAGTGTGGTTTAGTAATATACAGTATTGTGCAGGTGTGAAAAAATGGTGTAAAGTAAGAATGCTTTCAAAAATAGACATGTTAATAGTTTATATTTATCAACAATTAACAAATTGCATAGTGAGTGAACGGAAGAAAAATCAAATCAATATTTGGTGTGACCACCCACACTTCATTACCACTTGGCTAAAAAAAATAAATAAATAAAGGATTTTATCTTTGGTCTATTCTGTGCATATTCTGGCTCTTTTTGTTACAATGCCAGGTAGGTTGAATTCGAAGAGGGCCATGGTTCTCAAACGTGGTGAAACCCTCTCCAACAAAATATCTGTGGAACTGTAACAACGAAACCCTCTAAACTCTTGAATTCTAGAGCAGTCTCCTGTGCATTGCTCTGTATATAAGGATTTAACCATAACAATATCAAATGTATTTGAATGCTAGTTTTTACTGGTACTGTGCTAGTAAATTAAGCCTAGTTTTCATTGGAATTGTCAAGTGTTACCACTGGTTTTATCTAACAGATTCCCATTGAAAAATGCGGGCAAATCTGCAGATAAAACATTTGATAGTGATCAACAGCAATACATTCTGGGCCTTAATTGGCTATTATTAATTCTATCAAAATAAAATTCAACTGATTACAGTACTTTAATCTATACATGTGACAGAACCACATATGCACTGTCTGGTACCTCTCGATCCAATATCCACAATTACATACATATGTTCTATTCAATTTTGCAGTTAATAGTGGGATTCCACAGAACACAGTTGAGAATTGAAATAAAACTGACATAGACAATCTTCATAAGTAACATAGTAAATTAGGTTGAATAAAGACACAAGTCCATCCAGTTCAACCTTTGCCTCATACCCCAGTGACTGAGAATTTTATAGCTTGCCTGCTACCAGTTAAGTTAGTCTTTATCAGACCTTCCTGATCTGCCTACTGATAAACAGTATAATTCTGTATGTTCCATTTTGAAAGAAATGTATCTAATCTTCTCTTTAAATGTATCCGTTGTATTCTCCATAACTACCTCCTTGGGCAAGGAATTCCACAATTTAACAGACCGTACTACAAAAAACCCTTCCTCTGCTGAAGTCTAAACCTCTTTTTCTCTAATCTCAAGGGGTGTCCCCTGGTCACCTGATCAGGCCTTGGAATAAATAGCTCTTCTTCTATATGACTTTTTCTGTTAAACTCATTCATTCTTGGTTATCCTTTACTTGTAAAATGTATTGGATGTACTACTATTTCTCCATTCTACATCATTCTCCTAAATTATCTCTTTGATTTTTGTAATCTAACATTTTACATAGTGTATATTGCAGATATTAAATCAAACTCTTTAAAAAACAATTGTGTTTTGGCTGTGGACAAAAATGCTGTTCTTAGAATGTACATAGTCACATGGG
This sequence comes from Rhinophrynus dorsalis, assembly GCA_037306005.1. Classification (NCBI taxonomy): domain Eukaryota; kingdom Metazoa; phylum Chordata; class Amphibia; order Anura; family Rhinophrynidae; genus Rhinophrynus; species Rhinophrynus dorsalis. The sequence continues at coordinate 99,944,530 of CM074720.1, forward strand.
TAACTGCACCATGAAATTCTTTAATTAATCGACTAATCGGAGTCAATAACTGTAATTCTTTGGAATCCAATCCAGTTCCAAGAACTCTCTTAAATATTGCAGTGTAGGACAGTTAGAATCACAATGTGTTCTTGCTAGTTACCTTCTTTTCCATCTATTCTTTTCATTGGCAAAGTGCAGTAATCTTGTAAAATTATATCTTCCCAGTGAACTCTAAACTGATCTCCGTTTCATTGTGTATAACATGTTGGTTCTGGACCCCACAACCACAGTGGAACAAAAAACATGAGTGTTTGTTTAGTCTTTGGGAAACTACGTGTGATTGTACCTTTTGAAAAACATATTTTTGCAAAACTATTTACATTCCAGTTTGTGTTAACAATTTTAAAATTACCAAGAGCAATGATTTGTCTACATTTATGTATTTACATTTTTTATTTATTATTTTTAGAATGATGGGTTTAATTAAATATAGAAGTGGTTATCAAACCCATTTATTGTAGTAGGTCTAAATAAAGAAGCATTCCTGGTCTAGAAATGTAAACTTACTGTAAATTTTGAGGCCATAGGATAAAAAGGGTTTGGTTATGGTTTTTGTCTGATTGTCTCTATTTTTATGAAATGCTGGAAAAAAATTTAAAATGTCATACTTATTTTCTTTTTTGTACGCTCTGCAAATCTGAATGTCTACTGCAGAACGCACTGTTTCATGGGCAGTAGAAGTCTGGTTTCTTCCAACTTCCGGACCTTTAGACTTGCTATTTCTCCTTTCCTCTGCCTTTTGATTAAGCAGATCAAGGAGCTTCTAGTTTTTGGCCCCCACAATGTTGTCACAGAGCTCTTGATAAAGAGAGAGACTAAGAAAGTGAGAGGAAAATAAGTGCATTAGAGAGAGTGGTGAGTGCTAAACATTAACGGGAAGAAAGAGAGTTTGCCTCAGACTGTTAGCTGCTGGGGAGGAGAAAAATAATTACTGCAATATAGAGGTGCTAGTGATAAAATAACAAGCTTCTTACTGCTGGAGCACCCATTCAATGACATTTTGACTCACCAAATGTGTTTTTTTTCTTGTTTGTTTGTTTTTTAAGAGGCACTGCATTCTGGTTGAAAAAAAAATATATATTTTTTTATCCTAATAAATACAGTGAGATAGCTCAGTTGCTTGATGCACCATTTGTAGAATCCATTCAAACCTCAGGGTCAGAGTGGACAACTCTTAAAATAAATATATAATATTAGGTGACAGACAGCTGACTGGAACCCTGATGTGAGCTGTGTGACTGAGGCAAACTTGATAGGTAGCAGACGAGACTGAATATTTTGTTGAAGGCCAAGGTATGACATCACACTTCATCAGTTCTGTGTACTTTAGAGTAAAAACACACACAGTAGTTGAGTAATGTCCAGTAAACGCACAAGGGGGAGTAAAGTTGTAGTTCAATAACTGATTGCAGCCTTGGTTGCTGCACCTTGTGCAATAAATGATGATGATCCCTCTCCTTCCGGGGATGATGCAGTTTGTCAAGGTCGTACCAAATGTTCCACCAGCGCCAGTACTATTTATTAAAAAAAAACAAAACACATAAGAACACTGAAAACGATGAGTCACGTTCTACGTGTAACAACTGAATCAACTTCTGCATCTCACAGTGTGACATGCAAGCACCAACACCTGTCCTCAAAGTAGTAGCAAACTTTGTGAAAGTAAAAAGAAATTTGACACCTCTAAAAGCTTAGAGGAATATAAGGGTAGTGGGAAAGAAGCAGTGGATGATGATGCTGCTGCTGATGTAGATCTAGAATATATCCCTCCAGCATCCTCCTCTTGTTCAGATACATATAAAGTTGAGCATGAGAGAAACATAGAAACATAGAAGATTGATGGCAGAAAAAGACCACCTGGTCCATCTAGTCTGCCCTAGTCTGACATTGCCAGAAACTGAGCTGAAAAGCAAAGGATCAATTTCCCACCACTGAAAAGGAGCGTTGTGCCTGTCTATAAGCTGTTTGAGGAAAAAAATTGGAAGGTCTGACCCTGGAAAGTCAAAGATAACTAAAAATACAGTCATCCTGTTGGTCGTCAGCAGCAGCATCACCACTTCCAAGTCCAAGCCCCACTCAGCCACACACACACTTGTGTTGAGTAACTTGCAGCAACAACAACAAAGGTTAACATCTACAACCTTAGCTATGATGAGTGCCACTCCTGCTGCTGGAACTGCTGCACCTTTGACACCTTGTAGTAGTAGCAGTAGAATTGCATCAACATCTAGCCCCAGTAGTAGTAGCAGCCCCTCAGGAACACCAAAGTCCATGAAATCCACAGTATGGAGATACTTCATTCAGGATCCAAAAGCTAAGCATGCTGCTGTTTGTTAGTTCCCAGGGCTCTTGGGTAGATAAGATAACTGTGCCGCTTCAAACAGTTTTCCAAATAACCGGTATGGCTCCTGGTGCAGAGAAGTATGATGTCTATGGATTCGGGGTAGGGGATGAGGAGAGTCGTACACAGAGTGCCTACACATACTGCCACCACATGACTTTAAAGCAGTAGTTACACAGTTCTTCTACTATGTACTTCCATTCCACACTTACTAAATTCTTAGAAATAAGTCAAAACCTGCACAAACATAATGTAAAAGTAAGCCTATGGAATAGTAATAAACTTGCCAAAATGTTGGCGATTGACATGCTGCCCTTTTCTTTTGTTGAAAACCGATGCTTTGATGTCATATGTTGCACTGCTGGAATATCCCAAGCCACGATTATTTGTTCAAGGATGGTAGTGCCAATGTTACATAAGCAGCAAGTTAGTATTGGATAGAAAAAACAAAGTTATTCAGCCCACTAACAACCTTTTCAAGGCATATGATGTTGTAGGACTCACAACTTTAGCTTTCAGTTATTTATTTCTCCACTTCATCCCTCAGAAGAAGTAATATTATGGTAGGAAATGTTCCAGTCATAGGAAACATAGGTGAAAAATTATTGGCAATGGCGAAAAAAGGAGAAAACGTTTGAGAAACATTGTTTGAAGGAAATTTTTCTGACTTTTCGCCCACCCCTACTTATTTGTTGGTAATCTAACTAGCATAAAGTACAATGGTTTAATACAGAGGATAGAATTCTGAGCAAATACATTGCATCATAGGTTAAACAAAAACTCCTGTTGAGGTTAAATGGTGATAACAGATGAGATTTGGTACCATGTTAGCTGTAGAAATACAGGAGGCACATATAGTTTTTGATACCTTTTATTAGCTAACTAAGCAGATTTAGAAATCAAGCTTTCAAGACCTTAGGTCTCTTCCTCAGGCATGTTATACAGATAAATATGAAAACCTCTCTCTTAAATACAAGTACACATTGCATTTAGCATGGAAATTAGATAAGAGAACTCAGTCCAGATCCAGATACTTTGATCAGTTAGTGGTAAATTGCACTCTTCTTCTGAGGCTTTAGAGGTATTTACGATGCTCTTGGGTCTGTTGGAAAGGTCAACCCACTAAGTGATAATATGACAAAATCTCCCTGTCCTTATTCAAACCATTACAAATAGCATTCAATTTTAACATTAATTTTACCTCCCATACCTTTCTGTCCCTCTGAGTGCGGAACCGTCCCATCAATACAGTTAAGTTAATGTCCCTGACACTGTGCCCATTTTGACAAAAATGTTCTCCCACTGGTGTCTCTGTCTTTTTGTTATTGACACTGGATCTGTTTGAATTAAACCTCTTATGTAGTGCTTGTCCCGTTTCCCCCACATACAGAGCTGTTGGGCATTTTGCACACATAAGGTATATTACATTGGATCATTTACAGGTGAAGGTACCATTGATCTTATGGTGTAACTGGGTGTTTGGAATTGGTATCTTGTCCGTGGTGTAAATGTGTGCACAGGTTTCACATCTCTCTTGTAGGCAGGGAGATGTGCCATTTTTTTTGTATTTTTATTCAAGGCACTCCTCACGATCAGTTTTTTCAAATTGGGAGGCTGTCTGAAGGAGAATAAGGGAGGCTGTGGGAATATGTTCTTAAGTCTTTCATCCGTATGTAATTTTGTTTGAAGTTCTCTTGATATTTTGCGTAGAACTTCAGCCTGGGGGTGGTAAGTGACCACCAGTGGCACCCGGTTAAATGGGGCTTTAAATGAGAAGCAACAACATTTAATAATAACCTCACACGGGCCTTACTATAGCCATCAAATTCTAAAGACCCCGCCACATTTTTTTCTTTTGTTCAAGAGATGATATATTCAATCAGTTCTGGATGTCATATCCATGGAGGCAAATATGACAATTTCAGCTACTTTTTACTGAAGCAGCGAGTCAGCCTACTTAAGTCTTTATGGACCAGAGGTCCATAAATCAATGCATTGCACACCCCTCTGGTCCTTAAAGGGTTAAGTATTCCTTTTGCAGTGGCCAGTTTATAGCCTTTGGTCCTACCTCAATGGACATAACACACAGGATTGATTCACTGTTATCTCTTGAAGGATACATTTCATTAGGATTTTCTGGCCAAACTAAGGTAAGTGGGGGGTTATTTTGGGGAGTTGTTACTTCCACTTTAAAAATTTCAATGTTGGGAAGATCTCCAATAGATACTGGTTGGCTCCAAAATTGCTTCAGTTCTTAATCAATCAGTCGGTATCTGCTTAAGCATTGTAAGTGGCATTTTCCCTTCTAGTCTCTTAGGTGCTATAGAAGTCTCCACTATATTGTAACGCAGTGCATCAGAGACCCCACTAGGGTGCAGTGGGTTATACAAACAATAGCAAATGTTTAGGGCAGGGATTGGACATAAGTTTTGCACCAACTTAATTGCCTGAGGAGGCAAATAATAGTGTTTCAGAAAGTTTATTTTTGTTTATATCTTCATGGGATTACTATTGAGTGTATTGGGATATTTACTGGTCAAGCAATGCTTTTAATAACCCTCTGACACTCAAAGGGTTTTAAGTGTTAAATGACCTTTCCATGACTTCTTAAGTTTTCACTTGTGAAAGAGAAAAGCTATTTAAGTAGTGGGGTGGTCTGCAGCCCAAGTACTTTGAGTTATTTACTTCACAATAAGACTCGACCATACACTAACACAGTACATCAAAGGAAGACATCCCTTTCACTAATTACTAAATGATTTGCAACTATCAGTTGTCAACCTTCTGTAGTTTTATACTCTACTATTCCCACAACTGATACAGGAAATGAGCTAACACAAGATGAGATGAATATTGTAAGTTGATGTTGTGTGTATTTAGTTTGTGTCTTGTTTATTTTTTGCATTTTTATTTTACTAACCCCTTAACAACCGGCAGCGCGTCCTGCAGTTAAGGGCCACAGAGCTTTTTTTTTTTTTTTTTTTTGATAAATGGTTTCTTTGGGGGTCCCCGAGGGCCGTGCAGGTACTCCTGAATTCCATGACGTGCCAAGACCGTCATGGGTCCTTAACTCAAGTTTACCCATGATGGTCCTGGCACATCATTGGTCCCTATGGGGTTAAGCAAGAGCAGGCTTAGTAAAATGTGATAATTGCCCTTCAAGCATTTGAAATATGTTTACTGAGCATGGAAGGAGCAGAGGATTCTGGGTGTAGAAATATCAAGCCTATATTTGAGGAAACAATCCTCTGTCTCATACTAAGGTTATATTTAAAATGGCAGTATAACACTTATGATCAGTGTTTATTTTATCCCCTTGGATACCAGCGGTTGTCTCCAGCGCATTGCTTTGAAATGCTCTAGAGACATTTCCTGCATCCTAGGGGTTAATCGTAACCTAACCAGATCCTAGATTCAATGACCATCATTACGCTGAAGTAAAACATTCTGAAAATGCTTTATTTTCTTCTATGTGCTGTTTGGCTGAAATATAATCTATGATCACACACTTGTATTTTATTTACTACAGGCTATGCTCCAATATCCTCATATCCTTGAAGCAGGGATTTTTCTTATAATGGTTTGAGATCATAAGATATTGAAAGCAGACAGTGATGATGTATATATAGGGTGACCACACGTCCCGGAATGCCCGGGACTGTCCCTTATTGGGGGTATGTCACCCCCCCACCACCACCACCGGGGCAACAAAGAGTCCTGGAATTGAGCAACATGCGCCAGTCCAGCCAGCCAATGAAATTTATTTGCTATATGGTCCTCATTGCCTGACTGAGCCAGCCAATGAAGACCATATAGCAAATACGTTTCATTGGCTGGCTGGACTGGTGAGTACGAGACAGCTGGGATGGAGCAGGTATGCTGGTGCTGCAAGTGAGACCTGCGGCTGATGTTCCCGCCGGTGCTGACCATCTTTGTGAGGCTGACACAGAGTAATAGTTCCCACTGGGAACTCTTACTATGTCAGCCTCAGAAAGATGGTCAGTGCCGGTGGGAGCCTCAGCCGCCGGACTAGGGTGACCACATGTCCTGGAATGACAGAATGGAAATGTGGTCACCCTATGTATATGGTGGGATTAAGTCATTTCTTATTTGGATCACTAACTCCACAAGCACTTACAGTTGCTATATAGAGATCCTTAATGTAAAAGCCTTTGATATAGTTGCATGGCTAATGGCTGGAAAATGCTAGGTCAAAGAACTGTTGTGAACAGCCGAACCTGCTATGCTTGTAATGCATTTTTACTGTATGTCTTACAGTGTAGAACGTGGATGTGTCAAGAAACATCTGCTTTATTTACCTGACTAACCTCACATTTTTTTCTGCAGATGAGCACCATGCCAGGTCTACCTACCAGGCCTTGCTTCTATGACATTGACCTTGACCCAGAGACAGAGGAAGTGAAGGGTTTGTTCTAAGTGAGCTTCCTGTATGGAATAACAGGTAATCTGACCTCTTTGTACATGTCCAGTTTGTTCTGATGTTTTGTTTAAATGGTGTTCCTTCCCTACTAATGTCCGTTAGCTAGTGATTTCCAAACTGGGATGGGGGTATTGATGGCTTTTCTGGGAGGTGCGGCCGAGGCTTTGTTTCAGAACCAAACTTAGTATGCAGTATAATAACCATGTTATCAAAAAGTGATCACATTTAGAGGTTTGGAAAATGATGGGTCAAAGAACTGTTGTGAACAGCAGAATCTGCTATGTTTGTACATTTGGTAAGGAGCTTGTATATATGAAACATACACAAAGGGCCTTCTGCAGAAAGAAAAAGATGGGCAATTCCTAGCAAGGCCAGCAACACATTGTGAAAGACTGCTTCAGCATAGTAGAGACTGCGCATGACTGCATTGTGACAAACATCCTAGCGAATTATTATATAGGATAATCATTTGAGATATTCAGCATTATTTATACTAATATTTTACACTGCTCTCCCTCCCAAATGCCAGTGTGTGCTCTGCCACTCAAAAGGTTGTAATAAACAGTATATATATATTTTTTTGAGTGTAGAAAAGTGTCTTATGAACCCCCTTTCTCCAGTTACAGCAATAGGAGAGAGTGAGTGAGTAAGAAATAGTGGCAGTTGTACAAGCCTCTGGTCCTGAAGCAGGCAGAGTGTGTGAGTACACAGAACCATTTTAGGAACAGGAGGTATGCAGCACATTGCAAAGCAATCCATTTCACTACCTCCAGTACTTAAAGGATTAGTAATTCTTAGTATATGTTGTAGAGTTTATCCACCTGAGTAAAACAAAGGTACCCACACTGCTGAAAGGTGTTTTATTCAAAAGTTATTGCAGCTCAAAACTTGAATTTTTAGGTGCAGTGTCACAGTGGCCAGAAATTGTACAGTGGCCCTGTTGCTACACCATCCTATGGAGATTTATGATCAACTGATTAGAGCTACAACATATATTTTTTTTACATATTAAGTGTTACTATCCCTTTAAAGATTTCCATGTGGAGCAGTCAGACTCTGTGCCCACTTGTGATGCTATCAACTGCCACATTCACCTCCATGGACACGACATACAGGACTGATCAGAATATTTTATCTGTAGCGCAAGGATGATATTCATAGGGACCATCAGGATTGTTGGCCATAATAAGTTAGGTGGGGGTGAGGGTTTTGTTAGGAGGTGTTATTTTACTTTACAGTGAACCTGTCACCTTAAGTTAATTTTAAGATAATTAGAAACATTCTATATATTGTCCTAGCCATTTTTTATGATATCATTTTTGAGAAATCAACCTGTGTTGGTAGCACAGTGTGGCACTTTATGCTAATTAGGCTCTTATTGCCCAACAATATTGCACTGTTCTATGAATGAATATATACCAGGGGAGTGGAAATCTTGAGCCCTGATTATATAGAGACAATTGCAGATAGAATGCAAACAATATATAAAGTGGTATACCTGGCCTCTGTATGAAGACTTATGCCTAGGTAAGTCTTCCTGTTAATCACATTGGGGTGTAGGGACTATTACAGTAGTTCAGCTCCTCTGACTCCAGGTTTCAGGGTATGCACTGCAGCATAAGATCTCTGTACTGCATACCAGTGGGTACACTCTGCCATCATTAGAACTTCACTTACAGCAAGCCTCTTATGTCTTACCCACAGCAGGCACAGGAAAATGGTGTAAACTCAATCCATTTTCTCTGCAACTTATTTAGTACATAAAATTTAAACAAGATGCGTAGAAAATGAAACCCCAAAATGCTTAAACACTGTCGCATTACCCTCCCAGAGAAAGTTTGGATTAACCTTTTGAGTGAAGAGGGGTATGGAATGCATTGCTGCGGAATGCATTGCATACCCCTCTGGCACCCAAATGGTTAAGTTGCCTAGTAAATTGGCTGTAGGCAAGAATAGGGCCTGACTGAGTCTAGCACCTGTTTTAGCATGGAGCAGTTTTCATACATTAACACCATTAAGAGCCATTTATTCTTAGGGTTGAATCCCACCCTTTAAAGGGTTAATAATGTCTTAATGATATAAAAAGTAATATTGCAGTGCAGAAAATATGAAATCCATCGGTGCTATTCCTATCTTTCAAACCGTTTTGGTTTGAGAGATAGAGCGTTCTAAAATTCCTCCATCCCTACCCTTCTCCTGACGTCATCTGTAAGCTGACAGCAGCGGATCCTGGTCAGGGGACCGACATGCGGCTCTTCAGCAGAGTCAAAATAGCGCAAATTAAAATAAATATTTCATTGGAACGGTCTACAAAGTGTGCTTGGTTTCCAAGCACACTGTTTAGACCATTCTAAAGAAGTATTTCTTTCTCATTTGCGCTATTTCGGCTCTGCTGAAGAGCTTCCTCGATTCGGCCGAATCGGATCTCTGTCAGCTTTACAGCTGACATCAGGGAGGGGGAAACTTTAGAACACTCTATCTCTCAAACCATAAAGGTTTGAGAGATAGGAATAGCACCGATGGACTTCTTATTTTATGCACTACAATATTACTTTTTATTTAATTAAAACATTACTTTCCCTTTAAGTGACAGAGAGGTATCCAGCAAATTGAACTGGATTAGAATTTCATTTTTCTTCATTTTACTACTCTATACTTTCTGCCCATCCTGGCCAGGTATTTTCATCTTATTGAGGCTCTAGTTTTAAGACTTAGAAATGGAAAATGGCATGAAAGCAGTGAGAAAATAATTAAATAGATGTCTTGCAGGCTTTAGAATCGTACCTTCATAAAAACTTACTTCAAGCTTTTAAAATGGTCTCAACCTTAATGCACATACCATATTGTTATGGCACTGCACATGAATCTGTGAGACCCATTGAGTGAAATACCCATCTGCTATAATTTCTTCAGATGTTTCCAAACATGCATGTGCTGTTACGGGAAAAGGTTTGTGCCCATCTCCTAATGGCCTTTAAAGGGATAGTGACTATACATTATACAAGGGCAGAATATGTAAAATCAGATAGACTGAATTTTTTTATTTACTTATTTATTTTCCATCTTCACCTTTATATCTTTTCCAGAGAGCTTTCGGTCAGGGAGGAACGCATAATGATACAATGGGGGAGATGCATTAAACAATACAAAAAAACTAAGGAAATGTTTCCTTAAATCACTGCGTTTAATCTATAGAGTTGTATTATTTTCCCTACAAAATTGGCAAATAAAAATTAACACAATTCTACAACGTAGTATAGAGATCAGAAGAAAAACATAAACAATTTTATATATATATATATATATATATATATATATATATATATATATATATATATATATATATACTAGCAATGTGGGACGGCGTTGCCCGTCAGGATATGTAGGGAATTAATGCACACACACACGGATGCGAGACAAACACAGAGACACACACGCAAATGCACATGCATGCACTGAGATGCTTAAAGAGCGACAGTCATACACACATACATGCAGACACATAGAGTGTGATACAGACATGAAACACACAGGCACACACAGAGACACACACACACACACAGAAGTGAGTCATAAGGGGTTGACTTATGTGTCATTGTAATGAGTTTGTGTTTGTACTTATGCCTCCACTGTGGCATTCATTCATATAGTTGAAATGCATGTGGTAATTGCACATACTATGGTGGAAGGTGGATCGTGCTGGCTCCCAGGATGTGAGTGACTGGCATTCATTCATGTAATTGAAATGCATGTGGTAATTGCACATACTATGGTGGAAGGTGGATCGTGCTGGCTCCCGGGGTGTGAGTGACAGTGAGACTATGGTGGAAGGTGGATCGTGCTGGCTCCCGGGGTGTGATTACGTGTGAGTGATTGCGTTTGAGTGCAAGATTGAGTGATTGCGTTTGAGTGCAAGATTGAGTGATTGCGTGTGAGTGATTGAGTGAGTGTGTTAGTGAGTGAGAGTGTGTATGATAGTGAGAGGGTGTGAGTGAGAGGGTGTGAGTGATTGAGGGTGAGAGTATGATTGAGTGTGAGTGTGATTGTGATTGAGTGTGATTGTGATTGAGTGTGACTGCGAGACTAAGTGTGAGAATGTGATTGAGTGTGAGACTGTGAGAGCGTGAGACTGTGAGAGTGTGATTGAGTGTGAGAGTGAGACTGTGTGAGAGTGATTGAGTGAGACTGAGAGTGTGATTGAGTGACTGAGTGTGAGAGTGAGATTGTGTGAGTGTGTGAGTATGACTGAGTGAGACTGTGAGAGTGTGATTGAGTGTGATTGAGTGTGTGAGTGATTGGGTGTGAGACTGTGAGAGAGTGAGACTGTGAGACTGAGAGTGTGAGAATGTGAGTGTGAGAGAGTGTGTGAGACTGTGAGAGACTGTGAGAGTGTGAGAGAGACTTTGAGAGTGTGAGAGAGACTTTGAGAGTGTGAGAGAGACTTTGAGAGTGTGAGAGAGACTGTGAGAGTGTGAGAGAGACTGTGAGAGTGAGACTGTGAGAGTGAGAGAGAGACTGTGAGAGTGAGAGAGACTGTGAGAGTGAGAGAGACTGTGAGACTGAGAGTGTGAGAGACTGTGAGAGAGTGTGATACAGAGAGTGTGAGAGTGTGAGAGAGACTGTGAGAGTGTGAGAGAGAGTGTGAGAGAGACTGAGAGAGACTGTGAGAGTGTGTGTGTGTGTGAGTGTGTGTGAGAGTGTGTGAGACTGAGAGTTTTTGAGAGTGAGAGAGACTGTGTGAGACTGTGAGTGCAAGACTGTGAGTGCAAGACTGTGAGAGTGCAAGACTGTGAGAGTGCGAGACTGTGAGAGTGCGAGACTGTGAGAGTGCGAGACTGTGAGAGTGCGAGACTGTGAGAGTGCGAGACTGTGAGAGTGCGAGACTGTGAGAGTGCGAGACTGTGAGAGTGCGAGACTGTGAGAGTGCGAGACTGTGAGAGTGCGAGACTGTGAGAGTGCGAGACTGTGAGAGTGCGAGACTGTGAGAGTGCGAGACTGTGAGAGTGCGAGACTGTGAGAGTGCGAGACTGTGAGAGTGCGAGACTGTGAGAGTGCGAGACTGTGAGAGTGCGAGACTGTGCGAGTGCGAGACTGTGCGAGTGCGAGACTGTGCGAGTGCGAGACTGTGCGAGACTGTGCGAGACTGTGCGAGACTGTGCGAGACTGTGCGAGACTGTGCGAGACTGTGCGAGACTGTGCGAGACTGTGCGAGTGTGAGTCTGTGAGACTGTGACTGAGAGACTGTGTGTGAGACTGTGTGTGAGACTGTGTGTGAGACTGTGTGTGAGACTGTGTGTGAGACTGTGTGTGAGACTGTGTGTGAGACTGTGTGTGAGACTGTGTGTGAGACTGTGTGTGAGACTGTGAGACTGTGAGACTGTGAGACTGTGAGACTGTGAGACTGTGAGACTGTGAGACTGTGAGACTGTGAGACTGTGAGACTGTGAGACTGTGAGACTGTGTGAGTGTGAGACTGTGTGAGACTGAGAGAGTGTGAGAGAGAGTGTGAGACTGTGTGTGAGAGAGTGTGAAACTGTGTGTGAGAGAGTGTGAGACTGTGTGTGAGAGAGTGTGAGACTGTGACAGTGAGAGACTGTGTGAGTGTGAGAGAGACTGTGAGACTGTGTGTGAGACTGTGTGTGAGAGTGAGAGAGAGAGAGTGTGAGACTGTGTGAGAATGTGAGACTGTGTGAGAGTGAGAGTGTGAGACTGTGAGACTGTGTGTGCGAGACTGTGTGTGCGAGACTGTGTGTGCGAGACTGTGTGTGCGAGACTGAGTAAGACAGTGTGAGAGTGTGAGATTTAGAGTGTGAGATTTAGAGTGTGAGATTTAGAGTGTGAGATTTAGAGTGTGAGATTTAGAGTGTGAGATTTAGAGTGTGAGATTTAGAGTGTGAGATTTAGAGTGTGAGATTTAGAGTGTGAGAGAGTGTGAGAGAGTGTGTGAGAGTGTGTGAGAGTGTGTGAGAGTGTGTGTGTGTGAGACTGTGTGAGAGGGTGAGACTGAGAGTGTGAGAGAGACTGAGTGAGACTGTGTGTGAGAGAGACTGAGTGAGACTGTGTGTGAGAGAGACTGAGTGAGACTGTGTGTGAGAGTGAGAGAGAGAGACTGTGTGAGAGAGTGTGAGACTGTGAGACTGTGTGTGAGTGTGAGACTGTGAGACTGTGTGTGAGTGTGAGACTGAGAGAGTGTGAGAGAGACTGTGAGACTGTGTGTGAGACTGTGTGTGAGAGTGAGAGAGAGAGAGTGTGAGACTGTGTGAGAATGTGAGACTGTGTGAGAGTGAGAGTGTGAGAGTGCGAGACTGTGTGTGCGAGACTGTGTGTGCGAGACTGTGTGTGCGAGACTGTGTGTGCGAGACTGTGTGTGCGAGACTGTGTGTGCGAGACTGTGTGTGCGAGACTGAGTAAGACAGTGTGAGAGTGAGAGATTTAGAGTGTGAGATTTAGAGTGTGAGATTTAGAGTGTGAGATTTAGAGTGTGAGATTTAGAGTGTGAGATTTAGAGTGTGAGATTTAGAGTGTGAGATTTAGAGTGTGAGATTTAGAGTGTGAGATTTAGAGTGTGAGATTTAGAGTGTGAGATTTAGAGTGTGAGATTTAGAGTGTGAGAGAGTGTGTGAGAGAGTGTGTGAGAGAGTGTGTGAGAGAGTGTGTGAGAGAGTGTGTGAGAGAGTGTGTGAGAGAGTGTGTGAGAGAGTGTGTGAGAGAGTGTGTGTGAGACTGTGTGTGTGTGTGTGAGAGACTGTGTGTGTGTGTGTGTGAGAGACTGTGAGAGAGGGTGAGACTGAGAGTGTGAGAGAGACTGAGTGAGACTGTGTGTGAGAGTGAGAGAGAGAGACTGTGTGAGAGAGTGTGAGACTGTGAGACTGTGTGTGAGTGTGAGACTGTGTGTGAGTGTGAGACTGAGAGAGTGTGAGAGAGAGTGTGAGACTGTGTGTGAGAGAGTGTGAGACTGTGTGTGAGAGAGTGTGAGACTGTGTGTGAGAGAGTGTGAGAGTGAGTGAGTGTGTGAGAGAGTGTGAGAGAGAGAGAGTGTGTGAGAGTGTGAGACTGTGACACTGTGTGAGACTGTGAAACTGTGTGAGACTGTGTGAGAGAGTGTGAGACTGTGAGACTGTGTGTGAGTGTGAGACTGTGTGTGAGTGTGAGACTGAGAGAGTGTGAGAGAGAGTGTGAGACTGTGTGTGAGAGAGTGTGAGACTGTGTGTGAGAGAGTGTGAGAGTGAGTGAGTGTGTGAGAGAGTGTGAGAGTGTGAGAGAGAGAGAGTGTGTGAGAGTGTGAGAGAGAGAGACTGTGAGAGTGAGAGAGTGTGACACTGTGTGAGACTGTGAAACTGTGTGAGACTGTGTGAGAGAGTGTGAGACTGTGAGACTGTGTGAGTGTGAGACTGTGTGTGAGTGTGAGACTGAGAGAGTGTGAGAGTGTGAGACTGTGTGTGAGAGAGTGTGAGACTGTGTGTGAGAGAGTGTGAGACTGTGTGTGAGAGAGTGTGAGAGTGAGTGAGTGTGTGAGAGAGTGTGAGAGAGAGAGAGAGAGTGAGTGTGAGAGAGAGAGACTGTGAGAGTGAGAGAGTGTGACACTGTGTGAGACTGTGAAACTGTGTGAGACTGTGTGAGAGTGTGACTGAGAGAGTGTGAGAGAGAGTGTGAGAGAGAGTGTGAGAGAGAGTGTGAGAGAGAGTGTGAGAGAGAGTGTGAGAGAGAGTGTGAGACTGTGTGTGAGTGTGAAACTGTGTGAGTGTGAGACAGAGAGTGTGAGACAGAGAGTGTGAGACTGTGTGTGAGAGTGTGAGACTGTGTGTGAGAGTGTGAGACTGTGTGTGAGAGTGTGAGACTGTGTGTGAGAGTGTGAGACTGTGTGTGAGAGTGTGAGACTGTGTGTGAGAGTGTGAGACTGTGTGTGAGAGTGTGAGACTGTGTGTGAGACTGTGTGTGAGTGTGAGACTGAGAGAGTGTGAGAGAGAGTGTGAGACTGTGTGTGAGAGAGTGTGAGACTGTGTGTGAGAGAGTGTGAGACTGTGTGTGAGAGAGTGTGAGACTGTGTGTGAGAGAGTGTGAGAGTGAGTGAGAGTGTGAGAGAGTGTGAGAGAGTGTGAGAGAGTGTGAGAGAGTGTGAGAGAGTGTGAGAGAGTGAGTGAGAGTGTGAGAGAGAGAGAGAGTGTGTGAGAGTGTGAGAGAGAGAGACTGTGAGAGTGAGAGAGTGTGACACTGTGTGAGACTGTGTGAGAGTGTGACTGAGAGAGTGTGACTGAGAGAGTGTGAGAGAGAGTGTGAGAGAGAGTGTGAGAGAGAGTGTGAGACTGTGTGTGAGTGTGAAACTGTGTGAGTGTGAGACAGAGAGTGTGAGACTGTGTGTGAGAGTGTGAGACTGTGTGTGAGAGTGTGAGACTGTGTGTGAGAGTGTGAGACTGTGTGTGAGAGTGTGAGACTGTGTGTGAGAGTGTGAGACTGTGTGTGAGAGTGTGAGACTGTGTGTGAGTGTGAGACTGAGAGAGTGTGAGAGAGAGTGTGAGACTGTGTGTGAGAGAGTGTGAGACTGTGTGTGAGAGAGTGTGAGACTGTGTGTGAGAGAGTGTGAGAGTGAGTGAGTGTGTGAGAGAGTGTGAGAGAGTGAGAGAGAGAGAGAGTGTGTGAGAGTGTGAGAGAGAGAGACTGTGAGAGTGAGAGAGTGTGACACTGTGTGACACTGTGTGAGACTGTGAAACTGTGTGAGACTGTGTGAGAGTGTGAGAGAGAGTGAGAGAGAGTGTGAGAGAGAGTGTGAGAGAGAGTGTGAGAGAGAGTGTGAGAGAGAGTGTGAGAGAGAGTGTGAGACTGTGTGTGAGTGTGAAACTGTGTGAGTGTGAGACAGAGAGTGTGAGACTGTGTGTGAGAGTGTGAGACTGTGTGTGAGAGTGTGAGAGAGACTTTGAGACTGTGTGTGAGACTGTGAGAGAGAGAGAGTGTGAGAGAGACTGTGAGTGAGAGAGAGTGTGAGAGAGACTGTGAGTGAGACTATGTGTGAGAGTGAGAGAGAGAGACTGTGTGAGAGAGTGTGAGAGTGTGTGAGTGTGAGACTGTGTGTGAGTGTGAGACTGTGTGTGAGTGTGAGACTGAGAGAGTGTGAGACTGTGTGTGAGAGTGTGAGACTGTCTGTGAGAAAGTGTTAGAGTGTGAGACTGTGGGAGTGTGAGACTGTGGGAGTGTGAGACTGTGGGAGTGTGAGACTGTGGGAGTGTGAGACTGTGGGAGTGTGAGACTGTGGGAGTGTGAGACTGTGGGAGACTGTGGGAGACTGTGAGACTGTGTGAGACTGTGTGAGACTGTGAGACTGTGTGAGACTGTGAGACTGTGTGAGACTGTGTGAGACTGTGAGACTGTGTGAGACTGTGTGAGACTGTGTGAGACTGTGTGAGACTGTGTGAGACTGTGTGAGACTGAGACTGTGTGAGAGACTGTGTGTGAGTGAGAGAGAGAGACTGTGAGAGTGAGAGAGAGAGACTGTGAGAGTGAGAGAGAGAGACTGTGAGAGTGAGAGAGAGAGACTGAGAGTGAGAGAGAGAGACTGCGAGAGTGAGAGAGAGAGACTGCGAGAGTGAGAGAGTGTGACACTGTGTGAGAGTGAGACTGTGTGAGAGTGAGACTGTGTGAGAGTGAGACTGTGTGTGAGTGTGAGACTGAGAGAGTGTGAGACTGTGTGTGAGAGTGAGAGAGTGTGAGACTGTGTGTGAGAGTGAGAGAGTGTGAGACTGTGAGAGTGAGAGAGTGTGAGACTGTGTGTGAGTGTGAGACTGAGAGAGTGTGAGACTGTGTGTGAGAGAGAGAGTGTGAGACTGTGTGAGATTGTGAGAGAGTGTGAGAGTGAGAGACTGTGAGAGAGTGAGAGAGTGTGAGAGTGAGAGACTGTGAGAGAGTGAGAGAGTGTGAGACTGTGAGAGAGTGTGAGAGTGAGAGACTGTGAGAGAGTGAGAGAGTGAGAGACTGTGAGAGACTGTGAGAGTGAGAGAGTGTGAGACTGTGTGTGAGTGTGAGAGTGAGAGAGTGTGAGACTGTGTGTGAGTGTGAGACTGAGAGAGTGTGAGACTGTGTGTGAGAGTGAGAGAGTGTGAGACTGTGTGAGATTGTGAGAGAGTGTGAGAGTGAGAGACTGTGTGTGAGTGTGAGACTGTGTGTGAGAGTGAGAGAGTGTGAGACTGTGTGAGATTGTGAGAGAGTGTGAGAGTGAGAGACTGTGAGACTGTGTGTGAGTGTGAGACTGTGTGTGAGTGTGAGACTGTGTGTGAGTGTGAGACTGTGTGTGAGTGTGAGACTGTGTGTGAGTGTGAGACTGTGAGAGTGTGAGAGACTGTGTCAGTGTGAGGGACTGTGTGAGGCTGTGAGAGAGACTGTGAGAGTGTGAGACTGTGTGTGAGTGTGAGACTGAGAGAGTGTGAGACTGTGTGTGAGAGTGAGAGAGTGTGAGACTGTGTGAGATTGTGAGAGAGTGTGAGAGTGAGAGACTGTGTGTGAGTGTGAGACTGTGTGTGAGAGTGAGAGAGTGTGAGACTGTGTGAGATTGTGAGAGAGTGTGAGAGTGAGAGACTGTGAGACTGTGTGTGAGTGTGAGACTGTGTGTGAGTGTGAGACTGTGTGTGAGTGTGAGACTGTGTGTGAGTGTGAGACTGTGTGTGAGTGTGAGACTGTGTGTGAGTGTGAGACTGTGAGAGTGTGAGAGACTGTGTCAGTGTGAGGGACTGTGTGAGGCTGTGAGAGAGACTGTGAGAGTGTGAGACTGTGTGTGAGTGTGAGACTGAGAGAGTGTGAGACTGTGTGTGAGAGTGAGAGAGTGTGAGACTGTGTGAGATTGTGAGAGAGTGTGAGAGTGAGAGACTGTGTGTGAGTGTGAGACTGTGTGTGAGAGTGAGAGAGTGTGAGACTGTGTGAGATTGTGAGAGAGTGTGAGAGTGAGAGACTGTGAGACTGTGTGTGAGTGTGAGACTGTGTGTGAGTGTGAGACTGTGTGTGAGTGTGAGACTGTGTGTGAGTGTGAGACTGTGTGTGAGTGTGAGACTGTGAGAGTGTGAGAGACTGTGTCAGTGTGAGGGACTGTGTGAGGCTGTGAGAGAGACTGTGAGAGTGTGAGACTGTGACTGTGAGATTGTGACTGTGTGTGAGAGACTGTGTGTGAGAGACTGTGTGTGAGAGACTGTGTGTGAGAGACTGTGTGTGAGAGAATGTGGGAGTGTGAGAGACTGTGGGAGTGTGAGAGACTGTGGGAGTGTGAGAGACTGTGGGAGTGTGAGGGACTGTGGGAGTGTGAGGGACTGTGGGAGTGTGAGGGACTGTGGGAGTGTGAGGGACTGTGGGAGTGTGAGGGACTGTGGGAGTGTGAGACTGTGGGAGTGTGAGACTGTGGGAGTGTGAGACTGTGGGAGTGTGAGACTGTGGGAGTGTGAGACTGTGGGAGACTGTGAGACTGTGTGAGACTGTGTGAGACTGTGAGACTGTGTGAGACTGTGTGAGACTGTGTGAGACTGTGTGAGACTGTGTGAGACTGTGTGAGACTGAGACTGTGTGAGAGACTGTGTGTGAGTGAGAGAGAGAGACTGTGAGAGTGAGAGAGAGAGACTGTGAGAGTGAGAGAGAGAGACTGAGAGTGAGAGAGAGAGACTGCGAGAGTGAGAGAGAGAGACTGCGAGAGTGAGAGAGTGTGACACTGTGTGAGAGTGAGACTGTGTGAGAGTGAGACTGTGTGAGAGTGAGACTGTGTGTGAGTGTGAGACTGAGAGAGTGTGAGACTGTGTGTGAGAGTGAGAGAGTGTGAGACTGTGTGTGAGAGTGAGAGAGTGTGAGACTGTGAGAGTGAGAGAGTGTGAGACTGTGTGTGAGTGTGAGAGTGAGAGAGTGTGAGACTGTGTGTGAGTGTGAGACTGAGAGAGTGTGAGACTGTGTGTGAGAGAGAGAGTGTGAGACTGTGTGAGATTGTGAGAGAGTGTGAGAGTGAGAGACTGTGAGAGAGTGAGAGAGTGTGAGACTGTGAGAGAGTGTGAGAGTGAGAGACTGTGAGAGAGTGAGAGACTGTGAGAGACTGTGAGAGTGAGAGAGTGTGAGACTGTGTGTGAGTGTGAGAGTGAGAGAGTGTGAGACTGTGTGTGAGTGTGAGACTGAGAGAGTGTGAGACTGTGTGTGAGAGTGAGAGAGTGTGAGACTGTGTGAGATTGTGAGAGAGTGTGAGAGTGAGAGACTGTGAGACTGTGTGTGAGTGTGAGACTGTGTGTGAGTGTGAGACTGTGTGTGAGTGTGAGACTGTGTGTGAGTGTGAGACTGTGTGTGAGTGTGAGACTGTGTGTGAGTGTGAGACTGTGTGTGTGTGAGACTGTGAGAGTGTGAGAGACTGTGTCAGTGTGAGGGACTGTGTGAGGCTGTGAGAGAGACTGTGAGAGTGTGAGACTGTGACTGTGAGATTGTGACTGTGTGTGAGAGACTGTGTGTGAGAGACTGTGTGTGAGAGACTGTGTGTGAGAGACTGTGTGTGAGAGACTGTGGGAGTGTGAGAGACTGTGGGAGTGTGAGAGACTGTGGGAGTGTGAGGGACTGTGGGAGTGTGAGGGACTGTGGGAGTGTGAGGGACTGTGGGAGTGTGAGGGACTGTGAGAGTGTGAGGGACTGTGAGAGTGTGAGGGACTGTGAGAGTGTGAGGGACTGTGAGAGTGTGAGGGACGGTGAGAGTGTGAGGGACGGTGAGAGTGTGAGGGACGGTGTGAGACTGCGAGAGAGACTGTGTGAGACTGCGAGAGAGACTGTGTGAGACTGCGAGAGAGACTGTGAGAGTGTGAGACTGAGAGTGTGAGACTGAGAGTGTGAGACTGAGAGTGTGAGACTGAGAGTGTGAGACTGAGAGTGTGAGACTGAGAGTGTGAGACTGAGAGTGTGAGACTGAGAGTGTGAGACTGAGAGTGTGAGACTGAGAGTGTGAGAGACTGTGTGAGAGACTGTGTGAGAGACTGTGTGAGAGACTGTGTGAGAGACTGTGTGAGAGACTGTGTGAGAGACTGCGAGAGAGACTGTGTGAGACTGCGAGAGAGACTGTGTGAGACTGCGAGAGAGACTGTGTGAGACTGCGAGAGAGACTGTGCGAGACTGCGAGAGAGACTGTGTGAGACTGCGAGAGAGACTGTGTGAGACTGCGAGAGAGACTGTGAGAGTGTGAGACTGAGAGTGTGAGACTGAGAGTGTGAGACTGAGAGTGTGAGAGACTGTGTGAGAGACTGTGTGAGAGACTGTGTGAGAGACTGTGTGAGAGACTGTGTGAGAGACTGTGTGAGAGACTGTGTGAGAGACTGTGTGAGAGACTGTGCGAGACTGCGAGAGAGACTGTGAGAGTGTGAGACTGAGAGTGTGAGAGTGTGAGACTGAGACTGTGTGAAAGTGTGAGAGACTGTGAGAATGTGAGAGACTGAGAGTGTGAGAGACTGAGAGTGTGAGAGACTGTGAGAGTGTAAAAGACTGTGAGAGTGTGAGGGACTGTGAGAGTGTGAGGGACTGTGAGAGTGTGAGACTGTGTGAGAGTGTGAGACTGTGTGAGAGTGTGAGACTGTGTGAGAGTGTGAGAGTGTGAGACTGTGTGAGAGTGTGAGACTGTGTGAGAGTGTGAGGGACTGTGAGAGTGTGAGGGACTGTGAGAGTGTGAGGGACTGTGAGAGTGTGAGGGACTGTGAGAGTGTGAGGGACTGTGAGAGTGTGAGGGACTGTGAGAGTGTGAGGGACTGTGAGAGTGTGAGGGACTGTGAGAGTGTGAGGGACTGTGAGTGTGAGGGACTGTGAGTGTGTGAGGGACTGTGAGTATGTGAGGGACTGTGAGTGTGTGAGGGACTGTGAGAGTGTGAGGGACTGTGAGAGTGTGAGGGACTGTGAGAGTGTGAGGGACTGTGAGAGTGTGAGGGACTGTGAGAGACTGCGAGAGAGACTGTGAGAGACTGCGAGAGAGACTGTGAGAGACTGCGAGAGAGACTGTGAGAGACTGCGAGAGAGACTGTGAGAGACTGCGAGAGACTGTGTGAAAGTGTGAGACTGTGTGAAAGTGTGAGACTGTGTGAAAGTGTGAGACTGTGTGAGAGTGTGGGACTGTGAGAGTGTGAGGGACTGTGAGAGTGTGAGGGACTGTGAGAGTGTGAGGGACTGTGAGAGTGTGAGGGACTGTGAGAGTGTGAGGGACTGTGAGAGTGTGAGGGACTGTGAGAGTGTGAGGGACTGTGAGAGTGTGAGGGACTGTGAGAGACTGCGAGAGAGACTGTGTGAGACTGCGAGAGAGACTGTGAGAGTGTGAGACTGTGTGAAAGTGTGAGAGACTGTGAGACTGTGTGAGACTGAGAGTGTGAGAGACTGTGAGAGTGTGAGAGACTGTGAGAGTGTGAGAGACTGTGAGAGTGTAAAAGACTGTGAGAGTGTGAGGGACTGTGAGAGTGTGAGGGACTGTGAGAGTGTGAGGGACTGTGAGAGTGTGAGGGACTGTGAGAGTGTGAGGGACTGTGAGAGTGTGAGGGACTGTGAGAGTGTGAGGGACTGTGAGAGTGTGAGGGACTGTGAGAGACTGTGAGAGACTGTGAGAGACTGCGAGAGACTGCGAGAGTGTGAGACTGTGTGAAAGTGTGAGAATGTGAGACTGAGTGTATGAGACTGTGAGAGTGTATGAGACTGTGAGAGTGTATGAGACTGTGAGAGTGTATGAGACTGTGAGAGTGTATGAGACTGTGAGAGTGTATGAGACTGTGAGAGTGTATGAGACTGTGAGAGTGTATGAGACTGTGAGAGTGTATGAGACTGTGAGAGTGTATGAGACTGTGAGAGTGTGAAGGACTGTGTGAGACTGCGAGAGAGACTGTGAGAGACTGTGAGAGTGTGAGACTGTGTGAGAGTGTGAGAGACTGTGAGAGACTGAGACTGAGAGTGTGTGAGACTGTGAGAGTGTGAGAGCCTGAGAGTGTGAGACTGCGAGACTGTGTGAGACAGAATGTGTGCTTTGCAATGCGTTACTTACCCCTCTGGCACTCAAAGGGTTAAGTTGAGGTAACATAGCAATATAACACACGGTGGCTCTTCAGTTGAGGCAATGTAGCAATATGCTGAGGTATCAAATAGAAAGTGGTGTGTGAGGCTTTCCCTCTGTAACATACAGCAAAGCATCTCTCTCCCTTTAAGGAGAAAGGGCGGGAATCAGGAAGCAGGAAGTGGAGGAGTGACAGTTGAGACAGTGAGGTGACTGAAGAGATGATGAGTTAAATAAGAGTTGCTATTAAGTTTATCCCTGAGTTTGTATTTTATGGGAACATTACACCCTCGTACTGAAACAGAGTGTATGGAGGGTTACAGTTATCTGTGGGAGGTGAAACAGTGTGTTTGTGGGGTCATGATCCTGAGTGAGAGTGTGAGTGGACCGGGAGAAGTTACTGATATCCCTACCTCAGGAGCGAGTGGCAGTTATATATATATTTTTTTTGTCAGTTGGATACTGGTGGGCGGGCTGGAGGGGGCGGGCCAACTCCCTGTATGATAAACACGCCCCCATTGAATCACCCAATGAGAGCAGTAAAGTCCCCATTCAATCACCCAATAGGAGATGTGTCTACTAATGAGACATAAATTATGTAATTAGACATTCTGTTCAATGCGAGTTTCTTTTCTGAGGAGACATAAATTATGTTCTGTGTGTGGGGTACCATAAATTATGCAATGAGGCTTATTCTTTTATATATATAGATAGATATATATATAAAATAATCATACATTAACCATATAAAAAAATAAGGTATGACAAAAGATTTTTACATTCAAAACTATACAGTTCCACTTGGTCCACGCTGCACTCTCTCAACGGGTTGGGTCCCCACGATAAAATAACTAGCAGAAAAAAACAAGAATGGCGCAGAGGAAATCTTCTAAGCGTAGTAAGTCAATATTCAGTATGATCCTTCACCAACACCTCAAGGAAGTATAGGAATTACTCACATTCTTCGGCGGCAACAACCTGCCTCACAGTAGTAACTCTTATACTGGCTCTCACCCCAGTTTAGTGGTATCCGCAGGAATGCAACAAGAACCAGTAATTCTTCCAATTCCAAAAATATACCAATATATCAAAATTTATTAAAAAATGATTAATTAACCAAAACCTTTAAACAAAGGTAATATGTAAAAATACATAAAATCAAAGATTAGCAAAAAATGAAAAATACTCAATCGCTTAACGTGTTTCGTGATGCAAGGTCACTTCCTCAGAAGCTCAACATATGAGTAATATACATCTTCTCTCTCATATATATTGCCTACAGGCAAAGTGCCTCCCCCAAAATCAACAGCAAATGACCTTCAGCTAAATAATCTTACCCCAGTCTGTTCCAACCTAAAATCCGCCATACTAATCCCACGTGTACCTGCCTGCGGTCCAACAATGGAACGCAATCCTAATCCACACAGTGAACGTAACATTCGGTATGACGTCATGCCCAAAAACAACCCCGGTCAAATCAAAGCATAAACCTAGATGGAAACTCCACCTACCCCCATGCTCTATCATCGACCATAAGGTAATATAGACACACCGACCTTTTTAACCGTATGTATCCCACTCAGTATGCGGATTAATATAAGCCAGCAGACCTAGGGTAATTTAAATAAAAACATCCGGTGTGCTCAAGAATACTTTATTGCAAGGGTAGATTGGAATTTATTGTCGACTTTTGGCAGCAAGCCATACATCCATTCACTGGCTATGAGAACGCTGAGGCTTCTACAGCCCAGGGTCACAAGCGACCTGTAGTGTAAGGGTGGCTCATAAAGATAATGGAAGTTAGATCCCTATTATTTACTAAGAGCTGATCTCATAAAATATAGTTTAGGCTACTCATTAGAATAAAGATATAGGTTTATGTAATATTGAGGAGCACTGTTTCCACTAATTCTTTTAACCCTTTGAGTGCCAGATGGGTAGCAAACACATTGCAATGTGTTGCTACCTCTCTGGTACTCATAGGGTTAATCTTTCAATACAAGATATGAGGGAATGTTGAAAAAAAAATAGGAGAAGAAAAATGTTGGATAAAAATGGTGAAAGAAAGTCATGAGAGCACTGGAGTCTAATTTTCAAAGGGGAGGGGTTAAAATGTTTAATGTGAACAATATTAGTTGAATTAAAGTGGTGAAAGAAAGCACTGCAAGTCGACTTTTAAAAGGGGGGGTTAATATGTCGAAAGGGGGCACTCTGTCGGATTTTGTTATGTGGGGAACACATCTAACACTGAACTTAATCTTTCTGTCATCAAATGTACACCTATTTCCTTGGACTTTGACATTTTGCACATTTTTTGTAGGCAGTAGTGGAAAAAAAGCAGACCGCGCCAATTTTGTTACTACTCTGAAAAGTGCTGTCTATGCCAGTTTTGTTTTACTGTGGTTCTGCAATAGAATACCGACGTGACGTGTTTGCAAAATTCACTCTACTTGTTTTTCTTGTAAAGCCGGTTTTAGAGTGGGTAATAGAATCGAGCCCCATATCTCCAAAGGCTTTGTGTTTTTTTAAAACATAATTATAAAATAAATAGGCAGTTTCTATAGATCTAATGATTTATATGAGTTTTGTTGGGGGGGGGGAATAGTTCCACTTTAACCCTTTGAGTGACATAGGGATGTGCATTGCGCACCCCTGTGGCACGCAAAATAAAAATAAAAAAAAAACTCCACCAATCCGTACGCAATCATCCCCTCTGCGCTGTATCCTGTTTCATACATATTGTGCACTCCCAATGGAACAAGGCTTGGGGTTAAGCAGTGTACATGGGGCTGTGGGGCAGGCATCATCCATGGGAATTTGTGGTTAACAGCTGCCCCGCACCCTTGTTCCCTTGCTCACTGGTAGATACAGTACCCCATATACACTGTCTGACCCCACAGCCTTGTTCCCTTGCCCACAGGTAGCCTTAGATCCCCATGGACACTGTCTGACACCTCCCCAGCCTTGTTCCCTTGCCTGCTGGTAGTCACAAATACCCATGGTCACTGCCTGGGCAAGGGAACAGGCTGGTGAGTGTCGGGCAGTGTATGCTGGGCTAACACACAGTTGTGATGTTCTCCATATTGCCTTGTGATACTTTAAAAATGCTGCCCCACAGTTAATATGGTTTGCAAGCACACGTAGAAGACCGTTTTAGTGAAAGATTTATTTTTTATAAACGCGATCTCTGCAATGCTGCAGAGACGCCTGATGCACATAAGACTGTCATACGACAGCTTCCCCTGTAGTCAGCGTTCAGTCAGGGAAGGGGGAGGGAGGGGGAACTTTGAGCGCTATCATCTCTCAAACCATAAAGGTTTGAGAGATGACACTGGGGGCAATAAGTTTCTTTTTAACAAAGCTGCAATATGGGGATTAGTAGTTTGCAAGTATTACTATCCCTTTAATTTGTACAGCTTTGAAGAAACATGAAACAGGGGCGATATGATAGAAACCTTTGAATATATTAAGGGATTTAATATAGTGAAAGAGGAAAGCAGTTCTTAAGAGGACTACTTGAACAAGCGGTCGTGAGCTAAAGTTAAATGGGGAAAATTCTAAAATACTTTGTATAAGCACTACTTTACAGAGAGGGAACAGCCTCCCAGCAGAAGTTGTAGGGACAAATACTGTTAAGGAATTCAAAGATGCCTGGGATAGACATAAGTCTATTCTGAGAAGTATGCAACACTGTATTTTATTAGATGGGAAATAGGCAAACTGGATGGGCCAGATGGTTCTTTTCTGCAGTCAAATTCTGTTTCTAAAACAAACTAAAAAAAAAAAAAAAAAAAAAAAGTCGACTAGCAGCTATAACTAACCCTTATACTTCCTGTATCCAATATAAATCCTTATCTGTCCCAAAGGAATTTGTTCTTAGGATATCATAACAGTCTTAGTCCAGTACATATATCTTTATTAACCCCTTAAGGACTGGCGGCACTGCTGGCACTTAAGGGCACTTTTATTTGCGCAACAGATTCAGGAACCCATGAGCAGGGTGTAGCCTGAATTCGATGACGTGCCAGGACTGTCATGGGTACTTAAGGGAAGCTTTCCCATGATGGTCCTGGCACTTCATGGGTCCTTAAAGGGTTAAAGTAACAAAGTGCCAAAATCATCTTAGTTCAATGCTAGGAGAATGACATGTCCCTTTTCTATAAACAAGACAAAATACACAGATGTTGCTGATGTTTTTGTAAGCAGACTAGCAAACCGCAATATTGAGTGGGTATGGGACTTTTATTGCTGGGGATGATAGGTGAGAGATTTCCGAGCTCAAAAAGAACACTGACCATCACTTTAATAGTTCCAACCTGTCATTATTTTGTAAAGAATGTGCCCCTGAGACAAGTGAGAGAGAATGTGTGCCTTTATTAGACTGCACAATATTCAATTGCAGCCGTGCAGTTACAGAATGGAAAGGTTTGATTTAAATTATTAATAAAGCAGAGACATTGTTCCATGAGTATCCCTTTATACCTCTAAACATTTCTCTGTAGTAACTGATGCTTTTTCCAACACTCAAAAGCCCAAGTCATCGGAAAGAAGCAATAAAAAGAGACAACCACTTAGCCAGATTTGCTGCATAACTTGTGTAAGCAAAGGGGTAAATGAAAATGAAATAAAAAATTAGTCTCCGTCAAGATACAGTGAGCCTTATGTACTAAGGAACAGTAGCCAAATACTGGACATTATTCATGAAGCTGAAGAGGAGCAATTCTGGAGCAAACCAACTGCACCATAGGGGAGAAATGAAAAGTCCCAATGATTTAAATTGGGCTTGCAACCTCTTGAATGCTAGAGATGTCTCCAAGGCATTGCTCTCTAGCATTTAAGGGGTTAAAGGCCCCTTTTAAATAATTGGGAATTTGCAGCAGTTTCATTATAATTCCATGATGCAGTTGGTTCCCTCTTCCGCCCAGTGATCTAGGCTCTGGTGTAGTTCAGGGGCAGATCAACTGTACCGGGGCAGCCAACCCTGGGCCTCAAGAGCTACCAACAGTGCCTGTTTTCAGGATACCGGAGCTGCAGCACAGGTGGACTGATTAGTGGCTCAGTCACTTTAAAGCGGAACGATCATGCATATAAAAATGCCACCCAATTAATTTTTACCGTAGCGTTAAGCATAGTAATCCTTTTATTATCCTTATTAAATCCAGCATTATTTAGAAATCTAACTTCTTCGGAGAGTCGCCGGCAGACAACAGTGCAGACATCTTGCCGAAGAGGCATCTGTGCACATGCACTGTCCGTCCCCATATCCTCAATGATTAGGAAGGGGGAGGTGCATTTTACCTTAAGGTACAGACAGGGATGTATAGCACATGTGCACAGATGTCTCTACTGCAAGATGCCTGCTGGTGAGTCTCAGATGAAGTTACATTTTCTAAATAATGCCAGACTTAATAAGGATATAAAAGGATTTATATGCTTAACGCTATAGTAAAAATGTTTTGGGGGGCACTTTTATATGCATGATAGTTCCACTTAACTGGTTCACCTGTGCTCATTCATGTGATGTCTTGAAAACATGTACTGTAGGTAGCGCTTGAGGAATGGGGTTGGCTACCCTTGATTTATACCATAGGTGACATAGGAAAATTGTCAGAATTCTTACTAATTTATAGTTGGGCTTTTAAACCCTTAAATGCTAGTGAGGTCTTCAACACAAAGTTTCTAGTATTTAAAGTGTTAAAAGTCCCATTTAAACCATTACACTACATTTTGTGGGGGGAATATCAACTATTTTAAAACCGCAGTTGGGTAACTGTACACGACCCTTAAATCTCAACATGGAGAAACTTCTAGATCTACTCACACTAATAACTATAAAATGCATACTGACAAACTGGAATTTACATAACCCCCCTCTCTAAAAAGCTGGTTAGATAGTCAATCGGCTCATCAGACTTTTCTGGCTCTCTGCCACACAAAACAAGGAAACAGATAGACGAAACCTTTATTAAAATCTGCAAACTATTCATAAAGAGACTCCCCAGGGAAATACAAATACAGTGTACACCAGCTTCCAATACGCAGCTTGGGTGGCTACTGAAGAGATTATGGATGAAGCCATAAATAAGCAGATTAGTGTGCTGTCTGGAAGCAGGGTGAGAGCATATTAAATTACTTTGTTCACCTACAAATTGGGCTGTTCATTCTGAGGGGTGATAATGCAAAGTAACGGACTCTCATTTCTTTTCTCTGCTCATGGGTGGGGTACGGATCCTCTGGGGCTTCACAGGGAGGTGACTTTGTTTTAGATTAGACAGACTGTTGTCTTTATGGTTATGGGTTCCTCTATACGGCTGTCTGCTTGCTGGGGGAGGGGTGAAGAGTGATGGATATCCTCCAAGCAAGCTGTGCTCATCATGGTCACATATACGAATGCGATTCCCCCCTTGCACACTGCCATACCTCCCTGATCAGATATAGCTACTTATAACTGTGGGGATCACTCACGTCTGTGATGAAACGCATCTATATTGATATGATTATTACTTGCAGTCTACTTAACACCTGTAAAAACACATGCTGCAGGCAGCGATGTGGCTCTTTCAAGGAACTTCACTTTTCTGTGACGGCAATACATTAAGGACTCTTCCTAGCCGGGGGGATCGATGCCCAGGGTTTGGGACCATGTTTATAAACACAATAACAATCTATTATCAGTATGACAGACAGAAGTTGTACCATATGACCTTAAATGAGAAAGTAATAGAGGTATTACTGGCCAAATTCACCTGAATAATAAACCTGTCCCTTGATTATAATGACAATTATGTTATACTGACAATGTGGTGGGTCCAAAAAGACTACCCAATCTAATGATTTCACATTAACTCACAGGTCTCCCCCCATCATAACACCAAACCAAATCACTAGAACATGGAGGCTTATCCCCCCCCCCATCATAACACCAAACCAAATCACTAGAACATGGAGGCTCACATAGTGTCCAATAGTATAAATGCTTAAAGGGATAGTAATGTTTCATAATAAAAACAGCTCTAATTAATCATCATAGTATTTGGACTTTGGAGAGTGTTATTTCAGTTCTGTCAGAGTTGTAGTTCAGGAGTAATTCAATGGCAAAGTATCCCCCTCCCACCCCTTTTACTTATGTAACACTGCTCAGCCAAAGCAGAAGGAAGGTGCCCAGGTAGATTGCACAGAGGGACAATCTTCAATTAAGATAAGGGAAAAACCTGAAAAGCTTGTCAAGGGGGGCAGGGCTTTCATTGTTTTCATATAAAGAAGATTGTCCCCTGCTGTTATCTGTCTGGTCTTACAACCAAATTCACATCTGAGAAGAGATGGCTTACACTAGGAAAAAGGGGCGGGAGGGGGAAACTTTGCTTGTGAATATATCATAAACCATAAAGGTATGAGAGATAAGACTTATATCATTCTTCATGTTTTTTTAATGCCTACAAAATAAAATAAAGTTAAAACAAAGTATTACTATCCCTTTAATTGAGTTAAGCTACAGACGTGATCTGTCTAAATATTCTATGAACTAGTTGAAGAGCCCTTACACGGGCCACAGTGCCACTGCCAGCCAGTCTTTGGGCAGTCATGCGCAGTAGACACTGCCTGCGCCGCGGCTGATACAGAGCTGGACGCTCCTTCTGATAGAAACTCTTTCAGTGCTGGTATATGTAACTAGTCAAATACTGATGCAGGATGATTCCTCGTAGCAAGCTTCAGTGAGTCCTCTCTTATCTCAGAAAGCCTGTACAATATGACCGCGCATTTACTAGATTCATTAATGTGTTAATATCTGTTCTAATTTTGAAAAAGAGCATTTGGTTTAGTCCGTACACCAGACCACAGGATCACAAAGAACGATGCAATTACTACAAGTGTTGTTTTAACCCACACCCCAATATCCTATTGATGAATGGCTGGTCCCTGTTCAAGGTCCCTCCTGTTAGGCTGTTCTTAGCATTCCACATTCTATAGCTGAGGCATAATTTCAACCAGCTGTCCATCAAAAATAGGGGTACAAAGCTGTCTCAAATGACAAACCTAAATAACATGACCTAACACACTGTGCCATACCTGACAGCTTTTTAAGGGGCTTATAGTGAAAACAACCATCATCTTGGCACCATTTACACCCCTTTGAAGGGTGTGTTCAATTATGCACGTCAAATTGCTTTGTAACCTCTTGAGGTTTATAAGATGTCTCAAGAAAAGCATTGCTAGGATATGACTGCAAGGCCAAATAACGAATATAAACTGGCTGAAGCAAGAATTAAAATAAGTTGAAGCAGAGCACAAATGGCCATGAAAACACTATACAGAAGAAATAATGTAACATGAGAATATAGATTCACACAAGGTAGAACATGTGAATTAAACAAATGTAAAATGAAAGGTAATATAATTCATCATTTGTCAAGAGGAGTATCATATTTGAAGATCCCCTAGTTTTAGCCCCTTACCTACTGGTCGGGAGTGAAATTATTACTGTTAATGAAAGGTAGTAGGGGGAGTCCTAAAGCGCACTATAATCTCAATACCACAAGGAGAGCGACTCTATGCAGCTACCAATAAGTCTGCTATCACAAACAAAAATAGAAAAATAGGGCGGTATCTGTAGTGATTAAAAATATGTGTGTGTGTGTGTGTGCGTGCGTGTATAGGATGTTTGAAGTACCTTAGTACGTATAGGTATTCTGACCTAAGCATAACCTACAATCAGTATTGTCCTCTAGATATAATATAGATGTTGGGCAACGTTACTTTCTCAAGTTAAGCTCTTCTTTGAAGTGATTCCATCCTTCATGAGAGGCGATTGGGATTGATGAGAAGGAATTGGAGAGTCGTGAGGAGGACACGTGAGCACAATACCGTACAGGGACAGTTTATTCTGATAGCGCACTAAGCTGTATTTTTACGCGCTAAGCTGTATTTTTACATAAGTATCTATACAGCCAGTGTCAAATGTGAGTGTATGAATATAAGTACTGTGATCATTTTTATATATTTGTGATAAGGGCACTATTGGCGTCTTCTGTTTTTTTGCTTTTTTGGTTTGCTGACAAGTAAAAAAACTGCCATTTGGATACAAGTTGACGCTGTTAATAATGAAAATTCTTCCTGTGTGGGATCACCCTTGCTTTACTAAACAGGAAAAACACTATAATATATATTTTTTCATTACTGTACTTGAAAACCTTGAGTTTATTTGCTACCATTTCTTGCCCCTGGGGTTCTCTCTCTTTATTTTTTCTTCTTGAGCTATGTTAGAAAAACATTTGGAACTCATAATAAGGTGCTAACGATCTGCACTTTTACAGCATTATTCCTGCTACCAAATGTTCTTGAAGCTTTCTTTCATTTGCCATTGGTGTCAAATTATTTGGTAATGTTGTGAAATGCATGTTAAGCAGTCCAAGAGTTACATGTATTTTAATATTCTTCCTTATTGTTTTACAGTATTTTAATAGGCTCACATGCTTGACGTGCCTTAGAGATATATAGCTAATGCTTTCTGCATCCCACACTGCGCTCTTATTTCTAACACAAGCCTTTCAGTATGTGCCATAAAAAATTTCAATTTGATTTTGGGAAATGAATCTGCCACTGGAAGCAAATGACACCAGCCCTTGGCAGTGTATGTATTGAATTCCTCTAATCATACCTGTTAAGGCCAGTAATGAAAACAGCCATCTTTCGTACCCTATTAAGCAAGTTAGGGGTGAGATTTAACCTTTAGCTGCTTTTGGCTAAGACATCTATGCAGGAAACTGGAGTTTTATTGTGCGTAACAACATGTGGTATAACGAGGCATTTAGATATTAGGATTTGAATTTTAATAAAGCCTATATTTTCAGGGTAGGAAAACCATATTCTGCTTAAAGTGGACCTATCACGTTCCAACCCCTACCCTCCCAATTGATTTATTTCCCCCCCAAACAATCTTAAAAGCCCCCATGTCATCTTAGTTATTGATCTCCCTTTGATTAAAATCTATCTGATTTTGTATTCAGTAGCAAGAGGAAAGCGCCACCATCTTGAAGATGTTTAGAATGACTGGTAGTGCTTTCCCTCTGAGCAACTGCCAATCCTCCTGCTTAAAGTGTTAGTAATGTCTAAAAAAAACTTTTTTGCATTTAGAAGAGCTTAAAAAGCTGATCTAAATGCAAAAAACTTAACTCTTAAACCGCTATGGTTTAAGAGATACGGGCGTTTAAAGTTTGATTTCTCCTGCTGACAGCTTTATAGCATGCAGTCCATACAAGCAACCGGTGAATGTAGCAAAGAGAATGTAGCGGGAATGTGGCGAAAAAAATAGTGATGTTATACTCTTCTCAAAAAAATCATGTTTATTAAAAACAATATAATTTAATAAAAATTCATACACAGGCCCTTACGCGTTTCGTAGCTCATACGCCACTTTATCAAAGATAATTAGCCTTGAAAATACAAATCTGTATTTTCAAGGCTAATTATTTTTGATAAAGTGGTGTATGAGCTACAAAACGCGTAAGGGCCTGTGTATGAATTTTTATTAAATTATATATTTGATTTTTGTTTTTAATAAACATGATCACTATTTTTTCTCTACATTCCCGCTACATTCTCTTTGCTACATTCACCGGTTGCTTGTATGGACTGCATGCTGGAGAAAGAAACCTATTAAGGACCCAGATACCTGAACAGAGACGGGTTTGATGTTCTCCGAATGCTTCTTTTGGTCAGTTTTTGATGAGAATATCGGACTGACATATATAAAATGTGAGTAGAATTGCAACTTTTGATATACTTTATAAATGAGTTGTAATTGATTTACACTATCGGGCACCTCCTTTTGTGTTTTTGTTTTTCTATACACGATATTGTCACTGCTGAGGAGAGTGTGTGAAAGGATGGCAGCCGTGACTCTCTAATAGAGGATTCTGTGACTGGGGACAGTGAATTATCCCAGAAAGCATCAATAGCTGGCTCTATGGTATATACCTAGACTCAGCAACTTATCTTGTGAGTAGGCACTTGTATGGGTGTCGGTGGAGGTCCAATTAGTTTATCCTGTTGATCTGCACAGGGGCGCTTCCTGGTTTGTCTCCTTTTGTGTTTTCACATTATTTCTAAATAGCATGATTTCAGCTCTGCTGAAGAGCCTCTGTCTGGTCAAATGACTGGAATTTGCAGCTGTCAGCTAGATGGCAGACTTGAGTAAAACAGCCAGGAAAAAGTAACTTTAGCAAGTTATATCTCTCAAACCATAAAGGTTTGAGAGATAAGACTTACATTTATGTTAATCTTTTTTTAATGTCTACAATATTAAATCAACTTAAAATTAACCATTACTATCCCTTTAAGCCTGAAGAAGGAAAAGCCACTTAGCTAATTACTTTACCAGTTTCTTTTTCTATGGCTAATGCAGTACCACCCTTTACTTATATATAAATATTTTACGGTTTGCAAGAATTTGGACAAGAAGTTTGGGATAGATCCATACACCGAGCATATACGGTTATGATGCAACTACTTCAAGTAGTGACAATGAATTTATTGCCCATATATAAAGAAAAACATATATATTTATTTTTTTTTTTAAGAAAAATTACACCAATGTTAAGCTGCAAAATATCCCATACTATGTAAAACCCTTTAACTGTAAATAGTATAATACAGTAAGCCAGTCAGAGACGTCTACTAGAAACCTGCTTCTTTTGACCTTGAGCAAATATTTTATCTCCCATACCCTCCATTGGCAAAATATATAGGCAAAATATATATTGTATATATTTTTCCTGCAAGCAATCTATTACACTGAAATTGTGAAGCTTTTTGAGATCTATTGGGAGAAAAGTTCTCTCATTTAGAGGTCATGCTGTGACTAAAGGATTCCCTCCTCCGCCCTTTTTAATGTCTGGGATAGCAGATTTCATTTGGTAAGCAGTGTGAGGCCTGTTTATACAGCTGAAACAATTGGTAGCTTTTGTAGATGCCACTAATCATTGTGTTTTTCTTATGTAACATTGATGGGCTCGTATGACTTTATCACGAGGTGAACTCTGGTATTTATCATTCTGAAATTGAGTTAGCAGTCATTTAAATTTCATTTCTTTGCATCATGTGTTTGAGGTTTTCTTTTTAACCCCTTGAGGACCAGAGGGGGCTAGCAAAGCACTGAGAGATAATGCGTTGTATACCCTTCTGGTCTTAAAGGGGTTTATATAATTTTTTTTTTTTTTTTTTTTTTAGATTATTTCTATGTCAATGCAAAAGTCTTTAAAGACGTACACATGGTGTGAATGTACAAAACCAATTCCATTCTAAATTATGTGCATGAATTGATTTTGAGTCCCTTTGAGTATCTAGCATCTGTGTACTAAGCTACGTACTCCACATTTCCCCCACTTGTCTTCCCCTTGGCACAGGCGATGTTAATGGGGCATTCTGTAGGCATTTCAGGGCAGTCCTTTCTGCTATGCCTTGTTTTGCTTTTGTCGGTGTACTAAGGAAACCGTAGATGAAATAATAATTATAATATAGCGAAAAGCTTACCAATAGTCGTCTTATCCAGCATAACCGCGTTAGACAGAAATTCTACTTCTGCCGAGACTGACGGGCAGGCAACTTCTTTGCTTACAGACACCTGCACTGTCCATCCTGTCTCCTCTAGGAAGTGTTGCATGGTACCATAAGGTACCAGAAGGGACTGAGGGAGCAGGCATGCAGATGCCTCTAAATCTCTGTTGCCTGGCTGTCAGTCTCAGCAGAAGTAGCGTTTCTGACAAATGCAATAATTATGCTGAATAATAGGACTATTTGTAAGCTTATCGCTATATGGCTAATTATTGGGGCGGCTTTATTTGGGGTGATAGTTCCCCTTTACATTTTAAATCCCAAGGACCTTGCAATAAGGCCATTTACACCCTCAAATGCTAGCGGGGTCTCTAACTCATTGGGGTTAACCCATTAAGTACAAGAAGGGTGTGCAACACATTGTAATGCACTGCACTCTCAGCTGTTATTTAACCCATTGTGTGCATCACATTTCAGAGCAATGTGTTGAGCATCCCTCTGGCATGCAAAGGGTTAAGGGGTTAACATGGAAGTAACCCCTTATTATACCTTAGGTTCATTTGAAACATATTTCAAAATCACCTATTTTTATTAAGATATTTGACTTTATTATACGTCGGTTTAAGCCACTTCGACCGTACTGGCTGGCACAGATGTGAGCCGTATATGGATATTCCACATTGCATTCCCTCTCACCTGTCACTCCTTCATATTCCTTCTTCCTACCTACTCTAGTAACTGCAGAAAGATGGGCTAGTAAATTGCCTAGCTATAGACAAAAACCAATATGAGTATGCTTATTTTAACCCTCTGAGTGTTGGAGATTTGGACATCGACTAAAGTGGATTCTTTCCTCACTGATCTGTTGGAAAAGCATTGCCCTTAGATTATAATTGCATGGTTACATGACCAAGCCTCTTACACAGAGAGAGAAGAGATGGTTTATATACCATTCTGATTATCTATAAGTAAACAGAGTACCACAGCAACAGCCAAACATCTGGCACTCATGGGTTAAGCTTAACCTAGTCAATATTTTTGCATGTAGAGAAATCTATTATGGATTCCTGTCTCCAGCTACAAAAGTAGGAGGGAAGAATGGAGAGCATGAAGGTGTAGTAGATCGGAGGGAGAGCAGAGCGGAATCTTAATATCTAGGCACATGGCACTGTCATCCAGTACTTTCTTCCTTGCATAAACAGACACATCAGTAGAGCTAAATATCTTGAAAAGTATTATTTGAAATAAAAAAAAATGGCTAACAGATGATATTAAAAGTTCCTTTGTAATGTGCTGGAGACCCCTCTGCCATTTGATGGGTTAAAAAGCCCATATATTTAAAATGAAAACTTGTATTTGTTAACATTGGTGCATTTGGTTTTGCCTAGAGTTCCTTTTCTTTAGAAGGGGATCACCCCTATACAACTTTGTCAAAAGGTTTTGTTATATAGCGAATATGTTGAAAAGAGTAAGCTTGTTTGCCGAAATTCAAAGTATAAATACAGCCCTGCAGTTACCAGCTCTGTAACTGCAGTCTATCACCCTGCCTCTGTTCCCCTGCCTCTGTTCCCCTGCCTCTGTTCCCCTGCCTCTGTTCCCCTGCCTCTGTTCCCCTGCCTCTGTTCCCCTGCCTCTGTTCCCCTGCCTCTGTTCCCCTGCCTCTGTTCCCCTGCCTCCGGGCTCACTGGGACTGTGTCCTCACGCCCAGGGTGCAGTCTTGGCTCACAAGTGCCATACACAGAGAAGAAATATTCTGAAGCATATCATACAGGTCCTGCCAAAATGACAGTCCAGCAACGACGTAAAGTTTCGGCCTTGTTGGGCCTTGTCAGTGAGGTGCAGCTGATCCATCTAGGCACCTGTGAGCAAGGGGTCCATGACTGGATTCCCCCATTATCCTTAGGGTGACTAACCCCAAGAGCAAGTTGCACATAGATAGAAGAAGTCAGAGATGCTCAGCTAGGCTCATGAGCTTGATGGGTATGCAAAAGCTCACTGGGACTGCATACTTGCGCCTAGGGTGCAATCTCTTTTAGCTCACAAATGCCATACACAGAGTAGAACTATTCTGAAGCATATCATACAGGTACTGCCAAAATGACAGTCCAGCCACGAAATGCCAGAAAATTCCTCTCTGAACAAGGGAAGCAGCTAACCCCAGACGTAAGTTTCGGCCTTGTTGGGCCTCGTCAGTGAGGTGCAACTGATTCCTATAGGCACCTGTGAGCAAAGGGGTCCACAACTGGATTCCCCATTTATCCTTAGGGTGACTATCCCAAAGAGCAATTTGCATAGAAATAGAAGACGTCAGAGATGCTCAACTAGGCTCATGAGCTTGATGGGTAATCAAAATCTCACTGGGACTGTGTCCTCACACCTAGAGTGCAATCTCTTTTAACTCATAAATGCCATACATAGAAGAAATATTCTGAAGCATATTCTACAGTTCCTGCCAAAAGTTGTATAGGGATGATAGATCCCCTTTAACCATTTGAATTCAAGAGCGATATGCAATGTCCATAGTGCCTCCTCTTTAACCCTTTGAATTGTCAAGCATTCCTAAATACGCCCTTTGTTCCTAAATCGGGACAGTCCCAGTGTAATCAGGATAGTTTGGAAGCATGTGAATGTATATTTATTGTAACATTTTAAAAAAAATCTCTACGTATTATGTCCTGTTCGTACTGTCTGCAAATTATGAAAACAAAGCAAATGTGTAACTGGAGATATTTGTAAGGGATAAAATTAATTATTTTAACATTCCTCTTTTAGTTTACATAGAAAAGGTATAAGTGAAAAATGTTCCACTCCGTAAGGCCATACTGCAAAAATCTCCTTAATCTCCTGCGCATGACTGCTTCGGACAAACATACATCTGACCTTTTATATTATAGGATATATATAACATAGTACTAGAAGACATTTCAATTAGAACCAGATTTTCTTCTACTCATTCTCTGATACTATGCACATGTGTTTCGAGCATTCACAAACATTTCTTTTAGGCCCCAAGGGCTAAGTACTTCATTCTATTCTGACACCGTAAGATGACCTCAAACCATCATGAAATGCAAAGCATTGTGTTCATAATGTGCAACATGAAGGGGATTATCTATACTATATGTCAAATCTCTGCAATCTAGCCAACAATCAAATATCTCAAATGAGCTTTTAACCTTTTGAAGGCCAGAGGGGTAAGCAATGCATAACAATGTGTTGCGTACCCCTCTGGCACTCAAAAGGTTAATATTAAGGACTTGAAACAAGAAAACTAATTCAATCTAAAGGCCTTGTAAACAAAAGAAAAATAGAGCAGTTCTCGGCTAAACCCACTGTACTATAGGAGCCACGTACAATTTTCCTCTATTCCCATTGGTTTAAATTGTATTTTTAACCCCCTGAATGCAGGAAAATGCATAAAAGACCTCTGTCATTCAAGACATTATAAGCCCCTGTGAAGGCAAAAGGAGTTTTTTTATTTGTTCCCTATAGTGCAGCTGGATTGCCGTGGAAGTGTATGGGTTATTTTTTTGTATAAGACCCTTAGATTGCCAGATACTTGGACTATAAGAAATGCCGCCTACATGCATTTTTATTGTTCTAGGCCATCCATGGCCCCTATGAATTGTGCCATTCTGCATTTGTTCAAGAGATACCATCTTCAGTCAGCCCTGGATTCCAATCCATGGAGGCAGACATGTTAGCAGGACCTCAGACTCCTTCCACTGCATGTGGTAATATTCTACAGCTCATGCAACGGTCATGTTAGCTTCCACTGACATTTCATCCAGGACTGACTGAATATGGACCAAGGTTCAAGGGTATAATTCATAAAGATCATTAGGAGTTTCAGGCTATAGTAACAAAAGAATGAGGGGTATTATTAGGAAGAGGTGTTAGTTCTCCTTTAACATTTTAATGGTTTCCAGAATGTTGTAAAGCAATACAAAGGAGACCAATCTAGTCCCCAAATGCTTAGTCCTGAAAAGGTTGTAGACCCCATCAACTGGAAGTCCAAAGACAGACTTTCCATAGGTTAGGCCCTACTTGGCACCATCTTCTACTTCACTAATCTCTTCTCTAACACCAATCCCCTCTGCCAATCCCTACACTGGCTCCCGTTAGCATACAGAATTAAATTAAAAATTCTAGTGCTAACTTATAGAGCCCTCGCTAACACCAGACCCCCCCTATATTTCATCTCTCATTTCCAAATACACTCCCACTCGCCGTCTTCGCTCTGCACACGACCTTCTGCTCTCCACAGCTGTCATCACATCCTCCCTCTCCCGCCTGCAGGACTTCTCCCGTGCTGCACCTGAAGTCTGGAATTCCGTCCCCCCGCCCCATCAAGCTCTCCCCCAGCCTTCAGATCTTCAGCGCTCCCTGAAAACTCACCTCTTCAGGGAAGCCTATCAACTACCTCCATAAACATTCTCACCAAGAACTACCCTTTCCCTGGATCACTGCAATCAACAGCACTTCTCTCTCCCACCAACTGACAGGCAGTTCATGTGTTAGGAGGCACTTACACCCAAAAGCACTTAATCCTTCTGTGTCCAACCTCTAAACTGTAAGGTCTCACGAGCAGGGCCCTCTGATCCTTCTGTTCTCCACATCTGATTGTACTATTTAATACCTCTGTATGTCTTTTCCCGTTTGTACAGCTCTGCGGAATTAGTTGGCGCTATATAAATAAAGAATAACAATAATCATTACATAGTCACCCCAGTACGCTGATAGAAGCTAGCAGTAACAGGCTGATACAGAGCTGGGAACCCAAAAACTTATTTAATTATCCAAATTCTCTTCACATTGTTTCAAATCTCATTGATTGGAGCTGAGGTGATTTCACTTGTGGTGTCAGTGAGGAATGGATCAAATAGGAAAATTCACCATCAACAATTCAACAATTCAAGTGTTACTATGCTAGTAATGATGGAACTAGCTACTGGTGCTGACTGAAGAAGCATATTTGTGACTACTCTGCTAAGAGAAAGTTATGAAAGTCTTAACAATTCTAAACTTGTCTTATGATTTTGTTTTTATGTACGCATCAGAAACTGGAAGCAAAATATTAAATCATATTTAAACAAATCATATGATGTGTTTACAAACCTATTTAGTTCCAAAACAAACCAAAAAGTGAAGTTTTCTTAAGAGCCCCTTGTAATGTAGATTTTATATTCTAGATGTGCCTGACATTCCTAGATAATCAAGTAAAAAAGTGATTGGACATATGAAGGAAGTATTCATTAATAGTCCAGCACCAGCTTCATCAGTAGGACTGCTTCCAGGTCAGCAGAACTGACAGTTTGCTACTCTTCTGGTGATGGATGCCATTTAAAGAGTTAAAAACCCCACTTCATTCACTGGGAAATTGCCAAATTTTATTTTCAGTCCTATGGTGTACTTGGTTTGCTCCAGAATGGCTCATGTTTAGCTTGATGAATAAGGTCCCATATTTTTTTCCCAGTTGAGAAAAAACCTTGATAAATGATCTTTAAAGTATTTTTATACCCTCCAGCTAAAACTAGCTAAGACTTTGGATGTGTGTCCCTGACTACCACCAATCTGGTCTGAGAGCTAATGGGTTAATACTTACCCAAAAGCATGGCTGAGCCAGCACTGTAAAAATGAAGACCAGGGTGGACACAGGCTCCACTTCCTGCCTCTGATCTGCGACTGGTTCTGTGGGAACTGTGATTGATGTCTCAAGCTCCCACAGAGCTAAAGTGCTTGCTCAGTGCCTAAATCCCATGACAACAATCAGTTTTCATTTTAGGAGTATACTGTTCCTTTTATTTTAAAGGATGTACTACAGACTTGAAAAAAGTATAACTTTGATTACAGATGTATTATATTTGAAGCATATTGATATGAAATAGAAATCTGGTAACAATAAGGTACAGATATTGACAGTGAATTGTGTTTAAAGGGTTAACACTTTGGTTGCTAGATATATTCCATACAGATCTCCACCACCACCTTAACCTGCATGGGCCAAGGAGAAGACAATGGGGAAACCTGTGCACATTTCTTTCTACTTCTCTTTCTATAACTTCATGTATTAAGACACAGACGAAGTGGTCTAATATCCCACAATTTTCCTCCTAGTGCTATAGGGTAAGTGTAAGGGGGCTGCTAGTGTTAAAGTATTAATAATGACAGTACATGTCGGTAGGGGTGTTCCAAGTTTGGAACGCAAAGGCTGCAAACAGTCCACAATTTAAAGATGTTGATGCTTAAAATACATGAGCCACTGACTTACCTAGCATCCAAGCAGTAAGTTAGGTTTACTTATGATAAAATGGTTTCTGTTACAATTTATGCTTTTGGTTTATGAGCATAGGAAAAGGGAAACCATGCCAAAAATGTTATAGGATGATATGACTTTAAGGAACAGTGCCTTCTAGTGGGGAGAAAAAGGACTTTTCTTAATACACATGACTGGGGGCCTTACCCATTACCAAGTTCCCCCGTAGAACTTCAAATTGTACTGCTCATATTTTTTATATTTTCTCCTCTGAATTTCTTGGGACTAGGTAAATTTAGCTAGTCTTCTCTCGTCCCTTTTTTCTTTTAAAAATTCCCATTCAAGGAACTTTAAGCAGCATCATGAGCGGCAAAGGCTTGCTGGAATTTCAGCAATGGACATCACAGAGGAGCTGAGAAAAAGGTAGGAAAACAAACGAGGGACACTGGTTGTGTGGAACCAGAGGATTTGTTTAAACACATAGATAGTGTAGTTACTAAAGGGTGAATTGGCATTTTATGTGAGATTTAGGCCAATTTTTTATTCCATATATTTCACCATTTACCAAATTTCCTAAAGTTACTTGTGCATGATTCAAGTGAAATTTGCTTATCTCTGATTGTGTCTTGGCTGAAAATTAATTGGTGTTGGTCAGTGGGACAAATTTTATTTTTGTTCTGTGAAAGCCTATTACCAGGAAAGACTGAGGTGACCTTGTTTTGACTAGAACCTGCTACCTTAAGGTTTGAACAGATCCCACAGCTGGTGCATTAACCAACTAAACTATCTCACTGGCATGTGTATGTACTGATTTTTATTTATTTTTGAAAGGTTCCTGACAATATGTAACAAACTTTTTTTCTCAGGGCTGTTTTTTTTTAGATGGATAAATATGAGAATAGCGGCAGCATTTTTATACAGCTGTTCTCTTCCTTAAGCAAACGTCTGCCATTGTGTTACTTACATTGTCTAGGAGACCACCCTGAGACATAAGTGGCCCTACCCACCTTTTGACCATACTGTATGTGCACATTTTCCTAGAATGGATGGTTTCCAGGAAGCACAATATTAAGAGTCACTAGGGATGGTCTGAGGCAGGTTTATTATTCCAAGAAGTCTCTCTTACATTCCTGAGGCAATCCTGTATTGTCTTCATTTCATTCTCTGAATATTGTAAGTCTGGTTTTGCAGACCGTGTTATTGAAATGCTGTTTTTAATCACTTCGGTACCAGAAATGACTCCAATGCATTGTGTTGCAATGTACTGGAGATATCTCTGGCATCTAAGAGGTTATCTACAGCCAGAAAACGGTAGCTCTACAAAGTTTAATAGTGTATTACTGAGTAAAAAATTATGGTGCAGTTGTTTGGTTTGTGTTACAGTTTTCAGTACACTCAGAGGCAGGTAGTTTGGTAAAACACAGTTTTATTGAAACCAGACAGAATAAAGTAACCCTCACAGGTCCAGCAATAGTTAACACGTAATACTGACACAGGACAGGTTATAGAATAACATTAACCCACACGGGTCCAGTACATATATATCAGAGAGCAAATATATATTACTGACACAGGTCAGGTTACAGTTCGTGTGAATCAGTGAGACAACGATGTGAAGGTGCTATTAGGCCGGGAGGCTGGTAGGCCCTAATAGCAAAGGCCCAAGAAGCACTCTCTACTGGAGGGTGCAGTAGACAGCTAGGGTTATCGGACGCTCAGGCTCGATGGCAACTGCCAGGTGGTGGAGACAAACTGAGGCGCCCAGGAGGCCAACCTCAGTAAGAGTGCAGTAACAAGCCAAGCGTACAGTGTGCAACCGGGAATAGCTCCTACCCGGTGATCAGGAGATACAAGCACAGTAGCGTAAATGGGTCGCAGTAGCTGAACGGCTAGAGCAGCAATCGAGGCAACCAACTGGGTCTAGCAAGCCCTAGACAGAGCACCGGAAAGTTCCCTCAACCGGATAACCAGCGCGGTAGTGAACCGGGCCTGAGATACACTGAGCAGGAACGTCAGCCAATCCGGGTTGATACACAGAACAGAAACGTCAGCCAGGCCGGGTCGGTACAGAGCAGGAATGTCAGCCAATCAGAGTCGGTACACGGAGCAGGAACGTCAACCAGGCCGGGTCGGTACACAGAGCAGGAACGTCAGCCAATCCGGGTCGGTACACGGATCAGAAACGGAATCAGACAGAGAAGTCAGGCAGTCCGGGTCATACACAGGATTCACGTGATAACGACAGCAAGCACTAAGCAACGGGAACACCATGAAAGGGCCCTGCAAAAGTGACAGAGCTCAGTACTTAAAGGCTACCACTGGGTGGAGCAATATCATGCTAGCCAATAAGAAGGCATCAGGAAACAATGCTGTCAAAATGTCGCCAGCAATACATGGGCGCCGTGATAGTTTGACCCTGAATTGCTTAATTTCTCCTTTATAAGTAAAGGCCATTGTGTCTTGGGTCTGTTCACATCAGTGTTTTTTCCTGCACATGTGAGCCAAAAAAGGTATCAAACACATTGCAATGCATTGGATGTCTCTCTGGCTGCCAAAGAATTAACATTTCTATGTAATTTTAGTATGGGTTTCCATTGGATTGCATATTGCTAGTAGTTAAAGTTTTTGTTCAGCTGTTTATAGTTTGATTAGGGTGTCCATTCTGCCATTCAGGGACACTGCAGAGACCAGAGCAGCAAAGTAGTTCTCCTCGGCTCTAGTGCAGCTATGTGGGAAGGTGTCACTATACATCAC
Organism: Rhinophrynus dorsalis; assembly: GCA_037306005.1. Taxonomy (NCBI): domain Eukaryota; kingdom Metazoa; phylum Chordata; class Amphibia; order Anura; family Rhinophrynidae; genus Rhinophrynus; species Rhinophrynus dorsalis. Next base: position 99,987,920 of record CM074720.1, read on the forward strand.
TGAGCATCAGCGATCAACTACTTTCTCTGACACACCTCATAGTTCTAAATACTAGAGGGAGAACTGCCCATGCTGTGACAGAAAGTGATGCCCGTGGTGGGCTACAAGAAAATGTACATCACATCCAAAGTCTTAGACTAGCATTACATTACAACAAAATTGCACTGCAGCTTTTGTTTAATGTCAGGGTCAATGTTCAGTTCTCTCTCTCTCTCTCTCTCTCGATTATAGCTCTGTCTGGAAGCCATTTTCTTGTAGCACTTTCTATCACAGTAGGCAATGGGAAGTTCTCTTTCTATTGCTTAGAACTCTGTGCACTGGAATCTTCAGTCGGGGTCTTTGTATTGTCCCGAAAGGGGGCTGCCAGAGACATGGAACACACATTTAAAATCCAGCACTGCCCTGGGCAATCTGGGACATGTGGTCAGCCTAGATTATATTAACGGATTCTAGGAGAGAAAAAAAATGCCTTTCTACTAACTGTATGTAAAATGCTAGAAAAATGCAGCCAAATCCATTCAATCTCTCTTCTATAAAGCAGAATTCCATGGGAAAATAGTTTTAACAATCAGGAGAAAAGCATTGCTCAGCATTAATAACACTTTACGTGATAATTCCTTATTGTCTGCACATTTTCCTTTTAATTTTAAATACCCCCTGCCCACATTTTTCATTCCATCTTCTCTTGTGTTATTTAGCCTTTTTATTCCCTTTCTTCCAATCCAGTTCACTCTAATATTAGATGTAGCCAAGTACTGTAGCCTAGTCTTATCAAGCAGCAAGTCAGATACTCATTCTCACATTCCTGCGTAATTGTAAGAGCCTGGTTATCACAGTATCTGAAAACAACTCTCCACTTGATAATGAGGCTCCATAAAATAACAAAGAAATGGGAGAATTCTTTTGAGACTGGAAAGTGTATTTTTTTATTGTGTTTTATGTACATTTTCTCAGACATAAATTAAACAAAACAAGCAAGTCTTACAAAAAAGAATCCTTCCTATTTTCAATATGAGTGTTTTACTATTTGCCAGCTCTACATCTTATTTAATTTGACATATTGCATAACCCTGTATGCCACCTTCTGCTAGAAATGCATATGGTCCTCTCTTAAATGTATCTATTGTATCTGTCATGATCAGATGCTGTTATTGAATTCTACTACTTTACAGTCCTTACTGTAAAAATATTTATATATTTTTTTGGGGGGGGGGTCATTTTTTTCATTTATTGTGCAATAAACCTGCAGCCACTAGAGATTGTGTGTGGAAAGAATTCTTCTAAATTTAAATTGACTGTTAACCATACCTGGGAACTCTCTGGTTTTGCCCCGGAGACTCCGGATTTCAAATTGAATTACTGGGTCTCCGGGGCAATGTGTGAATCTCCGGGTGGGCAGAGTTTAAGTAGAAACTCTGCCCACTTGTGCTCCATCCTGCCCGGTTCCTCCCACTCCCCGCCCTCTTACCCTCCATTCCCAGGTATTTTGCAGCAGTTTTGTTTTTTTTTTGTCCCGCCCCCCCAAGACTAAGCCCCACCCCTTTTATGACGCGAATCGCGTCATTTCCCTCCCCCGTCTGCACTGACAGGGTTACCCTCCGGGTAGCCCTGCTTCAAAAGTTCCCAGGTATGCTGTTAACCCTCTGAATGCTAGTTAGGTCCCCAAGGCATTTGAGCTCTTTCTAGCGTTAACCCTTTGAGTGCCAGAGGGGTATGCAATGCATTGCTCTGCACAATCAATTAGAATTTGTAACTTTTTTTTAGCTGTCCCCTAAAGTGTATTTGGTTTGTTCCACAACTGTTCATCCTTTGAATTCTGCAGAAAGCCCTAAATTCAGTGAATAAGGTGTTTGCAGAGTAAGATACTGGAGACCTCTCTAGTATTCAAGGGGTTAAATGGCTTGTGTGGATCCGTTTGTTTGCACCAGATTTGCTGCAGTTTCTTAGAATGTATTTAACCTCTGTATATCAGACTTGGTATACAATCCTTCATGTACGTTGCATTTATAAATTTCTGTTGATGATCTTAATACATTTAAAGTTTCCTTTTCAGTTGACTGTTTCTTAATAATTGTGTTAAAATATTTTCTTTTAATGTAATTTTGGTTCCACCTAAGGGAACCTAAAACGTTCCTCACAAAGCAGACTTCTATGTTGTCTCTATAAGCACATACAGTGCACTTGGTGAAAGGGTGTGGTGCTTATCTCGGTCATTGTTATAGTTTTCAGATTACTGTGACTGCACTGTGAATTGTGTATTTAGATGTACACATGTAGCAAACCTTATTAACCCTTTGAGTGCAATATGTTGCAAAGCCCCTCTGGCACTCAGAAGGTTAAGTCTTTTTTTTTTTTCTGGAATTTTCTCTAGCTGTATGGTGTGGAAATTAACCCTTTGAGTGCCAAAGGGGTATGCAACGCATTGCGTACCCATCTGGCACTCAAAGGGTTAAAGGAGTCTCAAATGAAGTAAATCACTTTGAGTCCTGCTGTACTGGGACAAACTGGAACAATTGTGGAGTGAAACAACTGCACCGTGGGAGAGAAACAAAAATTAATTTAAATGAGGCATTTAACCCCTTGATCGCTAAAGAGGTCTCCAGAGCATTGAGTGTTGGACACCTTTTGGCAATCAAAGGGTTAGTCACAGATGGTTTGTCTCTCTGCATTGCACTTGAAACCCCTAACAATCAAGGAGTTAAGGCACATTTTCAGCCTGTGGTTATTTGGGGGAATTGTATTTATCTCCTATGGCGGTTAGCTTGTTCCAGAATTGCTCCTCTTGAGCTACAGTAACTGAACGTGGTCCATTGTATTCCATGAGTAAAACAAAATACTGTGGATTCTGTTGCTGTGAGATCTAAAATCCAAAATGTCATTTTACAAATGGAGCAGCCAGAAGCACAAAGGTTGTGTTTGGCCACTATCACTACTCGGCTAGTTTCAATGAACACCATGGAAGCGATGCCTAAATAATAAGTTAGTCTATTTTATTTAACCCTTTGAATGCCAGAGGGGTACTCAACACATTGCAAAACAATGTGTTGCGTACCCCTCTGCCACTCAATGGAGTATTTATCTAGGGAATATCCTTCACACACCTGCCAGGTATATCCATTTACTTTTGTTGATATTGTATCTGTCATTTGTTATCGCAAGAGACTGAAAAGTGTAACGTGGCTCTAAAGAAATATGGGGGGAAAGTGTACGTATTTCTAAGGGGCCATGGTTGGGGCTTCCCTATAGTTGTTGCATTTTGGCTGATAACTGGAGCCAAATATCTTGTTAGTCAATGTAGATAATTTCATATGGTGCATAATTGTGAGTGACACCTCAGCCATTCTGACCCCACCCATCATGCTGAGATACTAGTGTAAAAGCCTGTGTACACGGGCCAAGGTCCAGGTAATGTTAACCCTTTAAGTGTCAGAGGGGTATGCAATGCGTTGCGTACCCCTCTGGCACTCAAAGGTTTAAGCGGCCGCTACCTCACTGCTCCATGCGATGCAGTCTTGCGTCGCCTCACGCGATGCAGTTATGTGCAGTAGAGACTGCCCGAATGCGCACAGTCTCTACTGAGCATGACAGCTTCTGACAAACATCCTAGCGAATTATTACATAGGATGTGAATATCTAGTGTGTTGCAAGCCAATATATGTTTAGACCCCATTTAAAATCTGCATTCAGTTCTCTTCTATTTACAAACGACAGTAGACAAACACTCTGAATGAGAAAACTGTAGCAAAACTGACACTCCCACATTCCACAGAACAATGCAAGAAGAAGAAAAAACTGAAAAGTATAATTGTACAGATATACACTACAGCAATATCCCAATGAAAAAAAAAAAAGAAATGAAAAAACATTGATGGCTATAGAGGTCTGCTATAAAGGACTCCTACCAGGGAAGCCTTTTAACATCTTGGATGCTAGAAAAGTCTCCAACAAATTGCATAACATGCATTGGTGACATCTGTAGCACCCAAGAGGTTAAATTAAGAACCAGTAGAGACAAAGTTCCCCCCTTTACACACTTGTGCATCAGTGGGCTCGGCAGAAATTTGTAATGAAATATAATGGGCTCTGTCACTCGAGAGAGTTAACACAGTGTAACCCTTTGAGTACATTGCTCCACAATATGCTGGACAACCCTCTGGAACTCATAGGGTTAGTGGTGTTGACCAGCTCTCTTCTAATGTTTTGGTACAAGTCACACAAAGAGGCTGCTGTCTGTGATCAGTAGAGCACATAGTGCATTCCTAATCCCTGCTGTGTAGAAACATATTAAAATAGGTATCCTCTTTCTTTTTACTTCCCAGATTGTTTGCACTGCCTGCTCCTGCGATCTCTGCGTGATTCACAAGAATGCTTACTACTTGACTTCAACAAAGCCAACGGGATCAACCAAAAACAACAGGAAACAAAACTGAACTTTCCAGCTTCTCTTTCTAGGAACGATTAATTTAAACATAAAACTGCACTGAACAATATAGATGGCTGCCATGTTAACTTACAAGGGGAAGAGCAGCACTTTCCTTTTATGCACTTTAACCCTTTGAGTGCCAGAGGGGTACGCATTGCATTGTGCGCCCCTCTGGCACTCAAAGGGTTAAGATGAACCAAAAATGCTGCCTTCCAGTTACAGCCATGTGAGATTAATTCTGTCACTGGATAACTCTCTGACACTCAAAGGGTTAAACTAACGGGGCATTACAGAGTACTGTACAATGGATTTGTTCCCAATAAAAATACCAATGCTTAGTTTTACTGTTATCATTGCTTGATTTAACAAACCCTTGAGGACCAGAAGGATATACAGTGCATTGCACACCTCTGGTACTCCATGTTAAAAGGACTGTGTTAAAAGAAATGGCATTATATACAAGTAGGTATGTTATTCCAAGTGAACATCTGTAAAAATAAGAATAATAAAAATAATAATTTAATTCTAGATCCATAAACTAGTTCAAAACCTGTTTTTGTAATGTATTTGTAGAATGCAGAGGCTGTCTAGAACAGGACAACCGTTTGTGTGAGCTTGTAATGAGTGGTAAGTTTTATGGCAGCAAATCTGAGATAATACCCATCGCTTTTCTCTTAGGCATTTTTTTTCTTATACAGACATGCTACAGACAACACTGCACAATTGATATGTAGGTTATTTATACTGAGCCCAAGTGGTATCGCACAAATATTAAATGGACACCTCCATAGAACTTATATTAAGACTAGAATTCAGGAATGTGGTGCCAGATAGACATTATACAGATGATTGAAGTACAGGGCATTTACGTGTGTACAATCCCATTTCATTTCTTTCCAACTAGTTTAGGGGCATCGAATAGATTACTGAAACTTTGCTATTCTTTTTAGTGATTGTCTTTGACCCATATTGAATTGTACTTGGATTACTAACTAGTCACCAGTAGATGTCCTCTTTTAGGAATAGCCTTTTCTTCAATGCTTATCAAAGGCATAAGAGGCTTGTCTATTAGTTAACAGTGACAAATACGGGTGTTAAGAAAGTCACTATATATATTATGGGGCCCACTCACAGTGCTATTCCATCAGCAAATTCTGACCAATCTGGTCAAACTCAACCAGATTGAGTGGTTATTGCGCTGTGCATGGGGGTTACATCAATCAATTCAGGCTGATGAAAGTAGCGATGTAAATTAGTTAACATGTTTTGAAAATTTTGATCACCTGGAGATCAGATCACTGTGTTTGTGGTCCCAACAGATCAAATCACAGTGATCTTGAATGGGGATGCGATGTCTGTTAATTTATACCTGAAAAACGCACACAAACACACACGAGCAAGAGCAAGAACGTCTGCTGAACAAATCAAGAGAACAGTTATCCTTTAATAACAAATGTGAACACCTTGAGTGGGGAGTAACTATTCTTATCCCATCTGCATATAAGCACTGACCAGTGACCAGCCATCTTGTCATTAAATAACAGTTGCTTACTGTTGATGCAATTTAACTTGTTGAAAACATCTTTGATCTTGGTGCATTTTCATTAAGAACTTCTACATTAATACTTTGGATCATTGATGGTCAACGGGAAGCCCTCTGGACACACATGGCAGTCAATGGCTTCTGGGGCCCTCAGTCTATTTTCAGTTACAATGAGAAGAGGGTATAATTTCCCTCTGCCACATAATACACACCTTATTGTCACCAAAAGAAAGAAGTTTATTTTGCCTCAGAGAGTAACTCCCTTTAAAATGTTCCACCTTAACCCTATGGATGCTAGAGACATCTCTAATTGCACAGCAATGACTTAGAGAGATATCTAACGTCCAAGGGGTTAACATAATTTTCAACCCCTATTTACAATGTGTAAGTCTCATTCACACTATGTTGTTGTGCTGTTTTTCTCACACAGAGAGGATTTGCCAGACATTTCAGGACTGTCTGTTGGTGGGACAAGTCTGATATAGATATGGAGATTTCATCTCTACAATTCACAGATGCAAAAAACATGACTTTAGCACCACATAAGAGGCCACTATGCCGTAGAATAAAACACTTTATGTGTATTCCCGAACAGTGCCTGTCAAAATTCTTTTGCTGATTTCAATGGTATTGTACAAATTATCGCATGTTAACAGAATTCTCATTTGTTGAAGTAAAGCATAATGGGTGGAAATATATAGACCCATGTAATTCAGCACACAATGAAAAATACATTATAATTGCCTGGAATTCTCATACAAATGTGTATGCACTTTTAGATGTGATTTCAGCGTATCAAACAAATCTCCAGTGTGAGCAAAGCCTTAAGTTTATTTTGTGTAGCCATTTTGTATACTTGAGTCACACATGCAGTGTTTAGGTGAATATGGTTGCCTGTTACCGTGTTGGATTATGGAATGTTTTCTAACACATTGCATTGTGAAGCAATGAGCTGGAGACCTCTAGCATTCATGGGGCAAAATAAAACATGACATCCATTAAATTAATATTATTATAAAAGCGTATTAAAGGCACATTTATCTGTTGAGATCAACCTGTAATGTAAGTCAAAGCAAAAAGTGCTTACCTTGTAATTAAAGTGGTTCCCAGCACTCTCTTCAGAGATCCCTACCAGGCAATATCTTTAGGATTTCCCTGCTTGTGTACAGGCAAGTTAACCCCTAGAGTGCCAGGTGGGTACAATGTACAAGTGGACACAGCTGTACCTGGTGTGCCATGTTCGTACATTGTACAGCTAAAATGCGGTCACTGAATAAGCCGGTATAACCGGCTTGCACTGGCTGCATTTCGACTGAAATGCAGCCTGGCACTCGTGGGGAGGCATGAGGATCACTCCTCATGCCTCTCCAATTATTGATCTCCCAGCCGATCGTGCTGGGAGATCAATAAACACAAAGGAGAAACAGCGTTTCTCCTTTCCCCTCTCTCCTACCCGAACTTCCAGGTAGGAGTGGGCGGGACCGGGGGAAGCCTCCCAGCGTCATCGCTGACATGGTCACCAATGAAGTTAGGGAAGTTTCCCCGGTCCCGTTCACTCCTGCCGGTGGTAGGAGAGAAGGGCAGGAGAGCTTTTGCTCTCCTGCGGTCGCCTTATTGATCTCCCAGCCTATCAGCTGGGAGATCAATGACTGAGGGGACACCAGGAGGGGTCCTGATGTCCCCCACGAGGTCTGAAGAGTTGAAAAATTAAAAAAATAAATAAATAAAATTAACCCTGTGAGTGCCGCAGGGGTCCCCAGCACATTGCTTTGCAATGTGCTGGAGACCCCTGTGGCACTCACAGGGTCACTTCCTTTGGGGGTATTTTTTCTTTTTTTCAAAGACCTCATTGGAAGGGTCCTGATGCCCCTCAATGAGGTGTATAATTAAAAGAAAATTAAACAAAATTAACCCTGTGTGTGCCACAGGGGGGTCCAATGCCCCCCCGCCCTCCTGTGGCACACACAGGGCTTTTATCATTACTTTGTTACCAGAGGTTGTTGAGGGGGCCATCAGGATTGGTAGACTAAAAGTACCAGTATGCACTAGATTCAGGCTGGGAATCAAACTTTGTATGAGGGGGACATACAGTGCACACTGGTAGTCACAGATCCCCATATACACTATCAGACACTGCCCCCCACCACCATCACCACCATCCTTGCTCCTCCGTTCATACCCACACACACTGCCTAACACACACTTTGTTACACTGGTAGTCACAGGTCCGCACGTACACCGGCTGACGCCCTAGCTTCTTTCATCTGTTAGCCATAAAATCACACATATACCGTTTGCTTTCCCATCCCTGTTTCACTGGTAGCTACGCTCCTGTCACCCAAATTGGTATGTCAACCCACAGCAGTGGGGTACCATTTTTCTTAAGCTGGCAAGAAGTCCTCCTAGGAAATCCCATTCCATTGAACCATTTTAGTATCTTTGAAGTAACTGATGTGTAAAAAAATGTTTTTGTTTCCTGTAGCACCACATTCTGGAAATAGTTGTGCACACTAACTTAGGGGTAAAAAGGCAAGTGACCCCTCATTCAATGCTGCATGTTGTCTTCTTTCCAAAATGGTATGGTTTATCTACCTTTTCTTCACTTCTGAAGGTGTTATAGACATTTTCGTACAGGCAAGTCATGTTTGAGAAAATGTTAGAAACATCAGAGGTCGTAGTAGGTGTAGTTTTATACTTCCACCACCCCCTAAGGTAGATCAACCTATACCAGTCCGGTGTCATTTGACTCCTAAGAGCACTAGCTAATGAATGCAGTTGAAAATTCCAGGGTTTTCACAGAGTTCCATACATTTGAAGGGGCAGAAATGTAAGAAAATGCCTTTTTTTTTTTTTTTTTTTTCATTAGCGCCACCTCCTGAAAGCATTTGTGCACACCAGCCTTCGGGTAAGAAAGCAAGTTACCCCTCATTAGATGCTGCAGGTTATCCTATTTTCAAAATGGTATGGTTTCTCTACCTTTCCTGCATATCTATAACGGTTATGACACTTTTCGTGCAGGCAGATAATTTCAAAAACAGAATTGTCAGGTTTAGGTAAGTGTTCCTACCACCCACATATTACATGTTATCCCACACAAATGGGGTAACATTTTTCTCATGTTGGTAGCAGGTACTGAATACAGTAGGAAATGTTATGGTTTTCAAAGATTTTAGTATCTTTGAAGTGGTAGAAATGTAAAAAAAAAAATGTATGTATTCCTATAGCGCCACCTTTTGGAAATAATTGAGCACTTCAGCCAGGGGGTAGAAAGGCAAGTGACCCCTCATGTAATACGGGTGAATGTCTACTTTCCAAAATGGTATACATTTTATACCTTTCCTTCATGTATCTAAAAGTTATGAACATTCCAGTACAAGCAGCCATTTACAAAGAAGAAAACAGGTAGGTGGTGTTATGTGCTTCTGGCACCCCTACGGTATGTCCGCTTATACCAATGGGGTGCCATTTTTCTCCTAAGTGCACTAGCTAATTAATACATTTGGAAATACCATGGTTTTTATAGATTTCAGTACATTTGAAGGGGCAGAAATGTAAGAAAATGACTTTTTTTTCCCATTAGCGCCATATTCTGGAGGCATTTGTGCACACCAGGCTTGGGGTAACAAGGCAAGTCACCCCTCATTAGATGCAGCAGGTTGTATACTTTCCAGAAATATATAGTTTTATATAGTTATTCCACTGTTTTAGGGTAGCTTTACCACAAAAACCTTAGAATGCGCATATTGGTTTATAAAGTTGAAAATGTCATTTTGCGCTGCTGGTGATTAGGGCTCTACGCTAGCCATGGACGTAGGTAAAACTATACAAATTTGGTATTTTTTTACTCGGGGACTCTGGGCTTTTTCAAATAATTGAAACTTTTTAAATCAAGGTAAATGTTTTTGATACATAGTATGTGATTTTAGCGAAATTAGTAAATTTTCACTTTTTTTGTCATTATGACATCATAGCTTTTTGCACAATGTAAAATTCTCTTCATGTAAGGTACCACAAGATTATAGTTTTCCATATGTAATGAAAAATCACCAGAGTAAATCAAGCCTAAACGGAAGGATAGCAAAAATGCTGAAAAAGTGTCTGGCCTGCAGGGTACAGGAAATGGCCCAAGCCTCTGGCACTGAAGGGGTTAATGAAATTACTGAACCTCTGATTAACTCCCCTTTACTCAAACAGGGAAATTCTAAATATATAACCTCAGGGGTTGCTAATAGGCAATTTTCTTGATATCCACTGCCTTAGGAATGAGTGACATCAGTTGCATCTTCAGTCTGCTAAGTGTGTCCCATACTACTGGGTCTGATCAGGGACAAACTTCATATGCACACTGACCTTTTACTCAATCTGTCATTTTTCTCTGTGTTCTCATATGCACAGATTAACTCTGTTTGTGTAGGGAGAACGTTTGTCCCTATTCAAATGTGATACGACTCAGTAGACCTGAAGGGAGCAGCTGCAACTACGTGCGAGATGTTCAGAAAGTTGCGGCAACTGAAACGGTCTATAATCAGAATGAGAGAGTTTTTATACCTCAAGCCATCGATTCTCAGACATAGTAATTTTTTTCATCCAATTCTGTCATGTCTGTCAAAGGGAAAAAGTGAGCATAGTTTAATCTTCCATCACGTTGTAAGGTATTTTAAGAAAAAAAAAACCCCTTTGTTTTAGAAGTCACTTTTTTGTCTGATTAACGTCCTTTTTTTCCGGCAACATAAAAATGGTCTAAACTTAGAGAAGACAAATTAAAGTACTGTTAGGAGACAGGAGTGAGAAGTAGTAGGATGGTGTTTACTGGTAAAAAAAATATATGTTTCTTTGAAAGTTTAGTTGTAAAGAAAAAAAATTCTTCTGTTACTTTGGAAATCTTCATTTAAAGACAAAAAAATAATTTAACTTCAGAATATTCATCAAGCTTATCTTGCCACGATGATTAATTTTTTACCACCCATTTTCAAATGACAGAAATACTATCCTTTTACAGTGGACTCGCAAATCTACAATTTTTTCTTTACAATTACTTTTTGAACATTGCGCCCCAAGACTCTGTCTCTCAGGAACACCTTGATGATGAGGAGAACTGACAGTTGATCAATAGCGCCTTATGCAAAAAGTAAAAGAGTAGCAATTCTGGAGCAAATCATTAAATTCTGCACCCTAACTTAGAAATAAACTTCCCATAATTCCCAATGATTTAAAAGAGATGTTTAACCCCTTGAACAATAGGTATCCAATGCTTTGCTCAGAAATGCCTTGAAAACATTCTAGTATTCAGAAGTTTAAAGAAACTAAACTTTTTTGTTAGTTCTTTTTAATGTAAAACAAATATAGGGTGTTTTTCCTACTGAGTAAAACAAGGGTATTCTAACTGCTGGGAAGTTTTCATTGAAACTTTGTTATGGTTCAGACAGCACCAACTATTTTTCAAAAGACAATTTTCTCTGCTGTCCAATACAGGTTACTGGTAACTTTGGTAGGTGATCTGCCCCTATAATTAGGCAGGAACAATTCTAGAATTGTATGCACGGGATGGAGCCTACCTTCCTTCCTTGGCTGCAGCTAGCCAACCAGCTCCAGAAAGATTTGTTCCTTGGTGAAGACACAGGCAAGAGAACAGTTATGGTATAGTTTTAGAAATGTTTTTATTTTTCTGTTAGAAATGGAATACCACCATTAGGCAGATTACCATAACTGACAATGCCCTTAGATGTGGCTAGCTCAGTAACCAAGTGCGTTTTGTGGACCTTAAGCCCTGGGGGGAAAATCTTGGCTACAAGTTCTTTCCTTAGGAGTTGCCCACCTAGGCTTCTTCTTAATATATGGTAGCCTGAAGACAGAAGATCTGCAGGAAAGGTGAGCAACCATTGAGTGCTGCAGGTCCACATGTCCCACAGTGCCCCTCCGCACAGGGGTTTACTTTTGGAGTTCCTATTACACACGCCTGCACTCATTGGGTCTATCTGTATGTCTGTTGGGTGTTTTGGAGCAGGTTTATGTGGTTCTTTAACCCTTTAGCTGCTGGTTTTGCATCTTTTGGGGGGTTTTCTGACACTTTTCCTACTGGTTCAGTGTTTTTTGGGTATCTTAAAAAGTTCTAGTGATGTTTCATGCATTTTTATTTTACGGTTTTAATGTTGTAAAATTTGAGTTGCGCGCTTTACCGCATAGGCGCCATTGCTCCATTCACTCCTATGGTACTGTACAGTTTGGAATATATCTCTGCAACCGCTTAACCTAATGACTTCAGAGATGGCTCGTTTTTCTTGTCTGCTCTTGCTCTATCATCCGGTTCATGTTTCCAGTGTTTGGGGGACTCAGGAGGCTTCGGACAATGTTTGGGTACTTATTCTGGGAAAAATACATTTCCCATGAGCGCTTGCTTCGCTCGCTCGTTTCTGATTGGCTCCTGTCGTGGGAGCAATTCTGTGCTTTTTCCTGAACGAGTATCCTACGCAGGGCTTGGACTCTCCTTCTCATCTCTGCTAATTAACCCTTTGCCTGCCATATAAGTCTATTTTAGCGATTTCTGGGGTGAAATTTTAATCTAATACACTGTATTTTGGTGATTCCTTATACTCTAAACATTTTTGACACTGTAAGAATGTCCAATCCGTTGGAGCTTGGGGCCAGGCCTAAGACTAAGGAGGCTGGGGTCTCTGTCCCCTATTGCGCATTACTCCTCATGTCATTCAGGGTTACCTAGAGAATTCTAAGGTCATTTATGCCCAGCATGTTCTGATGTCTCTGAGTCTCTCCCAGGGACCTCCAGCCATGCCTTAGAGCCAGTTTGGGTGCAAGAGTTCAAGGCTGCTACTAGGGACCTTTGATCTACATTGCAACTTTCCATCCCAGTTACAGGGGGGTCTTCCATTCATGGCAGACCCCCTCTTCAGTCAGATCTTCCCTGCCTAAACCGCAGGGAGTACCTGACGTTTCAGATTCCTCTGAACTGTTGATGGATTCAGATGTTGAGGAATGGTCTGCTGTGGGTTCCTCACAATTTTTTGGGGACCCCTTTGAGGCTGATCCTGAGCCCTCGGCTGAGGGCCTGATCAGGGCTGTCTTATCTACCCTAAACATTCCATTAGTTCAGGAGGTTTCTCCAGATCCTTCTGATGTGTTTCAGGAGCCTAAAAAGCCCCTTACTTGTTTTCCACCTAACCCCACTCTTGACCGCCTTGTGTCTGAAGAGTGGAAATCCCCAGCCAAGAAACCTTCTGTGTCCAAGAAATTTACCAAGCTTTATGCCTTCATTGAGGCAGTGCTTGCTCAGTGGGTTCATCCTCCCAAAGTGGATGCTTCTATCTCCAGGCTAAGTCTACTACCTTGCCAGTTTCTTATGCATCCACTCTGAAGGACTGGACTGACAAGAAACTTGAGGTCTCCCTCAAGTCCATTTTTGCCACTGCTGGTAGTGCCATGCGTCCAGCATTCGCTGCGGCATGGGTGAACCGGGCCATTGCGGTCTGGACTGAACAGCTCACCCTGGCTGTTTGTCAGGGTGCTCCTACTTCGGATATGTTGCACCTTCTTGCCAACATTTTTGAGGCACAGCACTATGTTTCTGCTGCATTATTTGATGCCATCCTTTTAGTGGCTAGGGTTTCCACCATGTCTGTTGTTGCCAGACAGGCTTTTTGGCTCAAGATCTGGTCTACTGACACTGCTTCCAAGAAAGCATTGCTCTCCTTACCTTTTCAAGGTACTTCTTTGTTTGGGCCAGATCTTAAAGATCTGATCAGTGAGGCCACGGGGTAAGAGTACACTTCTAACCTTGGTCCCCCGGAAGAAAACGGCGCTTAAGTGTAATTGGTGTAATCGGTTCCCTCAGCTCCGCATGCCTCCTCCAAGCCCAAACAGCAGTGGATGCCCAAGGTCTCCTCCAAGCCCAAGGCTTCCAAGCCGCCTTCGGCATGACTCACTGAACCCAGGTCCCCATTCTGCTGTGGGTGGTCAGCTACATCACTACCACAACATTTGGGAGGATTCAGTGGCGGACCCGTGGGTTTTACCAGTGGTGACAGAAGGGTACAGGATCCCTTTTGTCTCTCTCCTTCCCTTTCGCTTCTTTCCTTCTCATACACCTCAGGGCGCAGAGAAACGCCGGCTGTTCAGCGGTGTTATTCAGGCTCTTCTGGACAAGGATGTTCTAGAGCCGGTTCCAGTTCAGGATAGAGGTATGGGTTTTTACTCAAACCTCTTTGTGGTCTCCAAAAAGGATGGCGGTTGTCTCCCATTTTCGATGTGAAGGATCTCAATTCCTTTGAGATCCAGACCCATTATCACCAGGAGTCTCTTCGGACGGTGATTGCTGCTATGTCACCGGGGGAATTCCTTGTATCTCTGGATCTTCAGGAAGTGTATTTACACATCGCCATTCATACAGAGAGCCGGCAGTATTTCAGACTTGCCTGCGATAGAGGGCATTTTCAGTTTTTAGCTCTTCCCTTTGGTCTGACTACAGCTCCTCAAGTTTTCAACCTTGTCCTGGGAACCTTAGTGCCCGTCCTCCACCGGGACGACATCAGAGTTACTCCATACATGGACGACCTGCTTATGAAAGCCCCCCTGTGGAACTTCTTCATCAGCACGTTCAGCAATGCATTCATGATCTCACCCATCACGGGTGGATCATCAACATGGACAAGTCAGATCTTGTCCCATTCCAGCGTCTGGTCTTCCTGGGCCTTCTCTTTGACAATCAGAAGAGCATGGTGTTTCTCACGGATGAGGTAGCTCACCAGATCGCCCACAAGGTTTCTGTGGTTCTGGCTCAAGATCCATTTCCAGTGGAGAAACTCATCTCCACCATAGAAGTGGTCCGGTTTGCCATTTCGTACACCAGGGAACTCCAGAGGTTGTGATCCAGGTGTGCAGGGGTGAGCCGGACCTTCTGAAGAGGTCAGTGTTCCTCCCTCTTCATGTGGAACTGAGTTTGTCGTGGTGGCCCGACCTCTCCAATCTGCTGAAAGGCAAGTCCATCCTGGTATCCTTCTGGACCACTGTGACAACGGATGCCAGCCTCTCCGGCTGGGGAGCGGTCCTGGGTCACCTGAGTGCTCAGGGTCGGTGGTCTCCAGAGGAATCTCTCCTTCCCATCAACATGTTGGAGCTTCGGGTGATATTTCATGCCCTTCGTCATTGGACATCTCAGCTGGAAGACTGTCCAGTCTGGGTACAGTCCGACAACGCCATCAACAAGCAGGGCGGAACAAGATGTCTCGCCACTTGGTTAGAGGTCAAGGCTATTTTGTCCTGGGCAGAAGAACACGTTCCTACCATATCCGCAGTGCACATTCCTGGTGTAGACAACGTCATGGTGGACTTCCTCAGTTGACACACAGTGGACATCAGAGACTGGGAGCTGCACCCAGAGGTATTTACCCTCATTGTTCAGAAGTGGGGTCTTCCTTACATCGACCTGATGGTGACAAGACACAACAAAAAGGTTCCGAGGTTCTGCTCTCGGTGGAGGGACCCTCTAGCCCTGGCAGTGGAGGCAATATCCATTCCTTAGTTATTTCCTCTGGCCTACATCTTTCCTCCCCTCCCAATGTTGCACAGGGTGTTACAGAAATTGAGACTGGACGCGGTCCAGTCATTCTGATTGCTCTGTGCTGGCCTCGCCAAGCTTGGTTTCCGAAGCTTCTGGATCTGTTAGTGGCGCAGCCATTCCGGCTCCCTTGTCGTCCGGATCATCTTCTACAGGGTTACCTGTGGAAGGAGGATGTTCGTTGGCTAAATCTGACGGCTTGGAAGTTGAATTCTCAATATTGAAGAAAGGTTTTCCTTCGGGGGTGGTTGCTACTGTGCTCAGTGCCCAAAAACCTGTTTCTTTCAAGACCTACTATCTTGTCTGGTTGACCTTTCTATCTTGTTGTGCTGACAAGGACCTGTCTCAGGAATTTGATCTGCCTACAGTCCTGGCCTTTTTGCAGGACGGTGTGGATAAGGGCCTCAGTTTGAGTTCCCTTAAGGTTCAGACTTCTGTGCTTTTGGTTTTCTTTCAGAGGCGCATTGCTATCCTTCCTGATGTCAAGGTTTCCTTTCGGGGCGTTACTCATACTCGTCCAGCCTTCAAGAATCCCGCTCCTCCATGGGATCTTAATTTGGTTTTGGGCGTTCTTCAGCACCCTCCATTTGAGTCTTTGGCTTCTATTTCTCTACGCCTGTTGACATGGAAAATGTCCTTTCTCCTGGTGATCCTGTTAATTCGCCGTGCTGCGGAGTTGCATGCTCTGTCCTGTAAGCCACCCTATTTGGTGTTTCACAAGGACAAGGCGGTGCTTCACACTTCTCAGGAGTTTCTTCCAAAGGTGGTTTTGGAGTTCCACATTAATCAGGAGATTGTGGTGCCTTCTTTCTGCCCTGACCCCACCTCTGACAAGGAGAGTGATCTCCACTTATTAGATGTGGTGCGATGTCTCAAGTTATATGTACATTGCACTGAATCTATCAGGCAATCTGACGCACTGTTCGTCATTTCTGTGGGTCCCAGGGCAGGAAGACCTGCATCCAAGGTGACTATTGCTTCTTGGATCAAGTCCACTATTCATAAGGCTTACAAGCTGAGGAAGAAGCCTGTGCCCTTTCGGCTCATGGCTCATTCTACAAGATCTATTGGGGCTTCTTGGGCTTACAAGAATCAGGCCTCCGCTGATCAGTTGTGCAAGGCTGCCACTTGGTCGTCTGTGCACATCTTTTTGAAGCACTACCGTGTTGATATGCTGGCTTCGGCTGATACCAGCTTTGGGAGGAAAATCTTGGAGGCAATCTTGCCTGTCTAGGGTCTTCTTTGGTTCTTGGTGCTTCCTTCACTTTTGAGCCCTGTTGGTTCTAGTTCAGTGTGCTGTGTAACAGTTTGGGGTGGTGTTACCGCTGTTTAGTGTCCGTTGACACTTCATTTGTTTTGTTGGGCTGTCTCTGATCTGATGGTTCATATCTGCTCTGGTGACTCTTGGGGGCTTTGCGCCTGGTCCTTGCCTTACTTCCCACCTCTGGGAAACTCAATGGCTGAACATCCCAAAGTTACCAGTAACCTGTATTGGACGGAGAGAAAAGAGGATTTTAGTCTTACCTCTTAAATCCTTTTCTCTTAGTCCATACAGGTTACTGGTCTCCCAACCTGTCAAGGGACCATGCTTGGCTCTCCTGTGGCAGACTGTGGGGGTCCTTCAGGGTCATGCTCACAGAAGTCTTCTTTCCCTTCCACTATCTAGTCATAGTTAGTGTCTCAAATCTTTCTGGAACTGGTTGGCTAGCTGCAGCTAAGGAGGTAAGGTAGGCAACACCCCCTGCATACAATTCTAGAATTGTTCCTGTCTACAAAGGGGTGGATTGCCTACCCAAAGTTACCAGTAACCTGTATGGACTAAGAGAAAAGGATTATTCTGGTCCAGTGGTTTATTCTGGTCCAGTTGGCCAAAATATTTCCAAGCTGGACACATACTGAAGTTTAGTGCATCTCCCCTTGGGAGTCATTAGGTACCTCTCTGGCATTCTAGAGTTCATTTACATTTCATATATATATATATATATAAATCTCCTATATAATAATTTGCTAAGTTGTGTGTAATGCCCGACATGCGCAGTAGACACTGCTGCGCGTGCGGCATTCATGCGCAGTACAGACTGCCCGCGCCGCGGCTGATACAGAGCTGGGCGCTCCAAAGGAGCGTCCAGCTCTGTATCAGCAGTGGCGCGGGCAGTCTCTGCTGCGCGACCTGCTGCCAGAGGCACTGTGGCCCGTGTAACGGGCTCTTCAACTATCTATATATAATTTTTTTTTTTAACGGTATATTTGTCATGAGTTTTGACTAAAAATCTCCCAGTTGTAGGTGTACTGTTTTACGGAGATGGAAACTAATGACTATATATAGTATATATGTGTATATAGAGATTTTTTTTTTTCCCATTAACCTCTTACGGACCAATGACGTGACAAGGTCTCACACAGTTTGGTCATTTGAGAACCAAAGAAGGTCCTGGCACATTATGGCTTAATGATTGCAGCGCTCCCATTCACCAGTTGCTGCAGAACTACAGTATTTGTAAAGCTGGGTGACACATGTACCCCACTCTGTGCTCATGGGAGAGGAAGCAACATTTCTATCCTCTCCATAGATGTCCAGTGTCAGTGGGCTTGAATGGAGAGGGTAGTAATCTCCAGTGAATCACTGGCATCAACCAGGCCTCCAGATCAGTAAGGTCTGCAGGGTGATCTGAGAGTGAGTGGGAGATTTAGAATGTATGAGAACACTGCTCCCATGGCTGTGAGACAGCAACCTAGAGTTGCTGCCCCTTTAAGGATAGCTCATTAGAATGTTTTATTTGTAAGATTTCATTTACAAAATCAATCATTCATATCTGATCTTCTAATAAATGGATACCTTTAAAATCATGAATTGTATTGGTCAGCACAGACTGGGGGCCATATTTAATTGGTTGCCTGATTCTGGGCAGCCTTTGAGATGCTCCAGAGATTTTGAAAGATTTAAACACACTGTGTTGGAGTGAGTGGTGAAAGAAATTAGTGGGTTTCCTGAATTGGCACGCAGCTATGAAATATTCCGAGCACTGGGGTGGATAAGCACTGAGCTACTCCAAACAGACTGGATTACTCCTTTATGAATACCGGGTGTTTTTTTTGGTTCTTTCTGTTTACATTTGCAGTCTACCTCCTATTGAGTTTACATATTCTACAGGTGCATAATATGTTAAGTGATATTTCCTATACTTTTCAGATTATTTTTTTTCAGCTTCACTTTTTTTTTATGTCCCTGACGGTGAGCTGTGTTTATAGAGATCTTTCAGTTGCATAATGAGAAAGCAGGTGTATTTATATAAAGCTGCAGTCTTTTTACACCGATTTAGCTGTAATATGGGAAGGCAGGCTTTTCTACATTGTTTCACTGTCTTTATTCATTGTATCTATTTTTTTTTTTACATTGTTGCACACTTTCTGCTTTCACAGTCCCTCAATGAAAGCTCTCTGAAAACAAATTCACATAGCTCTGGCATAGACATAAATGTGTAAAAAAAAAAAAAAAAAAAAGTCAAGTATGCAGAATATGTATATTCTGTATAAACTTTTTTTCTCAAGATTTTCTGCCAGCTGTACTAATAACCTGTGAAGCTTCATATTTACAAATGTTAACATATTTCGTTTTGCATCTTGTTTGTGGTTTGGTAAGTTTTGTCATTGTGTGTGTGTGTATATAGGGGGTTTTGTATTAATTTTCTATTCTGCATTGTAAATCTTGTTTATTGCTTTGTTGAATTTGTATTCAGCATAAACTGCGTGCTACTGTTTCCAGATGACCCAGGTTCTAGATGTATTAGTGTGTCGTTTTGAATTACAATCTGTGCTTTTCTTGGATGCTGGCCAAGGTCACAGATAAAATCGAAAAGGGAAAAAAAAGCACAGACGTTAGAATATACGTCTTGTTGACATGGAAAAAAAAAATAGACTCTAGCATCATTAAAGCTTGATATAATTTAGTGCACTTGTGTGAGACCTGAATAAGTCAGCTAGTCTCATAATTAAACTTAGCTTTGTCTACCATGTATTTGTATAATTTTAGATCATTGTGTCTCCTCCTGCTAGTACTTGTGTTAATCCAAGCTCTGGGGTATGGTTTTTAGCCTGAATTATACTGAACTAGTTTTAAAGCCCGTGTACATGGGCCAACACTGGCATTGCTGCAGTCATGCGCAGTACTGACTGCCCGCGCCGCGGCTGATACGGAGCAGGCTCTCCAAATTCAGTCCATAGTCCTCTCTGTGCACCTTCCTGGGACCAAGCGGTCCCCGAAGGTGTGCAGAGAGGACTTCAGTCTGAATTCGGAGCGCCCTGCTCCATATCAGCTGCGGCACGGCAGTCTGTACTGTGCATGACTGCAGAGCACGTAGCAGTCTGTACTGTGCATGACTGCTTCTGACAAACATCCATAGTGAATTATAATATAGGATTAGCAGGTGACCCTTTAAGGACCAAAGTAGTACGTAACTCATTATGAAGCAATTTATTGTACATCCCACTAGTCCTTAAAGGATTAACTATATTTATGAAGTGGAAAATTGAGGCTTAACACTTTGAGTGCCAGAGGGGTTGACTACCCTTTTGGCACTCCAAGGGTTAAATGAACATGATTACATCTTAATAATAAACCCTCAATTACCTTAACCCTTTGAGCACCAGAGGGATATCCAACACATTGTTTTGTAATGCACTGGAATACCCCTCTGGCATTCAAAGGTCTAGTGTGGGCATAAAATCTTAATAAACACTATCAGTCAGTTCTGTATGGATTGCTTCTCCCAAATTAATATTTAATTAGTACTGCATAATGTCCGCAAAAGCAGGCATGATTCTGTGTTGTAGGACTTTAAAGGGATAGTAATGCCAGAAAAAAAGTATTAACTATATGGTTATACGATTAAAAGAGAGTACTTGCACCTATATATAGGAAAATAAAGTTCTCAGCTCCCTTCCCTTTTTGCTTGACGAGCTGTAAAGCTGTCAGAAGCAGATTCTGGTTCCTGGATCAGACGGCGGCTCTTCAGCAGCACCAACATAGCAATACCTAAAGATAAATACTTCATCGGAACGGTCTACAACGTGTGCCTGGTTTGCAAACACACATTGTAGACCATTCCAATGTAGTATTTATCTTTAGATTTTGTTATATTGGCGCTGCTGAAAAGCCACATCTGGTCGTGACCAGAATCTGCTTCTGACCGCTTTACATCTCGTAAAGCAGAAAGGGGAAGGAGCAGAGAACTTTATTTTCCTATATCTCTCAAACCATAACGGTTTGAGAGATACGAGTAAGTGCAAGTACTCTCTCTTCTCTGTCGTCCAGTACAGGTTATTGGTAACTCTGGGTAGGCGATCTGCCCCTTTAAGTAAGCAGGAACAATTCTAGAATTGTATGCAGGGGGTGGAGCCTACCTTCCCTAACCAACCTGCTCCAGAAAGATTTGTTCCTTGGTGAAGATAACACAGGCAAGAGAACAGTTCTGCTATAGCTTTAGAAGTTTTTTATTTTTCTGTTAGAAATGGAATACACCATTCGGCGGATTACCATTACTGACAATGCCCTTAGATGTGGCTAGCTCAGTGACCAGGTTCTTTTTGTGGACCTTAAGCCCTGGGGGAAAATCTTGGCTACAAGTTCTCTCCTCAGGAGCTGCCCACCAAGGCTTCTTCTTTAAACATGGTAATCTGAAGACGATCTACAGAAAAGGTGAGCAACCCTTTGAGTGCTGCAGGTCCACATGTCCCACAGTGCCCCTCCGCACAGGGTTTTTTTTTCATTTGGAGTTCCTATTGCACACTCCTGCACTCACTGGGTCTATCTGTATGTCTGTTGGGTGTTTGGAGCAGGTTTGTGTGGTATTTAACCCTTTAGCTGCTGGTTTGGCATTCATTTGGGTGGGTTTCTGACACTTTTTCTACTGGTTCAGTGTTTTTTGGGTATCCTAATATGTTTTAGTGATGTTTTGATCACTTAATATTAAACCTTCAGTTTTGTAAAAATTGAGTTCTGCAAGCTTTACCGCATAGGTGCCTGAGGGCCTGATCAGGGCTGTCTTGAATATTCTTAACATTCCCTTAGTTCAAGAGGTTCCTTCTGACCCCTCTGATGTGTTTCAGGAGCCTAAAAAGCCCCTTACTTGCTTTCCACCTAACCCCACTCTTGACCGCCTTGTGTCTGAAGAGTGGAAGTTTCCGGACAGAAAACCTTCTGTCGCAAATAAATTTGCTAAGCTTTATCCCTTTTCTGAGGCAGTGCTTGCTCAGTGGGTTCATCCTAAAGTGGATGCTCCTATCTCCAGGCTATCCAAGTCTACTGCCTTGCCATTGTCTGATGCGTCTGCTCTAAAGGACTGGACTGACAAGAAACTGGAGGTCTCCCTCAAGTCCATCTTTGCCACTGCTGGTTCTGCCATGCGTCCAGCATTCGCAGCAGCATGGGTGAACTGGGCCATTGCGGTCTGGACTGAACAGCTCACTCTTGCTGTCCATCAGGATGCTCCTACTTTGGATAAGTTGCGCCTCATTGCTAACATTTCTGAAGCACAGCACTATGTTTCTGCTGCCCTATTTGATACCATCCTTTTGGTGGCTAGGATTTCCACCATGTCTGTGGTTGCCAGATGGGCTCTTTGGCTCAAGATCTGGTCTGCTGATACTGCTTCTAAGAAAGCTTTGCTCTCCTTGCCTTTTCAAGGCACTTCTTTGTTTGGGTCAGATCTCAAAGATCTGATCAGTGAGGCTACAGGGGGTAAGAGTACACTTCTACCCTTAGTTCCTAGGAAAAAAACACCACTTAAGCGTAACCGATATTTTCATTCCTTTCAGAATGAGACACGTCCGGCGAACCAGGTGGTTCCCTCAGCTCCGTAATAGAAAAGCCCAAGGTCTTCTCTAAGCCCAAGGCTTCCAGGCCTTCTTCGGCATGACTCACTGAACCCGGGTCCAAACTCTGCTGTGGGTGGTCGCCTGCATCACTATAACAGCATTTGGGAGGATTCAGTGTCGGACCCATGGGTTTTGCAGGTAGTGACGGAAGGGTACAGGATCCCTTTCGTCTCTCTTCCTCCCTTTCACTTTCTTCCTTCTCATATGCCTCAGGGCGTGGAGAAACAACGTCTGTTCAACTGCGCTGTTCAGGCTCTTCTGCACAAGGAAGTTCTGGAGCCGATTCCAGTTCAGGACAGAGGTATGGGTTTTTATTCAAACTTCTTTGTGGTCCCATTTTGGACTTGTAGGATCTCAATTCCTTTGTGACCCAGACTCATTATCACCAGGAGTCTCTATGGACAGTGATTCCTGCCATGACCCGGGGGCATTCCTTGCATCTCTGGATCTTCAGGATGCGTACGTACACATTGCCATTCATCTAGAGAGACGGCAGTACCTCCGGTTTGCCTGAGACCGGGGACATTTTCAGTTCTCAGCTCTTCCATTTGGTTTGACAACAGCTCCTCAGGTCTTCAACCATGTCCTGGGAGCCTTAGTGTCAGTCTTCCATCGAGACGGCATCAGAGTTACCCCATACATGGACGCCCTGCTTCTGAAAGCCTCTTCTGCGGAACTTCTTCATCAGCAGGTTCAGCAATGCATTCATTCTCTCACCCATTACCGGTGGATCATCAACTTGGACAAATCAGATCTTGTCCCATCCCAGCATCTGGTTTTCCTAGGCCTCCTCTTCGATACCCAGAAGAACATAGTGTTTCTCGCGGACGAGGTGGCTCACCAGATCGCCCACAAGGTTTCTGCGATACTGGCTCTAGATCCAGTTCCAGCCAAGAAGCTGTCATATCTCTTGGGGAAATTCATTTCTACCATAGCGACAGTACCGTTTGCCATGGTACACACCAGGGAACTCCAGCAGTTTGTAATCCAGGTGTGCAGGGGTCGGCCGGACCTTCTGAAGACGTCTGTGTCACTACTTCTTCATGTGGAACTGAGTTTGTCCTGGTGGCTCAACCTCTCCAATCTGCTGAAGGGCAAGTCCTTCCTAGTTTCCTTCTGGACCATGGTGACGACGAATGCCAGCCTCTCCAGATGGGGAGCGGTCCTGGGTCGCCTGAGAGCACAGGGTCGGTGGTCTCCTGAAGAATCTCTCCTTCCCATCAACGTGTTGGGGCTTCGGGTGATATTTCATACCCTTCGTCATTGGACATCTCATCTGGAAGACTGTCCAGTCCGGGTACAGTCCGACAACGCCACAGCCGTGGCTTACATCAACAAGCAGGGTGGAACAAGAAGTCTCGCCACTTGGTTAGAGGTCAAGGCTATTTTGTCCTGGGCAGAAGAACAAGTTCCTGCCATATCCGCAGTGCACATTCCTGGTGTAGACAACGCCATGGCGGACTTCCTCAGTCAACACACAGTGGACAGCGGAGAGTGGGAGCTGCACCCACAAGTGTTCACCCTCATTGTTCAGAAATGGGGTCTTCCTTACATCGACCTGATGGCAACAAGACACAACAGGAAGGTTCTGAGGTTCTGCTCTCGATGGAGGGACCCTCTAGCTCTGGCGGTGGATGCAATTTCCATTCCATGATTATTCCCTCTGGCTTAAATCTTTCCTCCCCTCCCCATGTTGCACAGGGCGTTATGGAAATTGAGACTGGAGCACTTTCCAGTCATTCTGATTCGCCCGTACTGGCCTCGACAGGCTTGGATCTGTCAGTGGTGGAGCCATTCCGGATCCCTTCTATAGGGTTGCCTGTGGAAGGAGGATGTTCCTCGTCTAGCCTTGATGGCTTGGAAATTGATTCCTCAATATTGAGGAAGAAAGGGTTTTCTTCTGATGTGGTGGCTCCTATGAGCAGTGCCCACAAATCTGTTTCTTCCAAGATCTAGCATCGTGTCTGGTCAACCTTCCTATCTTGGTGTGCTGACAAGGACCTGTCTCAAGGAATTTGATCTGCCTACGGTCCCGGCTTTTTTGCAGGATGGTGTGGATAAGGGCCTCAGTTTGAGTTCCTTTAAGATTCAGATGTCTGCTCTCTGTTTTCTTTCTGAGGCGCATTGCCATCCTTCCTGATGTCAAGGTTTTCTTCCAGGGTGTTGCCCATACTCGTCCTGCCTTCACTATTCCTGCTTCTCCATGGGATCTTAACTTGGTTTTGGGCGTTCTTCAGTGCCCGCCATTTGAGTCTTTGGCCACTATTCCTCTACACCTGTTGACGTGGAAAATGGCTTTTCTCCTGGCGATTGTGTCTGTCCGTCGTGTTGCGGAGTTAACCACTCTGGTGTTTCACAAGGACAAGGAGGTGCTTCGCACCTCTCAGGAGTTTCTCCCGAAGGTGGTTTCGGAGTTCCACATTAATCAGGAGATTGTGGTGCCCTCTTACTGCCCTGACCCCACCTCTAACAAGGAGAGGGATCTCGACTTGTTAGACGTGGTGCATTGTCTCAATTTTTATGTACATCGCACTAAGTCTATCAGGCAATCTGACGCCTTGTTCGTCATTCCTGAGGGTCCTAGGGCAGGAAGACCTGCATCCAAGGTGACTATTGCTTCTTGGATCAAGTCTACTATTCGTAAGGCTTATAAGCTGAGGAAGAAGCCTGTCCCCTTCAGGGTCACAGCTCATTCTACTCGATCTATTGGGGTCTCTTGTGCTCTCAAGAATCAGGCCTCTGCTGATCAGTTGTGCAAGGCTGCCACCTGGTCGTCTGTGCACACCTTTTCAAAGCATTACCGTGTTGATGTACTGGCATCAGCTGTCGCCAGCTTTGGGAGTAAAATCCTGGAGGCAGTCTTGCCTGTCTAGGATTTTCTTCGGTTCTTGGTGCTTCCTTCACTTTTGAGCCCCGTTGGCTCTAGTTCAGTGTGTTGTGTAACAGTTGGGGTGTTGTTACCCCTGTTCAGTGTCCATTGACACTTCATTGTGTGTTGGGCTATCTCTGATCTGATGGTTCATATCTGCTCTGGTGACTTTGGGGGCTTTGTACCTGGTCCTTGCCTTACTTCCAGTCTCTGGGAAACTCAATGTTGGACATTCCAGATTTACCAGTATGCTGTATTGGACAACAGAGAAAATAGGATTTTAGTCTTACCTGTTGAATCCTTTTCTCTTAGTCCCTACAGGTTACTGGTCTCCCACCCTGTCAAGGGACCATGCTTGGCTCTCCTGTGGCAAACTGTGGGTGTCCTTCGGGGTCATGCTCACAGGAGTCTTCTTTCCCTTCTACTATCTAGTCAATAGTTAGTGTCTCAAATCTTTCTGGAGCTGGTTGGCTAGCTGCATCCAAGGAGGAAGGTAGGCTTCACCCCCTGCATACAATTCTAGAATTGTTCCTGCCTACTTAAAGGGGGTGGATCGCCTACCCAGAGTTACCAGTAACGTGTATGGACTAAGAGAAAAGGATTTAACAGGTAAGACTAAAATCCTCTTGTAATTGTATCTACCCTATAGTTTATACTTTTTTTCTGACATTACTATCCCTTTAAGCTCCTCCCACTGAAGGTTTTCTAGAAATACCAGTGGGAAGAGTTTTTGATCTCTGTGTCCTGCAAAATATCATGTCTGCATGGTTATATATGAAGTACTAATTAAATAATAATTTTGGGAAAACAATCTACATAGAATTTATTCATGGGGGAGATGCACTAAGGGCAATAAAGAAAAAAATACCTTTCCGGTGATATCACTTCTCCAGTTCCTATGTTTTTATATAGAGCCTATGCACGAAGATCTCCAAAGTTGGAGAGATCTTAGTGCATAGGTTCCAGAGAATAACATAGGAACTGGAGAAGTGACATAATTGGGGAAGTTGTCTCCACCTTATCACCTACTATCGCACCTTAGTGCATAACACGCATTGTGTCTATCACGGTTTTCGGACCAGATTAAAGTGTGTGTGGGGGGGCTATTATTAGGAGTTTTTAGCGTTCCTTTAAGCTGCTTTCTATTTTCCAATTAATAAATCTTTGTACCTCATTGATGTAGCACAATTCAGTTTAAAATCCATACTTCAATGATTTAATTAATACAAGTACAAACAGAAGATGAGACTTGGGTCAAAAAGTTTACAGATACATTGTAGGTATACTAAGTTTAATTCCTACCTTTTACCTTTTTCTAACTGGTTGTTAAGTTTCCTTTCAAGTAACCTTCACTTTCTGTATATTGATTTTACATATGAGCAATTTTATAGACTAAGATTAACATGTTTGTCCAATAAAAGGTATCACGACCTTTAATAAACTTCAACAGTATGATCATGGATTAACTCTCAGGGATTAAAGTATAAATAGTTTTACATTTAAGGAACATCAAGCCTTGATGTCTGTATTCTTGCCATGCCATGTGTCTTCAGTGTTTGTGAGCCCATGGAGGGAAATTTGGAAACTCCCTTCTGTAAGCAAAAAGGGAAAGGAAATGATAATCCTATATAATAATTTGCTAAATCGTGTGTAACGCCGCGACATGCGCAGTAGACACTGCTGCGCGTGCTCCAGTCATGAGCAGTAGAGACTGCCCGCTCCGCGACTGATACAGAGCTAGGCGCTCCAAAGGAGTGTCCAGCTCTGTATCAGGCGTGACGCGGGCAGTCTCTACTACACGTGACTGCCCCGCGAATGGGTGGCAGTGGCACTATGGCCCGTGTAACGGGCTGTTCAACTAGTTTATTTATAATGTGACAACATAATGCACAATTTTTTATAGCTGATTAGTATCAATTTATATAAATATAAAGACCAATGCAGTGGTGGTTTGACAGCTTACTAGAGGGGGATCCTATTAGTTGAAGGGAAGGGAGAGGTTGGGCAAACCAATAGGGTACACGAATAGATACATTTTTGCCAAGTGCATAGTTAATCCAGTACTTTGAAAAGGATATGGCCACTGCAGCATAGCATAAGGTTTTTGCAGTGTCACAATAATGGTTTGCGGACAATTATAAGTGCTGGGTGTAATCTTCATTGAGGACATGAATTTTGAGGGAGTCTTTGAAACAGTGCAAATTAGTGGATAATTCTATGGGGTGTGGAATGAGATTCAATGTTAGGCTGTTTATTGCGATAAGCCTTGATGATGTTAGAGTTAATGAATATTAAATGGTGGGAAAAGGGCAAGGAGTGATCACTGGTGTACAGTATTTGTAGGTTATTGCTGAGATCTAAGGAGAGCAGAAGTGTAGAAGGCTCTCTAGGTCAGATTCAGGATTTTCATTTTGGCTCTAGAGGATACTGGAAGCCAGAGTATAGCAGCACAAGAATCCTCTGCAGGAAATTTTCCTATCAGAGAGATGATGTGTAGGTGAAAGTGACACGACTTTGAGACCAATGAGTTTCTTTGGCAAACCATCTGTACAAAAGGTGACATAAAATGTCCATTTATTTAAATGGGACTTTGATCCCCTTGAACACTGGAGAGATCTCCAGTGTACTGCAGATGACTATGATCTTTACACCTGGCAAGACCCAATGGACTGAAGAACAGCACACTCCTTTGCGATTCAGCTCAATAGGAAGCATCTTCAGTCCACATCTTATATCGCCTGAAACTCATTCTGTATGTCTACAAACATCTTATATCAGGAGTGGTCATTTATTTAGTTAAAGAAACAGTTCACTTTTTAGGTTAGAATTCTAAGATCCACCCTCCCCATATAATAAGTGCACTAGCACAGCAGAAATCTTCAAGAATATTTTATAAATGCATACCTTCCAAGTATGAGAGATGCACAATCTCAGAACACAAACTTAAATATGTATTGCGGATTATCTCATTACAAGCCCCCACCAGCCAAACCTTAAGAGGACCACCTAGGGAGGGGAGAGGGAATCCCCACTCCTGGATTAACCTCTGTTTGCTAATAAGTAAATTGATAAAATGCATTGGAAACTTTTCTAACATCAAAAATATTTATGAAAAAATATTATAGGGTTATTCCTGCAGAATAAAGTAGCTATACTTTTACTACTGGTATACATTTCATTCAAAGTTATTGCAGCTAAAACTTGTTTTTGTTACATTACATTTTCTTTTATGGTCACCAGGTGGTACTGTTCCTGAGAGCCATAGTCTGTGACTCAAGCTTTCACAGTGAGTGCACTAACAAATTCATTTAAATCAAAAATCTCCCAGCAACATTTGTTTTACTCAGCAGGAAAATCCCCATTACACAGGCTGTAAACTCCTTGGGACAGAGACCTCTCAGTGTTTATCGTTGTGTGACTCTTATTTTGTCCCCGTTTATTTACTGTAGCATACTACTGTTGTGAGGCTCTGGATACACTGTTTGGTGCCATATTAATATACATAAATTTACTGTATATAACACAGTAGCATATTTAAAGTATGTATATGTTTTTTTTTTTTTTATGTGTGTCTTGTTTACCTCTTTGCTTTCAAGAGGTTAATGTGGAAGCGCTGAATTATATTAAACCAAGAATTAAAGGGATAGCATCACTTAATATGAAAAAATAGTTTTATTAAGTGCAGTATCTCAAAAGCCTGCTGTTTACAGTGGTGCTGTTGCTCTTCATGTTGCAGCAACAGCACCACTGTAAAATTTCAGGGCACTGAGATATTGCACCTAAAAAAATGAAATTTGAGCAGCAATAACTTTGAATAAAACTCCTCTAAGCATTAATACCTCTGTTTTACTGAGGAGGATAAACCCTACAATGTATATTTTATATATTAAGTGTTACTATCCCTTTAAGCAAAAGACCACATAAAAATAAAAAACTAGCCCTTTGAGAGCCAAAGGGGTATGCAATGGATTACAGAGCAATGAGTTGTTCACCCCTCTTACAATGAAAGGGCTAGAAGCAATAAATAAAATAACAATTCTGTTGCTATTGGTGCCAAAGATTGAGTATTTTATGACCTAACCAAATGTCAAGTTTTCTGTTGGAGCTTATTTGGGGAACAAGTCTAAATGCACTGCACCTGGCTACATGACATTGCCAAGGGGACTCCATGTTTTTAGAAGTCAAAAGTATTGATTAACCCCTCGGGGTTAGAAAACTGGTGTATTCTTTTACAAGCTGTCGTCTTCATGTAACATTGAACAGGCAGGAGGATGTAATGGAAAATCCATCAGCGGTTTTATTATCTTGCTCTCCTCAAGTCAGGGAAACTGGCTGCTAGGGTCCATATATACTAATGAAGGAGCAGTTCTGGAGCAAACCAACTGCACCATAGGGAAGAAGCAAAACTTAAAACAGATTTATTTGTTTAACTCTCTGAATGCTAGAAAGGGCTGGAGCCTTTCTAGCAGTCAAGGATATTTTCAGAACTTTTATTTGCCCTGGTGCTTATTGTACATTTGTACATATGGCCGTTTGTGTTTTACATGCAGATAGAGCTTCCTTTTGCTCACAGTGATGTAAACAAACATGCAGTGTTAGATTTGTATCTAAAACACTAAAAGGCAAGGCAGCTTAGGTGCTCTTATTCTCACTTCTGCTCAACACATGGCTCCACCCCCAGTCTCATCCACTGGCGTGGCACAGAGAATAGCCTATAAAATAGAACAACAATTGATTCCTACAGGGCTTAGACCAAGGGTGGGTAACCTGAAGCCTGTCAGCTCTGGAGGACTATAACTCTGATCATCCTATCTTTGTAATGCATTGGAGACAGCTCTAGTATTCAAGGGGTTAAAAGCCTTGTTTAACTCAATGGGACATTATTTGTTCCCTATGGTGCAGCTAGTATACCCCACATCAGCCACACTCTACTACAGGGTGATATGCAAAACACCTTGAGAAGTGTGTCCAATCAAAGGGCAACTGTCACACGATAATTGCAACATCTGCAGATGTGTTTCCCAGGATCAGACCTGCCATTTAACACCAGGCTACATTTAATCCCCAGGGGGCCAGCAGGCATTCCTGGGAGCTTCCTTCTGTGGAGTTAATGATGTGTTAATGATGTGATTTGTGTCATAAATGGGTGTGTCTTAATTGGGTGGGCATGACTTAACTGAGGAGTTAGCGGGAAGTGGGCAGAACAGGGTGGGGATGAGGAGAAGTGGGTAGAGTTTCTCAGGAAACTCACCACAACTGGTGAAACAGCCTCTGTTCCCAGAGACCAGGTAATTAACCCTAAAAAATGGCAGGTGTAATGGATACCCACGTCCTTGGGTTGGACTCAGGCCGTCGTTTCAGGATTCTCCCTCCAGAGGTCAGCTACAAGTAGGCAGCTCCACCGGTTATTCCAGCAGCATTTCTTCCTAGGATGGGGGACAACAGAAGTTCCTTGATACCATCCAGCAACAGACAGACAAGAGCCAGTTGAAGTTCAAACTGTAACACACCTTACTGAACAAAACCACATATTTTATACAGTCAAATACAGTACCACAATAGGGATGGGAAGGGCCAGGTATTCTAATACAGGCTTGGCCCAGGGACCAATCAGACAAAATGGGCATAGGACACAGGAAACAAAAGACCAATGGTAACTGGAGACAAAGGGCCAATGACAGAGGGTGACAAAAGGACCAATAGCAGTTAAGGGAAAAGGGCCAATGGCAAGTGACCTCACAACACAATACTGCTAAGGGTAGTACAAATAGCTCTGATTAATTCTAGATAAGGACAATGACTTGATTGGAGGGAATACACATCTTTACACAATGGCCAGGGGGTTGAAGCATCGTTGAATATTCCGCTTCAACCCCTAGCCAATCAGGAGCCTGGAATCTGATGGCCAATCCTGGCTTAGAACATCATGGCCATCTCAGCCAATCCAACTGGGTAGGCGGGCAAACAGTTGGCCAATCCGAGGAGCGCCTACTTTTCCCATGCAAAGTCAATGGAGGCCCTTTAACTCAGACTGGCCAATCAGGGAGTGAGCTACGGTCCCATTCTAAGTCAATGGGAAATTCTTCTCAGGCTCAATGTTCAGCATCCAATGTTCACCCCCGTGAATTCCACTCTTCTAGGACATAGTTCCAGTAACGGGTCCCTACCTTTTACAGCAGGTCCCCAAGACCCTCTATATTGGGGTTGGAAGACTGATCCTGCAGGTCTGTGAAGATTGCTGAGAGCCACATATTTACAATTTGCGTTCCAACTGAGGGGGTTAGTTTTCTGGTCTGCCAAATGGCTGATAGGAGTAATTTTGGAGCTGCGCATTGCACATAGTAAAGCGTGATAATTGCTTATTAACACATTGAATGCCAGAGAGGTATCTAGTGCATTGCTCTGGGTTAGAGAAGTCCTTTGAAGTCTCTGTTTTTCCACTGGAAAGCAATCTCTTAATTTGAACGAAGAACTCTAGAACAAGATAAGTGCTGGAGAGATTTCTGTCACAGCACCGTGTGAAGTATGTGAGAACTGATCTGAGCATCAATTGTAACAGAGAAATGTATAAGTGGATTTCACATTGGTAAAGGGTTAATGTCAATGTAACACCCTGTGTAAAAGGAAATACCTGAGTGCTTTCAAAATTAGCTGACCCAGAGATTGTTGAAATAAAATGTTCCTGAGAAGATAGATTCTTAGTGCTATTGCCCTGCTTGCTCTCACCCAGTGGTGTTCAGTTGGCCCACAAAGAAACCTTAAAAGAGTACAACACATATGTCACTAATGGGCCACACAGAAGACTAGCAGGACTTCTTCTCCCTTCCTGGTACAAATTGCACCAATTTAGAAAACTAATTAGTAGTTTCAAATCATATATTAGGAAACATTGAATCCTTTCACCCTGAAAATTGGGCCCTTCACCCTGAGATTTGGCTCAAAACCCTGAGACTTCACAGGTATGTAAATGGGTAGCCCCAAATTACATGACAGAGAACACTGTTCTGCTTCAGAGGCATATTTAAAGGGATAGCAACGTCTTAGATATATAAAAACTAATATTATAGAGAATAAAAAAAGAAATCCATTGATGCCAGTCCTACCTATCAAACCTTTATGGTTTGAGAGAGAGAACATTTTAAAGTTCCCCCCTCCGTCCCCTTTCCCTGATGGCAGCTGTAAAGCTGACAGAAGGAGATCCATGTCGGCCGACTCGAGGAGGCTCTTCAGCAGAGCCGAAATAGAGATATTTAAAAATAACTACTTCATTGGAATGGCCTACAAAGTTTGCTTGCAAACCAGGTATATTTTGTAGACTGTTCCAATGAAGTAATTATTTTTAAATATTGCTATTTTGGCTCTGCTGAAGAGCCGCCTGCTGGTCCTGGGACCAGGATCTCCTGCTGTTGGCTTATAGCTGACGACAGGGAAAGGTGAGGGAACGCGTTACTTTAAAACGTTCTATCTCTCAAACCATAAAGGTCTGATAGATAGGACTGGCATCGATGGATTTCTTTTAAATTCTCTACAATATTATTATATTTTATAGATCTAAGACATTACTGCCCCTTTAAGTGCTATTCATTTTATGCTGCAGTAGATCTGATACACCAAAGAGAATAGTTGCAGTCCTTGGGCAAACTAAGTGTACCATGGGGCAAATAAAAAAAAAAAAAAAAATACAAAAAATGTGATTTATTTAAATGAAGCGTTTAACCCCCTTGAATACTAGACAGGTCCCAGTAGGATTATGATGCAGTTGGATTGCCATGCAGTTCCTCCAGTTCTTCCTAGCGTTAACCTCACTGGTTCTGAACTGATATGATTGTGCCTATAATTCAGCTTTACGAAAATTTAGGGCTTCAGTTGTGTGTAGAAAGCCGCCAACCCAACCGCTTTTATTATGACCAGATTTCCTGTTAAATTTGTATTTAACTTAGAGGAAAAACCTCAGAGCTCTAGTATATTGTAATAGAAGAGAAAACATAAACTACCATGAATTATATATCAAACAGAACATTTCCAGATCTTAACCTCATGCTTGTTATATAGGATCAACACATTTTTAAGAGTAGTATTCATGCTTTGAAAAGCCTGCAAATGATTTGTATTCAAAAACAGCATTGTTATCCTTTATTTATGAAGTAACAACATTTCCGCAGCTCTGAACCATTGGGGAAATTGCATACAGAAACATACAACAATACAAAGTAAAACATTGATACAAGACAAGAGATGTAGACAGTTAAAGGGTAACTAACGTCTAAAGAAAAGTACATTAAAGTTTAATCTTTTACTAGTTATGCACTGCCCTTCCAACTTCTGGAAGTTATCAGTATTCTAAGCTTCTTATCCCACCTCTTTGCAAGAGTTGAGGCTGCCAGTGGCCAGCACATTCTTATTAGCTGTGAAAGTGTGATGTTACAGCAACCAACAGGAATCAGCAACTGCATATCCAGAGGTCACAGTACATCATCTGGGGAGAAGCAGCTTTAGAAGCCTTGTACAATTAGGACTCTGAGTTTAAAGTAATGCTACTCCCAAAGGTGACAAAAGCAGTAATAAGACTGATCTCTCACACATATAGTGCATGTGGTTGTTTTTAAACACTTTGACTGCCAGAGGGGTGCCCAATGCACTGCTTCACAATGTGTTAGTTATCCAGTAGGCACTCATAGGGTTCATATTCTATCAGGGAAATTAAAATGAAATGTTACGTGGAATGCTGTGGTCCCAACCCGACAGCAGGTATTAGTTAACAAATGGAAGGTAAAAAGTCCTTTGGTGTGAGCTGTGGTTCTAGTAGGAAGGCAAAATACATTATGCTTGGTGTTTATATCCGGTTCAGAAGAAAATGCACTTTTGAATTTTATATGACCATGAATTGTCCAGGGATAGATAAATAGATGCATAAAATTGCTTTCAATAGGTTTTTAGTGAACATTTAAGCTGTTGTAATCTTGAAAAGTGGACCTATTCATGGTCAATGAGGTCTGAACTTAGGTGACACCCAGTATAGTAATGTTTCTGTTCATCCACACCTCTCCAGGGTCTTAATACATGATTGGTTGACAAAGGGAAAGGGGATTTCATTGGGCTACAATACACCCCAGACAATTCTCAGTGTTCCTCCATGTAGTCTTACATTACTCCACTTTAACCCCTTTGATCCTAGGGTTGTTTGAAATAAAATGGCAAAACCTGGGTATATTTTGGTTTGTTTCATCTAATAAATTCAACTATGTGACAAAACACAGAGTAGGGTGGAAAGCTTTTCAGACTTTATATTTTTTACTACTGCAATTGTTTTTTGTTTTTCATCCATTTCAGCAATCATCAATAACAGGCCCTTCACTTCCCTCCCAGGCTCGGTAATAAGAATGGATAATAGTCTTGCTTTGAAAAGTTGCACAATGTAAAACTCACATGGA
The DNA here is from genome assembly GCA_037306005.1 of Rhinophrynus dorsalis. Taxonomy (NCBI): domain Eukaryota; kingdom Metazoa; phylum Chordata; class Amphibia; order Anura; family Rhinophrynidae; genus Rhinophrynus; species Rhinophrynus dorsalis. The sequence goes on from CM074720.1 coordinate 100,022,627, forward strand.
CTTCATTATAACTAATCAGAGATTTGTGACCAATGACTTAAAAATGGGTTTCCTTTTATATAATGAGGAATATGTTTTGTCATGTACAAACATGCTGTTTACATTGTTTAGTAGATGAAAACCAATAAAAATTTATATTTAAAAAAAAAAAAAAATTGGTTTTCTTTCATGAAAATTCTAGGCTGTTTTTTAGTGGTTCTCAAGAATGTCCTTCCACATGTTATTTTATTAAAGCACAGATTCTGGATTTATATCCTAATCAATAATTATCTATTTGATTTAGCCTTATTGCATATGAAACTGGAAGTGTGTTTGCATGTTCACTTTTTCCAGCAAACTATATTACCTCCCTGAGGGGCAGTGAGGTTGCGTAATGCGTTGCTTCATAATCCGTTCACACCCCTCTGGACCTTGAGTGGTTAAAAAAGTAGAAACATAGATTTTTATTGCAGATAGGAGCCAAATGTTGCCTTCAATTGCTCATTTTCCTATCTATATTTTTAGGTGCTGCAAAATAAGTTGCTATCATATAAAAGTGTGTTGTATTATTTACACATACATAGAGGCTTATGCAATAACGAGTGATAAAGAGGAGATAACTTCTCCCATGATCTAGCCAGGGCCGGATTTTCCATAAGGCAGAGTAGGCATCTGCCTACAGGCGCACCCTACAGAGGGGTGCCTGCCATAGAAATCAATTTTTTATTTTTTTTTTAAGTGGCGTGCTGCGCCGCCCGCTGCATGTAAGGTCTGTGCGTTCTTTGGCACAGATCTGTAGCTGCTGAGCTCCCCCGCCTCTTTAGTAATACAGAGCGGAGAAGACTGCGCGGGGGCTCCAGCAGCTACAGGTCTGTGCAGAAGCACAGATCTCTCCTTCTGCTGGACCACCAGGGAGGTAGGAAATGTGAGGCTTAATGTGGAGATGATGGGGGAATGTGAGGGCAATATGGGGATGATGGGGGCAAGCAATGTGGAGCTGATGGGGGCAATGTGGAGCTGATGGGGCAATATGAGGGCAATATGGAGCTGATGGGGGCAATGTGGAGCTGATGGGGCAATATGAGGGCAATGTGGAGCTGATGGGCGCAGCTGATGGGGGCAATGTGGAGCTGATGGGGCAATGTGGAGCTGATGGGGGTAATGTGGAGATTTGGAGCATTGTGGAAATGGCCAATGGGGGGGGTTGCTTCAGATTTTTGTGCCTACAGGCTCCTGAGATGTAAATCTGGCCCTGGATATAGCTTCTCCAGTTCCTATTTTATTCTGTGGAGCCAATACAGAAAGATGTTTTCAACTCTGGAGATCTTAGGGCATTTGCTCCATAGGAAAACGTAGAAGTTTGAGACTTTATCTCTACTTTATCACTCCTTAGTATATAACCCCCCATAGTAACGTAGGGATGTATTCAGTAAGATAAACAGTGCAATTCTGAAGCAAGCACATTGCACCAAATGGGAACAAGTTCATTTTCCCATTGATTTACATGAAACTTTTAACCCCTTACATGTTAAAGATGTCTCGCAATGCATTGGAGAGCATTCAAGGGGTTAAAATGACCATTTAAATCTATGGGGATTTGGGACATTTTCAATTGTCCCATATAGTACAGCTGGTGTACCTCAAAACTGCATCTCTTTAGCTTGTAGAACACAGCACATAGGCCCATATTTAGGAGTTATTTTTGAGTAAACCAACTGCACCACAGGGGGCAAATAAAAATTAATAAATTCCCATGAACTTGAATAGAGCCTTTTAACTCTTTGAGTGCCAGAAGGGTATGCAAGGCAAAGCACTGTGTACCCCTCTGGCACTCAAAGGGTTAACCCCTTGAATGGCAGAGAGATTTCCAATGCAGTATTGAAGACCTCTCTGGTGACTAAGTGGGGAAAGAGAGAGGATGTTCTCAGACATCAGGGTTGTTTACTGCTGGCGATGTGCATGGGACAGCATCCCTTACACATTGCCAGAAGTATGACAACCCTCCATGCTTATGTCTGATTGAGAGCTGTTACTGCACAGGAAGCTACAGGGAGATCCCAGCATCGCCAGCCTCAGGTAAACAGCTTTGCGATTGTTAACTCTGACAGCAGTGGCTGCTATCAGAGTTTAATGCATGTGGCAAACAGTCACATTAACATATAAACACATCACATGAATATGCCAATGACTCAATAACCTGTATTTACATATGGAAATGAGTCATTGTCGGTGTCCAGTCCAAAATTATAAACCTGTTGAAGGCATGGTGATGGTGGCTGATTGAAGGGGATATGATGGAGAAGATATGTTAGTGCATCATGGTGATGTATCTTCGAGACAGATCCAACACAACATCTCCATCCTGTACCCACTTCAAACTTTAGTGCATCTCAGCCAAGGCGATACAATTGTATTACACGACATAGAATTATTAGCAGAAGAAATCCATAGTCACTATGGAAGCCACAAATTTCCTTATTGATAGTGCTTTCCCTTCTTAAGGATAATATCTCATATTACTATACATATTTAAAGTTATTAGAGTGGTTCATTAAAACATTTAGTGAATATAACAATACTGGCAACTTTTCTACACTGGGTGAGGCAATATGGAGTCCCACTGTGGCCCTTTGTCACCATACAATTACTGTATATGCCAGTGATTCTCAACCAGGGTGCCGTGGCACTTTGGTGTGCCACGGTCATCAACTTAGGGTGCCCTGTGTTTTCTATAAAGACTAACAAAAATTGACTTTTAAATAGATTTATTGCAATTGTTATGCACAATATGTTAAGTTATGTTATTATGATTATAAGACCTAATAATAACTGTATATTTATGTATTGTTCCCTTCATCATGCCCTTGATAAAGTACATTAAATATGTTAGGGGTGCCCCGAATGTTCTAGATTACGTGCTAGAGGTGCCCCGAACAACAAAAGATTGAGAACCACTGGTATAAGCAGTGGAAGTACTAGTCATTGCAGGGCCACATTGCAAACATTTTTGGACCCCTTAATGCAAAAAATATTTTTACAGAGGCATAACTAGAACCTATTGGACCCTGGAGCAGATGCACCCCAATTGGATGCTGGGCTGTAGCACAACTGCACCCCCTAACTGCACCCCCTATAGCTATTCCCCTAAGTAGTCTTGACAAAGCATACTGATTAATGTGTAAGCAGGAGGTTATCAATAGCAGTGTGGGACAGAAAGAACATGAAAAAAAGTATGAGGATCTCAACTTGCATTACTATCAGCTCTTTGTTTGCCCACTGCATGCTCAGTACTAGTCTAAATGATCTCCTTCCTTCCAGTTGTATCATGTGCAGATCTCTAAATTCTTGTATACTACCTCCTCAATGTAAATTATTTTACCCCAGTCTATCCTGTAGTGACCACCAGACCCATCTCCCATTATACACATCAGCTTCCCGATATTGTTGGCCAGGCTCTGTACTCCAGGTCCATTGGTCAGTACAACCAATATCCCTTATTAATGCACAAGGGTTGTATGGGAAAAAGTAATGTTAGCGTGGTTACTGTTTTTATTTTTAGTTGCCCAACAGTGGAGATATGAAATCTTGTAAGTGGGCACTTACGCAATGTGTGGCACCCTATATGTGCGGCACGCCTCCTCGGGACTTCCCACCTCCCTCCCAGCAGCCCCAGGGAGAGCGTTCGTGCTTCCCTTTGGAGCTGCATTTTTCTGGCCTACAGTTAAAGCAAGCTCCATTTATCATGCTACTGAGGTTGCGAAAGTGCCCGTTTACAAGACGTCATATCTCCACTGTCGGGCAACTAAAAATAAAAACAGTAACAGCGCTAACATTACTTTTTCCCATACAACCCTTGCGCAAATTATTTTTTAAGTGAATATTCCCCTTTAATGTGCTATTCTAAATATACTCTGTTAAATTAGTTGAAGGATAATAATAATAATAATCCTTTATTTATATAGCGCACACAGATTCCGCAGCCCTTTACACTCATATTGGTTCCTGTCCCCATTGGGGCTCACAATCTAAATTCACCTATCAGTATGTTTTTGGCGTGTGGGAGGAAACCGGAGTACCCGGAGGAAACCCACGCAAACACAGTGAGAACATACAAACTCATTGCAGATGTTGTCCTTGGTGGGATTTGAACCCAGGACTCCAGCGCTACTCATTAATACATTGTAGTGTTTTGGTCTGTATGTAAAAAATAGATGAATGATATGGCAATGGCTGAGGGACAGGAGACATAGGACTGTAGTTAATGGGGAATATAAAGTGGAGGCCATGTAATTAGTGGGGTATCTCAGGGACCAGTTCCAGGGCCCATTCTTTTTAATATTTTTATTAGTGATATTGCAAAAGATCTTCAAGGTAAGGTATACCTTTTTGCTGATGATATAAAGATCTGCAACAGGGTAGACATTTCTGGGGGAATAAGCCAAATGGCAAATGGTTTAGGTATATTAGATGAATGAATGATAGTGTGGCAGCTGCAGTTTAATGTTGATTCATGAAAAACAATGCACTTGAGCCATAAAAAATCCAGAGACAGGATATAGTATTAAGGGTACTGTGCTGTCTGTGACAACAGAAGAAAGGAACTTTGGTGTAATTATTTTTGATGACTTTAAGGTAGGTAGTCAATGTAACAAAGCAGTGGGGAATGTAAGCAGAGTGCTGGGTTGTATAGCTAGGGGCATTAGTAGCAGAAAGAAGGAAGAGGTCATGGCACTGTACAGACCTCTGGTTAGACCTCACCTAGAGTATTGTGTACAGTACTGGAGACGCCATCTCCAGAAGGATATAGATATTCTGGAGAATTCAGCAAAGGGCTACTAAAATGGTGAATGGTATAGACGATAAAAATGATTAAGATAGACTAAATGATCTGAACATGTATAGTCTAAAACTAGAGAGAAAGAGGTTTAGGTGTCATGTAAGAAAGTTTTAAGTCACTGAGAGGGTGGCAGATAAGTGGACTCGCCTACCAAGAAGAAGGTAATAACGTGAGTGAATTTAGGTATGCATGAGATAAGCATAAGGCTATCCTGATCATAACAACGGGAAAAATGGGCAGACTAGGTGGGCCAAATATTCTATCAAATTCTATGTTTCTACATTCATTACATTAAACATTTGGATGCAACACATATCTGTATCTCCAGTACACTGCTTTGCCAAAACTTTCACCTGCTGACGCAATGTTGGATTCTATTGCAAGTGAGAAAAAAGCAAATTATCCATTTATGACATGGAATATAATCTAGATATGTACACAAAGCGAGAAGTGTTTCCATGCACTAAAGCGATTACCAAAAGGGTAAAGGAACAAGGTGGTACTGATTATGAGAAATTATGAGAAAATGAGAGCAGTCAAAATTAAACATTGATATAAATGATATAATTATTTAAGAAAGTAATACTTAATGATATTAAGTATTCATTTTTTTAATACATAATGCAAAACATATAAAAGAATATCAGTTTCACTATAAGGAGAGCCTCAAGATTCCCTGAAGAAAATAGAAGGTAAAACAACAAACATATATGCCTGGACTTTACATTCCTGTATTATAAATATAATTACATATAGATTTAAACACATCCATGCTAGACGGGTCTCCAGTGTACTACAGAACAATTAGTTAAAGACCTCTCTAGCATCCAAGGGCTTTAACACTTTAAGGACCAGTGGGGTGTGTGATGCATTGCGCTGCGATGCATTGCACAGCCTTCCTTGTACCTGCACCCTACCCTTTGCTCCCATGCAGGTGCTGCAGTCAGGGCTGGAGCGATTGCCCCCAGGGCAGTCATAATTCTGTTGCGGAGGCACAATGTTTGAATTTGCCACCCACTTACTATCATCCACCTCTATTGTCTGGCAGGTCCTGCCTTTCAACTGTATATATGAACATCCGGTTATACAATGTATTGGAACACAGGATCTGGTAAAACCTTGGAGAGAGGAATATAGAAGTGGGAGGTAGGGAAAGGGAAGGAGGGAGGATACATTTACATATTAACCCTATGAGTACCAGAGGGGTAGCAAACATATTACAGTACCTCTCTGGTACTCATAGGGTTAATCTTGCAATACAAAATACAAGGGCATGTCGAATATAATAGGAGAAGAAAAATTTCAGCTAAAAATGTTGAAACAAAGTCATGGGAGCACTGTAGTCGATTTTTTAAGGGGGAGGAGGGTTAAAATGTCAGATGTACAATATTCGTTGAATTAATATGGTGATAGAAAGCACTGCAAGTCAGATTTGGAAAGGGAAGGGTTAATTGTCGACTGAACAATATTTGTCGGATTAATGTGGTGTAAGAAAGCACTGTAAGTCTGATTTGGAAGGGGAAGGGTTAATTATCTACTATGAACAATATTTGTCAGATTAATGTAGTGAAAGAAAGTACTGCATGTCGACTTTTAAAAGGGGGAGTTAATATGTCGTGGGGGGGCACTTTATGGCGGATTTCTATGCTGTATACTGTATTGTACACTGGTTTTGTTTGAACAACGATGGTTTTGAAACTGTCGTTATGGCTTCTATGACTCAACCTCTGAGGCGCAAAATTTCTGACTTAAATGTAACCACAAAACAGGCGGTAATACTGAGCGTGGGTAATAGGATACTAATTGCACATTGTTTTTAGTTGTTTCCTATGGGCTTTTTTAGACTGGCGGCAAGTTTATTTTCACAAGTCGGGTAATAGGATAGCAAAAACTTACTTAAAAAAAAACACCTGTTTTATTTTTAGCGCTGGTAATAGAATCGAGCCCTCAGTGTTCCCTCCTTTTCATTCCATTCTTTGACTGATGACCGTATTATATACTTTGTTCTTGTTCTACAAAACCTGGGAGTTTAGGTAATATATAATAAATAAAAACATAGTAACATTTGTTTTGAATGTTTCTGTTTTATGTCCATTGAAGCAGTTTGGCTAAAATGTCCTGATTGCTGAAAACAGGGATTTACAAGGCAGTCATTGCTGTGTTTTGGTTTTTCATATGTTGCCTCGAATCCCCAGTCTGCGATGTGGAATCCCAATTATATTGCTCGTGTTCACAAAGATGCCTAAATGAATCCACATGACACAGAATGCTAACTGCAATCCAAGTTGTTTGGCCACATCCAAAAAAGGAATGATATTTTATAACAGACCTTGTCCTCTGTAACACTGTTTAGATCAGAATCAGATCTATGGTAATGGATTAAGGACATTCACAAGGGGCTCTGGAACGATAAATCATTACTGTTGCCTTTTGTGTATGTGTATTTTTTATCAGCTAACTAAATGTTGCCAAATATTTATATTGAAAACAGATTTGTATATCACATTAATTGAACAATGTCTGAAGAAAAAAAAGACACTACATTAACCCAGTATATTAAAAACTTATTTTATGAGAATATCACAGTTGAAAATATAAGAGGAAAAATTCACTTCACTAAATCAATACCAAGCTTAATTAATTCTACATGAACTAATAACCTGGAAATGTATAGATTCTTTGGTGACCATCATGGCGTTTGTAACATCAGGAAAGTTGAGAACAAGAATGGGAGAGTTCTCACAGGCACAATGGGCAGGGAGGACAGACATAGGTGGCAGAGACTGTCAGTAGTAGTGGTCATGCAGGTGATTTTCTTCAACTGTAGGCAAAAAAAAAGATGATGAGACACACAATTATCTGGAACTTTAGGGAAAAAAGAGCAGATGATGGTGAGAAAATCAGTTAACATCTTTACTGTTTCAGACCAGACAAGGAAATTGAACCACAATGCAGAAGTGAGTTTCAAAACAGATCCATATAGCCACTGGGAATTTAGCGATGTACAGAAGGAGTAAACAGATAATGTAGTCAGGCAAGCCAAAGGTTGGGACAGGTGGCAAAGGTTCTTAGGAGTAATACAGGTGTGTCAGATTGAAAGCTTACAGTCAAGTTGGATTGTTAGACAGGAGTTCAAAGATAAAAACAGAAAAAGCACATCCAGTGAAGCCAAAGCACAGGCACAGGCAAGCTAGTTCTGTGGAATTATATAGGCTTCTAGGATGTTTGTACTGAGCCAAAAACACGCACATGCGATATATATAAGATTTGCACATGTGAAATTCTGCTATAAGACCATAAACATGAAATTCTGCCATAAAAAGAGATTCACTATTAATCCTGCAGTAGGATGGATAGTGCCTAACACAGGCAATATTGCTTTCTGGGTCACAATCTGAAATCAGTGCTTTACACAGGCAATGTTCCTTTCTGGGTCAAAATCTGAAATCAGCCACACCATGCACATATAGCTAGCAGAACTAGATGAGAAGATAGAATAATCCGTCTCTCACCTAAGATGGCAGTAGCTACCATTAAAGAAGCAGCCAAGTTTTTGAGACATATCACTAGATATCATCGAATTGACCACCAGATCATTGGCCCTTTCTATTACAGCGAGGGGGGGTATTATAGTATAATATAGTATATTATAGTATACTGTGATGATTAATTAGAGCTGCTTTTATTATGAAACATTACTATCCCTTTAAGGATTTCCCTGATTAAGCACAGATGAGTTTATCAGTGGCTCATTCAATTTGACTGACTCATCTGTGCTTAATCACGGAAATCTTTAAATCCTGGACTGTTGGTGGCAGTTGGGGATTGAACTTGGACAGCCGTGCTTAAATTAATGTTCATTCTCTGTGGAAATCTGCAGATGTTGATCCTTTGTCTCTACATCCATGTAGTCCAGTATATACAACTGGCTTTCTGTAGGCATTATCAGCAAGGTTTATGATGGTCTCCCTAAGTCCAGATACAAGGAATCCACGTCTGAAGTATCATTAACCTTAAACGCACAATGTTTGAATAAGAAACAAAGTTTAGGAGAGAGACCCATTGAAAATGAAAAGATCTTAGCTGCCTCTTCTATGGCTACTCAACACTTAGCAACATTTAATCTCATCTATTGCTCTCTCATGCCATTACTAAGGAAAAAATCTTCCAGTTGCATAGCAGTCTGACACCACCCATACGAATACGTTTCCTCACCAAGAAAACCCCCCACAAAACAGATGTATGTTTCATCCTTCTGTTGATCTACTCATTAAAGTGTTTGTTGTGCTCTCTAGGCACAGGCCAACAAAGGACCCCTGTTTGGTGGACCCTTCAACTTTAGGGTAACTTTTCAATAAGAAATAACTTATTAAAGATGCTCCAAGTGAACAAACACAGCTTATATGGCATGTCATCTGGCTAATCTCCACCCAATATCAGTAAGTCTTGTTTTTCATGGTCTTCAACATTACAGAAAAAAAAGAAGTTTGCATATCATACTCCATCCACAAGGGCAGTTTAGGCCACTTCAGAGGAAACATTTTAATTCCCATTGCAATCTTACCCCACCTATAAGGAAATTCCAGTCCCAAAACAGCATGGAAATTTTAGCACAAGACAACAAACTTAAGACAAACATTTTGGCCTTCTGTGGCTGGACTGACCTTGTGGGACTAATATGCTTATGGTTAATTTCCCCCCCTGTATCTTAAAGGGATAGTAATACTTCGTTTTAACTTTATTTTATTTTGTAGGCATTAAAAAAACATGAAGAATGATATAAGTCTTATCTCTCAAACCTTTATGGTTTATGAGATATTCACAAGCAAAGTTCACCTCCCCGCCCCTTTTTCCCAGTGTAAGCCATCTCTTCTCAGATGTGAGTCTGGTTGTATGACAGTACAGATAACAGAAGGGGACAATTTTCTTTGTATGAAAACAATGAAAGCCCTTCCCCCCCTTGACAAGTTTTTCAGCTTTTTCCATTATCTTAATTGAAGATTGTCCCTCTCTGCAGTCTACCTGGGCATCTCCCTTCTGATCTGGTTGAACAGGGGGGGATACTTTGTTTGTGAATATCTCTTAAACCATAAAGGTTTCAGAGATAAGACTTATATCATTCTTCATGTTTTTTTAATGCCTACAAAATAAAATAAAGTTAAAATGAAGTATTACTATCCCTTTAACAAGAGTGTAAATAACAAGATAGCTCCTGATGTGATTGGTCCTATCCATATGGGCAGTTGAGTCCTGAATACAGGTCCCTTAAGCTCTGTTGTTCTAGGGGAGTATCTCTCATGGTTTATTGTTTGTTGAAATGTTTCTCTAAGTCTAAAGAAGATACCAGATATAGATTCCTTATTCAATGTACCTGTGAAACCTAGCATGTGCCTCCCTCACATAGCTCAATGAAGGTTGACATATACATGTGGTGTGCATATTTGCAATGCATTTCAGGGCTGCCTTATCTTTGTTGTGGTGGGAATGAGAAAGATATTTTCTTTCTAATGAGACAAGAATGACAAATATAAGATTGAGTGTTACAGAGTAGTAAGTAGCTTAAAGGGATAGTAATGTTTCATAATAAAAGCAGCTCTAATTAATCATCATAGTATTTGGACTTTGGATAGTGTTATTTCAATACTGTCAGAGTTATAGTTCAAGAGTAATTCAATGAGAAAGTGTCCCCCTCCCGCCCCTTTTACTTATGTAACACTGCTCAGTCAGATCAGAAGGGAGGTGCCCAGGTAGACTGCAGAGAGGGACAATCTTCTATTAAGATAAGGGAAAAAGCTGAAAAGCTTGTCAAGGGGGGCAGGGCTTTCATTGTTCTGATAGGAAGAATATTGTCCCTTGCTGTTATCTCTCTGGTCTATTGACTGGATTCCACATCTGAGAAGAGATTGCTTACACTAAGTAAAATGGGCGGGAGGGGGAAACTTTGCTTGTGAATACCTGTCAAACCATAAAGGTTTGAGAGATAAGACTTATGTCGTTCTTCATGTTTTTTTATTGCCTACAAAATAAAATAAAGATAAAACGAAGTATTACTATCCCTTTAAGCTCTGTTGGTTCTTGGAGATGATCTCTCATAGTTATTTTTGTAAATAAAGTATCATTGTGACTACTTTTTGCACAGATATTAATAGACTGAATAAAGAAGTCATGTGAGCTCAACGCGGTCCTAAAACTCTATTTCTATATTTTTAAGCTCTTTTCACAATTTTGCCTGGAAGCTTCAGAAGTTGCTAAAATGGCCCTAGGTACAATCAAACTGTGTGGTTTGACCCTACAATTTTATGGCAATATAGCCATCACAGCTAGGCCCTGAACTGCTACCCAACATTACGTAATTTCAGCCCTGAAAGAACAATGTTGGTTTTTGTAATTTGTATTACAAGCCCTACTTTAGTATGTTCATTCCAAGGTGCTTATATTACACAAGCAACATTGGTAAGTTCTATGAAATAAGTGTTCACAGACTGCAAAGTCTTCTGAGATAATCCCTGCCTGCAGTGCTCATTATACATGTATGTTGTGTCTTCATTTCTTCCATTAAGCACTTCTATAAATTTCTCAATTTGAGCCAAAAATGTGATTGTTATCACACATGTCAAAAACAAAAACAAAATTATCTGCGGCAGGGCTTGGGTGACCTGTATATCTCCACATTTCATATCATACTCCGCATGCTATTTACAAATAACTGCATATAAAACTGAAATATTTAAAAAAAACATATGAAATCAGGTAGAGGATATCATTTATAATTTAAATACCATTTTTGATTGTCAGAAAAACTGATGAAGCTGTAATTGCCTAAGGAATAATGTTTGGTATTGGTACCTGTGGGGGTTCATTGTAATCTTTCTTACAGCCAGGTTTGATTTTCAGCTGGGTCTATGACCCAGTACATTTTTTCTGGCGTTACATACACGATTACATGCTACTAGCAGAGCAAAACACAATTACAGTAATGCCTTCCTGGTTTCATGTAATGGTGCATAACTCTACTGGTGTCATGTAGTCTTTTTCTAGGCCCATGTAATAATATATTGCCCTGCTGATCTCATGAATTTATCTGCTGTTGTCATGATATTTATTACATTTCCACTGAATCACATTGCTTGCATTCAGCTAGTTACTATTATACTATTACTAGTTAGATATATCCTTACAGTAAGAGATACTTATCCAACAAGCAATACCATCAGGGAGGTATCTATCTGATTGGCCCCAAATGTATTCTGCAGCATGACAATGACCCCAAACATACAGCCAAAGTCATTAAAGGGTTAGTAATGTTTCACAAAAACAGCAGCTCCAATTAATTTTCATAATATTTGAGCCATAGAGAGTGTTATTTCAATACTGTAAGAGTTGTAGTTCAAAAGTAAATGAATGATAAAGGATCCCCCTCCTGCCCCTTTTACCTAGTGTAAGCCACCTCCCCTCGGATGTGGAATCTGGTCATGAGACCAGACATCTCACATCTATCCATCTATCTAGACACATACGTTACTATAGGTGCTAATATTGCACCAGTGCATTATACTATTTATTACATTATTATATTGGCTATAGATAAATAGACAAAATAATTAGAGAGAAACTGACCGACAGACTTTTGTAGGGGAATTATAAAATGAGTGTTCAAGTGAGGCTTGATTTCACACCTCCACATCTCTCTCCACAGAACAATTCATACACTGTATGATACTTCCACCTTGTGCCAATGTTCCAGTGGTAGTGTCACGGTATGTAAGAATGAGAACTGGACCAGTACTTTAGATAACACAATTTATTAAGATACACAACATAATGAAATACTCGGCAACAGTAAGTACACAAAACAATCTTCGGCAACGTCAGGAAGTTTGGAGCTACTTCCTTGTGGTATAGTACAGAACCCCTATAGGCAACAGGGAGGAATTAGGCAGCCACAGGTCCGCACCTTCATAGTCAACGACAGGTCCGCACCTGCACAGTCAACGCTCCCGGAATAAGAACTAACTGTGCCACAAGTCCGCACCTGATGGCACCAGTTATAGGACGGTAGCAAATGAGAAGTCTGCCAGAGCCACTGATCAGCACCAGAAAGGATATCCACTGAAACACTGGTATGCTGGGTACGCAGTGGACAGAGCCCCAGCTAACACCAAAGTGGGTAGTCAGACAAGCCGGGTCATACATGGAACAGGTAGTCAACCAGAGCCGCAGGTCTTCACCAGATTGATTATCGGACTAGCCAGGGTCATACACAGAGCGGGTAGTCAGACAGAGCCACAGGTCAGCACCAGAACACATAGTCAGCCAGGCCAGAGGTAATACACAGAGGAGGTACTCTACCAGAGCCACAGGTCCACACCAGAAGGGATAGCAGACTAAGCCGGGGTCATACACAAAGCGAATAGTCAGACAGAGCCAGAGGTTGGCACCAGAACGGGTATTCAGACAAATCAGGCAATACACAACGCTAAAGCCAAACTGCACAGGACACCACGAAAGGGCGACTGAGCATTGTGTCCAGGCAGTATAAGAACCTTTGACCCAGGAAGAGGAGGAGCCATCTACTGCACACCTGCCCCTTTAAATGGAGCGCAGGTCCATGCTCATGGATGTGCGCCCATTATGACATCATCCAGCCGACGCGGCAGAGGGGGAAGAAACCGGAACCCAGAACAGGAAGCGGCTGAGCTGCTACAAGCAGAATGCAGCTGGAGCCTCTGGCTGAAAGCTGTGGTCGGCTCGAGCAACCGCCGCAGAGGTACTGTGACAGGTAGTCATAGAACAAAACTTTACACTGCCTGTCATCACAGCCTTGCTCCATGGTCCTCTGGTAGCCACAGAGCCACATATACACTGTATACTTCACAGAACCGCACATACACTGCCCAGTCTTGTTCCACTGTCCACTGGTAGTTGTATAATCACACATACACTATCTGACACTCCAGTTTTGTTCCACTGTCAAAAGGTAGACATAAAACCACACATATACAGTCTCCTTCCACAGCCTTGTTTTACTGTCCACTGGTAGTCACAGAGCCATGCAAACACTATCTGAAACCCCAGCACTACCAGCGGACAGTGAAACAAGGCAGGAGTGTCAGAGAGACCATGTGAGGTTCTGGGACTGTCTGCCACTACTTACATTTTTTCCTTTTTTCCTTTCCTTCATTTCATGTTTCAATATCCTGCAAGTTTCACATATTGGGCCAATGCTCATGTATTGATATAAAGCTATGTTGATCTGGTGTAATGCTCTGCTGTTCTCCCCTAATTGTGTAATTATCTGTTGGTGGCATATAATGGTGCAAAGATCTATTGTTTTCTCTAATGTTTATAAAATATATGTCTTTTGTGGCTCTAACACTGAAGATTTTTTTTTTCCTAGAAGTGTGCACTGTATGATGTATAATCAGTGAAAAACAGTATAGGCGGGGTGCCTTTTAGAATTTTTCACTGTGAGCAATATTACCTAAAAAAGGCCTTGGGGAAGTTATGACAGTTCCCTACACAATATGCTAATAAGTTATGATTGCGGTCAAACTTACCACACTCACTTTACTATAAGAAAATACCTCAGTGTCTGGGCTCTGTTTAGAATCAATAAGAACAGAGTATGTGGTTGTATTTGCCCTGCACATAAACTAATTAGCATAAAATTCCACACAGTGCCATGAGCTAATTAAAGCTAATTTCTCAAAAAATAATGATATTACAAATAAATTACTAGCACAACATATATTGTACGTTTAAAGGGGAACTACCACCCCGCAATAAGTTCACATTAATCAGTTCTTCATCTGGCGACTAGCTGCTTAGTCGTGCTAGTCACCAGAAATATTACCTGGTTTCAGAGATATTCCAGTTTTTCTGAGGCTGACAGTAGCAGGAAGCAAGGACATCTCGTCATAGTGACGTCCGTGCGCCTGCGCTGTCAGTCCCTTTTGGAGCCGGCCGGGGTGGTAGTTCCCCTTTAATTATCTTTAAATTAAATTTGTGAGGTTTACCTTAGACAACTGTTGGCAAAAATAATAGTGCTAATAACAAGCATGTTTTTTCTGTATGTTTTTGTTTGGTAACTGTCTCAGTGGGTTATGATTAGCTGCATGAAACTTTTCCCACATTCTGCATGTCCAGAAATTTTCTAATCCACTAGGGAGTGAGTATTATTTCTAATAGAGGAAGAAATCGAGCCTTGTTAGATTTATTTATTCATTCATAGTCATCACTGCCAACTGTATTAATGTTTCACTAATGGTAGATTACAGAAAGATAAAAATACTGTTTAAATGCCATCACTCTACACACACATATATACACACACACACACCATAGCCTTCATATAACAGCATAATGCACAGTTTTACTTGTTTGTTTTTTTAATTCTTCTTTCTCAATAGCAAATCAACAGAACAGCTAACACAATGTGGTTTGCTATTGAAGTGTTGCATGAAAAGTTTCGCGTCATAAAATGCTGCATGTTTTTCCGCGTCATTTGAAGTGTCGTATTTAAAGTTTTGTGTTATAAAGTGATGCAGATTCTACATTTCGCGTCACTCCAAATGGCGCATTCACCATTTCGGGCGTTAACGTGTTGCAATATGGGTGCAAAAATTATGTAATATGGGTGCAATATTGATGCATTATGGGTGAATAGGGGTGCATTAAGGACGCATTATGGGTGCAATATGGGTGCAATATTGAAGCATTATGGGTGCAATAGGGGTGCATTAAGTACGCAATATGGGTGCATTAAGGACGCAGTATGGGTGCGATATGGGGGCATTAAGGACGCAATATGGGTGCAACCCAAATCCAACCCAAAACCCACCAAATCCAACCCATATCCAAGCCAAAACCCACCAAATCCAACCCAAAACCCACCAAAACCAACCCAAAACCAAACCAAAAACCAACCCAAATCCAACCCAAAACCCACCAAAACCAACCCAAATCCAACCCCAAAACCCACCAAATCCAACCCAAAACCCACCAAAACCAACCCAAATTCAACCCAAAACCCACCAAAACCCAACCAAAAACTAACCCAAATCCAACCAAAAAACCACCAAATCCAACCCAAAACCCAACCAAAAACCAACCCATATTGCGTCAATATTGCACCAATATTGAACCCATATTGCATCCATATTGAACCCATATTGCACCAATATTGCACCCATATCGAACCCATGTTGCACCCATTTTGAGTCATTATTTCACCCATATTGCACCAGTACTGCACCCAATTTGCGTCATTATTGCACCCATATTGCACCCAATTTGCATCATTATTGCACCCATATTGCGTCAACATTGCACCCATATTGCGTCATTATTGCACCCATATTGCACCAATATTGCACCCATATTGCACCAATATTGCATCCGTAATGTGTCCTTATTGCACCCATATTGCACCCATATTGCATCCTTATTGCACCCACATTGCTTCCTTAATGCACCCATATTTCTTCCTTAATGCACCCCTATTGCACCCATAATGCGTCAAAATTGCACCCATATTGTGTACTTAATGCACCAATATTGCACCCATATTGCATCCTTATTGCACCCATAATGCATCAATATTGCACCCATATTGCGACACATTAATGCACAAAATGGTGAATGCGCCATTCAAAGCGACATGAAATGTAGAATCTGGGTCACTTTATGATGCAAAACTTTAAATGTGACACTTCAAATGACGAGTCAAAACACATGCGTCATTTTATGACGCGAAACTTTACATGCAGCACTTCAAATGGATACCAAACAATGTTGGGGGTAGGAATTTTGCAAATATCCAAATCCTTAAACTGATCTTTTGAGCCAGACCTGTGAGGCTACCAGGATATCCTTTAATCAATGGCCAGATTAGACACAGCTTTTAGTCTCAATTAGGGTATTTATTTAAACTAGTTATAGCCTGTGATTTATATTTCAATGTTTTAATGTTTTTTGAGATTTGTTGTTTACTAGTTAGTAGCACTGGTTTCTCTGTTTTTGTGGCACAGTCTTCATTATGGATTATGCACCGGTACTGAAGAATCACCTTTCTCCCTGATGCTGCTCAACTTACACCAAAGAGATGGAACAAATTAATGGGACAGAATAATCATGTAAATCCTGTCAAGACTGATGCTACCACTGAGGTGAGAAGTAGTAAAGGTGGCAGATCAAGTATGTTAATCAGCGCCTCGTTTTTCATTTTGACCAACACACCTTTACTCAAGAAGTTATATCAATAAATCATGTCCTATTTGTGGCCACTGAGGACAGGTTTGGATACTAGTGCCTTGTGAGTTATTATTCATGACATGCACCTTAATGTTAAAATAAGATTTCTCCCCCACTTAAAACATTGTTTATATCTATTAACCTCTTGAATGGCAGTGACATCCCCAATTCATTGTTTCACAATTCTTTTTGAGACTTCTATCTATTCAAGGGGTCAAAATGTCCTTTTTAAAACTGAATTTTGTATTAGAGCATATTCCTCAATGCTGTTCAATTAGGTATTACTCATTACAACACAAGACATACTTTTATAAATTAGAGCCCTCAAAACGAACTTGTAATCTACACTAGCGGTCTGGATCATGGCTGTTTTAACACTTCTACTGTGTTTGTGTTTAGCTGTAATTTTCCTCTTACTTATTTAATGTACCCAGATATATAATATACTGTTTTTCTTGCCATAAGATAGGCTTTCTAACGATACCATTATTTTCATCAAATAATTTATAAAATATGATGAAACAAATGTAACAAATGCACTTTTTTTAACTTTGGCACTAAAAATCTTTTACTCATCTACAAACGCTAAATAGATTATAATATTTGTCTTCATTTAAAAAAACAACAACAATGTTTATATGCTTTTCTAATGTTTTTGTCCAGTTATATGGCAATAACTAAAAGTAGCAAAAATTGAGGTGTCCCAAAACGTTTGACCAGTAGTGTAGAGGGAGAAGGAGAACAATTTTGTGGTGGAATGACCCCTGTACTTCACTAAAGTGATCCACTTTGGGTCTCGTTGCCTTTAAGATGGATGAAGTGGATCAGGCAGGATGACAGTGCAACACAGTTTTATTGAATCATCACAAACAGTAAGCAGGAATGGATCTGGAACATGGCGTGTCAGAGTCTAGAGTAAGCTTTCACCCATCTCGTAGAAGCACATCAAGATAACCGACTCCCACACAGTCAAAGTCCACAGTATTTATTCCAACTCTCTTAAAGACCATCATCCTTGGGAGATCAAATCAGCCACTCAGAAGACTGCCAGTGAGCTTGATTTCAACCAATAGGAACCCCACTGGCAATCTCTACAGCAGCTGATTCAATCCTCCTCTGTAATCCTTTCAGGCCTCAGGACTCCCTGTTGTATCTTCCATTTTTCATTGAAATGGTGGCTGTGCACTCAGGACATTATTTATACTGGAACATTGTAGACACCTGGTAAGTTATTCAACCATGGTGCTGAATACATTTCAACTTAATAAAATACCTTAACGATAATGGACATGTGACCAACCACATAAAAATTTGCTTGATACAATATTTATCTAATGAAAGCCCCCCTCCCATTATATAAAACATAAGCACAACTTTATATTAAACATATACAACACTGTGTACATGAACACAACCCCACTATATTTTGTTAGATACAATGTTAATCAGATAATCCATACTACAAATATATTATTTTAACAAAACTCTAATTATAATACAAAATGTGCCCCCTGGGGTTGTGTGTAGGGAAACAGAGTATAACATTGAATAGCATAGGTAACAGGGCAAGGGCAAAGTCTGTTCTTCTGTCAATAAGAGCCAGGTGCCTGCTGAATATTTGCCAGGTGTCTGCTTGGTGGAACCTTTCTGCTCCCACATTGTCTCCAAATTCCACAGGGAGCAGCTGCTTTGCTGCTTTCAGGCAGGCACCAGGTGCCAGGCTGCTGGCATCCATCTACTGTATGATAGTCCCTGGGGAGGGTCATCACATATTGAAAGGTACATTCAGATTGGTTTCCCATTAAATAGAGAGAAGATACAGGTTTGCACACACTGTAAAGTCATTCCCCAAGTTAGCTGGATATCCTAGGACAATGCTAAATTGGCAGTTTTGGGACAGTCCGAGGTACTGGGTGTAAACTTCTTTGAATAGAAGTGTTTTGAATGACTGAGAATGAGAGGGTGGTGGTAAGGTAGGAACAACATTTAAAAGCATTTACTAAGTGTAGGGGTGATTAGGGGCACATCTAATCCAATTCCCACAGCAAATGAAAAAAGTACCATCAGTAGTTTTATGTCACAGTAAGGCATGCAATTACCTGCGCTGTGACACACTACCGCATGAATAAAAATGCATGTTGGGTGCTAAATTTGCACTCATAGGAAGTATTGTAAGAGAAGTTGAATTTGCTGTGCTATTACATGTGGTAGATAGGAACAAATGTTAAGGGATTCTATGGCCAAAAATCACTGGCAAAAAAAAAAAGTTGGAGTAGAGTCCCCTAACATGTGTGCCTAATGAGCAACGTGTAAGACCAGTGTAGAAAAAGATTTTAAAAAAAGCGACCCGTGAATGTATTGATATGGCGCCCTAAGCCCCATATCAATACATCCAAAGTACTGAAAAAATACATGTAATCTAAAAATAAGTAACCCTTTCAGTGCCAGAGGGATAAGCAATGCGCTGCATACCCCTCTCGTACAGAAAGAGTTCTGAAAAGTGTGAGAATTAAAAAAAGAATAAACCCTTTGAGTGCTAGTAGGGTATGCAAAGCATTACACAGCCAAAAAAAAAAAAACACGAAATGAGCACTTAGCTGTAATCCTGATGTCCAGTGGGGGCTTCGGCAGCCAGGTCTTCTTCAGTTCTTCTTTTTCCAAGCTTCTATCTTCTTTTTCTTCCTTCTTCATCATTTGTCACCCTCTTCTTTCTTCTTCTTCTTCATCTGTTATCTTCAGCAGTCATCTCCGTCGTCATCTGTCATCTCTATCTTCTTTCTTCATCTGTCCTCCTCTTCATTTTTCTTCCTTAAACTAAGTGTTGAACCTGTAAAAAAAAATAAATAAAAGTTATTAAATTAAATCTATCATTAAACATACGTTGAGACCCCTGCTGCCGGCGGCTGGAGACAATCGCAAAAATCCCCCCCCCCCCTTGTACCTTTCATGCCATCGCCTGATACACAGTAAGGGAAATTTAAATAGGGACTGCCTTTTATCTGGTCAGTCTCTGTTCAAACTAATTCCCATGCTCCCATTGGCTGGGATGTGGGGTTACGCAGGTCACAGAATATGCCCTGCAGTATCCCCACCTCCCAGACAATCAGCTGCTAGAGCGTTGTCATCCCTCCAGCTAGAAGCTGATTGGCTGGGAGGTGTGGTTACTGCAGGGCACATTCCATGCCCTGAGTAACCCCACATCCCA
Organism: Rhinophrynus dorsalis; assembly: GCA_037306005.1. NCBI lineage: Eukaryota > Metazoa > Chordata > Amphibia > Anura > Rhinophrynidae > Rhinophrynus > Rhinophrynus dorsalis. The sequence continues at coordinate 100,042,900 of CM074720.1, forward strand.
GCCAACGGGAGCATGGGGGACAATTTGGACAGGAACTTCCCATATAAAAGGCAGTCCCTGTTCAAATTTCCCTCAGTTGGCAACAGGTAATGGCTCTAAAGGTACGAAGAGGTTTTTGGGGTTTTTTTTGCTGGTTTCTCCTGCCTCCATCAACTGCAGTGTATAGTTCATGATAGATTTATTTTCATAACTATTTTTTTTAACAGGTTCAACACTAGATAACAAGAAAAAGAATGAAGAGGAGCACAGATAAAGAAAGAAGATGACAGATGGACACAGAGGTGACAGATGAAGATGGAGATGACAGATGAAGAAGCAGAAAGAAGATGATAGATGCTTACAGAAGAAGAATTGAAGATAAAGACCAGTGTGCAGAAGACCCTGCTGTACATCAGGATGACAAGGGTGTGTTCCAATTATGGGTGATAGGATAGTGTTATCGATAGTATGGGTACACTTTAGGTGTAGTGCAGGGCCAAGGGGAGGAGGGTGACTGTGTTTGAAGGTCACACACAGTGTTTGACACTGTGTCACACACAGTGTTTGACAGTGTGTCAAACACTGATAGTTAGCTGGTTTCCTTTGATCTTTCTATTTCTCCTGCTATTTAGAGTGAGTTATGAAAAAAACACAACGAGAGGTTCTATGTCCTAACACTCGTCGTGGTTCCTGTTGGAAGGGCAATTGAATTCCGATGATAAGACCGTGTGTGCTCCATTTGGTGTTCATTTTTGCCCTACTAACAGTTTTACCAGTGGTAATTGGACTGAGCCCTTAGAGAGATGAATGTGGATTTATTTGGTATCAGTTTTGTGGAGGGTTCTGTATGTGAGCAACTTGAGTAACTAAAATTAAACCTCAAAGATGCAGGGAGCAAATGTAATTCCAGACAGAGTGCGGCTGCATATAAAGAGCTACAAGTGAAATAAATTATTCTAGCAGCAGCATTAATAATGGAGAGGAGTGATTCAGTCTTACAAGAGGAAGACCAGCTAGGAGGGTACTGCAATGCCATCTGAGGCATTATGAGGGAGTGACCTATGTTTGGAAAAGATCTTATTCTAGAGATGTTCTGGATATCAAAGTTACTGGATTGTGTGAATGGTTGCCTTTGGTGAGTGAAGGAAAAGGTAGAGCTGAAAATGATCCCTAGGAGGTGGGATTGAGTGATAGAGGTTAATCTAGAGTTATTCATATTTATATAAGGTATGTGTACAGTAAAAAGGTTTAGCTTTAGGTGGTGGTAGGACATCCAAGGGAAAATTCAGGATAAACAGTTGGCGACATAAGAAAGTAGAGTGGATGAGAGGTCAGGCCAGAGAGGAGATGTATATTTGAATGTCATCAACATACAGTGGCTACTAATGTCATTAAGATGAGATAAGAGAGGAAGTATAGATGGAATCAGTTAAGGGGCTAGGACTGACCCTTACACTGAAAGAGGAAGAGAAATGTAAGACAAACCAGAAAAGGGAGCTCTGATAGATAATAGTAAGGTAGGGTGAAAACCATGAGATGCTTGTGGCACTAAGGCCCTAAGAATAGTGCACTTGCAAGAGAAGTGAGTGGTCTACCATATCAAAAGCTGCTGTTAGGTCAAGTAGGATTAGCAAGGAGAAGTGACTCTTGGACTTGCCTTTGAGCAGGTAATTAGATACATTTGTAAGTGCAGTCTAAACAGAGTTCTAAATGTGAAAGACAGACTGTAGATCGTGTACATTGTTAGAGGACAGAACCTAGCTAAGACAGCTGTAAACAAGTAGCTCAAGCAACTTGGAGGCAAAGGGAACAAAGGGAGATAGGGTGACAGCTTTCAAGGAACAGAGGTCAAAGGATGATTTCTTTAGGATGGGAGTGATTAGTTTAAAGGGACCTTATCACCTAACTGCAGTTTTGGTGATGTTGAAAGAGCTTTCAAAATCATTTGTGTTATATTAGCCATTTTTATTTAGAAAATTAATTTTTGAGTTATTTAGTTTTATAGATTATACTAATGAAGACTTCCTGTCTTATTCCTACATACCTAACATATTCACTGACAGTGCTCAGCATACATTGCCTACCTGCCTTAGGACTAAAAGTATTAAGTGTTAGTGAGTGGGGCTGTCATGGGAACCTAGGAATAAATCAAGAGTCAGACGGTATAGTTAAACACCTTTATTGGAAACAATACAGAACTATATACAGAATGGATCAGGATGGAGCAGAGGGTGACTAGAGAGGCTCAAGTCTCTATCAGGAATAGGAGGCTACTTCCCAATGAACCACACTGCATAGACTAGGCCGAAGACAATGGTAGTCTCAGTAGCCAGATAGTCAGGGACTAGACTCGAACTGTCTCCCCTAAGGATAGCAACCAGGGTAGACTACTGACTCATGCCTGCAGTCAGTAAGGAGAAGGTCATCTCCCAGAAGGGTGACAACAAGGAGACTACAGACTCACGCCTGCAGTCAGCAAGGCTAGAGTCTGCCAGAGCCACAGGACTGCACCAGATAGGATATCCACTAATCAGGTGGCAACACAGAGAGGATAGCTGGACAGCCCCAGGTCAGCACCAGATTAGATAGTCAGACAAGTCAGGGTCAGACACGGAGCGGGTAATCAGCCAGAGCCACTATCTGCACCAGATAGGATAGTCAGACAAGCCAGGGTCATACACAGAGCGGGTAGTCAGCCAGAGCCACAGGTCTGCACCAGACTGAATGTCCAAGAGCAAAGGTAGTGCACAGATAGGATAGTCAGACAAAGCCACAAGTCAGCACCAGATAGGATGGTCAGACAAGCCGGGGTCATACACAGGAGAACAGGAACAACAACTAGACTGCACTGGACAACAAAGTAAGGGTAACTGAGACAGGATACAGATCCCTTTTAATCCCAGCAGCAAGTAGGTAGGTGGAGACTTCCATGACCCACAGCATAAAACTAAGACCTGTGTCAAATGCGCAGACTTGCACCTGAAAGTGATGCATCTGAGAAGAGGTGCGTCCACTACAGCCCTCAACCCTGCTTCAGATAGAGCAGTCGTGCCGTCTAGGGAAGGCTGCTTAGAGGCACCCAGTGCGCCCAGACTGGATGCCTGGAGCGACATAAGGAATGACGCTGAAGCATCATTCCAGGCCCCAAGTTCCCAGCGTCGCCCGAAGCAGCGGTGCTGGAATTAAGGTACGCTGATAGGGGCTAAGATGGGACGTGCCTACACTGCATGGCTTAATTAGCACAATGTATAAAACTATGTAACTCAGAAACTAGTCTTGTACATAAAAAGTGGCAAATACAACCAAGAGGTGATTTTGAAAGCTCTTTCAAAATTACCAAAGTTTTTTCCAAGTGATAGGGTTCTTTAAATGGGGATGTTCTAGTATTTAGCGACAGATTAAATAAGTGAGATGGTGTTAGAATCTGTGAGGAAGCTGTGAGGAAACAGGGTCAAGTTAGAAGGTAATGAGGTGAGAAGATAAGCCCAGCTGCTTTATCCTTAGATTTAGGGGTTAAGGAAATGAGGGTAAACAAGTTTGACTATGGGGTGAGGAAGGTAAGGTATGTCATGCAATGGCTGACAAGAAATAAAATAAATATCTTCTTAGAAAAATAAAGTTGTGGTTTATATTTTAATTATATTATACGTGCAGCATATTAAATAGATTTTATTTATACAGATATAGGGAGAAAACATGAATAATTCAATAAGAAGAATTATTATTAGACATTAAAGGAAATATTAATAGACATTAAAGGACGGTTACAGAATGCAAATGATGTATATTGTGGACTGGATGAATGATGCTGCTGGGAAATATCAAGTAATGCTGCTGTATTAAGTGGAAGGGAATAGTTGCTACCCCACCTTTATGCCTGAGAATCTAGATTTGGGGCCTTGGCCAGCAGCGAGGTCTTTCATAACAAGGACAGCATCTAATCTTTCCCGGGCTACCACACTGCAGGAGATAAAAGAAAATTTTTTTAAAAAAGTGATTGCAACATATATTCCAGTATTTCATAGCAAATCAATTGCACATTTATAAAAGTATAGAACTCACCCGTATTGGCATGGATTGGTGAGTCCGGAGTAGCCTCCGACAAATCACAGCATGATTTACCACAAACGAGAAGTCACAGTTCAGGAGTGCTTCACGAACTCACTGAAACTTGTTTAGACCAATTAGGAAACGTCCTTTCAATTAAAATTCCGCTTTATTGAAAATATTTTAAAAGCATTCGATAGTGTAACTGTTTCATTTTGTATACAGTGTTCATTTTAGAACTACAAAAATCAGTAGAACAACATACATAACTGCAGGACAGACATTTCCTTGCTCCACATCTAAACATGCCCAGAAGAATCAGATTTCCTTTTGGTGACTCATCCTGTCATACCAATATTCCACCACCTTCCCAAGGTGAGTCTGTGGAGTTAAAAGATTAAGTTATATTGTTACACGTCACCATGACTTGTCATGGAATAAGCGACTGCAGGTTTGTTGTTAATTAACAACCTTCTGTCAGCTGGGTAATCTTGTGCGCCTGCCGTTTGGCGTTTTTTTCTTTTTGATCGACATGCTGTCCCTATAAATACATTGTATGTTTGGTGATGATTCAGGCCTATGAGTGAGTGGGAACTTTCCCACGAAACATGTCAGGCATATTATCACCATTGTTATGTTGTGATATCCTATGATCCTCCGTTACACTATCGAATGCTTTTAAAATATTTTCAATAAAGCGGAATTTTAATTGAAAGGAAGTTTCCTAATTGGTCTAAACAAGTTTCGGTGAGTTTGTGCAGCTCTCCTGAACTGTGACTTTTCGACTGAAGAAAATAGACTAGCTCTTCAAAGTTAGGACCTTCTAAGGAGATACCAGCTTGTGGAAATGTTTTCATCTAGGAACAAGGAAATATAACTGCTGACCTAGCTATGTGCTCAGAATAAATACATAAAAAAAATTAATGTTATCACTTTAATAGCAAAATTATTTATGTACATTTTCTCCTCACACGTATACACAAGGCTAGTATCATTCCATAGTGCTAATAACATTATGTTCCAGAATACTGATATAAATTATAGAACCGTTTTATAATCCATTAGAAAAATGAATGCATTTGTCTTTAATGAACTGTGAGACAATAATACAATCGCTTTGAAAACAAAACAGACTGCTTAGAAAACAATATTGTACTGTTTTTAGAGTTAAGTCCTTTAACCCCTTAAGTACTGGTGATGTGCCAGGACCGTCACCGTTTTTTATAAACTTAAGGATCAGTGACAGTACTGGCACTTCCTGTACTTTGTACTTATAGCTCTCCCAAGGGAATGCTGGAAGTAAAAATGGGTAAAATATTGTATAAAGACAAACTAGAGTAATTATGGGGCAAACCAACTGCACCATTGGGGACAAATAAAATTCTAGTGATAGAGATGGGGCTTTTAGCCTAGTAATGCAAAGCAATGCATTCCTTACCCCCTGACACTCAAAGGGTTAAATAATTTGGAATATGGTTAATTTTTTATCTGCCCCCTATGGTACAGATGATTTGTTTCAGGTTGACTTTCTTAAGCTACAGATCCTTTGATAGAGGGGTTCGCAAGACATTGCTTCACAATACATTGTTTACCCTCTGGCACTCAAACGGTTAAAGCTGACATTGTAATTGAGATGTGGCTGATTCGTATACAGTTTTACCGTGCACCCTACATCAAAAGGGTACAGACGTTTAAAATGCCTCATCTATAGTAACTTGCCGTGCATCTACAGCTTTTAACCACTTTTCTGTTGTTTTTTTCAACCAAACAAATACTAAGCATGTTTTTCCCACTTTTGTGACAGTTTGCAGTCAACTGACAATTTTCAGTACTTCTCTGCGACTAAATAAGACATGTTATATGTTTTTTCAGCTGACCCTGCACTTTCAAATGATACCATTGGTTTGTGTATATCTCCTAATATTACCCCAAATTTTTATTCCAGAATCCAGAAAAATATTTCCCTTTTATATATTCCACTGACAAATGTTTATGGCTCTAATTTTCATCTTAACTCACCTTTCGAAAACAACAAGATTATTTTTTTTATGTATGGATCTTCCTATAAAAATTAGCAACTGAAAAAAATGTGTAAAATTCTATTTTTTACATTTTGCATCATTGTGCATTTCAGGCAGAGTTAACCCTACATTAGTGGTGTCCAAGTTCCATAATCAATGGCAACTGCCAGGCAAGGTTTTAACTCTTTGAGTGGCAGAAGGGTACAGAATGCATTGCTTTGTAATGCATTCAGTACCCCTCTGGCACTCAAAGGTTGATCCTATGATCACCAGAGAGTTACCCACTGCATTGCCACGCAATGAACTGGATACCTTTCTGGCAATCAAAGAGTTAAGAACTTCACTAATAAAGCACAGCTGAGTTAATCAATGGCTTATTAATTTTGATTATCCCACCAGTGCTCAATATGGAAAATGCTTATATTCTGGAATGTTAGTAGCCCTCTGCCACCTCGGCCTTACATGCACATTTTAATTTCAATGATCTGTTATATAAATTTCTACTGCCCCATGGCAGGCTTGCCACAAAATCTGCAGAAGATGAAGCTATAGCAAAAAACAAACAGGGATGCCAGGACCACAAAATTGCATGGATCGAAATCTGCCAGTTTTATTGCTTTTTTGTATATGACAGATATGCACTTAAAGGGATAGTAATACTTCGTTTTAACTTTATTTTATTTTGTAGGTATTAAAAAAACATGAAGAATGATATAAGTCTTATCTCTCAAACCTTTATGGTTTATGAGATATTCACAAGCAAAGTTTCCCCCTCCCGCCCCTTTTACCTAGTGTAAGCAATCTCTTCTCAGATGTGGAATACAGTCCATAGACTGGACAGATAACAGAAGGGGACACTCTTATTCCTATCAGAACAATGAAATCCCTGCCCCCCTTGACAAGCTTTTCAGGTTTTTCCCTTATCTTGATTGAAGATTGTCCCTCTCTGCAATCTACCTGGGTGCCTCCCTTCTGCTGTGGCTGAACAGTGTGACATCAGTAAAAGGGGCGAGAGGGGGACACTTTGTCATTGAATTACTCTGGAACTACAGCTCTGACAGAACTGAAATAACACTTTCCAAAGTCCAAATACTATGATGATTAATTAGAGCTGCTTTTATTATGAAACATTACTATCCCTTTAAATGTTTGTAGCAACTTCAGACAAGAAGAAAAGGTAGATAAGGCATACCGTTTTGAAAACTTGCCTTTCTAACCTTTGCCTGCAGTGCACAAATGTTTTCAGACTAAAGGAAAAAGTAAGAGGTTTTTTACATTTCTGACCCTTCAAAGGTACTAAATTATTTGAAAACTATGGTTTTTCCTACTGTATGTATTAGCAGCTCTACTCCCAAGAGCAATAACACCCAATTAGTAAGAGGTGCATACCGTAGCCAGAAGCTCAAAACTACCCCTACTGAGATCTATTATTATTATTATTATTCTTTATTTATATAGCGCCAACTAATTCCGCAGCGCTGTACAATTGGGGAATAGACATACAGAGGTATTAAATAGTACAATCAGATGTGTAGAACAGGAGGATCAGAGGGCCCTGCTCGTGAGAGCTATCTATAATTTTCTTACATTCCTAACCCCTTAAGGACCCATGACGCATTAAGACCATCATGTGCAAACTTCCCTAAAGGACCAGTGATGATTCTGGCAGTCATGTATTTCAGGGCTCCCTGCACGCCTGCACGCCTTTCGAGGAGCCCTGAATCAGATTGCATTATAAAATGCTCTGTGGTCCTTAAGTGCCAGCCATGTACCTTAAGTGGGTAAAATATGCTCTTCTTGCACTAAAATAGCCGTAACAACTACAGATGTTAACATATGATATACAAGGCTAACCAGTTTGTAAAGAGGACAAAACACTACATCACATGAGGGGACATTTGCATTATTACCCCTTGACAGGTGAGCATATATGTTTCCAGAAGAAGAAGCTATTGGAAAAAATAATATTTTTTTAACAATTCTACCAAAGTCTTTGAAAATCATGGAATTTCCTGCTGTAGCCACTGCCTACTGTCAGCCCAAGGAACATGGTTCAATACTGATATGGTTTGACATACTGTAGTGGGTGCCAAATCTCTAAACTACCCTTATCATTTTTATTTTCTAATATTACCTGCCTGCACTAAAATGCTCATAACAATTAAACAAACAAAGCATATTATTGTTGAAAGTAGACAACTGGTTGCATTAAAGTTTGGAGTTACCATCCCTTTTAAGTGAAAAAAAAAGTTCAGTATTTTTTGTGATTATTTTCCTTCTTTCATTAGCAGCAAAGGAGTTAACTTAAAAATGGTCAGCTCGGACTTTATCTTCATACTAGTGTAAAAGCCTGTGTACACAGGACAAAGTGCGTAAACACGGCACATGTACTACTGCAGAACTACACCTCCTAGCATTCTGTGAGTTCGAGCAGTCTCTACTGCGCATGACTGCATTGGACAAACATACATCTGGCCTTTTATATTATAGGATAGAATAAGGAACATTATACTTGTTTACTTGAATATAATGCCCATTCACATGAGATGCTACTGGCTGTTTCTTTTCCTCCAAGTTTACAACTCTCTCATTTATTAAAAGTATTCCACATGTTGGCTGGGCTTTGCCTGGAGCTAATTGAATGCTATTTAAGAGAGATTGGTGTTAAAGACCTAGCAGCAAATGTGTATTTTTCCTTTATGTATTTCACATTCATTTTTCTATGCAATGATAAAAGCATAAACTTTTTCTTGTCAAGGAAAAAAATAATTTCAAAGTTGTTTCCAAAAAATTGAAAGTATGCAATAAAAATATAAAAGAATTGCATGTTATTTAGATTGAAAAAGACACATTCAGTGAAAGAAAAAAAACACGGGGGGAACTGTACAGATATGTATAACTATATCCAGTGAGGAAAGTTTAAATATATTAATAAATCTACTGATACGCACTGTCTCCCACAAGCCGGACTCTGCTTGTATGAAAACAGCTAATATTGTGTGCAGGTAACTCCTTCTGCCCTGCTATGGAATGTAGATCAATACTTCTTCAGTCTCTTCAAATAAATGACAGGAGGCAGCTTAATATATAACAAACTATATTTATTTAATAGAATTACATATAATATATTTAAATGCACTGGAAACATGGTCTATGGATTTCCTCAGGAGAAAATTCTGGTCTAAACAGATACTTTGTAACCCCTCCCCACAAACATGATGGGAAACAGCCATGATGTGTATTAAAACAACCGATCACTGCCTTCATGCCCATGTGACAAATGATATCTGTAATAGCCAGCCAAAGGGGTTGGACAAATAAGGGGGAGCCCCAAATGAAATACAAACATATCACCAATACACACTTTCTAGAACTGCACATAAATATACACACAAATGACTGCATGAGCATATCAGATACAACCACTATACAATCCATGTATTGAAATATAGTACAGTATATGATGTGGTTAACTAATGGGAGCAGCATGGCATTGTTCCACTGAAACAAGTATCTAGAAAAATGTTGCTTACAACAGTGAAAAAGTACTAGGCTGCTCTCACTGTAAGCACATAATGAAAATACATGGGAAATCTATAAACTCAAAATGAGTTATAAAAGACAAAAAAACATGAATAATACATAATAAGAAAATACAAATACATGAATTAAGATGTATATAAAAATTATAGATAATTGCCAATACCGTACATGGGTTGCTATTGTCACGTGTTTGTATCTGATTTGCTTATTCAGACATTGAAGTGCTAATTTATGTTACTTTTGGGAAGTTGCTTCTGATCAGCTGATAGTGTCCAGTAAACAAATATGGTAGAGAGTGTATTTCTTTCAGAGCTCACACTTTAGATGATACTACAGCTATCATACGTCGCATGGGTTTGAAAGCTATGATGGGTTATCTTAGCTCATGTCATATGGCGAAAAGGATAACATTGGTTGTTTTACATCCTGGGTTGGGGGAGAAATGCTAAGGATGGCAAGCCTTTCAATCTATTCAACCCATATTTGCTCCTGAGAAACTGGTGACACGACCATGAAACCTGCATTATGGGCTTGTTACAGTTTTTTAATAAACATTTTGTGTTTTTATTAAATTAACATAGTTTGTTACACTTTAACACTTATTTGAAGAAATTGATGCAGTATTGATCGGTCTTCCCAAGCAAGGAGAAAGGAATTCCCTGAATGCAAAAATAGTGGTTCTACAGTATCATTGGTTTTATGAATATATTTAAGACTCCCTCACTGCACATAGATTTACATACCCGTACAGCTCCCATGTGTTCTCTTTTCTTTGTGTTCTCTGGAGATCCCAGAAGGGATTTCGGTAGATGGGAGCAGATGATCTGAGTGGAATATCCCCCACATGCATATTTTCTCTCGGATCCTTTGTGGTTTGTTAAAATGCCAGCGTATTCCTGTTGGATTTGAGAAAGACCTAAGTCCATTTAATTTATTATGATATAGGTGCCCCCTGTTTTTTACTTCATTAATTCAGTTATTAATCCTGGCCTAAAGGTGATATTTATTTTTCTCTGATCTCAGTTATTGACGTATTTTAAAGACTTTGGTCTTTAGACATTGGAATGCTAAATATCTGATCTATGAGTATGGTTTTAAACTTAGAGGAACTAGAACAAGAACTGAATAACATCAACTGTGACATTATCAGCCTATGTGAGACTTGTAAAAAAGATGAAGATTTAGTCCAATTAGAAGATGGACATTAGCTATACTATTACAGAACCAATGATGGATGATGTGGACGAATCAGATTACTGATTCACAAAAGACTGACAGACTCAGTTGTAAAAGTAGAAAGTATTTGTTAAAGAATTGCTTACTGTGCTATAAAACTAAACAGTCACTACAGCCCCTACAAGTACCCACAGTGATGATGAAGTCTTTTATGATGATTTATTACATCTCTATAAACAGGAAAATGACCACTACAAATGTATAATGGGATATTTCAATGCGAGAATACAAACACTTACTGTTATGCGGAGAAATGTTGAATGTTGAATTCTAGGCATAACAAAAAGAGATCGCAAAAGGTGTGCATGGATTCGTCAACAAACAAAGGTCTATGACATCACTGAAAGAGTAAAATCAACTAAAACGGAAATGGCAGGCCACATAATAAGAAGACTTGACGGACCAAATGAATTTTGGAATGTATTCCATTTCATACTAAGGTCGGGGTTCCATCAAACTGCGGGAAGAGCAGCGTATCAAATACAATGCTCTTCACAACAATCATTGATGGATACCTTCAGGTACTCATCAATGATTTTGCGTGTTTCCCTGCTTTGCGTATGTGAAAAACCCGCGCAAACGCAAAAATGTGTATGTGTGTGTTCACCCCATGCATTCAAATCGGATCCGCAAGCTTGAAGCTAGCGGATCACATTTGCGGATCTATCTGACCATCGCTTATTGACGAGTAAGCAATGACCAGATACAATCTAAAAGTTGCTGAATGGGCCAATGGTTAATGCGCAAAGGAATGCTCCAATTTTCTTGCACATTAAGCCATTCACACCTTAATGAAACCCGGCCTAAATACCCAAGAAGAAGACCAAAGACAGGATGGGTAGAAGAAATTACCAAATTTGTTGGTACACAGTGGTAACAAAAAGCACAAGACCAATGTTGTTGGAAACTTGCTGAGGAGGCCTTCATCCTAAAGAGACTGACAATGGACGCAGGTGATGATGAGATAGATAGATAGATAGATAGATAGATAGATAGATAGATAGATATACTTCGTAAAGGATTGGCACACGACAGGAACCTTTTCTTACAAATTTATTTACAAAGATTTTTTAGCTCCAACATGAGTCTTTATCAAGACAAAATTAATATTGTAATAAAAGGTTCCTTCTCAAAAAGTAGATCTATTCAATGTTTGATGGGCAACCAGGTCTTCTTTTAAAGTATTGAGAGTGCTGGGCCTGTACCTAGATAGATAGATAGATAGATAGATAGATAGATAGATAGATAGATAGATAGATAGATAGATAGATAGATAGAACAGATATATAGATAGACTGCAGCCATTGTCAATCCACTGCAGGATGAAGGCCTCTTCGGCAAGCTGAGGGTATGGACCATAATCTGCCATGCTGCTCCAGTGTGGGTTGCCAGATATTTGACCCTGTCAGGAAGTTTAGAATTCAGGAATTGAGTTTTAAGCTATTGCCTATTTGGTTAAAGATAGGTTTTTGGTAGTGTTGAAAAAACATGTAAGACTGAAGCCAAAACTAATTCTTGTTGCTTTGGTGAAAAGATTAGTAATTTTCAGGAGGTTCAATCATGGTTGTGGCTGCAATGTAATCTGTCAAATTTTAGTATGAGTTTCTCCACTGAAACGGCAACATGAAATTTGGTGGTGAAGTACCATTTTTATAGAATCTGGGTCATTATTAACAATGCAAATGTTTATATGAACAAAGTAAATTATCTATAAGCAATTAGAAACTTCTTTCTATCATGATTAAATAATATATGCACAATCACAATAGTTATTTGTTTTGCTCTGTGCTTTTAAAGAGCAGTATTATTAAATAGACTCCATAGACTTTTATGTGTAAATGTAGTGTTTTGTGAAGTCAACAAAGAGTGCAGCAATGACCACAGAGTTTAATAAAGTAGCATAGGGGGTACACCTTATGTGCTGTACAAAAATAAAAAAAAATAGATGGATATAGAAAAGCAAATTTTTAACCCTTTGTGTGTGAGGGGTGTCCCATGCTTTGCAAGTCAAAGCTCTGGACACTTCTCTGAAACTCAAAAGATTAACCTTTTAAGTGCCATAGGGGTGTGAAACACGTGTTCCCCCGAGGCACTCAAAGGTTTAAGAAAATAATTGTGAAATGTTTTCAGATATGTTTTCTGTTTCTTAGTATATTTTAAATATCTAAGAAGAAATGATTAGGTGACAGTCTCCCTTTGAAATGGAAGCACTGATTTGTTCTACAACAGTCAATAGCTCAACTTCCAGTTCCACCTAATAAGTGTATGGAGATTGATTAGTAGAAAGAAAATGGAAAATCCTGCCACAGAAGAGGAAGATGCTGATTTACAAGTTTACGACTACACAGCCAACATTGCTTTCCTTCAGCTATTAAACCTTTGAGTGCCAGAGAGGTATCCAACCCATTGAGTTGCAATGTGTTGGATATCTCTCTGGTACTCAGAGGGTTAAATGTGGATGGCCATTCTGTGGGGGAGATGATAAAGTCGAGATAGCTTCTCCAGTGATACAACTTCTCCAATTTCTATGTTATTCTATGGAGCTTATGCACAAATATATCTCAGATTTAAAGTGGATTTATCACATTTTTAAAAGCTATGCTCATTAGCATTTAGTGAATAAGCTTAAAACAATATTAATTTCTTTAAAAAAAAAACCCTATATGTCCGAAAATTAAGATTTAAAGTGTGTCCTGTACCCTACTTCCGGGCAAACTGCTCTTGCTGCAGTTTGCTGCTCTGCCTCTGCTCGCGTCCCTCTACCCAGCATCCTCCAATGATGGAGGCTTTCTCTCTCTAAGCTGGAGCAATCTCATTGGCTAGATATCGATCTCTGCCAATGAGATTGCTCCAGCTTAGAGACAGAAAGCCTCTGTCATTGGAGGATGCTGGGTAGAGGGACGGGAGCAGAGGCAGAGCGGCAAACTGCGGCAAGAGCAGTTTGCCCGGAAGTAGGGTACAGGACACACTTTCAATCTTAATTTTCGGACACATATAACGTTTTTATAAAAGAAAATAATAGCATTTTAAGCTTATTCACTAAATGCTCTAACTAATGAACATTACTTGTAAAAGGAGATAAATCCACTTTAATGGATCTCCATGCATTGGCTCTATAGAATAACATAGGAATTGGAGAAGTGATATCATTGGAGAAGTTATTATATCACTGCTTTATCACTCGTTAATGAATCTCCCCCAATGAGTCATCGACATGGTCAGAAAAGTACCCCTGCACTAACCTAATATTTGCAGGGAAAAAAAACCTTTTGTGACCTAAAGGTATATATTCTTAAAAAAAAACTGATCTGTAGGTGGCGAATAATATGCAACTTTTTTATTTGAGGTGAAGATTATGAAGAAAGTTTGGGGCCTGTGTACAGAAAAACGTGGAGCAATTTTGGGGTAAACCCACTGCACTGCAAACAACACTATAATAGGCATTAGGAACAAGGAATTATCAATTCCGAACAGAAGGTAGAATGTAAACCAGTAACAGGGATACAATTTTAAGGCATAAAAGGGAATAAAAGTAATTTCTTAACAAAATATTTAACTTAAAAAAAAAAGTGAATAAATAGAATTAGCTGAAATTTAAGGTACATAGGCACATAGACAAAAACTGAGCACTTATGTGACATGCCTGTTGCACCACTCCATGATGCTGTAAATCCAACAGCTGAATACCATACCTCCCAAGTGCCCCTCTTTAGGAGAGACAGTCCGTCATTTAGACCCAAATCCCTCTGTCCCTCTTTCCCACCTTGATGTCCCTCTTTTTAGGAGATCAGACTGGTGAGGTGTATATATGTGTATCATACTACTCTACAGCAAAAAAACTCACATTAATGTTTGTTTAAACGTCAGTATATGTGTTTATAAATTAGTATGTGTAAATAAAATACTTTGATCTTATTATAAGTCATTTATTAGGTCACACAAGAAGGTGTCAATAGGTCATGAAATAACCTAAAAATTCTCTGTAGTGCCCCGCCTACCAGTCACGCCCACAGCAACACCCCCTAAAACACAAGTGTCCCTCTTTGGCAACTTGAAATGTTGGGAGGTATGGAATACTCCTGCTTTAATCGCTTGAATGTGAATAACAGACACCTAGCTGACTTTCAAGGGGTTAAATATCCCAGTTAATCAAAGGGAAAATGTAGTTGCCCCCATGGTGAAGTTGGTTTGTCCCAGAATAGCTCAGTTTTGAGCTTTCTGCATCGCCCTTAAAGTTGATAGGTTTTGCTTTTGAGGTAATTATTTGGTTAAAAAATAAATTTTCCTCTATTTTGTGCCCTAAAAGGGTGTCCCTGCCATTGTTTTACATGTTGAATCCATTTTATTTTCATCATTGTGTCACAAAATAATTAATTCTGGCCCTTTTATATAATAGTAATGCGGCGCAATTCTGAGGTAAATCATTTATACCATGTGAGGCAAAAAAAATGTTTGCAGTAAACGAAATGGGTGTGTTAACCTTGAGTTGTGACCCTGCTAGCATTCAGTGGCTTAAAAACCCCTTTTAAATCATTTGACATTATGGGATTATTTATTTCACCCCTATGATGCTGTTAATTTGCTCAAGTTTCTCTTTTATATCGTCTGTTTCCGGGATGGGCAACCCATGGCTCTTCAGCTGTTGTTGGACTAAGGCAACATCATCCTCGATGCAGGCTGATGATAAGGAGGATTACGGTCAAACAATAGCTGGAGAGGCACGGGTTCCCCACCGCTGCTCTATTTTGATACCGCAAGGCGTGTCTGCTCCTATAGACTCGTGATGGAGCAAAGAGAGGAGAGGGTGGGGATGCGAGGAGTAGAAGGAGAGGCTTTCATGTAAAAAAAAAACGCACCAAACAAATACTGGGTAAGTTAGTTGTGCTGTCAGCTAGCTTTGCAAGCATTTGCATGTTACAACTTCTGTCGTGAGGGAATTGTTTCTGGATTTCGTATATGAGTCGATTTGACAAGCGACTTCAAACAGCCTGAGGACAGAGTCCTAGTTGGTATCAGATATGCACTTGTCCGTTATCTCTTCTATCTAGCTTTGTAGTGGATACCTAGTTTCCCACGTTTTGTATGCATACGTTTTTATATATACGCAGTCTCTGATTGCTCCACTTATAGTGGGATCATTATTTTTGTCATTCCAAAAGTGAGGGGTGAGAGAGACAGTAACCGACTGGAAGAAGAAAGGAGGACACCGTAATCATGGGAGCTGGGACCTCTGCAGAACAGGTCGCCGACAATGACAAGAGCAATGAAGAGCAGCTTGAACAGGAGCAGCAACAACCAGAGCAGGGTCCGCAGGAGCAAGAAGTGCTGAGGGTGGAGGTGGATGGAGCAAGTGATGCTAAGGTAAGCACACCCTCAGATTACTTATTTGTTAGCTACTAATAAAGGTGCTTCATCCAGTGCCCCTTATGTATAAAATAAGAGTGGAGAAATTCTGGAGCAAACCAACTGTGCCATAGAGGACAAATAAACATTTTCACAATTCCTGTTTATGTAAATGAGACTCTTAAGCCCTTGAATGTTAGAGGTCCCTGGGACCTCTCTAGCATTCATGGGGTTAAAAGTCCAATTTAAATGGAAGTATGTTTTATTTGTCCCCTGAAGTGCAGTTGGTTTATTCCTGAATTGCTCCACTTCTCTTATTACTTATCAGCCTCACTTTGCACTTGCTGCAGTACATCTCCTAACTGGTTGATGGTAATGGAAGTTGTAGTTCAACGGGCGCTTCGGAGCCACATATTGCTCAGAAATACTTTTTACACATTTAAAGTTATGAGCTGATTTCCACAGACAGCTAAGTGAGGATGATGGAGGTGTAATCCAGCAATAACTGGAGAGCCACGTGTTGTCCATCCTTGCTGTTTATACAGTTAAAAATGTGCTAATTTACTAACTGGCTGAAGATTATGGGAACTGCAATCCAGCAACAGCTGAGGAGCCATATGTAGCCCAGTTTGTTGTTCAAATAAATATAAAGATATACAATATCCTCAACTGGCAGAGGATGATAGGAGTTGCAGTTCACTGACAGGTGGAGTGCCGCATTTTGCCCAACACTGTTGTTTATAAATGTAAAGATATGGGGCAGTTTCCTCAGCAGAATATGATGGGAGTTGCAACTCACTGACAGGTGGAGAGCCACATGTTGCCTAACCTTACTGTTTAAAAATGTAAAGGTATGGGGCAGTTTCGTCAGCAGAGTATGATGGGAGTTACAGTCAAACATCTGATTGGGTGCCACACGTTGACGAGTTTTACTGTTTATAAATGTAAAGATATGGGACAATTCATTTTCTCAGATGGATAAAAAAATCCCATTGCATTTTTATGTTGTTTCAATGCACAGTTGCACCTGGATACAAAGACCCCAATTTTGGCAGGTGATTTGCAATTGAAACTATTCTTGTAAGATAACGGGGTTAATTTATCAAGACAGATGCTCATGGATACCATTGCAGATGATAAATATTATCATGTGTTTTATCTTACAAATGTATACCAGTGACCAAGTTATCATCTGCAATGGAATCCATCCTTTATGGCCAAGTGAACTGAAATTGCATATAAAAGGGCATAAAAAGTTGTAGGTGGTTTTTATGCGATTATCATGATTATTTGAATGTATGTTGAATCACATGATTCTCTACTTTTCCACCCATAATACTTTCCTTTATTTTCAACATTGCACAGTAATTGAGTTAACCCTTTGAGTGCCAGAGGTGTGCGCAGAGCACTTAAAGGGTTAACGTGATATTTGGTGCAGTACCATTGAAAATCAGTAAAAGTTGGATGTACTTGCAATAATGCACTGTTGGACCAAGAGATGCAGCAAGATCTGTCATTCATTCACTGCATTATAGGTGTGAATGGTCCCATATGACACCATGGTTTTGGCCCCCCTGTTAGAAACGCATCTTTTTTTTTTTACATTTAAAGG
Organism: Rhinophrynus dorsalis; assembly: GCA_037306005.1. Lineage (NCBI taxonomy): Eukaryota > Metazoa > Chordata > Amphibia > Anura > Rhinophrynidae > Rhinophrynus > Rhinophrynus dorsalis. The sequence continues at coordinate 100,060,681 of CM074720.1, forward strand.
GACAGATCTAAAACCCCTAACACAAAATTAGTTTCACAGATGACTGACTTGAACGTATTGGACTCTAGGGCAGATAGGACTCCCTTGAGTCATGGGCCCTGGTGGCATTGCACCCTTTTCATGCCCTATAGTTACTCGTCTTCCTCTCTATACCAATGTCTGTTAAAGAGAGGGATGGGATAGGAAGCTATGAACTGGGTAGATTTAGTAAAACAAAATAACATTAAAATCAGGATTATGTGCATTTTGTACTTTTATTTTGTATTCCCTTGGATGCTAGAGATGACTCAGCATCCAAGGAGATAAAAATGTATTTTTTAAATTCTATTTATAAGGGGGAATTTGTGCAAATTGTATGGTCTTCAGCGTAGGGCTTCCCATGTTACTCCTCAATGCTGTCATTCCTCTCAGTTTCCCATTATTCTACTGTATGTTCAAAAGAGAAGCGGAGGGGGGGAAAATCATTTGCACTAAAAACTAAAATTTCCCATTAATTTAAATGGGGATTTTAAACCCATGAATGCTAGAGAAGTCTACCATTGCACTGAGAAGCAATGTGTTGGATACCCCTCTAGTACTTAAGGGGTTAAAAATCCCTATTTAAGTCAATGAGAATTTTTGGAAATTTTAGTTCTTCCCTACAGTACAAATGGTTTGCCCCAGAATTCCTCCACTTTTCTTTTGAACATATAGCCCTAACTCTTTTAAGTGCCAGAGTGGGTGGGGTGTTCAGCGCATTAGTTTACAATTCTTTGGACATACTTGAAGTGCTGCGTGCATTTCTATATAAATAAACGTATACAATACAGTAGCCATGCGATCTTCCAGTGGAAACTTCTCAACCAGAAAATCTGCAGTAATAAAAAAATCTAAATTAGATTAGTCTAATCCTCTACCGTCTTGTGGTATAAGAAGATTGAAATCTAATAAAGAGATGAGTCTTAGATCCAGAGAAGAAAGCAATAGCTTTGTAAAGTAGATTTTACTGATGTGCAGTTGTGCCCAGTTTGCAGATACCTCATGCAGTATTGTTTTAGACCAGTCTGCCAGTGTGCTGCATGGAAAGCATTGTTTTTTTTCTCTCTCCCACACCCTCAAGGTTACAGCACGTGGAGATCAGATCATCCAGTTTCTATCAAATTGTAGTGCGTGGTTGACATTGTGCATTTGGCTCTGCAGCATTAAAAACTATTCAGTTATGAATATGCTTAAAAAATAGCCCTTTTTAACAGACTGGATGCCCAGCTTTCCAACGTGTTTAGCCAGGGGAGTTGCTAGGTACTGACTGAGGGGGAAAAAGCCTTTAAGCCAGTGGTTCTCAACCTGTGGGTCGGGACCCCTTAGGGGGTCGAATGACGATTTGACAGGGGTCGCCTAAAACCATCAGATATTTATATTTCGATTCATAATAGTAGCAAAATTACAGCGATGAAGGAGCAAAGAAAATAATTTTACTGTTAGGGGTCGCCACAACTTGGGAAATTTTATCAAAGGGTCGCGGCACTAGAAAAGTTGAGAACCACTGCTTTAAGAGTTGTATTCTTCCAGCAAAAAACAACTACACCATAAGCTTGAAATGCAAATTCTGCTAATTCCCATTGATTTAACCTCTCTAGCATTCAAGGGGTTACAGGCCCAGTTAAAATCATGGAAATGTTCATTAGCCTTCCTGTGGTGCAGAATAAGGAATTAGGGTGATCCATGCCTAATATCACTCCTGCCTTTAACCCTTTCCAAGTCCAGTGCAATGCTTTGCAGTGTGTTAGACAACCATTTGTCACTCAGAGACTGATGAACTAATAAGGACTAGAGCAAACCAACTGCACTGTAGGAGACAAATTAAAATCCCCAAATCCCCACTGATTTAAATGGGGCTTTTAACTCATTCAGTGCGAGAGTGATCTCCAGCGGATTGCTTTGCAGGGCATTGGAGATCTTTCTATCATTCAAAGGGGTTAAAATGACCATTTAACCCTCTGTGTACCAGATGGGGTACGCAACACATTGCAAAGCAATGCGTTGTGTTCCCCTCTGGCACTCAAAGGGTTAAATCAGTGGGGATTTTGGAAATGTAACCACTAAAATCAATGGAATTTTTTTTTCTTTATTCACATATGGTGCAGTTGTTCTGCACCAGAATAGCTTCAGCCATTCTTAGTACATCAGCTTCAAAATGGTTAAATTGTAAATGTTTACACCAAATCAGATGTAAGCAATACATTACATGATAAATATGAGGTACTTTTGTGGTACAATGCAGGATGTGTTTCCTGTTTTAACTCTCTGAGTGACAGGAGGGAATGTAGCACATAACCCTCTGGTGCTCAAAGGGTTAAAGGAATTAATCTATTTGCTATAAGAGGTGTGTCTACAGTGCATTTAGAGTCTGGATGCACTTGCATTAAAATGATTAAATTGTCTAGGAGTGTCTAGCTTCCTAATGTAGTTTTTATCTTCTGATGCTGTCAGACTGCTTGAACTGGTACCCAGTATTGGATTCTCAACTGCAGCTTGAACACTGGCTATAGCTGCCTGCAAAGGATGGAGAAACTGCTCACTCATCTTCTCGTTTGCCTTACACTGCGTCTTTTCCTGGCTTCCGTGTTCCTGGGTTATATTCCCACCTCCCCCCAATCTCCTCCCTCCTCCCACACCCATTTCCATCAGGTCTTCTGTGTAAATACCAACCTGCATGGCTCCATATAGTTTGTATAGTTTTTGTGGCTGAAAAGTGATTTTCCTTTACATAACGAGGAGGATACAGGCTAATTGGTATGCAGTGGAGATTTTTACAACGTTGTTTCACTCTTTCCTCAAGGAATTGCTAGTGGAATGAGTAGTAAAATAATTGATGGATGCTGAGCCAGCAAGCTAGTGCTGCCAGCATAATGTGTGTGTGTCTGTGCGAGGTTAGTTTAATGGATATCAGAGAGCTGGAGAAAATACTTGCGTATTCTTGCTGAATATACAGTATTGATGAGAATCCATTAATCTCCAGCGATGTATGCACTCAAGCCATTTGTATTCCAAATACATATAGGAAGGTAAACGTCATTGCATAGGTGGGGGCTGATATATGTAGGGAGCTTCTTACAAGTGCAGGCCTTCCTGTGTGTTAATCATCAAACTAAATAGGTGAAATTCTGGAGCAAATGAACTGCACCAAAGGGTTAAAAGAAAAATCTTCAAATTACCATTGATTTATGCCTTAGAATGTCAGAGAGGTGAGATCTGTGCTCCTACGCTGTCTGTTCCTGTCTGTGACACTCACAGGGATTGGCAAATGCGGAAGTTGTATTGTAACCATAAGGTACATGGCAGGAATGGATAGTGCAGGCACACAGATCCCACTTCACTTGTAAATCCAGTACGAAGTTATGATATCAAATGATGCCAGCACTTAAACTGTATTATACTATTTTCATGATTACAAGGATACTAACAATGAATTGGGGATAACTTATATTTACATGACAGTTCCACTTTAAGTCAATGGGAGTTTTAATTTCTCCCTCTCGTTCATTTGGTTTGCTCCATAATTTTTCCATTTAGTTTGTTAAAGCAATAGTAATGTTTCACAAAAAAAAGCAGCTTTGATTAAATTTCATAACATTCGGGCCATGGAAAGAATTATTTCAATTCTGTCTGAGTTGAGTTCAAGAGTAACTGACATAAAGCTGCACAGCAAGACCATTCGGATGGATCGCAGCAAGGGACAATTTACTGTGAGCACAAGGAAAAACCTGCCCTGCTTCCTCAAGGTGGGCAGGGTTTTCCTTATTCTCACAGCATGAATATTGTCCCTTGCTGCATGCTGTCCGGTCAAGTGACCGCATTCCACATCTGGGCAGGTAAAAGTGGCTGGAGGGGGATACTTTATAATTCAATTACTCTTCAACTACAACACAGAGAGTACTGAACTAACACTCTCCAAGGCCCAAATACTATGAAGATTAATCTGACCTGTTTTTTTTCATGAAACATTACCATCCCTTTAAAGCCCATGATTTATGAAACCGTGATCAGAGGGACATGTTGATCAAGGTAAGTGGTGTAGTTCTTGGCAAACCAATAGAAATTCTGTATATTACCATTGATTTAGTAGGACTTTTAACCCCTTGAATGCTAGAGTTCTCAAACGCATTATGAAACAGGTGATTTGCTTTGGATTTCCACCTCTATTTCTTGATGAACACGGCCCAGACTTTCAGTTCCTTGCTGTACCAGATGCTCATGTTGTGGCCTCATTTTCACGGGTGTGAGATTTGGCTTATGCTGATTCTTCCCCCATGTGGGGATTAGTTAGCTAAGGTGAGAATTAGCCTGAGTTAATTCTCTCCCCATGTGGTTATTAGCTGATGCCAGTTCTTGTTGTGGGAAAGAATACACCAGGGTAAGTTGTCTCTGCGATGAGCACCAAAGAAAAGTGCAGGAATTCTGGGCCAAACCAAGTACTCTATAGGGGAGATATAAAACTTTCCCATTTATTTAACTGAGCATTAAACCCCATAAATAATTGCACTGAAAAGCAATGTGTTGGAGACCTCTCTAGCATTCACTGGGTTAAAAAAGCTCAATTTAATTCAATGGAAATTTTTATTTGTCCCCTACGATGCAGCTGGTTTACTCCAGAGTTGCACCTCCTTGCTTTTATACATACGGCGCAGTTTAATGGGCCGTAGGCAAAAGAGAAAAGAAGAGCAATTCTGTGGTAAACCAACCACACTAACATTTAGTATTGCATTAAAGCAATGTGTTGGATACCCCTCTGGCACTCAAAGGGTTAACCACCTGAATGCTAGTGAGGTCCTTCAATGTGTTGTAAAGCAATGAGTTGGCGGCCTCTCTAATGTGCAATGGGTAAAACTATACATAAATCATGGTAGCCAAAGGATTTTTCCCCTCTGATGCAGTTGGTTTGCCTCAGAATTATGCATGTATACTTTTCTACACAGTGATCAGTGTGTTAGTCATTCAGTTATTCTGGTTTTGACCATTAGTGATGATAATATCACTGCACTTATATTTCCACTATGAGCTAGAAATCTAATTACTACTTTACAGAGAGGGTTGGATACTAATGGTCTAGACTTCCAGTGGAAGTGGAGGGCTCTTACAGGACTGTATTACATTGCAGGTGATAAGTGTTCTTATCTCACAGATTCCTTTTGGAATCTATAGGGGAAATTTGTTGAGAAGAAGACCTGTGATAATGTTCTCAAATGCAAAGGTATCCAGGCCACAATAATGGAATTGTAGGAAAGCCAAAGACAGATATGTTAGGAGACCAGAATTCCGTTCTATTCTGCAGGACTGCACAGGAACCAGTGTAGCCCTGTAGTGTGTGTTTTTCATAAGCATTTAAATGGAGGTCTGGTGGCATTAGACATGTTTCAGGACTGCTGTGCTTTTTAATAGATAGGAGAATAAAATTGTCACAGTAAATGGGACAATTGTTTCTTGTATTCTGTTATAATCAATTAGCCTTTATGTATAAAGAAAAACTGGAGCAAACCATCTGCAGCTTAGGGGAGAAATAACAATTCCTAAATGTACTATTGATTTAAATGGAGTTACTAACCACTTGAATGCTAGAGAGGTCTGCAATGCATTGCATGCAGTGTGTTGGAAACATCTATCATTTACCCCTTCGTGTCCATTGATGTGCCAGGACCGTCATGGCTGTCCGGCACTTAAAGACCAGTGCCGATCCTGGCACATCACTTACTTTTTACTCTCAGTGCTCCTGCAGGGACTGAAATTGGTCGCTCCAAGACCGGAGCAATCTCTTTCAGTCCCCCATTCGGCGAGCCATCACACGTGATCAGTCACATGGGACGGCACATCAAACTTTCCTATCTGGTCCTTAAAGGACCACACACCCTGGGACCGCTGGTCCTTAAAGTGGTTAAAGATGTTAAAAGTCTTGTTTATATGAATGGCAAGTTTTATTTATCTTGTGTTGTGTAGATGCTTTGGCCTAGAATTTGTCCTATTTGCTTTTATACATAATGCTGCATGACCCATATGTACTCCAGAATAACTCCAGTTTTTATAAATATGGGCATATGTTTCTAGTTTTAATATACAGTAGTTTTCTGGGACCAATCTAGCTAAAACAAACCTGCTTTTGTTGTTCCAGCCAATTCAGCCACTGGGAGTATTACTTAAAGGGATAGTAATATTTCACAAAAACAGCAACTCCAATTAATCTTCATAGTATTTGGACCATGGAGAGTGTTATTTCAATACTCTCAGAGTTGTAGTTCAAGAGTAATTGAAGGATAAAATATCCCCCTCTCGTCCATTTTACCTATTGTAAGCTGCCTCCCCTCAGATGTGGAATCTGGTCTCTTGACCGGACAGATCACAGCAAGGGATAATCTTCTTACTGTGAGTATAAGGAGAACCCTGCTCCCCTTTACAGGTTTTTCCTTATGCTCGCTGAAGATTGTCCCTTTCTGAGATCCATCCGGACAGTCTTGATGCTCTGAGTTGATCAGTGTTATATCAGTAAAAGGGGCGGGAGGGGGATACTTTATCATTCAATTACACTTGAAGTACAACTCGGACAGTATTGAAATAACACTCTCCATGGCCCAAATACTATGAAAATCAATTGGAGCTGCCTTTATTATGAAACATTACTATCCCTTTAAGGCTTAAAAAATATTCAGACAATTTTAGGTCTGGCTCGTTATTAAGATATATGATTATTGTGTACAACATTGTGTTCTAGACAAAAAGCACTGGGTGGAAAAACAGAACCGATCCTTTCAGTAATTGGGCGTGGCTTTCATCTCTAGCTGTGTCTGTGGTTATGGTTCATTGCTGTGTTTTCTTAAGTTATAATCCCATCAATTCATTCTTATCCTCGTTACCCATTCACGTGTCTAATTTCTGAATGGAAAAGGAATGCATTATAGTTTTATAGCAAGATCAGCTGTCTTTAAAATGTGTTCAGCGTGTCTTTTGCACCTGTAGTATGTAACAGTCAATACCAAGTTCTTTTGTCCGTGTTGGAGCTTTGTGGTAACACTAAAGTCACAATGGTTGCTCTATTAAACAAGAATTATAGCCTAGTAATAAGTGGCTCTCATTTTGTTTGACATAATTAATTATCTAGGCAAGTGTCATTCACACAGAAGTCAGGCATACCTATAAAGTTTATATTTGAGTATTTGTTGTCTCCTGTAGTACAGGTTGTTTCTATTTACAATCTGTTAAAGGGATAGTATTACTTCATTTTATCTTTATTTTATTTTGTAGGCATTAAAAAAACATGAAGAACGATATAAGTCTTATGTCTCAAACCTTTATGGTTTGAGAGATATTCACAAACAAAGTTTCCCCCTCCCGCCCCTTTTACCTAGTGTAAGCCATCTCTTCTCAGATGTGGAATCTAGTCCATAGACCAGACAGATAACAGAAGGGGACAATCTTCTTCCTATGAGAACAATGAAATCCCTGCACCCCTTGACAAGTTTTTCAGGTTTTTCCTTATCTTAATTGAAGATTGTCCCTCTCTGCAGTCTACCTGGGCACCTCCCTTCTGCTCTGGCTGAGCAGTGTTACATCAGTAAAAGGGGCGGGAGGGGGATACTTTGTCATTGAATTACTACAACTACAACTCTAACAGAATTGAAATAACACTCTCCAAAGTCCAAAGACTATGATGATTAATTAGAGCTGCTTTTATTATGAAACATTACTATCCCTTTGAAGGCTGTTTCTTACATCGCAATGGTTTGGCTACCTCTCTGGCACTTAAAGCAGATCTTTCACATATTAATAAGTCGCCCGTCAATCATTAAATATATGGTGACTAGCTTGATAATATGTGTATTACATATCAAAAGTGGCAGATTGTAAAGAAATCTTTAATCTTTGGAGACCGACGGCCAGGTTAGTGTAGTCTGCGCGCCTGTGCCGTCAGTCCCTTCCGGTTACCTTGTGGCACACTGCAATGCTTCTTACAGAAGCCGGGACTGACAGATGCCTGGCTTCCGGACTCTGAAGATTAAAGATTTATTTAGAATCTGCCACTTTTGATAGGGCGACTTATTAATATGTGAAAGTTCCACTTTAAAAAGAGTTAAGCCTATTGTTTGTTGTGTGAAGGTGTGACCTACGTGCAAGTTGAACAGAGATCACTATATACAGTAAACTGTGGACACAATGAAGAATAAGCAGATGCAGCTGACTGTTGTATAGACTCTATACTATAGAGGACACCTACCTATAAAAGTAAGCTGCTTGTTAATCAAATTAACCCCTTAACGGCCCATGATGTACATGTACGTCATGGGGTGTATGTCCCGAAAGGACCAAGGATGTACGTGTATGTCATGAAATTCAGGGCTCTCCCCGCAGCTGCATGCCGTTCGGGGAGCCCTGAATTGTATCACGAAAAAAAAAAAAAGATCCGTGGTCCTTAACCCTTTGAGTGCCAGAGGGTATGTTGCGTATCCCTCTGGCACTCAAAGGGTTAAGTGCTGGCCGAGTGTGCGGCTGGTCCTTAAGGGGTTAAAGGAGATTTACCAGCCTCTCATAATAACCCCAGTTACCTTTCTAAGACCAGAAAATCCTAATGGCCATTATGAATTTGTCCTTGCTCCTTGGTTCAAGAAATAACGGGGGTTATGCAGTGAAGTGTGATTAAAAACATGATAATGTGGAGAGAATTTCTCCAGTGATATCACTTCTCCAAGTCCTATGTTGTTCTGTGGTGCCAATGCACTAAGATCTCACTCATGTGAAAATGATATCATAACTGGAGAAGTGATATCACCGTAGAAGTTATCTCCACTTTATCACCTCATTATCTCCCCTTAGTCCATCTCCCCCAACATCTTCAGTCAGTCCTGAATCATGTCAAAGGAGGCAGGCATGACACTTGCTGACGTTTTCCAAAGTGAAGCAGTCGTAGTATTTGAGCCTTTGTAACCTTTTTAAGACCAGAGGGGCATACAACACATATGTATTACACATCCATCTGGTCCTTATATGGTTAAGATTGCCAAGTGTGATGGGCGGAGTTTGTGTCCTGTAGTCCTGCTAGCAGCCTTCATGCCTGTCTCCATGGAGATGTACATTGGAAGCCCAGAGATGCTCAACTAGGAACAAACCTGCAATACTAATTTACAGGCTGTCTAGAAGTGGTGTCCTACCCAGAGTGCAGTCTCTTTTAGTCCACTAGTGCCTTACACAGAGAGGAAATATCCTAAAGTACATCATACTTATCCTGCCAATACAGCAGTCCAGCCACGAAATGCCAGGCAATTCCTCTCTGAACAAGAGAAGCAGCCAACGCCATATGTACGTTTGGGTTTCTTCAGTGAGGTGTAGCTGATCTCTCTAGGCACTGTGAGCAAGGGGTCCACTGCTGGATTCCCCTATTACACTTGGGGTGACTAATTCCAAGGGTAATTTGCATATATAAATTGGAAGTCAGAGATACTCAACTGTGAACGAGCCTTCAATACAGATTTGCAGCCTCTCTATGAGTGGTGTCCTAGCCAGGGTGCAGTCTCTTTTAGCCCATTAGCACCTTTTAAAGAAGAAAATATCCTAAAGCATATCATTCTGATCCTACCAAAACAGTCCAGCCATGAAGTGCCAGGCAGTTCCTCTCTGAACAAGAAAAGCAGGCAACCCCAGACGTACGTTTCAGCCTTGTTGGGCCACGTCAATGAGGTGTCGGTGATCTCTCTAGGCACTGTGAGCAAGGGGTCCAATCCTGGATTTCCCTATTACCCTTGGGGTGACTAATCGCAAGGGTAATTTGCATATGTAAATTGGAAGTCAGAGAAATTCAACTAGGTTGCCTCTGTGCAATACCTCTGTGTACCTGTGTCTGTCACTCAGGCTGCCTATACCTGGTTTTCTGGGCAAGTCCGGTAGTCTCTTTCTACTTTTAATATCTATTGAACTACAGAATAGTAAGTTGGTAAACATAGTGCAATGTGTTACATTTACTATAAAGAAGATCTACTTTATTGCTAACATTACTGTCTCTTTAACATGTGTCAGTTCCTATCATTGTCTAGGTGGTATTTGCTGTCCAGCATTTTAGGAATTATGTGCAAAAAACAAAACATTTCACTGATAATATTTACTATTACAGGTGTCAATACTTACTACAGATACTGTTGTAAATAAAATATATAATAAAAGAGATAAAAGCTTTAGTTTCCATGATTGTTTTCAAAATGTATTTTTTACGGTTTTCAACTTTAAATCTTTGTGTTGCCAAAGTGCTTGCAAAACAGGAGATAGCTATTCCCTATGACTATAAAAGGGAAACCAATTCAGTGTTATTGTGAAATTATCTTAACCCTTTGAATGCCAGAGGGGTGCACAGTGCATTTCTTTGCAGTTGATTAATGCAGATCTGTTTCCTTCTTTGCAGTTTGTTGTTAATAAGTGACAGCTACTTTCACCTAGAAAGGCCAGCGTGTATTGTTCTTTTATAGGAATAATGCACAGTCAAGGAACAGTCCCAGAGATTTACAGCTCACTGCAGTTAGTCGGCTTTTCTCTTTTGGCTTCCTAATAATACATTAAACAGAAGCTACCCTGAGACCGCAAAATATTTGGTGCGAATAGTGTTTGGAACATGTGAATTGCTGGCAGAATATTGCTTTCATAAAAAAATGTTTGCAAAGTACAGAATATGACATGATCTTAAAACTATGGATTTGGAACAAAAGTTCATACTAGTTTGCCATCCAGGTTCATGAGAAGAATCCATTATTAAAGGGATAGTAATGTGTTAATTACATAAAAAGTCATATTGTGCATCATAAAATAAGAAATCCATCGGTGCTATTCCTATCTCTCAAACCTTTATGGTTTGAGAGATAGAGCGTTCTAAAGTTCCCCTCTCCCTGATGTCAGCTGTAAAGCTGACAGAAGGAGATCCGTGTCGGCTGACACTAGGAGGCTCTTCAGCAGAGCCAAAATGGCACAATTTAAAAATAAATACTTCTTTGGAACAGGCTAAAAAGTGTGCTTGCAAACCAGACACACTTTGTAGACTGTTCCAAAGAAGTATTTCTTTTTAATTTGCTCTATTTTGGCTCTGCTGAAGAGCCGCCTGTCGATCTCCGGACCAGGAACTCCTGCTGTCAGTTTACAGCTGACCTCAGGAGAAGGGGAGGGAGGGAGGAAATTTAGAACGCTCGTATCTCTCAAACCATAAAGGATTGAGAGATAGGAATAGCACTGATGGATTTCTTATTTTATGCACTGCAATATTACGTTTTATGTAATTAAGACATTACAATCCTTTTAACCTCTTGCTTTGGAGACCTCTGTAGCATCCTATGGGGTCAAAACATTTATTGATTTATACTCTTACTAGTGTAAAAGCCTGTGTACACGGGCCAAGGTCCGGTTGATGTTAACCCTTTGAGTGCCAGAGGGGTATGCAACGCATTGCAAAGCACTCAAAGGGTTAAGAGGCCGGTCCTGCTCTGCTTCCTGCCGCCGACGCAGTCATGCACTGTAGAGACTGCCTGAAGGCACAGAATGCTCCCAGCACAGAACTCCAAGCATTCCGTGCTCCCAGCATTCTGTGCGTTCGGGCAGTCTCTTCTGAGCATGATGACTTCTGACAAACATCCTAGCGAATTATTATATAGGATTTGGTGAGTTCTTATGGGAGAGGATACACTTAGCGTAAGGTATTAATATATGACTCCTCTTCCAGGACAGTGCTAAAAAGCAGAGTGAGAGAAAGAAAATTATGTAATGGGAATAGAAGAACAGCAGTCGTTGGATACTTAACCCTTTAAGTGCCAAAGGGTTAAGCAACTGTACCCATCTGGCACTCAGAGGGTTAAAATGTACATGGACAGGAAAAAAATAGGTTTCTCTACTTGTATTTTTTAGCTGTTTCTGTATCGAGCATCCCGTGGCCCCACAGTTTCTGGTCTGCACTCCCTCACATCATACTGTCTGAGGCAGGCTGTGGATGTCAGTGTACTCCAGGAGTGCAGTCCACAAGATGGAGGGACACAGTTTGTTTATTTAGGAAATATATTTCAGGAAGAATACATTGAGATTTCTCTCATTTTCTAGTACGTCCTAGATAGTTTTCACTAGAGGGTTACATATTTACACAAATAGAGAAAGTTTTATATACACACACATAAATATACATACATACATACATTCTTATCTCCTTAAGGACAGTCCGGCATTTAAAGGGATAGTAATACTTCATTTTAACTTTATTTTATTTTGTAGGCATTAAAAAAACATGAAGAATGATATAAGTCTTATCTCTGAAACCTTTATGGTTTAAGAGATATTCACAAACAAAGTATCCCCCCCCTGTTCAACCAGATAAGAAGGGAGATGCCCAGGTAGACTGCAGAGAGGGACAATCTTCAATTAAGATAATGGAAAAAGCTGAAAAACTTTTCAAGGGGGGAAGGGCTTTCATTGTTTTCATACAAAGAAAATTGTACCCTTCTGTTATCTGTACTGTCATACAACCTGATCCACATCTGAGAAGAGATGTCTTACACTAGGAAAAAGGGGCGGGGAGGGGAACTTTGCTTGTGAATATCTCATAAACCATAAAGGTTTGAGAGATAAGACTTATATCATTCTTCATGTTTTTTTAATGCCTACAAAATAAAATAAAGTTAAAACGAAGTGTTACTATCCCTTTAAGGACCAGTGATGGTGCTGGTACGTCATCAAATTCAGGGGTCGATCCCTGAATCGAATGCAAAAAACCCAAACAAATGCCCTGTGGTCCTGAACCCTTTGAGCGCCAGAGGGGTACGCAACGCATTGCTTTGCAATGCATTGCATACCCCTCTGGCACTCAAAAGTTTAACTGACAGCCGCACATCAAGAAGTTAAAAAAATAAAATAAAAGTTATATACAATTACACACTGGTTTTAGATAAAAAGACACATTTACTTTTGTCTAATAGAGGGGTACATAATAGTACTTTATGGAAGGCAGGAAAACCGATTGTTAATATATTATAACTTTGAGAAGAGGAAACAGGAATGTCAGTGGAACAGCTAGGGGAAGATGCACTAAGAGGCGATAAGGGGCCAGGGTGGCGATATGGTGGCGAAGTGGTGTCCGCTGACATTGTCATGAATTCGCCATGACTTTTACAGGTTTACTGTTCAGTTCCACAACAGTTCATTTGCATATGGTAATGCAAGGTAATAAGCCATTGCCGTATTCATGTGGCATATCCCCACATGCACTAAGGTCCTATAGCTGCCTCTGCTGCCAGAGTTCACTGTTCTACTTTGCCTACCTGAGATTGGCGAGTTTTGGGATCTCCCTATAACTCTCTATGGAGCCAGAGGACAGTTTGTGGTCCCTGATCTGGAGAGCAGAGACAGCAGCTGTCCTCCTTTAACCCTTTCATTGCCACTGGGGTGTTAATTGCATACCCATGTGGCACTGAAAGGGGTAATAAAGTTGTGTGAAAAGCCAAAGCTGTGAGACTAGATAGGGGACTAGTTAACATTCACAGTACACAGTTTGGGGCTTCAGCGAGACAGGAATAAAACTTAAAGGGACAGTAATGTTTCACAGTAAAAGCAGCTCCAATTAATCTTTATAGTTTTTGGGCCATGGTGAGTGTTATTTCAATACTGTCAGAATTGTAGTTCAAGAATAATTGAATGATAAAGTATCCCCCTCCCGCCGCATTTACTGATGTAACACTACTCACCTCAGAGCAGCAAGACTTTCCAGCTGGATCGCAGAGAGGGACAATCTTCAGTGAGCATAAGGAAAAACCTGAAAAACCCCTCAAGGGGGCAGGGTTTCCTTATTCTCACAGTAAGAAGATTGTCCCTTGCTGTGAGCTGTCCGGTCAAGTGACCAGATTCCACATCTGAGGGGAGGCAGATTAAACTAGGTAAAAGGGGCGGGAGGGGGATACTTTATCATTCAGTTACTCTTGAACTACAACTCTGACAGTACTGAAATAACACTCTCCATGGCCCAAATACTATGAAAATTAATTAGAGCTGCTGTTTTTGTGAAACATTGCTATCCCTTTAAAGGTTTCAGGCACTGTTTGCCTGTGAAATGTGTAGCTTACAAGAGAGATATTAGACTTGTTACTGCACATTTTGTCATAGTTGTTTTGAACAGAAGACTTTGAATACTTTTCAATGCTGTCCCACTGGTATCTGCTCACATTTCCAGCTTGCACAATGTATCTGGCAATGTGAAGGGATGCCAGCGGGGCAGCATGGTGAAGTATCCATGTTAGTTGATGATAGAAGCAAGGGGACTCACTCTATTATAGTGGATGCAGTGGTCATAGTGGTGTAATGCAAGCAGTATCGATACATTGGGCCTTATGTATAAAAGCGGATCAGTGTGATTCTGGGATAAATTACCTTCACCATAGAGGACATATAAAAATTCCCCAGACTGCCATTGATTTAAATGGGTCTTTTTAAGCCCTTGAATGCTAGACAGGTCTCCAGTGCATTGCACTGCAATGCACTGAAGACCTCTCTAGCAATCCAGGATGTACATTCCCATTTAAATCAGTTGTAATTTTTATTTGTCCGCTATAGTGAAGTTGGGTTTTATCCCAGACTTGTACTGCTTCACTTTTATACATAAGGCCTAATGTTTCTGTTTACAGATGGTGATCATGGAAGACCTTCCTTCTCACCACAACATGTGAAAACAACTTATTTCCCAACATGCGTACATGCTAAAGAGGGATACCTTGTATGTAATTCATGTGCTGAGCTTAGTAGTCTACACCACCAGAGTAATGGCTCTTATTAGTATGTACCACAAAATGCAAAAATTTATGGAAATTTAAGGAAATTTAGGCAAAATGTATGGAAATTGAGGGAAAGTCCACTAGTCCACTTCACTTATGGACCTTAAAAAAGAAAAATAATTGCCGCAGAAAATATGTTATTTTTACTTTGCTTAGATTGTTTTTGACTGTTAAACTTACAATCAACAAGGAAAATTAAAGGGGATCTCTCACCTACATATATGTAATGCTCATTAGTTAGATCATTTATCAAAAAGATTCAAAACATTGTTCGTTGTTTAAAAAAAACAGTTATATCACAAAAATTAAAGTTTAAAAAGTATCCGGCAGCCTACTTCCGGCTTGCCGACCAGAGGCAGCTCCCGTCCCACTACCCATCATCCTCCGATGACGGAGGCTGTCTGTCACTAAGGTGGATCTTTGGCTGTGGGATATTAATAGATTCAAATTTAGATTGATGGTTTTCAGATCCAATTTATGCCTCTCACTTCTACTTTTTTTGATTGGGCTCAAGATCAACAAATCTAATACTTCAAGTGGAACTACCACTTGAAATACACTTTAGCTTAAATGACTCCCCATCTGGCAACTAGCTGCTTAGTAGCGCTAGTCTCCAGAATTATTACATTGTTAAATAGATTTACCATTTCTTTCCGGGCTGACAGCAGGATGGAGCGGAGACATCTTTCAATAGTGACATCTGCATGCCTGCTCTGTCAGTCCCTTCCAGACCCGATAGGCACCTAGCAACACCTCTTAGAGCCGACTGGGACTGACAGCACAGACGTGCGCTACTAAGCAGCTAGTCGCCAGATGGGGAGTTATTTAAGTTAAGTGTATTTCAGGTGGTAGTTCCGCTTTCAAAATTACTTACCCCTATTTTGTAGCCCTTCAATAAAGAAGAAAACTGCCCCCAGTGGCATCTCTCAAACCCTTATGGTTTAGAGATAACTGCTTACAAAGTTCGCCCATGCCTGACGTCAGCGTTCTAGCTGACAGCAGAGAAATCCAGCCCCGGGACCGTCGGAGGCTCTGCAGCAGAGCCGAGATCGAGATAATGAAAAAGAAATCCTTCACTTTAAAGGTCTTCTACATGTGCTTGCAAACCAAGCACACTTAGAAGACCTTTTTAGTCAAGGATTTCTCTTTTATTAACGCGATCTCGGCTCTGCAGCAGAGCCGCTGGCTGGTCCCAGGAGCGGACTTTCCTGCTGTTAGCTAGAAAGCTGACGTCAGGCAGGGGCGCACTTTGTAAACGGTTATCTCTCAAACCATATGGGTTTGAGAGATGCCACTGGGGGCATTTTCTTCTTTATTGAAGGGCTAAAAATAGGGATAAGTAATTTTTAATTATTACTATGCCTTTAAAAAACTTTTTGATAACAATCTAGAGAATCTGAAGTCTATTATACTCAGAGATAAATTTGTGTATTGGTCTACTCTAAAAGATCTAATTGATAGCTCAGAAGATGAAGAATCCTACAGGTCTATTCAGATGGCCCTCTCCCAGCTTCTGGGTAATTACATCAGAACCCCTCTCACCAGATTCAAATCTTTCTTTAAGTTGTAGAACTCTCCCCAGGGCCAGATTTGCCATTAGGCAAAGTAGACACCTGCCTACAGGCGCACACCACCGAGGGGCGCCTGCCATTGGGATTTTTTTTTTTTTTTAAATCTTTTTTTTTTTTAATTAAAAAAAAAAAAAAAAAAAGTAGCCACCTTCCTGGCGCTGGTGCTGCCCGCCCCCCGCTCCCTATTTCCTACCTCCCCGGCGGCAGGACATGTCTGTGCCTCCTTGGCACAGTCCTGTAGGTGGTGAGCTCCCTCGTCGCATCTTTAGGAAAGCAGAGCGCTGGGAGATGACATCATCTCCCAGCGCTCTGCATTCCTGAATAGGAGACCGCGCGGGAGCTCAATCAGCTACAGGACTGTGCCAAGGAGGCACAGACATGTCCTGCCGCCGGGGAGGTAGGAAACGGAGCTAATGGGGGGCAAGCTGGAGCTTATGGAGCAGAGGTCAATATGGAGCTGATGGGGTTGGGGCAAGTTGGAGCTGATGGGGTTGGGGCAATTTGAGGGGATATGGAGATGATGGGGCAAAGTGAGGGACAATATGGAGATGATGGGGGGCAAGCTGGAGCTGATGGGGGCAATATGGAGATGATGGGGGCAATGTGAGGGGCAGTATGGAACTGATGGGGGGCAATATGGAGCTGATGAGCATTGTGGAGGTGTCCAGTGGAGTTGGCAAATGGGGGGGGGGGCGCTTCACAGTTCTGTGCCTACAGGCTTCTGAGATGGAAATCCGGCCCTGACTCTCCCTCAAATTCAGTCTCTCAAATTTATAAAATTCTCCTCTATGACTCAACAAAACTCAGTTGTCAACACTCCTGGGAGTCAGTGCTACAGCAATCCTGGCCCGAAGCAGAATGGAGGAAAATATTCTTATGAATTAACAAGAGTAACTTAAATCTCAGCTTAATTGAACAATCCCTCAAAATGTTACATTTATACCACTTAGTTCCCGCCAAGATCGCGCTGATGTATAAAAATGTCCCGGATCTCTTCTTTTGTGGCTGTCAGGAGTCTGGATCCTTTCTTCACAAGTGGTGGTCCTGTCCCAAAGCTCAGTCAATCTGGAATAAGATAAAAAAAAATATATTCCGGCGTTCTTCCAGTAAATTTATAGTCAAGATCAAGTATGACAAAATCAATTATATTTGGTTAAAATTATATGTCTTTTATATCCAAATATAGTCATATTCCACTATTGCTATGTCCATTTAGTTTGTCTATTCTTTCTGTTCCCAACCACGATCTTTTCTTCAGCGTCCTTTGTTCTCAGAATTTCCCGTCTGGATGATATCTTCTCCAACCTCTCGTTGATATGGGTTGGGAACAGAAAGAATAGACGATCTAAATAGACACCAAAACCGTGAGTTACCGGTGGACTACCAGAATATGAATTAATCACCTCTAAAGGAATAGTGGAATAGTTTTGAATATCAATATATACAAGTGAATGAGGTTGGAAAATAAAGAATATCAGTAAACGGTGGTGCTATAGTTCTTGACAGATTTGAGACAGAGAAAATCTTGTCTTTGACCAGTGTGATATCTATAATTACAAGAAACCAAATAAACCGTGATAGAAAGAATAATTGTGTGGATCACATATAAGAGATACATGTAGCATATATGTGATAAAACTGTGTTACAACATACACACTATACAAGTTGGAGAACATTATTAAGTTGAATTCAACGTTTAGTTACAAAAAGAAGACCATTGGGATTTATTTGTATATCACTCTTCGTATTTTTTGGATTTTTATTTTTTATTATTTTTTTATGAT
The DNA here is from genome assembly GCA_037306005.1 of Rhinophrynus dorsalis. Classification (NCBI taxonomy): domain Eukaryota; kingdom Metazoa; phylum Chordata; class Amphibia; order Anura; family Rhinophrynidae; genus Rhinophrynus; species Rhinophrynus dorsalis. The sequence continues at coordinate 100,078,835 of CM074720.1, forward strand.
CAATCATTTTTATATATATTTTTTATTTAATAATAGGGACTGGAGTGGATTGTTATCCGGTGACCATCCACTGGAGAAACAGAATTGATTTGTGTTTCAACAGGTGGATATTTAACACTGAATAAAGGCAATTTTGTAACTCTCTCTTTTTTATTGATATATTTTATATAATACATCAATCCACCATTTATTGCCACCCGGGAGAAGAAGAAATAGTGTGGACTGTTTATGATACATTGTACCCGACCAGAGGGGGTGTGAGTTAAAGGGTCAATTTCGAATGTAAACTTAGTGCCTTCGGAGCGCCCAGCTCTGTATCAGCAGCGGCATGGGCAGTCTCTACTGCGCATGAGTGCAGCATGCTCAGCAGTGTCTACTGTGCATGTCGCGGCATTACACACAATTTAGCAAATTATTATATAGGATTTGATTAAGTCACATTGAATTCCAACATTTATAGAATTTATATTCTTTGTCCAACTTTACTGCTATTCAGATAATATTTATAGAATGTATACATTTGCTGAATTTTATTAATGTTAGGACTATTTGGAATATATGGTCCAAATAAAATATACAGTATTTTAATCAAATATTTTAATCAAATAGAATTCATATAGTTATATTTGGATATAAAATATATTTGGATATAAAAGACATATCATTTTAACCAAATATAATTGATTTTGTCATACTTGATCTTGACTATAAACTTACTGGAGGAAGCGCCGGAATAAATTTGTTTATTATACTGTATTTTGAGATCCAATAGCAGGGAACATGTTCCTGGTAGCAACCTATCAAGTGAGGAACAACGCTATATCCATATAGAGCCACCATTTGTGTACTATATTGCAATCTGGAATAAGGTTAATGATCTTCTCTCCCAGATCCTTCACAAATGTATTTCTCTTAGAAGCTGCAATGCCCTTCTTGGTATTAAGGTTGAGTCAGTCACTAAATCTCAAGATAAGCTTATAGTTAAAAATCTGCTGTGAGATCGAGTTTTGGCTTACAGTGAAAAAGTCCTGACCTGTCCTGGTCCATTAGACAAAATTAACTTCATTGGTAGGCATGAATAGTTGATCTCAATAGAACTAGCTAATTCTAATCAATTTCTCTCCATCTAGGGCCTGTGTTAAACAGTAAATTATTTTTTTTTTATTTCAAATCCAAACACAGAAAATTAATTCAGCGACTGAAAAGATATTCCAACTGGAATATCAATATATTTGAGTGACAAGCTACTGACTCGATGTGTGTTAATATGCATACTGAGGGCATCCTCTGCCCTAAATATAGTTGACAGCAAAAGAAAATGCTGCACCATTAACATACCTGGGAACTTCCTCCCCCTGAGCATATGGAGAGGGCTCATGTTCTGCCGACCAGGGGGATGTAAATTACATGATTCGCATCTTTAAGGGGCAGGGCTTAATCAGGATGGGCGAGACTTTCTGTCCTTGTGTCATAAAGTGGGTGGGAATATCGGCAGAACAGGACGGGGAAGGAGGAGAAGTGGACAGAGTTTCAGAAGAAACTCACTACTGCCGAAGAATCAGCCTCTTTCCCCGGAGACCCAGTAATTAAATGCACAAACTGGAGTCTCTGGGACAGATCTGGAGAGTTCCCATGTATGATCACTAAACATACGAAATATTGATTATTAGTTCATATAAAAAATATGAAGCATTTTAAAGACAGTAAAAATACTTATAGTTACCAGGTCCACCAACATTAAACCCCTTAGTCAACGCATTTCGCATCTATAAAGCTTAATCATGACACAAAAATAATTTTGTTTATGCTTCTTGCTCTGAGTGGAGGGCAGTGTAAGAGTGTATGGATGTTTTGGAAGCGTTGGGTTCCTCTGACTCACACCATGTATTCACATTCCTCAGACAAAATTGACTTAAATGAGTCAATTTCCTGTGCATTTTATAGGGGAGGAGTTTGGGACTTTTCTCATTAAAGTATTAATGATGATGGGGAGTGTGCACCGGTATACACAAAACCAGTTTTCCCTCTATTAGAAAGCCCATAGTGCAAGATAGTGAGCTGTGCTAGTGGAGTCATACATTCCCCCATATATTATTTTTAATACCAAATTATCTCTTTTAACTGTTTGAGTGCCAGAAGGGGTACACAACATATTTGCACACCGTTCTGACTTGCAAAGGATTAAGGGTCTGGGGTATATGGGCCTCACTTCTAGGATTATGGTTATCTTTCCTCTCCAATTCAGAAAGTAAGCACTGCAGTAGAAGTAAATATACCGGTACATACATTTCTAGTATCATTTTATTTACGCAGCACAGACCATTGCATCTTTGTCGGTGGTCAACTATTACAGATGTTGGTCTCCCTACCCCCTTACTAGGACAATTTAACCTTTACAAACATTAAAAGCTTAAGCCTTTGAGTGCCAGAGGGGTATGTAAACACATTCCAAAGCAATGTGTTACGTATTCCAACGCATGGCACTCAGAGGGTTAACTGTGGAAACTGAACGTCATGTTTCAAATTGCTGTGGATTAGAGACCAAGGCATTGTAAGTACTTAACCCATTGGAGACCAGAGAGGTGTGCAATGTATTGGATCTGTGTTTTGCATTGCATCTAGTTGCATTGATAGAGAGAGAGCCAGAGCGAGGCTGATGTACCAAGTTTTTGGATAAACCTTCTGGACCATACAATATACCCTTTGATTGAAACTGGTGTTTTAACCCCTTCAGTGCATTGGATACATTTCTAGCATTCCCAGGGTTAAAAGCCCCATTTCTATCAATGGAATTTTAGGGTATTTTTTATGTTACTTGGTCACTGCAAGTATTAATCAAGTGAATAATTAGAGTGTAGGAGGTACCATAGTTCAACCTACTGGTCTGTCTTCCACAACGACGAGTAACAGGTGCAGGAAGATTCTCATGGCTTCATCTATAAATGGCTGTCATTATCAGCTTGGATTATAGTCTGGGCTGGAAATTCCCATTGTCTGTGACTAGCAAAAAAGTCAGCATATGAGTAGGGAACAATGCGCTTTTCTATGTTTAACCCCTTAAGGACCCTTGACGTCACGTACTTTTTACTTACAGCGCTCTACCGGGAGCGCTGTAAGTAAAAATAGGGCCTGAAATTGACCGCTCCAAGATCGGATCAATCTCTATCAGGCCCCATAATGACGCGCCAATACACGCGACAGGTCACGTGTACCGGCGTGTCCAAGTGCTCCTATGCGGTCATTATGGGACGGAAATGTCCCAGGACCGCCGGTCCTTAAGGGGTTAAAGAGAAAGTAACGCATAATACCTGTATAATATAAAGTGCTAGTCTACGAAGCTCCCTGTGTGCGTAACAGCACATACACAGTAGAGACTGCCAGAACGATGCAGTCATGCACAGTAGAGACTGGCCGAACGTGCTGATCCGGAGCGGGGTGCTCCTAATGGCTCACCGCTTGTCTCTGCTCCTGGCTCCGGGGCCTCTGAGTGACACTTTAGCGCATGTACACGGGCTTTCATACTAGTGTGTATATAGATAAATAGATAGATAGATAGATTTTTTAAACAGCCTAATTTTTAAACATATATAGTGAAGTTGAAACAAATGTGAGTTTTGTGGAGCAACTTGAAACACTTATATACACACACCACATAGTCTGATCGCTTAAAAGTGGGACATCAGAGAGGGAATAAGGGACATAGGGATTTTCAGCTCAGAGGGACAGTACACCCTTAAAAGTGGACTTTTTTCTCAATTTTTTTCAAATGGAATAGTGGATTATCCATATAAATGTGATATCAAAATAAAGCCCTACTTGCGCTTAAAACATGGTATATAATTTGTGTGGGTGGACTAAATGAATTAGAGGAAAAATACGGCTGAAGAAAGGCATAATAAAAAGGCCAAAATTGCTTTTGTCATCTAGTGTCAGAAAGCCCTCTTCACTAAGGGGTTGATATTGGGTGGACTAGTACCTTTTCTCCTTCTGACTAGTAACTTTTTCTCAGTCTAGTGAACATGAGTGATATATTTCCAGCTCTGATTATGACTCTGATCTCTTGTGCTGCAAAAATCACCTTGAGGGCTTTTTCCTGTTTCCGCATGCCAAATCAGTGGAGAGAACATCTCTTATTTACTAAATGCAAATATAATTATCTACATGCCAGTGAACTGAAAAATTAATTAGGCTGCCAGTTTTTCTTGTGTCCTACACACACTCAGAGCTCTCCTTCATGGATGTCAGGTTAATAGGAGTCCTAACTCCATTGTCTAATTTTGGTTTTGGAAGACCCCTGAGAAGTGAGCAGTAAACAGAGAAGGTGTCTCAGGCACACCCCTGAAAAATAATAATAACAAAGCCCACAAGAGAGAACCACTTCCTACCCTTTGTGGTGAGTGGTACCTTGTCTCTTATTAAATCTCAGACTTTACTGTAACTGTTTAAAACCTGAAAAACTTGTCAAGGGGGGCAGGGCCTTCATTGTTCTTATAGGAAGAAGATTGTCCCCTTCTGTTATCTGTCTGGTCTTACAACTAGAATCCACATCTGAGAAGAGATGGCTTACACTAGGTAAAAGGGGCAGGTTGGGAAACTTTGCTTGTGAATATCTCTCAAACCATAAAGGTTTGAGAGATAAGACTTATATCGATCTTCATGTTTTTTTAATGCCTACAAAATAAAATAAAGAAAAAACAAAGTATTACTATCCCATTAAGTATATTATAGTATATGTTAACTTATCCCATCACCCAGACACAATAGTAGTTATAATGATTATGTTGTTGGTGTCTGGAAGTAAGGAAAATAACCCAGAGGTGGACAAATAAACCACAAATGACCGCAGACACTGTCATACCTACCAACATTTTAAATTGCCAAAGAGGGACACTTGTGTTTTAGGGGGTGTTTCTGGGGACGTGGATGGTGGGTGGGGCATTACCAGGAATTTTTAAGCTATTTCATGACCTATTGTCACCTCCTTGTGTAACTTAATAAATTATTTAGAACAAGACCAAAGTATTTTATTTATACAGACTAATTTATAAACACATATACTGACATTTAAATAATGTGAGTTTTATTGCTGTAGAGCAATATTATACACTTATATACACACCACACAATCTGATCTCCTGAAAAGAGGGAAATCAGGGTGGGAAAGAGGGACAGAGGGATTTAGGTCTAAAAGAGGGACTGTCCCTCCTAAAGAGGGACACTTGGGAGGTATGCACTGTATCAGTGTAAAGCATGATAGTACATAAAGAAAGGAGAAAATATGCGTCAGATCTTTTCACCAATAAACAACCATGCCTTACTACAGATATAAACAGGGAGGTTTTAGTTGCATTTTTGTGGCCAAAAACATATATAGGTTTCCTGCCAATGTCAAGGCACCTCAGACTGGGTGTTTTTTCATGTGTATATTTCTTTTAAGGGAGCAATAACACCTAACAACGTTATGGGGTTTTCCAAACCTAAATACCTTGTATTCCATGCTAACCAACATGCTAATTTGTTTTCTGAGGCCTAAAACCTACTCTTGAATGTGCTCTGTGGGGGCTCCCTTTCTTGCTTTTTGAGGGCTACCATTATCATAGCAGTCGTGATAGGGTGTCTAAGAAGTGATTGATCTACATTGGCTTCAGATGATCTGAAGTAACAACCTTTCTGAATAGAAGTACAGAGGTTGCTAATCTCAGTACATTAACATTATTATCTCTGCATAAAAACTAACCAAAATGTGTCTGGATAGGATAGTCTACACTATCAAGTTTAGGATTAGATTTTAGAGTCCTAACATAAAATGATTATATTTTACAGATACTAGCTGAAAGTACGTGATAGTTAAAATCATGAAACAAAATTTGATGTTTTTGGTGTTCTTGTTCCTTTAACTGTGTCCACTAACAGGACAGGACTTGAGTTCTCTGAACACAGCAGAGAGAATCAGAATGACTGAGTCTCTAGCCATGGAAATACTTCACCCAAAGATGTAAGCTTGAACTGCAGTAACTTTTTAATAATACATCTCTGTGGTGGGAATACTGTTGTTTTACTCAGCAGGATGAACTCTGTAATATATGTTTTCCATATTAAGCATTAATATCCCTTTAAATGACTTTGGACTATTTTAAAGAAGAAAGGCGACGTGATTCTAGAGCAAACCAACTGTGCCATCAGAGACAAATGAAAGTCCTCACACTTCCCATTGATTTAAATGGGGCTTTTCACATCTTGAATGCTAAAGAGGTCTCAGCATTCAATAGACCATTTAAATTATTGGAGATTTGTGTCTCTGCAGCACAGTGGCTCAGTGGTTAGCACTGTTGCCTTGCAGCGCTGGGGTCCTGGGTTCAAATCCCACCAAGGACAACATCTGCAATGAGTTTGTATGTTCTCACTGTGTTTGCGTGGGTTTCCTCCAGGTACTCCAGTTTCCTCCCACACTCCAAAAAAAAAAACATACTGATAGGTGAATTTAGATTGTGAGCCCCAATGTGGACAGGGACCAATATGAGTGTAAAGAGCTGTGTAATCTGTGTGTGCTATATAAATAAAGAATTATTATTTCTCCCCTGTTGTATACTTCAGGAGTAGCCAACACTGATCCTCAATAGATACCAACAGTGCATGTTTTCAAGATATCCCAGCTGGAGCAAGGAGGGCTAATGAGTGGCTCAGTTACGTTAGTTGCTCTTCCTGTTCTCATTCAGTGATATACCGTGGTGCAGTAGATTTTCCCCAGAATTTCATCTCTCTAGCTTCCTGAATACAGTTATTCTGGTGCTGAAAAGTGGAGCAATCCAGCTGCAAACTAACTGCATATACATGCAAACCAGCTTCAAATACCCACTGAATGCTATAGAAGTCTCTAACACATTTCAGATCAATTTGTTGGAGATCACTGTAGCATTTAGGGGGTTTAAATTCCCATTTAATTCAAAACATTATTTTGGGAATTTTAATTTGTTCCCTTTGGGGTAGTTGGGCGCTTCATAATTATTCCACCTCAGCCTCAATATTTTCACACATATTGCATGTTACTTTAGCTACCTTCTCTGGTATGCACCACGTTTGCTTAATGAGAATGGGTAGCTATGATTGGTTAACAGTACTATAATAAATGTTGCATGATTTCGTGGGGATCTGGAAAATTTCAAGTAAGTGTGACGCATTCTCAATAACACCATGGTCAGCAGTTTTTATTATCTATGAATTAGAAGTGGCTTGATCACAATGTCTGATTATAGACATTTCTGTGTATAGTATGTGAGTAAAAATGTATTGCCCAGGGTTATAAATGCAGTCATTATTAATAATAACCAGTAATAGTTGGCAATAAAAAAAAATAAATTTCCATGGTCAGTTAATTTTTATTTTAGTTTATCTAGGGCTAAGAAGCACAAGGGATATATAAAGTAGTCCTTCTCTTGTTGGCTTTATAGAAATTCATTATATTTTACACTCTGAGTGTCGGGCAGATACCTCTCTGGCCTAGAAAATAAATACAGAAATGAGCTGGCCAGGCTCATTCTAGTTTATTTAGAGTTAAACTACACAGCGAGCATATGCAGTAGTCCTACTCGTCTCTGGCTTCAGATTAGGAAAATGAGGTAAAATAAGAAATAATTTAGCATGATCTGTTAATTATTATTATTCCATACATTGTCCTAGCTAACCATTTTTATTAATAGCATTACATTATCAATTTTGGTCAGTTACAGATGTTTGGCTCAACAAATACATATTTTTACCATTCATAAAAAATAATGAAGTAAACTTATTTACCAACTGTGTCTTGCAGTTTTAGAAAATTATGGGCTTTATTTACTAAAGTTTGATAAATAATTTATCATTTAACCCACAATGACATTTTTTATTTTCATCACCAAGTCAATATGTAAACCAAGCATGCAGTATTACAAAAAATAAAATAATAACTTATGTGATATTTGCAAGACAAGATCAAATGATTTACCAAGGTGAGAAATAATGACTATAGGTAATTAATTTAATAATAGCACTATTGTTTCAGAACACCTCTCTCCAATAGCATATGCTTTGTTATTACTTTTTATTGAACATTTTGCTGGTACACTTAATTTCTTATTGAGTACTTATAATTTATGAAGAGACATATATTTTTAAACTCCTTTATTTTTTTATTACTGACTAGCTGTTCCTGCATGGCTTTGCCAGTGCAGTGAACTTGTGAGTGGCAGACAGGTATTCAACACACTGGAGTTGGATACTTGTGTGACACTCAAAGGTTTATTTATTTATTATTTTTTTAAGTTCAGACCTCGTGATGGGAATCAGGACCCCTCCCAAGGCCCCTGGCCCCCCCTTCGGGCACCAAATCGGCTCCGAGATCAGTAGCTGGGGAGCATTAGTAGGGGTCCTGGTGTCCCACCACAAGGTCTGGTTGTTGTTTTTTTTGGGGGGAAGGGAGGGGGAGGCAAAACAGGGAATTTAAGGGAGGGAGAGATGAAGCAGGGAATGAAAGGGAGGGTGAGGCAAAGTGGTGAATGAAAGGGGGGGATCCTGTTGACCATGGCGAAGGGAAAGGGCCACCATATCTCCTTCACCATAGTGAAGGTGAATGTGTATCGGTGTATTCTCCTCAGGGTGATCAGATTAGTCCCTCCCTATCACAGAGACCAAGGTGGCCAATCTCCTTCACCATGGTGAATGTTGATGTATATATGCTTGGCTGAGGAGGCAGGGGGCTTAGACCCCTGCCTCCTCAGCCAACAGGTACTCTGCATTTGATTTAGAAGGCAGGGAGCGAATAGTTGAGGATGCAGAAGCATCACCCCCTGCCTCCTCCTCAGCCAACTCAAACCACTCCCTACACATCCCATTGGTTGGCCACTGGCAGTAAGCCTGCCCCTGGGCATGGTTGCCACCAATCCAGAAACCTTTTTCGAAGCACCCTGAAACAGGGCTTGCCTTTTATATATAGATTGTGTGTTACTTTTCAGTGACATGGAAAGAGAGTAAATTCCCTCTCTCCAATTCCTGCACAACCAGTTTGGCCTCAGTCACATGCAGACAGGGGGATCCAGGATCATCCAGGATCATGTTTTGTTGTGTTTTGCTGCAATAGGGAGAAAACACAGTAGATGTTAATGAGACTAAGCTGTATTAGATCAATTCTGGGACAAAGCAACTGCACCATTTAAATGATGCTTTAATTTCTTGAATGATAGAAAGTACTCCAAATCATAGCTTCAGAATGCTTTGGACACCTCTCTAGTACTCAGTGGGTTAAGTCCCATTTAAACCAGCAGCAATTTCCTGAATTTTTATTTTCCCTTAAAATGTGGTTAGTTTGTAACAAAATTACTCTAATTGTTGTTAGTACATGAGCCTCAATGTGTATTGAGATATATGTGATCAGATGCTTAATATTTTATCTCCATGAAGTATGATTCCATACTTTGTTAACTTGTAATATTTTGTAATACTTAAGATTTTTCATTTAATTGTCTATGACTTGCAGTATACTCTACTGTTTGTCAGCAGCCCACACAGCGGTTTGCACTAAACAGGAAAGAAAAACAGTACAAATCCATTGCCAGAACCCACAAAAGCATTTCAGAGTAAGATACCACTGCGGGGCTTAATGTGTAACAGTTCAACACATGCCTGGCTCTCTTTTTTTGGATCTGAATCAAAGAGCCTCCTGTGTAGAGAGCCTGTTAGCCCCTAAGGGCCAGCTGAGAGCTTTATCTAAACTTTCTCTGGGAAGTGAAGGCTCTAGATTCCCAGCCATTTGTGGCATAACTCCTGATAAATATCCCCCTTCTCTGGGGTAGGGAAGGAATGCAAAGAATGCACAAGTATTCTTGGAAGTAGGTCATAGTTAATAAAGCACTCTGCCTTAGTGAACAGAAGCTCTGCATCTTGAAAGTTTGGATTGAAAACTGGATTGAAAATCTGTTTGGGTGGCTCATTTTAATGTACTAACAGAGTGTTCTTACAAAAATGTCAAAAAATTGTGGTTTAGTGAATCTGCTGACATGCACCCCCCCCCCATCCCAACTGGAGAAGCTCAGTGTTTGTATGCTCGTATTGTTTTTCAGTTTGGTGGCAACAATTTTTGTTTACCAGGGCTTGGTAGCCATTTTCTCTTAGCCCAGCAGATGACTCACTTCCTGTCATAGCATTCCTCCCTTGGGCCAATGGGGACAAAATACAAATTCCAACATTCCAATGCACTTGAATGGAACATTTTAATCCCTTGAATGCCAGAAAGGTCTTCAATGCATAGCTTCATAATGCATTGGGTATCTTTCTGGCATACAAAGGGTTAAAAGCCCAATTTAAATTAACAGGAGTTTTTAGTTATCCCCTATAGTACAATTGGTTTACACCAAAATTCCGGTTTGCTTTTATAAATATGGACCCACTAGAGAACTGCTATGACAGGAAGTGAATCATTTGCTGGACTACAAGAAAATGGCTACCAAGGGTCAAGAAACACATCATAACCCATGTATATGTATAGACATAGAGCTATAAATCCTGTTTAATTCCCCTGGTAAGAAGACATATTGTACAGCAGATGTTAATGCCAGTCATAGACTATGGGGACGTAGTATATGCTCCCGCACCACAAATCCATCTTGTTAAAATTGACGCTTTGTATAACTCATTATCCCACTTTATAATCCAGTGTAATTATAGAACCCATCATTGTGGTATGTATGAAGACTAAATTGGCTAACACTCGAATCTAGACGTGCCCTTCAACTCTCTTGCCTGGTTTATAATCACCTCTCTAGAAAACTACCAGACTACATAAGCAGTATGATCACTCCAACTCTCCATACTAACTATAATCTCCGCTGCACTGCTAACACCTCACTGAGTACACCACACTACAAGAAAGAAGCAGGAAGATCTGCCTTCTCCTTCAGAGCTCCGAAAATCTGGAATAACCTGCCTGAAAAAATCAGATCTTCTCCCAGTCTAAAATACTTAAAAAGAACTGCTTCTATGTATCTAAAAACAATATGCAACTGTATATAACACTTTTAGTGTGTCTATATATATTTATTATGTCTCTGTATTTGTGCAAATATGCAACTCTTAGCTGTAAACACTCCAGGACATACTTGAAAAGGAGAGAAATCTCAATGTATTCTTCCTGGTAAAACATTTTCTAAATAAATAAATATATAAATATTTCTGTACACATAAGTCAAATCCCAGTACAGCGATTATTACAGTAATAATAACAGTTACTAAGTGGGCAGCAGCAGGCTACACTATAAAAAAAATTGTCTGCTCTAGTTCATATTTTGGCATCAACAAGTAGAGCTCAGTTCTCCCGCAAGTGTTTCCAGCTTTGTGGTTTTAATTTTTAACACGTCATTGCTTATTCACCTAAAGAAAACCAACTGCAGCATAGGGGATAATGAAAATTCCCGAAATTCCCAATCATTTAAAGGGATAGTAATACTTTGTTTTAAATTTATTTTATTTTGTAGGCATTAAAAAAACACGAATAACTATATAAGTTTTATCGCTCAAACCTTTATGGTTTATGAGATATTCACAAGCAAAGTTTCCCCTCCCGCCCCTTTTACCTAGTGTAAGCCATATCTTCTCAAATGTGAAATGCAGTCCATAGACCAGACAGATAACAGCAGGGGACAATCTTCTTCCTATGAGAACAATGAAATCGCTGCCCCCTTGACAAGCTTTTCAGGTGTTTCCCTTATCTTAATTGAAGATTGGCCCTCTCTGCAGTCTGCCTGGGCACCTCCCTTCCTCCCTGGCTGAGAAGTGTTACATCAGTAAAAACGGGCGGGAGGGGGATACTTTGCTCGTGAATATATCTTAAACCATAAAGGTTTGAGAGATAAGACTTATATCATTCTTCATGTTTTTTTAATGCCTACAAAATAAAATAAAGTTAAAATGAAGTATTACTATCCCTTTAAATGGGGCTTTTAAACTCATTAATGCTAGAGAGATGTCTAACACATTGCAAAAGCAATGTACTGAAGTACTCTTTAGCATTCATGGGGTTAAAATATGTGTGTGGATATGGCAAATAATATTTCTCCCCTGTGGTGCAGTTGTTTTGCTCCAGAATTGAAGAAATTCAAGAAATTAAGACATTAAAAAAAAAAACCAAAAAATTGATGTTATCTAGCTGGGTTTTGTCTGATAGCTGACAGTTATAGCACACGATTGGTCCTTTTCTACCTTTTGGTGCTTTGGTAGCGACTACTCAGCTGCATAATTTGGTTATTGGAGAGATATCCACTGTTTGACCATTGGGGTCTGTTGTCAAGGTGGTGATGTAGAGTGAGAAATTCTTGTCTGTGGGTGATGACAGTTGCACTGTGCTTTTCATAGCAAGGCCATATTCGACTATCTCATCAGAAATTCATTTGACCGCAGTCCTTCGATAACAAACCGCCGAGGTCCAGTTTTGCCCAATGGAAGGGTGTAATATTCCAGATTCTGACTGGTAAAGGCATCTGTTACACTTTTGCAATCCTCAGCAGTAGTGAGGGATATCTTGGTAGTTGTATAGTGTAGACTGATGAGCAAAGCTCACGTAGAAAATATGCAAGGTCCTTGTGGATCATTCTCTTCACTATAATTGCTGGTATTCGAATCTGCTTTTTTTGAAGCAGTGTTGGTCGACTTTCAGCACGACAAACAGATCATGGGAAACCATTTTCATCTTCCAGAACAAAGAAGCAGTGTATTGCAATTCCATTGGTTGAGACTCTGGTATTCTTTGCAACCTTGGCTTTTATCGGGGATGTTGCAGGTGAAAACTTTATGGAATTCTTATGCCCTTGCTACTTTTGGTACTCAGATTCCATTGAAACTGGACCAGTTGTTCTAACACTTCTTAGTTAACTGAAAACCCTCTATCGCCTCTATTCCTACTTTGCTAACTAAGGTATTACACCAGAATTAATACATGGGATATTCAAGCTTTGTCTGAAAATCAATATTCTAAAGTATAATTTACTATTATTCATATTATTTTTTGTTCGGCTTATTACAGTGGTAAGATCAATCACTTTGCATATCTCTACATAAGTGCATTAGATCTCCTGTACTTTCAGCAATTAAATATGAGTGCTGGAAAGAATATGCTGCCAGAGCCTGTGCAGAGAAGGGGATTATCAGAACTGAAATTAGTATTTGTATGGGGAAGAGTGAGGTAGACTCATGTTTAGCTGGGAGGTACATATCTTTGTTGGCAGACATTATGTCTGCTGGGAGGTGGAAGTGTGAGGGAGAAAAGAGACTGATCAGCCATTCATGGATATTTTCTGGCTGTCACTCTACTGTTGCATCACTTAGCATGGAACAAAATAGGATGTGCCAAGTGTGGGTGTGAGTTAGAGCAGGGAAGAAAATATTCAGTTGTTTCATTAGTCATATTTTTTCCTTTTTAGATTTTTCTTCTATTTTTCCACTTTCACTCTCTTTCCCTCTCATTCGCAGTCTCTTTCAAGTTTAGTCTCTCTTTCCCTGGGTGTCTCATTCTCATCTTTTCGCTAATATTGTCCAATTCTCTCTCACACTCAATCACTCTTACTCTTGTTCATCTCCTCAGGCATTATATTTTCCTCTCACTTCATTTCAACTCTTATTGTCTCTTCTTCTTACTCCTACACTCAGTTTCATTCTCTCTGTCTCTCTTTCTGTGTCTCTTTCCTTTAGGGTCAAATGAGAAAGGCACCTGAAAAAGGGAGCATCACTTCTCAAAAAGGTCACATCCAGTAGTGTGCTTAGTTAAAAGGCAGGGCTGTGTAGCCCCTAAATGGCTCCTTTCAGCCATTGTGAGGGGGATCAGAGAACTAGCCTCAGGTGACTGGGCAAGGGGTGCGACTGGACACAACGTAGAAGCAACTTTGCTGTGTTGCTCATGCTGCTCTTAGCAGTCTGTGGGGACTGAGGGTTATGTCTCCTTGATGTGCAAGACATTGTCACCATTGCGGAATCAGCGAAAGAACACCAGGGATCACCTTTCAGAACCCTGGTCAGTTCTCTGGCTGCTCCAACAGGACTCTCAGTGCAGCCATGGCTTCACAGGGTGGTTCCCTTCCCATAAGGGTAGACCTGCTATAAGAGATCATTTTAAAGCCTTTTAAACTTTAGATACTGATGAGTGGATTTTGTCACTTTTTTACAAGATTGCTTAAAGAAACACTAACAAAAGTACTGAGGTTATATGCAGGTTTTCTTGTTTTTCAGTCTCTCATCCACTTTCTTTTATTCACACTATCACTCTCATTGTCACTCACTCATTGCTTTTTCTCTCTTACTCCCTACTCCACTAATTTTGCCCTCTTTTTCTCTCTCCCACTCTCTCTTTTTCTTAATTTCCCTCTTATTTCTGAACTGTTTAACCCAGAGTTCACTGAAAAGGCACATGAAAAAATAACATCAGACCAGGGAATTAAAAGGATAGCAGTAAAAATGTTTTTCTCTCATTGCCCTGTAAATTATTAAATTGTGAAACTGGAATAGGTCACACTCTTTAATACCAACTCTGTTCAGAGTAATTTAGTTTATAAGATCCCCCTCCCTTGCCTATTCCCTAATGTCAGCATTTTCCTCTAGTAAGGACTACATGTTTGAGAGGTAGCAACCTGACTGGCTTATACTCTCAAAGAGACAATGCTTGTATCTGTTTGAGCATTTTAATGCCTTCTGTGCATTGAATTAACTCCATTCACTGCCAAGGATACACACTATGCACCTCTGAGACAAGTGTCTATGTCTGAGTCATTTGCTGGGTGGGTTTCTATGACAAAAGGTCGGCTGAGCATTCTGATTCTTAGAAGAGCCAGCTGACATGAAAGAAAGGGGAGTAAGGGGGTCTTTAAAGGGATAGTAATACTTCGTTTTAACTTTATTTTATTTTTTTAGGCATTAAAAAAACATGAAGAATGATATAAGTCTTATCTCTCAAACCTTTATGGTTTATGAGATATTCACAAGCAAAGTTTCCCCCTCCCGCCCCTTTTACCTTGTGTAAGCCATCTCTTCTCAGATGTGGAATGCAGTCTATAGACCAGACAGATAACAGAAGGGGACACTCTTATTCCTATGAAAACAATGAAATCCCTGCCCCACTTGACAAGCTTTTCAGGTTTTTCCCTTGTCTTAATTGAAGATTGTCCTTCTCTGCAGTCTACCTGGGCACCTCCCTTCTGCTGTGGCTGAACAGTGTGACATCAGTAAAAGGGGCAGGAGGGGGACACTTTGTCATTGAATTACTCTGGAACTACAACTCTGACAGAATTGAAATAACACTCTCCAAAGTCCAAATACTATGATGATTAATTAGAGCTGCTTTTATTATGAAACATTACTATCCCTTTAAAACTAGATTACTGAAACTAGTTAGCAGGGCTCAAAATTTCCACTCGCCACTAGCCAATGGCAAGTGAAAATTTAGCCCTGGCGAGTAGAAATTCAGCCCTGGTGGGTATGTTTTGGCTTGCAGTGGTGAGTAACTTTTCAGGTCTGGCTAGTAGCAAAGGACTTAAAATTATAAGCCCTGTAGTTAGTATTAAAGAGCTTGACTGACAGTCACAGTCGTTAATATTTTACAGAGCAATGAGAGAAAAATATTTTAATAATTGCTGTCCCTTTAATGTTCAATAAGATGAGGACCATTGTAAACCAAAAAAGTGTATGAAGAGAATGAAGGGCTGCAAGATATTTTAATCATAGGCTTGAACTGTAATAGGGAAAAGGAGTTCCACAGAGCTTGGGCAGCATGACAGAGGGCTCAGGCACCAGATAATATTTAACCCTTTGAGTGCTAGAATGCCACTCTGGCACTCAAAAGGTTAACTCAAACAGGAAATACTTAGTTTTAATTTGCCATTAGATTGAAGACAGTGAGATGGAATGAAAGGGACCAGAAGTTCCTGCACGTAGTTGGAACCATGGTTATATATGCAAACCAGGCTTCAATCATATTCACAATTTTACTGGCAGCCAGAGAACAGAGGATGGTTATACGTGGAATGAGTCTGTCTGCTTGTTTACTGGCCACCGCATTTTGTACTGCTTGCAGGAAGTCAAGTCCTTTATCTGGGAGCCCCACATAAAGTGCATTGCATTAGTATAGATATGAAGATGTAAAGGCATGTGGCAGTACTGAGAGATATTCTGGGGAAATAAATTGCATTATTCTGTCTATATTTATCTGGTGAAATAGTTATGCTTTAATTGTAGCTGATATGTTTCAGAAATAATTCATAGTCAAGCACCACATCAAGGTTACATACATGATCTGAGTGAATTAAACTTGAACCACTGAGTTCCGGTTGAGCAGTTTGGGTATTCTTTGTTATTAGCAGATTGTTCTCTCACACTATATGTCTGCTTTTATAGGGTTCAAATTCAGTTAGCATGTACTCAACCAAAATCTCGAGTACCCATCCACTGATCACAGATACAGGGTCTTACATTTTGGTTTAAATTTGAGGTAAAGTTGTATGTCATCTGAATAACAATAATAATTTAGACCATGTCATCTTGGTTGCATGTCCACTGTAAATACCGGGGCATGAGATAGATCCTTGTGACCCTTCACATACCAGTGGAACAGGAACAGATTGGTATACTCTTGAGGAAACTCTTTGGGTGCTACCAGATAGGAAATACTTAAATCAGCTAAGGGCTATCCAATTAAAAATCATTTCTGATTATCTGGTAAATTATGTGATGTTAAAGCCTTATAATTTAGTCTTAAGTTCCTGGCATCAACTAATATTCAAAAAAATTGGACAGTGATAGTATCTTTACCCACTGATAGAGATGTCTCCAACACATAGCAGAACCATGTGTTTCACTACTTTCTAGCATACTAGGGGTTAAACAATTTGATAAGGTTTCCCAGGACGTTGACTTGAATCTAAAATATTCACTCAGAGCAAAAAGCTAAAGAACCACTCGTCCAACTTACTATGTGCTTAAATTTCTCTATGTTTGTGTAATCTGAGGTATTTTATCAGGTGTTTGCATTTAAGACTCAGAAAATTCCAGGAAAAAGGTTTTATGTCTTGTGAGAGTTTTCTACACTTTAATAAGAACCGGAATGATGAGAGCTGATATATACATTTGCATTATTGAATGCCGTGATGACACATATGATTTGCTGTACAGTCCAAAACAGGAACGAAAAGGAATAACACAGCCTCTCTCGGGCCTCACTCTACATCAGGTTATCCTGGATGAGTGGAATACTGCAGACAAGCATCTTGCTCTCTCTAAGAGATTCTCTAAGCTGTATCCCTTTTCTGATGCAGCCTTGGCTCAGTGGGCTACACCTCCTCAGACTGACCCCCCTATTTCCAGACTGTCTAGATCCACTGCTTTGCCCTTGGCGGATACCATGACACTTAAGGATTTAACTGATAGGAAGCTTGAAGCTATCCTGAAGTCTACCTCCACTGCCATAGGTGCCTCCTTGAGGCCTACCTTGCCTTCTGTATGGGTCACCAGAACTATTGTTGTGTGGACTGAACAGCTTACTGACGCTGTCTGTAAAGGTGCCCCTAAGGAGGATCTTTTGGATATCTTGGCTAATGTCTGAGGCACAGAACTATGTGACTGATGCCCTCTTTGACATTGTTAGGCTTGAAGCTAAGGGGTCTGCCTTTTCTATGGCTGACAGACGTACCTTGTGGCTTAAGATTTTGTCAGCCGACCTATCATTTAAGAATTCATTAATTTATCTCCCTTTTTAGGGTACATCTCTTTTAGGCCCTGACCTGAAGAATATCATCAGTGAGGTCACTGGGGGCAAGGGTTGTTTCTTGCCTTAGGTTCCAAAACGCCATAATCTGGGGAGGAAGCAGCGCCTTTTTTGTTCCCGACAAAGCGAAATACAAAGGCCGAGTCCAGCTGGCTCTCAGGCCAGCACCCCTCACTTCACCCCCAAGCCCAGGCAGCAGGGGAGGTCCAAGCACCCCTCCAACCCCTCCGGAGCTTCTGGATCTGTCAGTGGCGGAGCCATTCCGTCTCCCTTGCTGGCTGGATCTTCTTCTACAGGGTTACCTGTGGAAGGAGTATGTTCATCGTCTAACTTTGACGGCTTGGAAGTTGAATCCTCAATATTGAAGAAGAAAGGTTTTTCTTCTGGGGTGGTGGCTACTGTGCTCAGTGCTCGCAGACCTGTTTCTTCCAAGATCTACCATTGTGTCTGGTCGACCTTTCTATCTTGGTGTGCTGACAAGGACCTATCTCAGGAATTTGATCTGCCTATGGTCCTGGCCTTTTTGCCGGACGGTGTGGATAAGGGCCTCAGTTTGAGTTCCTTTAAGGTTCAGACTTCTGCTCTCTCTGTTTTCTTTCAGAGGCGCATTTCCATCCTTCCTGATGTCAAGGTTTTCTTCCATGGTGTTGCTCATACTCATCCTGCCTTCAAGATTCCTGCTTCTCTGTGGGATCTTAACTTGGTTTTGGGCATTTTTGGCTACTTATTCCTCTACGCCTGTTGATGTGGAAAATGGCCTTTCTCCTGGCAATTGTGTCTGTCCGCTGTGTCGCGGAGTTACATGCTCTGTCCTGTAAACCACCCTATTTGGTGTTTCACAAGGACAAGGCGATGCTTCGACCTCTCAGAAGTTTCTCCTGAAGGTGGTTTGAGAGTTCCACATCAATCAGGAGATTGTGGTGCCCTCCTTCTGCCCTGACCCCACCTCTGACAAGGAGAGGGATCTCCACTTGTTAGTCGTGGTGCGTTGTCTCAAGTTCTATGTACATCGCACTGAGTCTGTCAGGCAATCTGATGCGTTTTTCGTCATTCCTGAGGGTCCTAGGGCAGGAAGACCTACATCGTTAGGCTTATGAGCTGAGGAAGAAGCCTGTCCCCTTCAGGGTCACGGCTCATTCTACACTATCTATTGGGGCCTCTTGGGCTTACAAGAATCAGTACTCTGCTGATCAGTTGTGCAAGGCTGCCACCTGGTCGTCTCTGCACACCTTTTCGAAGCACTACAGTGTTGATGTACTGGCATCGGCTTATGCCAGCTTTGGGAGGAAAATCCTGGAGGCAGTTTTGTCTGTCTAGGATTTTCTTTGGTTCTTGGTGCTTCCTTCACTTTTCAGCCCCGTTGGCTGTAGTTCAGTGTTCTCTGTAACAGTTGTGGTATTGTTACTCCTGTTCAGTGTCCGTTGACACTTCATTGTTTGTTGGGCTCTCTCTGATCTGATGGTTCGTATCTGCTCTGTTGACTTTGGGGGCCTTGCGCCTGGTCCTTGCCTTATTTCCTGCCTCTGGGAAACTCAATGTTTGGACATCCCAAAGTTACCAGTAACCTGTATTGGATGACAGAGAAAAGAGGATTTTAGTCTTACCTGTTAAATCCTTTTCTCTTAGTCCAGACAGGTTACTGGTCTCCCACCCTGTCAAGGGACCATGCTTGGCTCTCCTGTGGCAGACCGTGGGGGTCCTTCAGGGTCATGGTCACAGGAGTCTTCTTTCCCTTCTACTATCTAGTCAATAGTTAGTGTCTCAAATCTTGCTGGAGCTGGTTGGCTAGCTGCAGCCAAGGAGGGAAGGTAAGCTCCGCCCTCTTCATACAATTCTTGAATTGTTCCTGCCTACAATTAAAGGGGTGGATCGCCTACCCAAAGTTACCAGTAACCTGTATGGACTAAGAGAAAAGGATTTAAAGGGATAGTAATACTTCGTTTGAACTTTATTTTATTTTGTAGGCATTAAAAAAACATGAAGAATTATATAATTCTTATCTCTCAAACCTTTATGGTTTATGAGATATTCACAAGCAAAGTTTCCCCCTCCCGCCCCTTTTACCTAGTGTAAGCAATCTCTTCTCAGATGTGGAATGCAGTCTATAGACCAGACAGATAACAGAAGGGGACACTCTTATTCCTATGAAAACAATGAAATCCCTGCCCCCCTTGACAAGCTTTTCAGGTTTTTCCCTTATCTTAATTGAAGATTGTCCCTCTCTGCAGTCTTCCTGGGCACCTCCCTTCTGCTGTGGCTGAACAGTGTGACATCAGTAAAAGGGGCGGGAGGGGGACACTTTGTCATTGAATTACTCTGGAACTACAACTCTGACAGAATTGAAATAACACTCTCCAAAGTCCAAATACTATGATGATTAATTAGAGCTGCTTTTATTATGAAACATTACTATCCCTTTAACAGGTAAGACTAAAATCCTCTTTTCTCTGTTTGGCTAGAGAGTTAACTGCTGATACAAGGCAAATAACATATAAATAAATCTCAACTGCAATGAGAAAGACTCATAGCTAAGTAACTAATTTTGTTAAATTAAGAGTAATTTATTTGTAGTAGTGTATCTTCCCTTTAAAGAAAATCATTATCCTATAATATAAAAATCCCGATCTATGTTTATCCGTTGTAGTCATGCCCAGTAGAGACTGCCTAAATGCAGGCCCATGCAGTCATTCGCAGTAGAGACTGACCAAAAGCATATGTTTGTCCGATGCAGTCATGCACAGTAGACACTGCCCGAATGCACAGAATGCTGGGAGGTGTAGTTCTGCAGTTTTACGTACTTTGGCCCATGGACACGGGCTTTTATACTAGTTTCACAATTACCAAATACCTAGGATCCCTCACAGATGCTCTACCTCTTAACACTGGGCCATTATTGATCTTGATAGGCTTGTTAAGGTGACCACATTATCCCTTTAATTCAGAGACACTTTCATTCTACAGGACTTTACGTGAATCAGTGGAACCCTGATTTAAATGTATATGTGGTCACCTTACTTGTCATTAACTGCAGCCAGTACTAGTGGCCTTCACCCAAGAGGATTTCAATTGCTATGGCCTTTACTTACCCCAGAGGGTTCGATGAACTGACAAGGACCTTCCACCTGCTTTGACAAACCAACCCTTATAACACCTCATTCCACAAAGCAATAGCAGAAAGGGCATGGAACATTTCAGCCTGTTTCCACTTGCCCTTTTGAAGCCACTAAAACTCCTTTTGGGGTAAAACTTTTGGTTTCCCCAGCTGAGAACCTCACTGTGCTGATGTTTAGCCCCAAGACTGTTCAGTTGCTAGTCCTCTTGCAGACAGGGGCACAGTCCCCTTCGCAGAAGTGAGAAACAGTGGCCATAACACACATAGGGTTATGTAGAGTTATGGCAATGCAGTGGCACAGATTGATCCTGCATGTTCAACACAGAACATTCATTTTCACATTGTGCTGAGTTCTCTTAAGGGATGAAGTCATTGTGATGCAGAAAATTGTTACATATCGAGTTATTTATACATTTGCCACCTACTTATCTAGCAGAATATACAGAAATAAATGTAAATACAGAAATGAATGTAACATTTTTCCCATGATCCTGTTCTCAATATTTTTTTGTTTGTGACTGTGGGAAAACACAGAGAAGCAGTTCTATGAAAAGAAATACTGTAAAGCTGTTGCTGGACTACAACTACCATCATCCTCTGGAAAACAACAGCTTCTAGGGGATAATGGGAGTTGTATTCCAACAATAGCTGGAGGGCCTCATGTTGCCCAACCTTACCCTAGATACTTTTTTTGGCTTTTGACAAACCAGCAATGTGGACTGACAAACCTCGCTGATTGAAAATCTCTGGACAGCACTGCCCATGAAAGAGGGAAAGATTTTCACCTGTGTGCTAACCTACAGCTCTGGGATTTCACTGTGACTTAGAAACACCCAGTGCCCAGGGGCTTTTTAAAGGGATAGTAATACTTCGTTTTAACTTTATTTTATTTTGTAGGCATTAAAAAAACATGAAGAATGATATAAGTCTTATCTCTCAAACCTTTATGGTTTATGAGATATTCACAAGCAAAGTTCCCCTCCCCGCCCCTTTTTCCTAGTGTAAGCAATCTCTTCTCAGATGTGAGTCTGGTTGTATGACAGTACAGATAACAGAAGGGGACAATTTTCTTTGTATGAAAACAATGAAAGCCCTTCCCCCCTTGACAAGTTTTTCAGCTTTTTCCATTATCTTAATTGAAGATTGTCCCTCTCTGCAGTCTACCTGGGCATCTCCCTTCTGATCTGGTTGAACAGGGGGGGGATACTTTGTTTGTGAATATCTCTTAAACCATAAAGGTTTCAGAGATAAGACTTATATCATTCTTCATGTTTTTTTAATGCCTACAAAATAAAATAAAGTTAAAATGAAGTATTACTATCCCTTTAAAGATACAATTACCTTATTAGTTAAATACTGCAATTATTAGTTTACAAGCTTTGTGTCATTTAAAGTTTGAGCATTTTTATTTGCTAACATGTAGAGAGAACAGAAAAACAGAGTGGTGCCTATAGTGTGTTATCAGATGAACAATTAGTCACTCAGTAAGGCTAATTAAATGCACTCACAATAATAAATTGTTGATCATCAAGCATACTCTAGTAATCAGCTGGTATCACATGCAGGGTACTTTACCTGTCCTTGCTTAGGTATTGATAGTCTATTCCTTTCAGATTCCTCTTCTCGGTCCTCCGAAGGATTATCCAGGTACACTACAAACAGTAAAGTAAAATATAAGATCCAAATATTTATTAAAAGTAGGCTGACCAGACCTCACCTTTAACCGGGGACACATAGGAAATAGGCATATTTCAGGACTGCACTGAAATCAAGGCAGCCCTCCAGTATGCATTTTTCGTATGTGCCCCAGTTAAAGATTAGGTCTGATCACCCTAATTAAAGGGATAGTAATACTTCTAAATGCAGGTCCGAATCTTCTTTATTCTATTTTGAGCACGTACCTCTATATTTCAATACTAACAGTTTTGTAGTTCAAGCGCTATTGAATCCAAAAGGATCCCCCTCCCTCCCCTTTCCCCTGTGTCACTCATAACTGTTATGCTGGTCCGGATGGAGCGTGGTGAGGGACAAACTTCAGAAAGCATAAGGAAAATCCTGCCCTCCTTCTTCAAGGGGGGCTGGGTTTTCCCTTATACTTACTGTGTGAAGCTTGTCCCTCCCTGCAATCTGTCCAGTTTCACGACCGGATTCCAGATCTGATGAGAGGAGGCCAAAAGGGGCAGGAGGGGCATCATTTCGGATTCAATAGTGCTTGAATTACAAAACTGTAAGTTTTTAAATACAGTGATACGTGCTAAAAAAAGAATAAAGAAGTCGTGGACCTGCACTTTATTAAAAGTATTACTATCCCTTTAAAATCCAATGAACAACTGGAATATATCAGGCTCATTTGTAGGGCAAAATGACAACCCCTTCTTTAAAATCAACTCTTCATCTTTTGTTAAAGGGGAACATTCACTTAAAAAAATAATTTGCTCAATGGTTGTATAGGAAAAAGTGATGTTAGCGCTATTTCTGTTTTTATTTTTAGTTGCCCAACAGTGCCGATATGAAGTCTTGTAAACAGGCACTTCTGCAATGTGCGGCAAGCCTCCTCAGGACTTCCCACCTCCCTCCCAGCAGCCCCAGGGGGCACGTTCACGCTACCCTTCGGAGCTGCATTTTTCTGGCCTAACATTAAAGCAAGCTCCGTTTACCATGCTACTGACCTCAGTAGCATGTCAGTCCCTCTGACTGTTACATTTGCATCCACATCTCACCTCTCTTTGCCTCCTTATTCATGCCTGCTCTTACTGACTTCTTTATCTACTTCAAGCCTTACTATGAAACATCAGCATAAATCCTACTTGCTGTGGGGAACATGGGGGAGATTTATAAAAAAAAAAAAAAAAAAGTATTCTAGAACATATTAGAGTAAAGATTGTTATTCGGGAGTTATTGTTTCTTCAAGCACCGAGAGACGTCTATAAAGAATAGATGTTTCAAACTCAGCGTTACCCAAAGACAAAGAGAAGAAAAATTTGAAAAAAGAAATAAAGTCTAGAAAAAGAGGACAGAAAGGAGGAAAAGTGACACGAGCATGTGCGAGAGAGGAAGAGAGAGGAGAGGGTAATGGGGAGGGAAGGGGGGATGACAAGGGAAAAGGAAAGAGAAGGGTGGGGGGAGGAGAGAGAGTCCTGGACCGAAACGGATAACCCAGCTGCAACATATCCTGCAAATTAATGAGTGTCACAATACTGTCACCACAGGGACCAGATCTCATCATAGATATGGAAGCGTGAGGTGGCCGAAGAGTGCATCTTCTCCATAAGTAAATTATGAGTTATCAGATTTCTCAACGCTTCCACTGGAGGTATATACGCAGGCCAGGAGCGTCTTTGCCGCCAGTAAGATCTGTCCCATTAATACCCTCACAGGTGTTGAAATTGAGGTCGGCAAAATATGAAGAAGAGCTATCATCGAATCCATAGTTAAGGTAAAAGAAGTTGTCTCCCTAATCAAATTAAAGACCATGGACCAGAAGATTCATAACTTAGGGCATGACCACCAGATATGTTCCATTGTACCCATTCCCGAACAGCCTCTCCAGCACTGATCAGAGACTCCAACATATATCCTAGATAAACTAGAGGGGACCAAGTACCAGTGATACAGCGCCTCCCTAGAGAGTTCAATATGGTTAGTACAACGTGAAAATTTGGTAGGACACAAAATAGCAGTTTTCCATTGGGTCTCCGATATATCTCGGCCCAACTCCCTCTCCCAAGCAACCATAAAGGGAAATTTCCTCTGAATATTAGACGATATTAGGGACTCATAGCAAAGTGACAGAGTTTTGCGAACCGCCAAAGGATGGAAACACACCTTAAGGAAACCATGCAACGGTATTGCGGTACTGGACAAATCAGCAATTGAGGAGAGAGCATGTCAGAGTTGTAAATATTTATAAAAGTCCTTGACAGGAAGAGCAAATTAGGACCGCAGATCTTCAAATGTTCGAAATGAGCCGTCTTTAAACAATTGACTCAATGTTTCAATAACGGCTGCACACCAAGAGGAGTAGCTAGTGGATGGAATCACAAATTCTAGTGTCCCCGGAGGAGAGTCAATGGAAAGTCCAGCTATTGCTTTTACCCAAGTCACAAAAAACTTCCATATTGTCAAAGAAATCATAGTGGTAGATAGAAGTCCCAAGGTGTCCCACAGAGAGTTCCTTGGCGACCATAAAATGTCCTTGACCCTGTAAGGCATTGTTCTTGAATCTTCCATATCTACCCAAGACACTGTTCCTGTTGCAGCATGAAACAACAGTGTTTGTGCCATTCTGGCCGCTCTGTAATATTGTAGCAGAGAGGGAATGCCTAATCCCTCCCTTCTAACCAGGGCAACAAGCCATTTACTAGAGACCCCAGGGGACCCCGCTCCCCGTATGAAAAGCTGAAGATCAGATTGCATCTCCACCTACAACTGATGTGGCATCTGCATCGGTAAAGCCCTAAATAGATAAAGTAACTTGAGTAAGATATTCATTTTAACGACAGCTATGCGCCCAAACCAAGACAGCAGTAATTTCGACCAGGCTTGCAGGTCATTTGTAATGGAAGTCCACAGTGGACGTCAGTTTATTCGAATTAGATCCCCACAGTGTTTCGGCAGTTGAACTCCCAGATAAGATATCCTATCTGAACGCCAATCCAAGGCATAGTCTGCTTGCAAGGATTCTATAGATAGTCGACACATATTTAGAGGTAGAGCTTGAGTCTTAGACTGATTCACTTTATGGTATGACACCAAACTATATTCAGTCAATTCTCACATCAGTATCGGAAGTGAGACGGATGGCTCCGTTAAAGCAATCAAGATATCATCCGAGAATAATCCCAATTTCACCTCCTCAGATCCGAAGTGGAACCCCCTTATCGAGGCCATTTGCCTAATCCTTACTGCCGAAAGTTCTAACGCCAACACATACAGTAGAGGGGAAAGTGGGCACACTTCCCTTCATTTAATGTGCACGCAGTCCTCCTCTATCATCCACTGCCATTTCTCCCTTAATATTTCTTTCAGATTCTAAATCCAGGCTTTCTTTCTTTAAGCTGATAATCCTGCCCTTATTCTGGGTGACCTTAACTGTCAAAAGGATGACCCTCTGTCCTTGGGACCTCTTACCTTCTCAAATTGACTTCCTCTTTTGATCTCTGTCAGTGGTCTGTGTCTTGTACTCTCAAAGATGCTCACTATTTAGACCTTGTCTTTATCAGCGTCATTGAAATGTCCCACTATCAGACTATCACCTCAATTCCTTTTCTCTTTCACTCTTTTCCTTCAGCTATCACTTCCTCCACTATACTCAGGAAGACTAACCTTTACCCATCCTGTCTCTCTAAGTATTCACGTCTCCCTTCTACCCTTAACTTCAACATTTTAGAATGGCTTGTCTTCTCCCAAATAACCAAGTTCCTTGACTCCAGCAATCTTTTGGACCCTTTGCAATTTGGATTTCTGTGTGGTCGCTCTATATAGACAGCCTGCTGTAAAATTATCTCCAGGTTGCCAAGTCCAAAGGACGCTTTTTCTATTCTTCTGACTTATCCTACTTTTTATACTATTGATCATTCCCTTCTTTTCAGGTTCTTTACACTATTAATTTCTGCTTCATGGCTTTTTGCTATCTCTCAAAGTGTTCCTTTTCTGTTTCTTCTGGAAACATCTCCTCAAAGGTCCCACTGCCTGTTGGGGGTGCCTCAGGGTTCTGTTCTGGGTCCTCTGCTTTCCTCCCTGTACACCCTTTCCTTCTGTGAACATATTTATTCATTTGTCTTCACATGTCCTGTACTGATGATACCTAAATTTACATGTCTTATCCAAATCTTTCACCACAAAATCAGCTGCACATCTCAGACTGCTTCTTGGCCATTTCATCCTATGTGGCTCACTGTCATCTTAAATCTGTCAAAATCTGGACTTCATTTTCCTTCCCAGATCTGGCCCAACACTCAGTTTCTCTATCACAGCTGATGTGATTGATACCATCCATTTGACTCAGCATGCAGCCTACGGGCCATATTTAATTCTTCCATTTTTGCTTCTGTTGCAAAGGGTCTTCTGTGCAATACTGGAGCTTCTCCACTGTAGGTTCTTTATTTGGAACAAAGAAGGAGGATCAGACAGGAGGCAGGAGCAATTGGTGGCTGCTCACCAGTAGACTTGTGGAGCTAGTGAATTCGTTGCAGAGCCCAGGTTGAGATTCCCTGGAGCCACAAGTCAGTAGGCCAGTGAGGCAGATGATTTTGCTGTTGCACTGGCTGGGTTTGAAGTACCCTGTCAAATCCCCTCCAGAAATACAGTAAACACTTAGGAGGCTAGAATAGAATAACCTTTATTGATGAAACACACTGCTGTTATACACTTCCATGCGCTCTTTTCAAGATAAGAATCCAAATTAATGCTTAGGACAGTTTTATCACAGTTGACCAGTCAGGGGAAGCCCTGGGGGACCAATTTGCAACTGTTATTTAGTATGCACTCAGATTTCTCTTTTCATGCCATGCTACTAGCTATGCAAGTCTTTGAAAAGGAACTGTCCTCGTTGCAGGAGTCAGTCAACATTCCAACCATTCCTTTTTTGTTTCAGCAACTGGTGGAAGGCAGTGGCGCATATTGTATACACAAGGAGACACAGAAAAATACAACAAATTGCAACCAAGGTACATTGCAAGAAAACATGGCAGTAGGGAGTAGAATGCTGGGCCTAACCTTTATTTACTGGATTCTCTGGTTCCCTACTTGCAAAACAGTACATACACTTACATTACAATACCACACACAGTATTACATTACACTACTACCATATAACTATGGATTACAAACAACGAACCCATCAGGGTTGAGACTCACACTATGTTTAACATTTTATAGTCTTGGGGGAATGTCGCTCATATTGACCCTTGAGCTAGAGTGTGCTGCTTTTTCCTTGGTAATATCTCTCAAATCTGCCTATTCCCATCCAAGGAAATTACTAAAACTTTAATGTATGCATGCCTTCCTTCCATTTCACTACTAACTGACTTCCCATCTATCCCATATGTAATCTGTTCTCAATTCAGATGCATAAATCTTCACACGTCTTCCAAAATTGAACCTGCTCATGTTCTCCTCAGGTGTCTCACATGGATTCCTATGAAGCGGCACATTACTGGCAAAGTTCTTCTTTTTGAAGTTAATACCCTTTTCTCGGCTGACCTCTAACTGCTTACATTTCTTTCCTCATCTCCACTTGTATTACTAGCCACTTCCACTGCTCAGCACTCGACTCTGTTCCTGTTGCACCACCACTCCCACTGCTTTCTCCTGTCTCAGTCCATTTTCACTTGCCTCTCCTTTCCCTGGAACTCCATACTGTCACCCTCAGTCTTAAACCCTTTGAGTGCTAGAGGGGTATCCAGCGAATTGCAAAAGCAATGCATTGGATACATCTTTGGCACTCAACAGGTACTACCCTGAATCTTATCTTTTGGAGTTGTAGCATTATGCAACATCAGCACTGTAATTCACAGCATTTTCTTATTTGTCTGTATGACAGTCCCCCAATTATTATACTTATTGTAACATCTATTTTTTTAATTGTGGCATTCCATTTGTAACATGCTGTATAAATCGTATGGTGCCACAAAAATAAACGTATATTTATATACTGTGCATGCACTGCACTGGAGATATGTAGCAAGGGGTTAAAAGATGTTACACTGTTGTTTTTCAAGCTCTTTTCAGGCATGGCGGATCCTGCTACAAAAATAACACTGATGATTGGCTGTTTGATACCTTGTGTTATATGTGCATCAGAAGAGGGCAACATGAGGCTTTCCAGCTGTTGCTGGACTACAACTCCCATTATTCATTGAGGGTGGGAGTTGTGGTTCATCAGTACCAGGGGAGATGAAATTTTCCCACACGTGTTTTATATTGAAAAAACATTACATTTGGCCAAAAAATAGAACTCTGCTTTTGATAATTATAGGCCTTGGTATTCCTGTCTCTTCCTTTCCCTAGTGATCTCATTAAATTTCATTCTTGACCCTCATCACCCTTGTTTCTCTGCTTTGAAGGGTTAGAAGATCTCTTCTTTGTTCGAAGTTGTACCCCCCACAGCTGCAAAACTGGGCAAAAATACCACTAGACTTTGAAAATAAATGATGCTTAGAAAACTTCATGTGCAGCCAATTTTGTCAAACTAATTCTGAAATTTGGGTTGTTAAAAAAAAAAAGTGACTTAACTCTTTGCGCGCGAGAGAGGGGTTGCAATGCATTGCAATCAAAGGGCTTAAAGTATGTCATTGCCTATTTTTACATTAAATCTACTAAACTAAAAGCTTACTGTTGTCATATTTTTCATGAATCATCAAGATAAGTTTGTTTTTTTAATTGAAAATCAAAGTAAAATACATAAAATACAGCTATTCTTACAGCTAAGGCAACCAATCTTTTGACTGGACTCAGCTTGTGTGTCACAGTCCCTCCATGTGACCTGCTGAACTTCTGTTTCCCATACTGGTGGTTTGGTAGCATTTTGCAATGTGTTGGAGATCTATTTAACCCTTTCAGTGCCAGAGCACTGAAAGGGTTCACATTCAAGAGGTTTAAAGCCCCATTTAAATCAGTGGACATTTTTGTTTCTCTCCTATAGTATGTAGTTTTTGCTCCAGAATGGCTCCTCTTTTCTTTGTTCATATGACCCCACAGAACACACCCGGATGGGGTATGCACTAAGGTGAAATAAAGGTGAGATAAACTCACCTATTCCTGTATTAGCCTTTCTCAACATTAGCCCTCAGGCACCCCAACAGCTTGGCTTGTATGATCTCCGTGCTTGGTAACAGGTTTGTAAGCAGTGCCTGTGCTTAATCTGGGATATCCTTCAAATCTGACCCATTTGTGTGCCTCGGGGACCAGAGCTGAGAATCACTGCACTAAGATCTCTCCTATTGAGAAATATTAGTGCAAATGCTCCACAGAATAAAATTGAAGTTGAAGAGCTTGTCTTACCTGTTCATCTCTTCTCAGAGACTACTCTGTTTAGCCCCCCAAACTGATCCCCGCGGGTCTGGCTGTAGTTATGGGATTCAGAATTGAAGTCCATGACTGAAGCCACCAGCTATACTTGCTGCAATGCTAATTTCATAGGCAAGAACTGCTGGGACTTGATATAGTCAGTTGTTACCTATGGGAATTGTGCGCACAGACTAAACAGCTGCTGGGTTTGGTTATCTGCCTCCCATATCTGCTGTCAGGCTGTTTCACTGGGCTGTGCAAAGCAGTTCACACTAACTCAGCAGGTGGATTCCCACAGGAGCAGAGCTGCAGAAAGGGGACAGTTAGTTGATACTTCCATTTTAACCCCTTGAATTTTAGAGATGGTCTTATAGAAAAAAAGTATGTTTTAACTTCTGCTGATATACTGTACAAACTTCTAAACATTGCCTTGCCTCGAAGAACATAAAATACATTATATCTCTAAAATGGCCAAACCTACCTTTCAATGCAGGACTCTTATTTAAAACGTATGCTGTAGAGTTTTGTAGATTTTTATGCAGCAGGACTGATGGCATTTTCGTAGGTGTCTTGCATTAACGTTTTGAATACCAGATGGATGTTCGATTCATTGCAAAGAAATGCATTAGATACCTTATACTCAACTATGTCTCCAAACCCCATGGTGTAAGGCAGTGATTCTCAGCTCCAGTCCTCGAGGCACACCAACAGGTCATGTTTCAAGATATCCCTAATTAATCACAGGTGAATCAATCACAATGACTGACCCACTAATTACTCACCTGCACTTTTGGTGTGCCCCGAAGACCAGCATTGAGAAACACTGGTGTAAGGGCCCTTTTGAAGGCGTTTTCCAGTAGGAAGGACCCATGGGTAATAGGGGGTGCGTGTTAGCTTAGGTGGGTGGCTTTGATTAGGATTGTTTAGGGCTTCTGAGTAGGTAGGACCCTAGAGGAAGTGCTTTGTTTTGGGACCAGAATTCCTCCTTCCCACTCTGGGTTGTTAATGGAGCTGAGATTTGGTTAACCCTTTGAGTGCCACATGGATACGTAACACGTTGCTTTGCATTGTGTCTCATACCCCTCTGGCACTCAGAGGGTTAGTAATTTCTCTTGTCTTTTCAGATTATTGTTCATTATTAGAGAGTGTTATTTTGTATTCGGCTAATTAGCAATGTTTAGGTCAGGAAAGAGTTAGCAATACTCAGTACAGATAGGAAGTTTTATAAAAATAATAATAAAAAATAATAATAATCTTTATTTATATAGCGCCAACTTATTCCGCAGCGCTTTACAATAGGGGATAGACATACAGGGATATTAAATAGTACAAATCATATGTGGAGAACAGAAGGATCAGAGGGCCCTGCTCGTGAGAGCTTACAGTCTAGAGGAAGGTGGGTAAGACACAGAAGGTGTAAGAGCTATTGGGTGTAAGTGCCTCCTGCCACATGAGCTGCCAGTCAGTGGGTGGGAGAGAGAAGTGCTAGTGAGTGTAGTATTCCAGGGAATGGTTGGATCTTGGTGATAATATTTATGTAGGTAGTTGATAGGCTTCCCTGAAGAGGTGAGTTTTCAGGGAGCGTCTGAAGATCTGAAGGCTAGGGGAGAGTCTGATGGGGCGGGGGAGGGAATTCCAGAGCTTGGGTGCAGCACGGGAGAAGTCCTGTAGGCGGGAGTGGGAGGTTGTAATGAGAGATGTGGAGAGGAGAAGGTCCTGTGCAGAACGAAGATGGCGAGTGGGAGTGTATTTGGAAATGAGAGATGAGATATAAGGGGGTGAGGTGTTAGTAAGGGCTCTGTAGGTGAGCACTAGGATTTTGAATTTAATTCTGTGTGCTAATGGGAGCCAGTGTAGGGATTGGCAGAGGGGACTGGTGTTGGAGTAGCGGTTGGTTAGGTAGATTAGTGGTGCTGCTGAGTTCATTATGGACTGTAGTGGGGTTAGGCGGGCAAGAGGAAGGCCAGTTAGTAGTGAGTTACAGTAGTCAAGACGGGATATGATGAGTGTTTGGATTAGAATTTTAGTGGTGTCTTCATTAAGGAAGGGTCGGATTCTAGAGATGTTGCGGAGGTGGAGGTGGCATGATTTGGAGATTGACTGTATGTGAGGAATAAATTATAGGGCGGAGTCGAGTGTTACCCCCAGGCAACATGCTGTAGGGGTTGGTTTGATGATAGTGTTGTTGACAGTGAGGGTAATATCTGGAGTAGGGCTGTTAGGAGAGGGAGGGAAGATAATTAGTTCAGTTTTGTCAAGGTTAAGTTTGAGTTGATGGGAGGACATCCAGGAAGACACAGCGGACAGACAGTTAGATACCTGGGACAGGAGGGAGGGGGAGAGGTCAGGGGAGGAAAGATAGATTTGAGTGTCATCAGCGTAGAGATGATGGTGAAACCCAAAGGAGTTTATTAGTTTACCCAGGGATGCAGTGTAAATTGAGAAGAGCAAGGGGCCCAGGACCGAGCCTTGAGGCACTCCAACAGACAGTGGGAGGGGTGGGGAGGTGTAGTCAGAGTAGGACACACTGAAGGAGCGGTTGCGGAGATATGATGAAAACCAAGAGAGGGCAGTGTCACGGAGACCTAGAGAGTGGAGGGCTTGGAGGAGGAGTGGGTGATCTACTGTGTCAAAGGCAGCAGACAGGTCCAAGAGAATAAGTAGGGAGTAGTGGCCTTTTGACTTGGCAGAGAGCAAGTTATTGGCCACTTTAGTGAGGGCAGTCTCGGTGGAGTGATGAGGTCGGAATCCAGATTGCAAGGGGTCTAGCAAGGAATGGGAGCAGAGGAATTTAGTGAGCTGGCTATATGCGAGACGCTCAAGGAGTTTGTAGGCAAACGGGAGTAGGGAAATGGGCCGGTAGTTTGACAGTGAGTTTGGGTCCAGGGAGGGTTTCTTTAGAATTGGCGTGATTAGAGCATGTTTGAAAGAAGATGGGAAGGTGCCAGTTGATAGAGAAAGGTTAAATAAGTGAGTAAGGGGTGGCGTTAGTAGAGGTGAAAGTTCTTGAGTAAGTTGAGATGGGATTGGGTCAAGAGTGCATGTGGTTAGATTTGAGCGAGTGAGGAGAAGGGAAACTTCGTCCTCTGTGACTGGTGAGAAGGAGCTTAGTGAGTGTGTGTGGGGGGTGGGGGATCTAGGCTGGCTGGGTGGGAGTGGAAGTGATGAGATGTCATTTCGGATGGAGTCGATCTTGTCCTTGAAGTGAGTGGCGAGATCTTGGGCCGAGAAGTTGGTGGCAGGGGTTAGCATTGGTGGGCGTAGAAGTGACTTGAAGGTTGAGAAAAGGCGTTTTGGGTTTGAAGAAAGATTAGAGATTAGAGAGGAAAAGTATGACTGTTTGGCCAGGGATAGTGCAGAGCTATAAGAACGTAGAATGAATTTGTAGTGTATGAAGTCAGCTGTGGAGTGCGATTTCCTCCAGTGCCTTTCAGCAGTGCGTGAGCACCTTTGGAGGTATCGCGTTTGTCTTGTGTACCAGGGTTGTAGTGGGGTTGTGCGGGGATGTCGTGGAGTAGCAGGTGCAGTTGTGTCAAGGGCTTTTGTGAGAATGCTGTTGTAGAGAGTAGTAGTTTGCTCTGGGCAAGCAAGTGTGAGGATGGGGTTGAGAAGAGGTTGCAGGGAAGTAGAAAATTGTTGGAGGTCAAGCGTATGCAGATTTCTCTGCATGCTCTTGATCCCGGTGGAGGGGATGGATTTACGTGGTATGATGAGTTTTATTGTATTATGTTCTGTAAATCTATATAAATGGAAAGTTACATGCTGTACTCTTACGTCTATGCTGGACACACCATTGATCGACAATAGGTTGAAGTTCATGCTTTCTTGATTTGTAGTCTAGTCTTTTCCCTGGTTCATGGTAGCTCTTGAGTTTAGAAGACTACAACCCAGCAAAACTGGATGATAATTTCTGTCCTATGGAACATTATTTGGTTCTGTTTTAAGTATCTGGTCATTAAACTTGACAGAGTCCGAAGACTGTCAAAATAACACCTGCTGCTTTAATAAGCACATATTAAAGCAGGAGTAAGAACATGTGGCTCTCCAGCCAATGTGGACTTCAAATCTCATCATCCACAAACTGAGAAAGATACATATTAAAGAGAGACTAAATAGGGGAGATACTGAAAAGGGGACATACAGGCTGAAAGAGAACAAGAGACTTAAAAAGAGAGAGAGAGACAGACAGACAGAGACTGAAGACTGTCATGGTGGGTTGGTAAGTGCCTAGGACCAACCTTCAGGTAAATTTGTCCTGTAAGATCATGAGAGGGCAACCTTATGGCTGGCCTGATTAGTGACATTTTATAATTTTAAGAATGTTTGCATGATTCTAAATATCCCTCTCTTTCACAAGGTCTGCTGTTTATTATAAGCAAATGAAGACACTATTCAAAAAATAGATAAAACCTGACTGCTGTCTAAATAAGTTGTTGGGCATTAGACCTCTTCCTCACAGGTGACATTGTCTTAGCGACAGCCACACATGGAAAAACGCATGATTTGTGACTTGTGAGCTGCGGGGCATTTCACACAGGCAGCATGCACTGTGATTATTTGGAACTCTCAGGGTTTTGACCCATATCTCAGTGTGAAGGGCCAAATCCTCTGGATGAGACCAGTCCAGTGCCAGTGTTACCTGTTATATGAGCTGCACCAATTAACTGCTTCTTCAGTCTCTAAATTGGAGCTATTTAGACCAGAAGTGTATGGGGAGAAGTGCTGCTTGTATTGTGGGTGTTGGAGCAATTGGTTCATGTAAATGGTTCTTTAAGGACTAATTGCAGCATCTCTGAATTAGAGTAAGCAGGGATCCATCACTGAGAATATAAATATAACGGAGGGTTAATATATTCAATATCTCAGGGTCAACTCATTTTGCATGATCCCAGGTATGAGAGTGACGCAGCTAGCGGCAGCTTTCCTCAGACACAAGTACAAATCTGTAGTATGGGTTTCAGTGGAGTTGCATTTCTAGCGTTACCTCAGATTTGTAGGAAAGTATTGCTACACTGCAGCACTAAATGGCACCGACATTTCATTTACTAGAATAAAGCTGCACTGCAAAAGGCACCTGTGGGGAAGAGCCCTTGTGCTCAAAACAAGAGTGAAGTCATTCTGGAAAAACCAGCTGCTCCATACAGAAACAAAATACCCCAAATACCCAGTGATTTACATCGGACTTTTAATCTCTTGAATGCTAGAGAAGTATTCAACACATTGGGACCTCTAGCATCTAATGGGTTAAACAACCCCATGTAAAATGGGAATAATTATATGTTCTCTGTAGTGCTATTGGTTTGTCCCAGTCCCAGAATGGCTTTGCTTTTCCTTTTGTACTTAAGACCCAATTTGAATTATACAAATTAACCCTTTGAGTGTCAGAGGGATGAACCTGTTGCGTACCCCTCTGGTACTCAACTGTTAAATGCAACTTATTCTATATATATGATTTCCCTTTAAATTTGTTGTGGAAACTGTTACCCTTATGAGTGCCAGAGGGGTATCATACGTATTTCCCACAATGCATAGGACACCATTCTGGCATTGAAAGGGTTCATATATATATCCGTGAATTATTCTACATATTCTTTTATACAAGAGCGATTTATATTTTTTGCTTGAGTGGTCCTCTGAATGCTAGTAGTGTGTCCACAGAGTTGGATGTCCCCTGATACTCAAAGGGTTACATACTTGTCTTTGTTTCCTCCAGTAATACTAATATCGCTCTTTGTATTTCTAAACAGTAGTCTAAACCACCATTGGCTTTGCTTTGCATAATATCAGGGTTATAGAATTGCCTGCAACATGTTACAAACATCATTTCAGACTTGTGACTGCATAGAGGTGACTTCTTGCTGGTGTGGCTGTGTAGAGGCAGCTGAATAAGTGTTTTTTTTTTAATGAAACCGAGGCACTGCAGATCTGCTGGAGATCCTTGCTAAAGCTTCACAGATACTGCACTGCCCCCTTCCCAAGGACAACCATTCTTTAGTAGACATGACACAGGAGGATAAGAAAGGACAAGGCCAGAGCTAGAGTTTAGGGAGTGGCTGCTTGGATCGATGCATGTTTTACTGCAGCCCGAGAAGCCTCCTTTTTTCACTTGTTAGAAAAAGAAAGAGCTTTGAATTACAGGAACATGATACCATTATGTTCTTTATTAGAATACCCTTTATTGATGTTAGCCAAGGCTATTATGATACCGTAGTTTATTTAACCCCTTGGAGGCTAGAGAGGATTCCAGTGCATCCAAAGGGTTAATTCTTTTGTTAAAAAAAAAAAAAAAAGTTCAGGATGTCTGTGTGTAGATATAAAGCTGGTGAGAATAAAATGACAGTGGGTGGAGAAGAATGCTGGCAGGGATAACGTCATTGATTGGTGTTTTGTTCATGAGAATCGGAAGCAATAAATTAAATAACAGCAAACAAAACAAAAACAAAGTGCAACAAGCCCGGTGCTAATATGTACAAAATTATAAATGGTTAAAAATTGCACTCACAAGTGTATCATGGTAACCAGCATGTCACAAACTCTCTGTTTAAGTTCCTGGTAGGAAGGCCCTGAAGACACTGTCACAATCTCTCCGAGTTACTTGCTGTGCCTCCTCCTCTCGACACCACTCAGATTGACCTAGAAGAAGGGGCTGTAATTCCTTCAATAAAGTCCCAAACCAATCAAATGCATGTGTACATACTATCACTTGGAGATTGTGATTTTTTTTTCTTGTGTTTAAACTTGTTGTTGTTGGAAAGCACAGTTGTGAATAGCAGGAGCACCTGGTTATTGGAGAGGATTTTAGATCAGAGGTTCTCAGCCTGTGCCCTCAGTGGCCACTAACAGGCCAGGATTTAGGAATTTCCCTGCTAGAACACAAGTGTGTTGAACAGAGGCTCAGTCATATTGATTAACTCACCAGTGCTCTTAAAAGGAAATTCTCAAATCCTGGCCTGTTAGTAGCCACTGAGGGCACGGGTTGAGAACCACTGTTATAGATTCATTTTTCATTGATGTTACCGGGAAGAGCTTGATGTGATTGACTTTACTGTGAAAAGGTTTGGAGAGTATATAGGTATTTTATCCAGTTTTTATCATTTATTACCCACTGTATCATCAATCAAGGGGGGGATAATTGAGAGCTGGTTTGGAACATAGTAAATCAGATACCATCCTAGGTCCTTGTTGACACTGACACTCCAGTGATTAAAGGGCAAGGAAGAATTGTCATTATGGGTAACTAACCATGAGTAAAATGGGCAATGGAGATTGCCTAAGGAACATAAGTTGAAGAGTAATATTTGCAGTTGTTCATTTTTAAAGTGAGAGGTTGTGAAATATACATGCAGAATGGATGCATTTTTTACATTCAGTATGTATTTTAATAATCGTCCCTTTAAAAATGGCCAACTATAGGAGCACTAGTTAAAGGGCCAGCATTAAATGGCAACCATCTTGTAAAACTAAATTTGCTCCCATAGGAGCAGACTTAGGACCATATGCAAAATGCTAACAAACTGCACCAAAGACAACAAATAAAAATGCCCATTGATTTAAATTGCAATTTGAAACCCTGGACTGCTAGAGAGGTCTCCAATGCATTCCAAAGCAATATGTCTGGGAAGGCTCTAGCTTTCTAGGATTTAAAAGCCATGTTTAACCCCTTAGTGACCCTTGACGTACCAGGACCGTCAAGGGTAAATGTGACCGAACGACCCTTGACGGTCCTGGTACGTCAAGGGTTAAACTCTTCCATCGCGGCCGCACGGAGCGATGGAAGAGTTCAAGCCGCTTGTTACTAAGTGTCCCGGTATCGGGACACTTAGTAACAAGCGGCTGAAACATTGTTGCAACATGCGATTCGCTTCAAAAGCGAATCACATGTTGCAAAACCTGAATGACAGGGACAGTATTTGTAAATACTGTCCCTGTCAGATCTCTCTGCCTCCCTCCACCTTGCATACTGCTAAGGTGGAGAGAGACAGAGGGAGATGGTGTTCCAGTGTGCCTGTAAAAAAAAAAAGTAAAAAAAAAAGTTTAAATAAAGAAAATTAACCCTTTGATCACTGTTCTGCAGTGATCAATAAGTGCCCCCCCATCTGATCACTCTTGGAGTGATCAATTTGCTGCAGATCAGTGTTTTCTGATCTGTGGGACACCCCCCATCCCCCTTGAATTTTTTTAGATTTTTTAAAAATGTTTTAAATTTTTTTTAAATTTTTTTTTTTATTATTTTTTTTTTTTTATATAATAAAT
The DNA here is from genome assembly GCA_037306005.1 of Rhinophrynus dorsalis. Taxonomy (NCBI): domain Eukaryota; kingdom Metazoa; phylum Chordata; class Amphibia; order Anura; family Rhinophrynidae; genus Rhinophrynus; species Rhinophrynus dorsalis. The sequence goes on from CM074720.1 coordinate 100,116,976, forward strand.
ATAGTTTAGGTATTTTGGTAGGTAGTTGGGTAGGTTTAGTGTAGACGTGTGTTAGGGAAAGTTTTAGGGATAGATTTAGGTTTAGGGGAAAAAAAAACAAAAAAAACAAACAAACCCCCCCCCCCCAAAAAAAAAAAAAAAAATATAATAAGCGCAGTTTAGATAGGTAGTTCAATTGGGTTAGGTAGGTTCAGGATATACGTAGGTTAGGGTAAGTTTTAGGGTTAGATTTAGGTTTAGGGATAGCGTAAGAAAAATAAAAAACCCAAAAAACCCCAAAACCCCCCCAAAAAAAAAAAAAATATATATATATATAATAAGTGCAGTTTAGATAGGTAGTTCACTTGGGTTAGGTATGTTCAGGATATACGTAGGTTAGGGTAAGTTTTAGGGTTAGATTTAGGTTTAGGGATAGCGTAAGAAAAAAAAAAACCCAAAAAACCCCAAACCCCCCCCCAAAAAAAAATATATATAATAAGTGCAGTTTAGATAGATAGTTCACTTGGGTTAGGTAGGTTCAGGATATACGTAGGCTAGGGTAAGTTTTAGGGTTAGATTTAGGTTTAGGGATAGCGTAAGAAAAAAAAAAGCTTTTTTAGTGGGCAAAATGCAGCGCAGGTACAGCGTTGAAGAGGCATATGCCTTTTTGGCGTCTGACTCTGAGGCAACAGACACTGCGTCAGATTTTGACATAGCGCAGTTTTCAGAAAGTGAGAGCAGCTCTAGTGATGACGCTGGGCCTTCTGTCAAGAAAAGACGCACTGCCCCAAAAGCTGCTCTGGCAACTGCCCCAGCACCTGCCAAAAGAACTGCCCAAAGAACTACCAAAATACCTACCCAAAGAAATGCCCCAAGTGCTGCCCCAAGAGCTGCCCTGGCAACTGCCCCAGCACCTGCCAAAAGATCTGCCCAAAGACCTACCAAAGAAATGCCCCAAGTGCTGCCCCAAGAGCTGCCCTGGCAACTGCCCCAGCACCTGCCAAAAGATCTGCCCAAAGACCTGCCCAAAGAAATGCCCCAACACCTGCCACTCCGGATCCTAATGAATGGGTATCAATTTATGCCCACAAATCTCAGAATTCACAGGCAACCCAGGGATTCAAACTGATGTGGAAGGATTTATCCATGATCATTTTTTTGATTTGTTTTTGGGGGAAGACATTTTAGGTGAAATTGTTTCCCAAACCAATTTGTATGCAGCCCACTATACTGCCGCCAACCCTAAGTGTGAAAAACGCTGTTTTTTTTTTTTTTTTTTTTACGTCATGGTTTACGAGGGATTGGTGGTAAAATGGCTGTGTATAAAATTGGAAAACACACCTAAAACGAGAGCCTGGGGTGTCTACTTTCCAAAAATATACACTTTTGGGGGGAAATCTTAAAAAAAGAGCACTGTTACACAGCCCCAAATGAGACATGGCACCAGTAACGCAAGCTGTGAAGATTCAAAGTGTGAACCTGGAAACGCGCATGTTCCAATTTGGCCCCCGTAGCTCCCCCAAACCATGAGAAAGCTATGTATATGGGGTATTGCCGTACTCAGAAGAAGGAGCTGAACACTATTCAATTCAGTTTATAAAATCTTCACTTATTCTGTGCTTGAAATTCACATCAACATTGAAGGCAAAGTGTGAAAAACGCTGTTTTTTTACTTACGTCAAGTTTATGAGAAAGTGGTGGTAAAATGGCCGTGTAAAAAATTTGAAAACACACCTAAAATGAAAGCTGGGGGTGTCTACATTCTAAAAATATACACTTTTGGGGGGAAATTCTAAAGTGCAGCACTGGAACGTAGCCCAAAATGAGTAATGGCATCAGTTAACCAAGATGTGAAAATTCAATATTTGTTCAAAATTGGGCCCCGTAGCTCCCCCAAACCTTGAGAAACCTATGCATATGGGGTATTGCCGTACTCAGAAGAAGGAGCTGAACACTAAACAATGCATTTTTAAAAATCTTCACCTATCATGTGCTTGAAATTCACATCAACATTGAAGTGCAAGTGTGAAAAACGCTGTTTTTTTAACTTACGTCAAGATTTACGAGGGATTGGTGGTAAAATGGCTGCGTAAAAAAATTGAAAACATACATAAAATGAAAGCCTGGGGTGTCTACTTTCCAAAAATATATACTTTTGGGGGGAAATCTTAGAGTGGAGCACTGTTACACAGCCCCAAATGACACATGGCACCAGTGATGCAAGCTGTGAAAATTCAAAGTGTGAAACTGGAAACGCGCATGTTCCAATTTGGGCCCCGTAGCTCTCCCAAACCTTGAGAAACCTATGCATATGGGGTATTGCCGTACTCAGAAGAAGGAGCTGAACACTAAACAATGCATTTTTAAAAATCTTCACCTATCATGTGCTTGAAATTCACATCAACATTGAAGTGCAAGTGTGAAAAACTCTGTTTTTTTAACTTACGTCAAGATTTACGAGCGATTGGTGGTAAAATGGCTGCGTAAAAAAATTGAAAACATACATAAAATGAAAGCCTGGGGTGTCTACTTTCCAAAAATATATACTTTTGGGGGGAAATCTTAGAGTGGAGCACTGTTACACAGCCCCAAATGACACATGGCACCAGTGATGCAAGCTGTGAAAATTCAAAGTGTGAAACTGGAAACGCGCATGTTCCAATTTGGGCCCCGTAGCTCTCCCAAACCTTGAGAAACCTATGCATATGGGGTATTGCCGTACTCAGAAGAAGGAGCTGAACACTAAACAATGCATTTTTAAAAATCTTCACCTATCATGTGCTTGAAATTCACATCAACATTGAAGTGCAAGTGTGAAAAACGCTGTTTTTTTAACTTACGTCAAGATTTACGAGCGATTGGTGGTAAAATGGCTGCGTAAAAAAATTGAAAACATACATAAAATGAAAGCCTGGGGTGTCTACTTTCCAAAAATATATACTTTTGGGGGGAAATCTTAGAGTGGAGCACTGTTACACAGCCCCAAATGAGACATGGCACCAGTGATGCAAGCTGTGAAAATTCAAAGTGTGAAACCGGAAACGCGCATGTTCCAATTTGGGCCCCGTAGCTCTCCCAAACCTTGAGAAACCTATGCATATGGGGTATTGCCGTACTCAGAAGAAGGAGCTGAACACTAAACAATGCATTTTTAAAAATCTTCACCTATCATGTGCTTGAAATTCACATCAACATTGAAGTGCAAGTGTGAAAAACGCTGTTTTTTTAACTTACGTCAAGATTTACGAGCGATTGGTGGTAAAATGGCTGCGTAAAAAAATTGAAAACATACATAAAATGAAAGCCTGGGGTGTCTACTTTCCAAAAATATATACTTTTGGGGGGAAATCTTAGAGTGGAGCACTGTTACACAGCCCCAAATGAGACATGGCACCAGTGATGCAAGCTGTGAAAATTCAAAGTGTGAAACTGGAAACGCGCATGTTCCAATTTGGGCCCCGTAGCTCTCCCAAACCTTGAGAAACCTATGCATATGGGGTATTGCCGTACTCAGAAGAAGGAGCTGAACACTAAACAATGCATTTTTAAAAATCTTCACCTATCATGTGCTTGATATCAACAGTAGTATTGAAATGTAAGTGTGAAAACTGCAAAAAAACAAAATATTACCACAATTTTGAAATTTTTTTCTGGAAAAATAGCTGCATGAAAAACTCCAAAATTCTCCTGATTATTTACCTTATGTTGTGTAGTTTTCAGAAACATATACCTTTGTGGGACATTTTTGGTTCTGGCACCGTCAGCTAAGCTATGATGCTCACATGCCAATTGTTGAGAAATTACAAGTTGGAAATAATGGCATCCATCTTGTAATATTTACCTTGTAAATGTGAGGAAGTGATTGAAATACTAGGCATATGGGGTATTCTTATATTCAGGAGAAGCAAATGAATGTATTTAGGGGTATTTTTTTGTCATAAACTAATTGTATGCAAATCCTGACACGAAAATATAAGCAAAATGTTGTTTTTTTTCAATTTTTTTCCTCTTTTTTTCTATTTTAATCAAATTAAACAATGAGGTATTCATATAATTGTGGTATCAAAAGAAAGCCCTACTTGTGCTTAAAAAAACAGTATATAATTTATGTGGGTGCACAAAAGGAATTAAAGAGAAAATATGGTTAAACAAAGACATAGTCAAAAAAGTCAAAATTGCTCCAGTCCTTAAGTCAAATCAAACTCAGATTTTCCCGGTCCTTAAGGGGTTAAATCAGTGGGATTTCTACATTTCTTATTGTAGTGCAGTTTATCACGGAATTGCGCCACAAATGATCCTTAGTAATTTGCCCAGTGCAGCCCCTCCATGACCATTATGAAGGTCATAAAAGGGACTACTGTCAGGGCCAGATTTCCCATTAGGCAGAAGAAGCAACTGCCTAGAGCTCCAAATTTTTAGGGGCTTTGCTGGCCGCACCCACGTTCTGAATTGTGTGTGTGGCTAGAGCTATCCGGATGTACCTGCATCAGTTTTATACCCCTTTAGGTGCTTTTAACCACTTTGATGCTAGAGATGTCTCCAAAAAGCATTGGAAAGTAATTAACTGGAGATCTCTGTAGTAAAGCGTTGCATTTTTGTCCTTTCTTCTTATTGGCCAAGGGTATTTTTGTGCCAGGAAATAGTGGATGGGACTGAGGGTGGGGTCATGTGGGCATGGGTGTAGATAAGGGCATCTAGATTGCCTTGCCTATGGGAGCCTGGGATGTAAATTCAGTCCTGACTATTGTCACAGTTTTGGTAGCTGAAATTAACCGATGCAAGCCAAAGACTACTTATTGTCTTGGGTTTCACTTGTGGCTGTGCTGTCTATATAGTGAACTGGATAAGGTTTAGCAGCCTCTTTTGGCTCCTGATTAAGCTGTAAGAAGCTACAGCCAAGCTAAACAGTGAAGCCTCTGGCTAATCAACAATTCTGTTCCCATGGAGCAGATTTTAAGTAGGTTAAGATGGAACTGAAACTGTAATAAATAGGTGAATTTGAAAGAGCTGTCAAAAGCACCTATATTTATGTTAGTAATTTTTTTTATTTAAAACACTAGTTTATGACATTTTAGTACATTTTAATATTTAACACCACTCTCCCTCCTACTTTCTAGTCCCTGCTAGCCAGCACTAGCACATGTGCCAAAACTGACAAATAGCTCATAAACTATTGAATAAAATGGCTAATGTAAATAGAGGTGATTCTGAAAGATCTTTTAAAATAATCTATTTACTGGGTGGGGGGTATCCCAAGGATTGGCTTCTAGAAGTTCTGTATGGCTACTAAATGTATTATATTTATGTCCAACCTGCCTAATTGTTACAAGAAAATGATAGTTTGCTTAAAACCCTATAAGTGCCAGAGAGTTATCCAATACAGTGCATTGAATACCTCTCTGGCATTCAGAGAGTTAAAATGTGCATGTATTTTATTAAATACCAAGTATAAACCAATGAGGGTATGTTTTGAAAATGTTCACTTTAAAGCAATGCATTGGCAGTCAAATAACTCCTGTGTATTCAATGTACCATCACACAGAAGGATTAAGGTAAAGGTAAAATTGACTGCTTTCTGCAGACAGTTACAGTGATGGTCAGTGTGCTTTTCAGTTGTGTTCAATCACTTGGCATCATCAATTTGTGCTTTAATGATAGCTGCAGCATTGTAAGCTACATGGGGTGGACTTGTAACAGAACTGCATACAGTTAGTATACTGCTCAATGTTCTGATTTGTTGTGGCAGCACAATACTCAGAAATAAGCCTGATTTCAACATGGTCTTTCTACTTAGATACTGCAGGAGAATAGTAGAGTGATAATGATACCATCATTGGATAACTGAGTGGCTCTAGGATACAAGCTTTCAAGACAACTAGATCTCTTCTTCAGGCATATTAGAGCATTCTTATTATGTCTGAAGAAGATATCTAGCTCAAAAGCTTGTATCCTAAAGCCTCTCAGTTGTCCAATAATGGTATCATGTTTAGTCTACTAGTCTCCTGCATTTCTATGGCTAACACAGTACCACACTTTACCCTTAATTTAGATAATATAGATATCAATACACCTGTTGTTTAGAGATGTAGAGATCTAGCCCTTAACTCATGACATTTCACTCTATAGTTAAACCACAGTAGCAAAATTATTTATGAGACTATTTGTTCCAGATTAGTTCATTATTTTCAGCCAATAGTATTTCAGCTTGGAGCTCATCTGCTTCTGTTGGGTCACCTTCCCTCAGTTGTTGGACTACAACTTCCATGAAATAAACGAACCCAGCCAACATCTGGCTGAACATTATAGGTGTTGTAGTTCAAAAGCAGAGAGAGACACAGTTTCCCTACCCTGGACTTAATAATTAATGAACTTTCAAATAGGCATAATTTTACTATCAACACTGTCAATGTGTGAGCGCAAGCTGTAGACTTACTGGTTGTACTCATAATATTAATAAAATATAAATGTAGCAATAAAAAAGTCCAATTCTGTTGAATTTTATTACTGCTCTTGTTTTTTTTTTATATTGAACTGAGTCCCGCCTGAGAGTCTCCATCTTGCACATTAGTGTTGCAATCCATATCTTTAGAAATTATTGGCTTGATCCCAGCATTAGGAGACTTTAGAGCTGGTACTTTGTTTTGAGTTTCTGAACACTTGCTTAGTGATACAATTCAGCCTTTTGGTAGGGATAGTTTATTTGACTATAAAAGTATCTGCACTAGAAGTAATGGGTTCATAATTAATTCCATCTCCACAAAACAATTATCACTCCGTAATTGCTGTATGAGAGTTATAGTCTCAGAAAGAGCCAAACGCTGTCTACTCCATTCTAAAGTATTGCTGTCACAAGAAGCATTACATTATACTAAGGTGTTTCATTTGGAATGTTTGTCATGAAAGACTAATTTTCTAATTAGATCATAGGACTGAGGGCTTTGAAACACAGTATACAAATCCAGTAGTTTTGCAAACATTTAAAATGTTGTCTATGATTACACACATCCCAACATTTCACATGGCCAAAGAGGGACACTTTTGTTTTAGGTGGTGATACTGGGGTGTGACTGGTGGTGATATACACTTATGTACACATCAACGTGGGAAAGAGAGAGGGTGGGAAAGAGTGATTTGGGTTTCAAAGAGACACTGTCCCTCCTAACTTTCCTAGTTTAACAGTAACTTGATCTAAAGTTTACCCTTCCTGCCCCTTTTAGCTATGTCAGCTATCTGTCAAGACTTAGATTCTGGTCTGCGGACCAGTCAGCTCGTCTGGAGAGCTGAGATAGCAGTGCCTACAAAGAAAATCTTCATGACAACGGTCTACAAAGTGGGCACTGTTTGAGGCAGTACACCGTGGTCATGAATATTTTCTTTGTATGCAATACTATTTTGGTCTCCAGACGATCCATCCCGTCCACAGAACAGAATCCAAGTCTTGACAGATAGCTGACGTAGCTAAAAGGGACAGGAAGGGTAAACTTTAGATCAAAATTACTGTTAAACTAGGAAAGTTATTGAAAAAAATACATAGATGCCTTGTTTTTTATTTATGTAATGCCTACTGTATTATAGCTTACATAAAGGAAGTATTACTATCCCTTTAAACCCAGAGTTAATAAACCTGTTGCTTTGTAGCAAAGCTTTGGATACTTCTCTGTCATCCAAGGGGTTAACTTTGTGCTTAGTTCTTTCATGTTCCAGAATGGACAGGAAAAGAAAAGATTACTTCTGGGTTCTCAGTCATTATGTAGACTGTCTAAATGGAAAGTTCTGATACTGAAATCAAATTCAGTGACCTGATCATTTAGTACAAATCCACATGATGAATTCTACTCCACTGGCTTGTGTACTAACACTTTAAGTTAATCTTTTACGCATATTGCTCTATTCAAAATATTTCATAAATATCAACTTTTTGTTACTTCCTTTGTTAGTTGTCTCTCAGACTAGAGGGTCTTGCTTGGCCAGCGAATTTAACCCTTTCAGTGCCAGAGGGGTACGTAATGCATTGCGATGCGTTCTGTACCCCTCTGGCACTCAAAGGGTTAAAAAATATATATAATTAATATATATTATATATATATATATATATATATATATAATATATATATATATATATATTTCAAAGTGCATTTTGAAATGTTCACCACTCTAACAAATACCTGTAAACTTTCTGGATTTGCTCTGGATATTCCAGTATTTAATGTACAGTACTAGGTCTATGGGGATTAAAGAAGTAACACCTCCTAATATTAACCCCTTAAAGACCCATGATGTGCCAGGACTGTCATGGGTAGATTTGCCTTAAGGACCCATAACAGTCCTGGCACGTCATGGGTTAAATGATAGCAGCGCGCCTCCGTGCACCTAGGAGACACCTAGTGGAAAGAAAAAATTCAGCAGCTGAGGGTATTAACGCCTTCACTGCTGTGTTGGAGGCTGGCTAAAATGCAGGTCCATTTTTGACCTGCTAAAATCAACTTTTTTTTTTTTTTTTTAAGACACAACACTTTTTTTTTTTTTAATTTTATTTAAAAAAACCCATGTCCATAACAAATATTGGAAGTGTAATTGTTGCGGAGTCATGTAATACATTTATATACACCGCCAAATTTCATCAATAAAAAAGTGGGAAAATAGGGTGGGAAAAAGGGACATGGGGTTTTTCACCTGGGGGACAGTGCCCACTTAAAACTGCCCATTTTGTAGGTGTGAGTGACCAGTCATACCTTTCATGCAGTGTCCATAAAAATTTAACCCATTGTGCCCAAATGATCCCAACAGAAAAAAAATGGCATTTTTTAAATTTTTTTACCGTTTTCTTTAATTTTACTAAAATAAATGGTGGGCTATCCATATAAGTGTGGTATCAAAAGAAAGTCCTATTTGTGCTTAAAAAAACGGTGTATAATTTTCATGGGTAAAATACAGTACTTAGAGGGAAAACACTGTTGAACAAACACATAGTCAAAAATGTCAGAATTGCTCCGGTCGTTAAGTGAAATTGACCTTAGATTTTCCCGGTCCGTAAGGGGTTAATCACTAATGTAGTCTGCACTGATACTGCACCGCATACCAAAAGAAAACCAGATCCCACAGTCTGGAAAAATATTTAATCAACAAAATGCTTTGTGTGCCACTCTGGCACTCACAGGGTTAAGCTGCTTTAGAGTGAAAGTACTGTCAGGTATATTTATCAAACTAGAAGTATGGCAATTATGGTGAAAAATAACTACCATATTTATCAATAAAATAAAACATTAATTTTTTTTTTCTTTTATAAAAAAAGATGTTATTTTATTCCACAAATTGACCCTTTTTTGCCTTAATAAACACATGAGGAATTTTAAGAAGAAGTATTAGTGGTTCCCTCTGTAGCATTGTGGCCAGCCTGTGGCTCATAAGATGTTGCTGGACTACAGCTCCCATCATCTTGCTTTCTGAGGATGCGGATATGTACTATACTATGGCAGCTGGAAGGCCACAGGTTGCACACCCCTCTTATAAAATATATTAAAAAATAGGTAATGAGGTAATAGGTTGTAGTTTCCCCTTTAAACTCAGAGCATTTATTTTAATTTATATACAAATTATAGGGTGTAGGAAGTTTGTGTGAATAAAAAAAGGAAATAATTGTTTAGAAAGCAAAAACACACATATTTGTTTTAAATCCAAGAGTCATTTTAGACAAGAAGCAAATTGTTAAATCTCACAACAGTGTACATTTCTAAGATTCATGCTTTAGCAATATTGAATGTGTGTGTGTGTATGTGCGTGTGTATATGTGTGTGTATGTGTGTGCGCGTGCGTGTGTATGTATGTGTGTGTATATGTGTGTGTATGTGTGTGCGCGTGTGTGTATGTGTGTGTGCGTGTGCGCACATGTGTGTATATGTGCGTGTGTGTGCATGTGTGTGCATGTATGTGTGTGTGTGCGGATGCGTGTATGTGTGTGTGTAGGTGTGTATATGTGTGTTTGTGTGTGTGGGTGCACAGATTAACATCCAGTTGAACTGGCTAATCCTTTGGGAGGCTCAAGTGAGTGAAGCTTATGTCAGTGTATTGAGTTTACCCATAACCTCCAGATGTTTACGCAGTGGAGAAGACTTAAATATTTAATATAAGAAAATGCCAAGCTGCTAACTCAACACTACTCAAATATTGACACTTTTTTTTTTATCTTTACCCCGTCAAAAGTAAACTCTCCTCAAATGTTCAAAAATCTTAATGCATGCCACCCTGTGGCATCTGGGATTTCATTTTTCCTTTTATTAACCCCTTGGATGCTGAGAAGGTCTCTGCTTTCGAGATCTGTCTAGCATCTGAGAGGTTAATATAGTTCAGTTGGTCACATTTCCAAGAACTGGGAGCAGCAACAGATGAATCTGGTGAGTTACTGCAGCACATCCATTTTACATTATACCTTAGTTGCTAAAATAACATTGTCACCCACGGGTGGAATGTGGTCCTGTCCTCAGTTATTTTTCACGTTCACAATCTAATTGTTAAGTGTTGCTCAGGAGAAGGATTGCCCTAAAAGGAGGCACCAGATAGGGGAAAGCTTGACAGGCAGCAGTAAAATACAGGAATGTTTATCTTGTACAGTTCTAGTAAAACGTTTCTGTAACTCAAACAGCGGTAGAGAGGCTGCTGAGAGGGGGAATAGGAATGAGAGATAAAGATTGAATAACTAATCTGATTCTACTGCAGAGTTCTCTATTTGGCCAATGAATATTCTGTGCAGACTGAAGCCAGAGTGATTTAAATTTGACTTCTGGGAACTCAGGTTTCCATAGTGAAATTAAAGGATAGCGTTTGTGAACCAAATGATCCTATTATAAGCTGTAAGATTTTTTTTTTACTTAGGCCAAAATTTACTAAGTAGCCATAAAGCTAATTTCATGTCACTAACCTCCAAAACAGCAGCATAAGATTATTTTATTTATTTAGATTGGTAATAGGCTTGAGAAAGGGCCAGTTGGATTCAAAACAAAACTTTATGAGTAAAAGCCTGGGAGAGAACCAGTTGGATATAAAACATTACCAGTATAGGCTTGAGAAAGGACCTGCTGAGTTTGAAAGGTTATCTGGTATAGGCTTGACTGATTGGATCTGAAATGATGCCTGGTTGACTGGGTTGTGGTTTACATTAATGTCACCACTGGATATTAAATCGTGGCATGCTGTGGATATTCTTTGTTAAAATATGAATAAGATAATAACATGTATAGAAAAATGAATGGGGTACTCTTCATAAAATTGGTAAACTGGAAATATGACTTTCTCTGTCGTCCAATACAGGTTACTGGTAACTTTGGGTAGGCGATAAGCCCCTTTAAGTAGGCAGGACAAATTCTAGAAGTGAATGCAGGGGGTGGAGCCTACCTTCCCTCCTTGGCTGCAGCTAGCCAATCAGCTCCAGTAAGATTTGTTCCTTGGTAAAGATACAGGAAAGAGAACAGTTCTGCTATAGTTTTAGCTAATTTTTTTATTTTTCTGTTTGATATGGAATACCACCATTAGGCGGATTACCATCACTGACAATGCCCTTAGATGTGGCTTGCTCAGTATACAGGTGCTCTTTGTTGACCTTAAGCCCTGGTGGGGAAATCTTGGGTTCCAGTTCTTTCCTCAGGAGTTGCCCACTGAGGCTTCTTCTTACTACATGGTAATCTGAAGACAGAAGATCTGCAGGAAAGGTGAGCAACCCTTTGAGTGCTGCAGATCCTCATGTCCAACAGTGCCCCTCCGCACAGGGGTTTTCCTTTGGAGCTCTTATCGCACACTCCTGCACTCAATGGGTTTATCTGTATGTCTGTTGGGTGTTTTGGAGCAAGTTTCTGTGGTAACTTAACCCTTTAGCTTCTGGTTTTGCATCTTTTGGGGGTTTATTGTCACTTTCCCTACTGGGTTCAGTGTTTTTTGGGTCTGCTAACATGTTCTAGTGATGTTTCATGTAATTTTAATTCACAGTTTCAACTTTGCAAAATTTTGCACGCTTTTACCACATAGACACCATTGCTCCATTCACTTCTATGGGACTGTACAGTTTGGGACATATCTCTGCAATCGCTCAACGTAGCTCGTGGTTCATTTTAATTGTCTGCTCTTGCTCTGTCATCTGGTTAACATTTTATGTTTGTTAGGGGGCTCAGGGTGCTTCAGGCAATGTTGGGGTACATTTTCTGGGAAAACTACATTTCCCATGAGTGCTTGCTTTGCCCGCTTGTTTCTAATTGGCTCCCACCATGGCAGCCATTTTGTGCCTTTTCCTGAACAAGTATCCTACGCAGGGCTTGGACTTTTCTTCTCTCCTCTGCAGATTAACCCTTCGCCTGCCAGATAAGTGCATTTTAGCGATTTCTGGGGTGAAATTTTAATCTTACAAACTGTATTTGGATGATTCCTTATACTTTAAACGTTTTGACACTGTGAGAATGTCTAATCCGTTAGAACTTGGGGCCAGGCCTAAGACTAAGGACTCTGGGGTCTCTGTGTCCCCTATTGCGCATTGCTTCTCATGTCATTCAGGATTACCTAGAGAATTCTCAGGTCATTTATGTCCAGCATGTTCTGATGTCCCTGAGTCTCTCCCAGGGACCTTCAGCCACGCATTAGAGCCAGTTTGGGTGCAAGAGTTCAATGCTGCTACTAGAGACCTCCGGTCTACATTGCAACTCTTTCCATCCCAGTTACAGGGGGTCTTCCACTCCTGACAGTCCCCTTCTTCTGAAACCGCAGGGAGTACCTGACATCAGATTCCTCTGAGGAGGAACTGTTAGTGGATTCGGATCTAGAGGAATGTTCTGCTGTTGGCTTCTCTCAGTTTTTTTGGGGACCCCTTTGAGGCTGATCCTGACCCCTCGGCTGAGGGCTTGATCAGAGCCGTCTTAACTACACTAAACATTACCTTAGTTCAGGAGGTTTCTTCGGATCCCTCTGATGTATTTCAGGAGCCTAAAAGGCCCTCTACTTGTTTTCCACCTAACCCCACTCTTGACCGCCTTGTGTCTGATGAGTGGAAGTCTCCGGACAGGAAACCTTCTGTTTCCAAGAAATTTGCAAAGTTATACCCCTTCTCTGAGGCGGCGCTTGCTCAGTGGGTTCATCCACCCAAAGTGGATGCTCCTGTCTCCAGGCTACCTAAGTCCATTGCCATGCCAGTTTCTGATGCTTCTGCTCTGAAAGACTGACAAGAAACTTGAGGTCTCCCTCAAGTCCATTTTTGCCACTACTGGTACTGCCATGTGTTCAGCGTTCACTGCGGCATGGGTGAACCGGGCCATTGCGGTCTGGACTGAACAGCTCACCCTGGCTGTCCGTCAGGGTGCTCCTACTTTGGATTTGTTGCGGCTTCTTGCCAACATTTCTGAGGCCCAGCACTATGTTTCTGCTGCTTTATTTGATGCCATCCGTTTGGTGGCAAGGGTTTCCACCATGTCTGTGGTTGCTAGACGAGCTCTTTGGCTCAAGATCTGGTCTGCTGACACTGCTTCCAAAAAAGCTTTGCTCTCATTAGCTTTTCAAGGCACCTCTTTGTTTGGGCCAGATCTTAAGGGTCTGATTAGTGAGGCCACAGGGGGCAAGAGTACCCTTCCGCCTATGGTCCCCAGGAAGAAGACGCCCCTCAAACGTAATCGGCTTTTCTGTTCCTTACAGACTGAGACACATCCGGTGAAACAGATGGTTCCCTTCAGCTCTGCATTCCTCCTCCAAGCCCAAACAGCAATGGATGCCCAAGGTCTCCTCCAAGTCTAAGGCTTCCAAGCCTTCTTCGGCATGACTCACTGAACCCAGGTCCCCACTTGGCTGTGGGTGGCTGTCTGCGTCACTACTGCAGTGTCTGGGAGGATTCACTGGTGGACCCGTGGGTTTTACAGGTGGTGGCGGAAGGGTACAGGATCCCTTTCGCCTCTCTTCCTCCCTTTCGGTTTTTCCCCTCTCATATGCCCTAGGGCATAGAGAACTCCGTCTGTTCAATGGCTCTATCGAGGGCCTTCAGGACAAGGATGCTTTGGAACCTGTTCCAATTCAGGACAGAGGTATGAGTTTTTACTCAACCCTCTTTGTGGTCTCCAAGAAGGATGGCGGCTGTTGTCCCATTTTGGCTTTGAAGGATCTCAATTCCTCTGTGATCAAGACTCATTATCACCAGGAGTCCCTAAGGACGGTGATTGCTGCTATGTCCCTGGGGGAATTCCTTGCCTCTCTGGATCTTCAGGACGCGTATCTACACATCGCCATTCATCCAGAGAGTCAGCAGTATCTCAGATTTGCCTGCGACCAAGGGAACTTTGTTTTCAGCTCTTCCCTTTGGTGTGAATACAGCTCCTCAAGTCTTCAACCGTGTCCTGGGAGCTTTAGTATCCATCCTCCATCGGGACAACATCAGAGTTACTCCATACATAGACGACCTGCTTCTGAAAGCCCCTTCTGCGGAACATCTTCATCAGCAGGTTCAAGACTGCATTCATGCTCTCACCCATCACGGGTGGATCATCAACATGGACAGGTCAGATCTTGTGCCATCCCAGTGTGTAGTCTTCCTGGGCCTTCTCTTTGACACTCAGCAGAGCATGGTGTTTCTCACGGACGAGGTGGCTCACCAGATCGTCCACAGGGTTTCTGCTGTTCTGGCTCACGATCAAGTTCCAGCCAAGAAGCTGTCCTCTCTAGTGGGGAAATTCATCTCCACCACAGAAGCGGTCCCATTTGCCATGGCTCACACCAGGGAACTCCAGAGGTTTGTGATCCAGGTGTTCATGACTCAGCCGGACCTTCTGAAGATGTTAGTATCCCTCCCTCTTCATGTGGAACTGAGTTTGTCGTGGTGGCTCGACCTCTCCAGTCTGCTGAAGGGCAAGTCCTTCCTGGTATCCTTCTGGACCACGGTGATAACGGATTACAGCCACTACAGCTGGGGAACGTTCCTGGGTCACCTGAGTGCTCAGGGTTGGTGGTCTCCGGAGGAATCTCTCCTTCCCATCAACGTGTTGGTGCTTCGGGCGATATTTCATGCACTTCGCCATTGGACACCCCAGCTGGAAGAATGCCCAGTCCATGTCTAGTCCGAAAACACCACAGCCCTGGCTTACATCAACAAGCAGGGTGAAACAAGAAGTCTCGCCGCTTGGTTAGAGGTCAAGGCTATTTTGTCCTGGGCAGAAGAACATGTTCCTGCCATATCCGCAGTGCGGAGAGTGGGTACTGCACCCGGAGGTGTTCACCCTCATTGTTCAGAAGTGGGGTCTTCCTTGCATTGACCTGATGGCAACAAGACACAACAGGAAGGTTCCAGTGTTCTGCTCTTGATGGAAGGATCCTCTAACTCTAGTGGTGGACACCATATCCATTCCTTGATTACTTCCTCTGGCTTACATCTTTCCTCCCCTCCCCATGTTGCACAGGGTGTTACGGAAATTGAGACTGGAGCACTGTCCAGTCACTGTGATTGCTCCGTACTGGCCTCGACCGGCTTGGTTTTCGGAGCTTTTGGATCTGTCAGTGACGGGGCCATTCCAGCTCCCTTGCCTTCCAGATCTTCTTATACAGGGTTACCTGTGGAAGGAGGATGTTCATTGTCTAACTTTGATGGCTTGGAAATTGAATCCTCAATACTGAAGAAGAAATGTTTTTCTCTGTCGTCCAATACAGGTTACTGGTAACTTTGGGTAGGCGATCCGCCCCTATAATTGTAGGCAGGAACAATTCTAGAATTGTATGCAGTTGGTGGAACCTGTCTTCTCTCCTTGGCTGCAGCTAGCCAACCAGCTCCAAAAAGATTTGTTCCTTGGTGAAGACAACACAGGCAAGAGAACAGTTCTGGTATAGCTTTAGAAGTGTTTTATTTTTCTGTTCGAAATGGAATACCACCATTAGGAGGATTACCATAACTGACAATGCCCTTAGATGTGGCTAGCTCAGTGAACAGGTGCTTTTTGTTGACCTTAAACCCTGGAGGGAAAATCTTGGCTAAAAGTTCTCTCCTTTGCTGATTAACTCTTCGCCTGCCAAGTAAGTCTAAATTAGCGAGTTCTGGGGTGAAACTTTAATCCTACACACTGTGATTTATTATACTGTAAGGTTATTGACACTGTGAAAATGTCTATACCACTGGAGCTTGGGGCCAGACCAAAGACTAAGGATGCTGGGGTCTCTGTATCCCCTATTGCGCATTGCTCTTCCTGTCATTCAGGGTTACCCAGAGAATTCTCAGGTCATTTAAGCGCACAAATAATCACTCATTCTCGTCCTGCCTTCAAGAATCCTGCTCCTCCGTGGGATCTTAATTTAGTTTTGGGCGTTCATCAGCGCCCTCCATTTGAGTCTTTAGCTACTATTCCTCTGTGCCTGTTGACGCGGAAAATGGCCTTTCTCCTGGCAATTGTGTCTGTCCGCCATGTCGCGGAGTTACTTTCTGTCCTGTAAACCACCCTATTTGGTGTTTCACAAGGACAAGGCGGTGCTTCGCACCTCTCAGGAGTTCCTCCCCAAGGTGGTTTCGGAGTTCCACATCAATCAGGAGATTATGGTGACCTCTTTCTACCCTGGCCCCACCTCTGACAAGGAGAGGGATCTCCACTTGTTAGATGTTGTGCGTTGTCTCAAGTTTTAGGCACATCGCACTGAGTCTATCAGGCATTCTGACGCGTTGTTCGTCATTCCTGAGGGTCCTAGGGCAGGAAGACCTGCATCCAAAGTGACTATTGCTTCTTGGATCAAGTCCACTATTTGTAAGGCTTATGAGCTGAGGAAGAAGCCTGTCCCTTTAAGGGTCACAGCTCATTCTACACGATCTATTGGGGCCTCTTGGGCTTACAAGAATCAGTCTTCTGCTGATCAGTTGTGCAAGGCTGCCACCTGGTCATCTGTGCTCACCTTTTCGAAGCACTACCGTGTTGATGTGTTGGTATCGGCTGAGGAGGAAAATCCTCTAGGCAGTTTTGCCTGTCTAGGATTCTCTTTGGTTCTTGGTGCTTCCTTCGCTTTTGAGCCCCGTTGGCTCTAGTACAGTGTGCTGTGTAACAGTTGGGGTGTTGTTACCCCTGTTCAGTGTCCGTTAACACTTCTTTGTTTGTTGGGCTATCTGTGATCTGATGGTTCATATCTGCTCTATTGACTTTGGGGGCCTTGCGCCTGGTCCGTGCCTTACTTCCTGCCTCTGGGAAACTCAATAGTTGGACATCCCAAAGTTACCAGTAACCTGTATTGGATGACAGAGAAAAGAGGATTTAAGTCTTACCTGTTAAATCCTTTTCTCTTAGTCCATACAGGTTACTTGTCTCCCACCCTGTCAAGGGACCATGCTTGGCTCTCCTGTGGCAGACCGTGGGGGTCCTTTGGGGTCCTGCTCACAGGAGTCTTCTTTCCCTTCTACTATCTAGTCAATAGTTCATGTCTCAAATCTTACTGGAGCTGATTGGCTAGCTGCAGCCAAGAAGGGAAGGTAGACTCCAGCCCCTACGTTCACTTCTAGAATTGTTCTTGCCTACTTAAAAGGGTGGATCACCTACCCAAAGTTACCAGTAACCTGTATGGACTAAGAGAAAAGGATTTAACAGGTAAGACTAAAATCCTGTTTTTTGACTAAATATTACCTATTTATACCTTATCTATTTTTCATCTCTAAGGTTTACTTCAATAGGATTACGCATCTGGTCAAGTATAAAAGTGTTCAAAACTGACCCATAAGGCACAAAATTTAATTGATAAATGAAAACTTCTAAAATCATTGCAAAAAAGAAATTGGTGTTTCTATATTTCAGAAAAGGGAAATGTGTCCCTTCATAAATTCCAGCCATAATGTTGTTTTTTCCAGTATATTACATGTAAACAGGCTATAAATGTTGTACAATTTTCAACATTTGTTCTTTTGCTTAGATAAAGACATCTCCAGTTTATTGTTTTACCTTGTTTAATGAGTAAGGTAGCGTTGAATGTATAGATGTATGTTATTAGGAAACAAGTAAATGAAAGTGAACAATAGGTAAGCTTCAGTTAGGCAAGGGAAATATATTACCATACATGACTGGAATGCCCTATGTTCAGTACTGTAGATAATCTTGCTGGACGTTATTCTTTCTTACTACTCACAGACTTGGCGCACACAAATAACTTATATTTGGTATATTATACTCAAGGTACAATTAGGTTAAATCAGGGGTGTCCACTTTTTTTCAGTTGTGGGTCCCATGGTCAGAAATTCATGTGTGTGAGGTCAAAATTATTTTTTATTGAAAACAGTGGTAAATAGACTGATACAGATTCAATAATATGGGCTTATTTTTTTTTAGCAGTAATACAAAACCAGTCTAAAAAAGGCCAGTCAGTTTTGATCTAGTCAATGAAAATACTTTTATTTAAGAAACAACTATTTGGTAACAATCTCAGGTGGGACACTTCATGGGTGCAGGAGGGTCGCATTTGACCCAAGGGGCATACTTTGTATTCCCTTGAGGTAATACATTTGTCAATACACAAGGTTAAAGACAATTTTCTTAGAAATATCACTTTATTGATTAATAAGAAACTTATGAACCCAAAACACAAAATCAGGTTAAACAGAAGCTGGAGAAAGATGTATTTAAAGGGATAGTATTGTCTCATTTAAAAAAAAAAAAAAATCTTGTAGCTATTGAAAAATTAAACTAAACGACCCCAGTCCCATCTCTCAAATCTTTATGGTTTGAGAGATATTCACATGTAAAGTTCCCCCCTCCCTTCCCTTTCTCTGACATCAGCGCTCTAGCTGATTGCAGTAGAATCGGGTCCCGGGAGCGCTGACGTCAGGGAAAAGGGAGGGAGGGGGAAATTTACCTGCAAATATCTCTCAAACCATAAAGGTTACATACATATATGGTTAAACTGTAACTTTTTTCTGTGTTTTTATGGAATTGATACCTCATTTAAATTTGTATTTTATAAACTGACCGTCTTCTCAACCGGTACTAAATGTAACAACAGTTATAAACAGATGATATTGCCAAGATCACTTAGACAAAGTGAATGTCTGGAATTCTCAGAATAGACACCACCTGTTTGTGTAGTCAAAGCCAACATTTTCATCACAGCTCCATTATTTCTTCTCCAGTCTATAGCAGTTAATATTCTAAAACTTCCTGATAAAATTTTAACTGGAGAAGAGGAACACTAGTGTACAGGAAAAAGAATTCTGGAACAAAAAGTGCAACAATAGACA
The DNA here is from genome assembly GCA_037306005.1 of Rhinophrynus dorsalis. Taxonomy (NCBI): domain Eukaryota; kingdom Metazoa; phylum Chordata; class Amphibia; order Anura; family Rhinophrynidae; genus Rhinophrynus; species Rhinophrynus dorsalis. Next base: position 100,136,156 of record CM074720.1, read on the forward strand.
AGAACAAACACAGAAAAAGTGAAACACTCCAAAGTGTAATAATCAAGTACAAACATTTCCCTACCATTACAGTCACATAGAGCCCATCTTGGGATGAATGCGTAACTGAGATCCCTACATCTAGAAGCCAGCGAGCTGTGTCTGCTCTCACTATCTCTGTGATAGTCTTTGAACTAGAATGGTTCTGAAACTGTTTATTACAGGAACGATCACACACTTTCAGGACAGATTCATATATTCAACAGAAAATCCCCCCAAAATGAACTGCAGTCATAAGTGGGGATTTTACCTCTTTTTTTCAGGAGTCACTTTTTAAATTAATGCTTTTTATATCATTTTAATATGTCCTCTTAGCATTATTAAACCTCAAAAAATAAAAGGACATACTGCCATGAGCATAACAACTGTATGTGAATGTAAAAAAACGTAGTACTTACTATGTGGCTCATCGATTCCTTACTGCTTCCTACAGGGATTGACAAAGTTACCTTAATCTTCCTCTTATTAGATTTCACCCTTGCACCTGCTCAGTAGTGATACAGGCTTTGAGTAATAAGAAAGTCTGTTCATGCTGTGACCACATACTAGAGTCAAAGATCAGAAGTTAAAGAATATGGCTTCAGCAAACCCTGCAGAAATCATAGTGAGACAGGATGATCAACAAGTTAAGTACTGCAGTTTTTAGCATGTACCTACAATTGCTATGCTCAAGATAACATGCCCTTTGCCATGGAGTTTTGTTCTCCCAAGGGTTTATCATTACTTTACCCCTTAAAGAACTAGAAGGTATGTTTCACAGTGTGTTGCAAACTCCTCTGGCATTGACAAGGATAAAAGGAGAAATTACACCCTTATACAGTCTGGGTTTGGATGGGAGAATGTTGACTTTTCAGCTTGGGTGCATGTTCTACAGGCCTCCGTAGGATACATGGAAAAAATCTCTCTGTCAGTGTGGGAGTGCATGGGAGTTAAATTCCTCTCTGCACAGAAAAACATGTTGGCAAAGTGTTCCCCTTTCTCTGTGCTTGCTATAGGGATGGCATTTGGAGCTTGTTCACATTAAGGGCTCGATTTAAAGAGGTCCGGTAAAACAGCTGGTAGGGCTAAATTGTATACCGACTGACAGAATAAAATGTTAAAATCTGTATTCAAAGGCCCTATCAGCTGAAAGCACAATGGAGGTTAGGCCACAGAAAAGGTCTTTTGGCCAAACGTACATTTCACTGTCGTCCAGTACAGGTCACTGGTACTCTGGGAGGCGATCCGCCCCTTTAATAGGCAGGAACAATTATTCAAATGTGTGCAGGGGGCGGAGCCTCCCCTCCTACTTAAGCTGCCTTCAGGCCAGAGCCACCAGATTGATTTGTTCCTGTGTGCTGTGCACACCAGGTGGAGAACATCTATACATTCAACTTAGTATTTTATTATTTTTATTCAAATATGGAATACCACCATTAGGAGGGTGACCATGGCTGTGAATTGCCCTCTTTAAAGTGGCTAGTGCAGCTTCCAGGGATTTTCTGTGGACCTTATGCCCTGAAGAGGGAACAGCTTGAGTCAAGCAGCTTCCCTGCTGGGGAATTTACCTCTGGTCTATTCCTACTTCATCATGGTCACCTGAAGACAGAAGTCCTGCAGAAAGGTGAGCTACCCCTTGAGTGCTGAAGGTCCACTTGTCCCCACAGTGTCCCTTTGATGGGCTTGTATTTGGGAGTTTGCATTGCACTCCAGCACTCATAGGGTGTTTTTATTTGCATTTCTCATGTTTATGCAATTTCTGTGGTATTCTCTGGGTTTTGGAGCTTTGGGTATAGTTTTACTTATGTTTCTCATGTGTTTGGTATCTGTTTGGCACTTTTTAAACTTCAGTGGGACTTTATTAAAATTTAGTGTTCCGCTCCTTTAAGTGCGCCTTTTACCGCTTAGACGCCATTGCTCCTTTACTCTCTATGGGATTTCACAGTGTGGGACATATCTCTGGAACAGCTTGTCACACCAACTTCAAAGATGGCTCATTTTATTTCTATGCTCCTGCTCTATCATCCGGTGTCTGTTTTCAGGGTGTGGGGAGTTCAGGGGGGCTTCGGGCACTGTTTGGGGTACTTCTGAGAGAAAACTACATTTCCCATGAGCACCCGGTTCGTGCTCGTTTCTGATTGGCTGACCTGACGGACGCCATTTTGTGGTGTTATTTCTCAGCGAGTATACTACGCAGGGACCGAGCCTTCTCTCCTCTCAGCAGATTAACCCTTCGCTGGCCAGATAAGTCCGATTTTAGGCATTTCTGGGGTGAAACTTTAATCTTTCTCACTTTTACTGGGTGATATTTGTTAAGTGGTGTATATTGACGCTGTGAGCATGTCTACTCCACTGGAGCCAGGGGCTAGACCTAAGACTAAGGAGGCTGGGGTGTCTGTCCCCCCCCATTGCGCTTTGCTCCTCTTGTCACTCTGGGCTGCCTAGAGATTGTTCTGGTAATTTATGCCCTAAATGCTCTGATTGTCATGATAGCAACCCTGGGCTTCCCAGCCATGCTATTGAGCCAACTTGGGTGAAAGAGTTTAAAGCTGCCACTAGGGATCTCAGATCCACTCTCCAACTCTTTCCCTCTCAGGTACAGGGGGCTCTCCAGGTTTGGCAGACCACCTCTACAATCAGGACTTCCCTGCCTAAGCCACAGGGGGCTCCTGATGTGTCTGATTCTTCTGAAGAAGAACTATTACAGGATTCTGATGCTGAGGAAGGCACTGTTATTGAGTCTAACAGGTCCATTGGGGACCCTTATGAATGTGACCCTGAGGTTTCTGCTGAGGGTTTGATTAGAGCTGTGTTAACTACGCTCAACCTTCCTCTGACTCAATAATCTACTCATGATCCAACTCACGTTTTCCAAAAACCATCTAAGGGGGTTGTATGTTTTCCAACTAACCCTACCCTTGCCCGTCTAGTCTCTGAGGCGTGGAGGAATCCTGACAAATCCTCCTCAGTGTCCAAAAAGTTTGCTAAACTTTACCCTTTTCCTGAGACTGAACTGGCAAAATGGGTTCATCCTCCCAAAGTGGATGCTCCTGTTTCCAGGCTATCCAAATCTACTGCTTTAGCTGTCTCTGATGCCTCTACCCTGCAGGATTGGACGGACAAAAAGCTAGAACTTTCTCTTAAATCTATTTTTGCCTCCATTGGCACTGCCATGCGTCCAACCTTTGCAGTGGCGTGGGTTAATAGAGCTATTGCGGCCTGGACTGAACGACTGACTGAGGCAGTCCGCCAGGATGCACCGGTATCTGAGCAGTTGCAGCTCCTTGCTAATATTACTGAAGCACAAAATTATGTTGCTGATGCTGCCTTTGATGCTGTGCGCATGATGGCGAGGGCCTCCACTTCATCTGTGGTGGCTAGACGTGCCCTTTGGCTGAAAATTTGGTCTGCTGATACAGCCTCTAAGAAAGCCTTGCTTTCCTTGCCCTTTCAGGGGAACTTACTATTTGGTTCTGAACTCAAAGAAATGATCAGCGAGGCTACTGGCGGTAAGAGTACTCTTCTACCCTCAGTCTTCAAGAAAAAGTTTCCAGCCAAACGCAACCGGTCCTTTCGTTCCTTTCAGACTGAGACAATCTCCACGTCCCAGACGGGGTCGTCCTCTACGCGTCCCTCCTCCAAGCCCAAGCAGTTCTGGAAGCTCAAAGTTGCCCCCAAGGCCAAGACCTCCAAGACTGCTTCGGCATGACTCACCGAACCCGGGTCCGCATCCGGCAGTAGGTGGACGTCTCCGCATCTTTCGCCGGACTTGGGAGGAGTCAGTGACGGACCCATGGGTTATTCAGGTAGTGTCAGAGGGATACAGGATCCCTTTCTCTTCCCTTCCTCCTTTTCGGTTCCATTTTACTCGTCCTTCTCAGGAACCTAAAAAACGGCGTCTGTTCGACGACGCTATTCAGGAACTCTTGGACAAAGAGGTCCTGGAATTGGTTCCTCCAGAGGACACAGGTTCAGGATTTTATTCCAACCTGTTCGTGGTGGCCAAAAAGGACGGAGGTGCTTGTCCCATTTTGGATCTCAAAGATCTCAATTCCTATGTTGTGAGTTCCCACTTCCGCCAGGAATCCCTGCGCTCTGTGATTGCCGCAATGTCTCCAGGGGAGTTTCTTGCCTCCCTGGACCTTCAGGATGCATATCTTCACATCCCTATTCATCCAGAGAGCAGGCGGTATCTCAGGATTGCCTGCCACAGGGGACACTTTCAGTTTTCAGCTCTTCCCTTTGGACTGACTTCGGCCCCTCTGGTCTTTCAGAGGGTGTTGGGTTCTTTGATAGCTGTACTTCATCAAGAAGGTGTCAGGGTGACCCCCTACATGGACGATCTACTCCTGAAAGCCTCCTCAGCTGAGCTTCTCCACCAGCAACTGCAGCTGTGTATACACACTCTGAACCGTCACGGCTGGATCCTGAATCTGGACAAGTCAGACTTGGTCCCATCTCAGAGGCTCCTTTTCCTGGGTCTCCTGTTCGACACTCGCCAATGCATGGTGTTTCTGCCAGAGGAAGTGGCTCATCAGATAGCCATCCGAGTAGCCGGGATCCTGGAGCTGGACAGAGTTCCAGTACCGAAGTTGACGTCTCTGGTGGGGAAGTTCATTTCCACGATCGAAGCGGTACCATTTGCCATGGCCCACTCCAGGGAACTTCAGAGGTTTGTGATCCAGACGTGCAAGAATCATCCAGATCATCAGCATCTGTCAGTCTCTCTACCTCCTCTTGTCGAATCAAGTCTGCACTGGTGGTTGGATCTCTCTCATCTCCTGAAAGGGAGATCCGTTCGAGTTCCCTATTGGACCACGCTCACAACGGATGCCAGCCTCCGGGGATGGGGTGCTGTGTTGGGTCGTTTCAGTGCTCAGGGGAAATGGGGACTGGAGGAATCTCTTCTCTCCATCAATGTTCTGGAACGGCGTGCCATCCGGCTTGCCCTGAGGCACTGGGAATCTCAACTGGAAGGTTGCCCAGTCAGAGTGGAGTCTGACAACGCCACCGCAGTGGCCTACATCAACAGGCAAGGCGGCACAAGAAGTTGCACCGCCTGGTTGGAGGTCAAGGATATTTTATCTTGGGCAGAAGATCACGTGCCTGTCATTTCTGCAGTTCACATTCCATTCGTAGACAACGTCATGGCAGACTTTCACAGTCGACAGCGGAGAATGGGCTCTTTATCCAGAGGTGTTTCACCTAATCACCCAGAGGTGGGGGGTACCTGCAGTGGACCTGATGGCTACCAGACACAACAGGAAGGTACCGGCGTTTTGCTCCCGGTGGAGGGACTCTCTTGCTCTAGCAGTGGATGCCTTGTCAATCCCTTGGGATTTTCCTCTGGCTTACATCTTCCCTCCTCTTCCTCTATTGATCAGAGTCATCCAGAAGTTGAAGCTGGAGCGCTGTCCTGTCATCCTGATCGCTCCAAACTGGCCTCGCCAGTCCTGGTATCCGAAGTTGATGGCCATGTCAGTGGCGGAACCGTTTCCATTTCCTGCCCGTCCGGATCTACTTCTTCAAGGATATCTGTGGAAGGAGGATGTTCAGCATCTCCATTTGATGGCATGGCGGTTGAATCCTCGATTCTAGAGAAGAAAGGATTTTCTCCTTCAGTGGTGTCGACGATGCTTAGTGCTCGTAAGCCTGTATCCTCCAAGATCTATCATCGTATCTGGGCCACCTTTGTAGCTTGGTGTACTGATCGGAAGATGTCCCTAGAATTTCATCTTCCCACTGTCCTGGCCTTTTTACAGAACGGTGTTGAGAAAGGGCTCAGTCTGAGTTCCCTCAAAGTCCAGACTTCTGCTTTGTCTGTGTTTTTCCAGGAAAGGATTGCTATCCTTCCTGATGTCAAAGTTTTCTTCCAAGGCGTGACTCATGTTCGGCCTGCCTTCAAGAGTCCTACTCCCCAGTGGGACCTCAATTTGGTGCTGGGAGTTCTCCAGCGACCCCCGTTTGAATCCTTGGCTTCCATTCCATTACGTCTCTTGACTTAGAAAATGGCCTTTCTCTTGGCTATTGTCTCAGTTCGCCGGGTAGCAGAGTTACAAGCTCTATCTTGTAAACCTCCTTACCTGGTGTTCCACAAGGATAAGGCTGTGCTTCGCACTACCAAGGAATTCTTACCCAAGGTTGTGTCTGAGTTTCACATCAATCAGGAGATTGTGGTTCCCTCTTTCTGCCCTAATCCTTCATCTGACAAGGAACGAGATCTCCATTTGTTGGATGTGGTGCGTTGCCTCAAGTTTTATGTTCATCGCACCGAGTCTATCAGGAAGTCTGACGCTCTATTCGTCTTTCCTGAGGGGCCTAGGGCAGGGAGACCGGCTTCCAAAGTTACCATTGCCTCTTGGATTAAGGCTACTATTCGTGAAGCCTATAAGTTGCGGAATAAGCATGTTCCCTTCCGGGTGACTGCCCATTCCACCAGATCTATTGGGGCTTCTTGGGCCTACAAGAATCAGGTATCTGCTGATCAACTGTGCAGAGCGGCCACCTGGTCCTCTGTGCACACATTTTCAAAGCACTACCGAGTTGATGTACTGGCCTCGGCTGATGCCAGTTTTGGGAGGAAGGTCCTGGAGGCAGTTTTGCCTGTTTAGGACTTCTACTCTGTGGTTCTTAGTGCTTCTTTACTGTTGAGCCCGGTTGGCTCTGGTTCTGTGTGCTGTGTTAGTTCAGGGGTTGTTTTCCCCTGGTTGGTGTCCGTTGACACTTACATTTTGGGCTATGTAATTAACTGGTTCATAGCAGTTCTAGTGACTTGGGGCCTTGCGCCTGGTCCTTGCCTTACTTCCCGCCTCTGGGTCAGCTCAATGTTTGTACATCCCAGAGTACCTGTATTGGACGACAGTGAAAATAGGATTTTAGTCTTACCTGTTAAATCCTTTTCACTTAGTCCATACAGGTCACTGGTCTCCCACCCTGTCAAGGGACCATGCTTGGCTCTCCTGTGGCATTCAGTGGGAGACCTTCGGGGCATGCTCACAGGAGTCTTCCTTCTTGCTTACCTATGGTCAGTTTTAGTGTCTCAAATCAATCTAGTGGCTCTGGCCTGAAGGCAGCTTAAGTAGGAGGGGAGGCTCCGCCCCCTGCACACATTTGAATAATTGTTCCTGCCTATTAAAGGGGCGGATCGCCTCCCAGAGTACCAGTGACCTGTATGGACTAAGTGAAAAGGATTTAACAGGTAAGACTAAAATCCTATTTTTGCACGTTAAGTTCCCAAAATGCAGCTAAGCACAGTAATGTAAGCATCAAAGGAGAAAAGCTAATGATTGGTGCCTGATACTGTGTTACACTTACCTGTCGTCCACCATCCTTCTCCTTCTGTCTTCCTTCTTTTTTCTATGATCTTCTCTTCTTTCTTCTCTCTTCCCTCTTTCTTCCTCTGGTCCTTCTTCTGTCTTCCATCTTCTCGTCATGTACCTGTAAAAATATTAAGAGATATTAATAAATGTTACATAAAAGGAACCCGCACATCTGTCATAGGTAACCCCTTAAGTGGCAGTGAGGTAGGCAACGCATTGCAGAGCAATGTGTTAGGTACCTCTATGGGACTCAAAGGGTTAAACACTGCATAGATGTGCAGGTCAATAGTTAATAGTTTATAACATGGTCAAAGTTGAAAAAAATTTGTTCCCATGAATTATAAAATGTCGAAAACATTTTGAATAAAAATATTATGCTTTTTCATTCTCCCACCACTGTGCACAGTGGCGGCAGTGGAGATAGTAAATAGCAGCACCCCCCCCCCCCCCGTACCTTACGGGCCGATGCCCGTTCCATTCTAAGGAAATTTGAACAGAGACTGCCTTTAAAACTTTGAGTGCCAGAGGGGTACACAATGCATTGAGTATCAGTCTGGCACTCAAAGGGTTAAATATGGCCAGTCTGAGTTCAAAAGGACTCACAGCGGACCAGACGAATTGCCGACGAAACGTGCATTGGCTGGTGTTGCAACCCTCTCTTCATGTATTTAACATTTAGATATGTTCATTGTTTGCTCATGTCCCTCAGACATTGAGTTTTAGGGTAGAAAACATTTATGGCAAGCCGGATCAGCCCCAGTACATCCTCTTTCTCTTCTGAATTACAATAGTTAGAGGCAAGCCCGAACAAGCCCCGGTACGTTATTATTACTATTTTCACTTCTAGCAATGTTTTACAATCAGAGGACCTGGATCAGCCCCGGTATATTTTCTCTCCCTCTTTGAGTATTAATAGTTAGAGGCAACCCAGAACAGCCCCAGTACTTTACTTTTCCATTCTCCGTAGAGCACAACAACTAGAGGCAAGCTGGATCAAGCACCGACATATTTCCCATACGTAGTGGAGTAAAAGCATTTAGAGGCAAGCCGAATCAGCCCCGGGAATCTTTTTCTTTGTGAGCTGAGCACTAATAGAGGTAAACTGGATCAGCCCTGGCATATCTCATGGTGTAGAGCAGAACAATAATGTTTAGAGACAAGTCACATTAGCTGTTATTTAAAATGTTGGTGTGATTAGTTTTACTGGCCCCAATATACTCTTTGATCTATTGGAATAACATTAATCTGTCTCTTATTTTTCTGTTCTTGCATAAATTCTTGCAATTCACTTTGTTACTTATTTTGATTGTGACATAATCTTTAGGCTCACATATACATCTTTCCTTTCTCCGCACTTAATTTTTTATCCTGGGATGTGGGGTTTCCATCCCTTTTCCTTCTCATGTGGTTTGGATGGTGCAACATCAATACACATGATTGTTTAGAGTCTTCTCTATTTTACTAGTGTCAAGCCCAATCAGCCCCGGTATTTTTTGATTTTATTTTTATTTCTTCAATAAAGGATTCAATCCTGACACCATACACATAGAGGGTATAAGACTCTATTTAGAGTGCTATCCAGCAGGGTTATCTTTCTCTTCTCTAGTTATATTTTTATACAAAATGTTTTCAGCATTTTATAATTCATGGGGACACATTTTTTTCAACTTTAAGCATTTTATAAACTATTGACCTGCGCATCTAAGAACGGTCTACTCATTGAGTCCCAGAGAGGTACGCAACGCATTGCTCTGCAATGCGTTGTGTACCCCTCTGGCACTCAAGGAGTTCAACTACGCATAGATGTGCAGGTTCTTTTTATGGAACTTTTATTAAAATCTCTTCATTTTTTTTACAGGTAAATAACTAGAAGATGGGAGGAAGAGAAGAATAAACCAATAAAATACTCTGTGACCTATTTCACTTGGGTTACTTTCATACCTGGGAACTTTCAAGATGAGCTGACCCTGAGATCTTTGAAATATTAACCCTTAAAGCTTCCAATAATGTAGATTTTATGCGATATGTGCCTGCTTGCTCTAACACAGAGGTGCTCTGGTCAGTGTGCGAGGGACCTTTAACATGCTACAGTTTGGATAACTCACTGCCTGAACACAAACAAGACAAACAGGACATCTCCCACTGTCTTTCTGGTACTAATGGCACCAGTTTAGAGTCTAAGGAAACATTTAATTGGAGAAATTCATATAGTAGGTGACACAGACCTCTCTCATCCTGAGAATTTGGCCCTTCACCCTGGGATTTGGGTCAAAACCCTGAGTTCCCAGGTATGGTTACTTTATTACAGCTAGCTGCACAGAATAGTTATAATAGCTTTTTGGGATTGTTTACATGGGTGACTTTTACATATACAACAATTTCTCTGTTGTCCAATATAACTTACAGGTACCATGGGGAGGTGATAGCTCCTCCTAGTAGGTTGGAACAATTCTTCAATGAAATTGCAGGGGCAGAGCCTCCCTCTCCTCCTAGCAGGCTAACCAGCTACTCCCCTCCAGTTAAGATTTGTTCCTCGTTCTGGTAGGAAGGTTGTAAACAGTTCTGCTTAGTTTTAGCTCTTTTCTTATTTTTATTTAGATATGGGGTGTCCAGATTCCCCCATTAGTTGGATTACCATTACTGGCTTCCCCTTGGTGGATTGTCCAGTTTACAGGAGCTGCTTGTGGACCCTTTCAGCCCTGGAAGAGAGAACCATGCAACCCATGTCTCTCTCTCCAGTGGGAGTCTCTCTGAGGCTTCTTACTTACAATGGTAATCTGAAGAAAGAAGACCTCATGTTGGGTACTATTACTTTACTAATGGCTGCTGATGTGGGATCTTTGCTATATTGTCTGCTATGTGGTACTTAACCCTTCCCTGCCAGTATTGGTCAGTTGGGGGTCTTCTGTACATGTTTTATTTAATTTGTTCATTGTATATGGGTTTTTTTGTGTACTTACACTTTCCAAACACTTTTTTGATTTTTGTGTAATTTGAATTCCATGCCTTTAAGGTCATACTTTACTGCATAGCCGCAATGCACCATTGATCTCTATGGGACAGCCATTTCTGGGACATATTTCTGCAACTGCTCTGAGTACCAAGTTGGGAGATGGCTCATTCTACTTGTTCATCTGCCCTAACTATCCGGTGGACATTGTCAGTGTCTTTGGGGTCCTGGAGACATTCTGTTCTGTTTTTGGTATTCTGCATAGAGGAAACTACGTGTCCAATAAACGCCCACTTTGTGGGCCGTTTTCTGATTGGTTCCCCATGCGGATGCCATTTTGTCTTTCTGTCTTCACGAGTATCATACACAGGGCTTGGTCTACTCAGCTCTCCTCCTCAGGTTAACCCTTCAGTCACCAGATAAGTACATTTTAGGCTTTCTGGGGTGAAATCCTTAATCTGGGTAACAGTTTTTGGGTCTTTCAGTACTGTTGTGACACTTTTCTCCTGTTAGGATGATTGATCCACTTGGACATGGGGCTAGGCCTAAGGCTAAGGACTCAGGGGTGTCTCAGACCCCCCCTTACATATGTTTCTCATGCAATTCAGGGCTTCCTGTGGGGTATTCTGGGCATTTATGTCCCTCATGCGCTGCGGCCCCTTCGTCTCCACCAGGGCCTTCCAGCTATGATCAAGAGCCACATTGGGCCATGGACATACCTGGGAACTTTCAGTTGAGGGCTACCCGGAGGGTAGTCCTCTGTTCAGCAGGGGGTAACAAAAATGACGCTAATCGCATCAAAAAGGGGCAGGGCTTAACTCGAGTGTTGGGGGATTTAACCCTTTGAGTGCAGGGTGGTACAGAATGCATTGCAAAGCAATGCATTCCGTACCACTCTGGCACTCAGAGTGTTAAATGTGTCACACAGAAGGCTGGGGACGGAGGCACAACGGGAGAAAAAGCAGATGTGGCAGAGTTTCAATAGAAACTCTCCACATCCGGAGGAATCTGCCTCTGCCCCGGAGACCCGGTAAAGCTCTGTCAGAACCGGAGTCTCCGGGGCAAATCCGGAGAGTTCCCAGGTATGGCCATGGACTTCAAGTCATCTATGGCACAGTTTCCTCTCTCTATTCAGGGGGTTCTTCAGTCATGAAGACCCCCTACCTCCGTCAGGTTTGTAGCCCCTAAAGCTCCTGGAATTCTTGATTTATCTGATTCTTCTTTGAGGAATCAGATGGGGACTCTGAGGATGGTGTGTGTTCTGAAGGGGCTTCTTTTGCGCACTTTTATGGTGCTCCTGGGAAACTGACCCTGAACCCTCCTCTGAGGGTCTTATTAAGGCAGTATTGACCACTTTAAATATTTCATTTACTCATGTAGAGCAACAGGCTACTTCTGATGTCTTTCAAAAGCCTAAGAAGTCAAGCACTGTTTTCCCGGGTAATCCCACCCTGGACCCTGGATCAGATTATTCTGCATGAGTGAAAGACTCCTGATAAGCATCTTTCTCTTTCTAAAAGGTTCTCAAAACTTTATCCCTTTTCTGAAGCTGCCTTGACTCAATGGGCTACTCCTCCTCAGGTTGATTCCCCCATTTCTAGGCTTTCTAAATCCACAGTCTTAGCTGTGGCGGATGCTTCTTCTCTAAAAGACGTGACTGACTGACAGAAATCTTGATGCTGTTCTGAAGCCATATGTGTGTCTGTGCATGGATCAATAGGTCTGTTGCAGTTTGGACTGAACAGCTGACTACTGCTGTAAACAAAGGTGCCCCTAAAGCTTACATGCTATCACTTTTGGCCAACATTTTTGAAGCTCAGCATTACGTTACTGATGCTCTTTTAGATGCTTTTTGGCTTGAAGCCAAAGCATTGGCCTTTTCTGTAACTGCTAGGCGCATGCTATGGCTGAAGATCTGGTCTGCTGACTTGATCTCTAAGAAATCTATGATTTCTCTTCCTTTTCAGGGTTCTTCTCTTTTTGGTCCTGAATTGAAGACTCATCAGGGAGACCACTGGGGGTAAGAGTATGTTACTGCCTCAAACTCCTAAACGTACTCCTCAGGTGAAAATACATCATCTTTTTCGTCCGAAAGTGAAGCATTTAGGGCGAACCCGGTGGCGCCTTAGGCCTCGTGCTCCACCCCCAAGCCCAAACAGCAGTGGAGGTCTAAACCTCCATCAAACTCAAAACCACCAAATCTTCTTTAGCATGACTCGCAGAACCCTGGTTCACGGCCAGTGTGTGTGTTGCGGGGGGTCGCCTGCATCACTTTTTAAGTGTTTGGACAGGCTCTGTTGCGGATCAATGGGTATTGAAGGTGCTTTCAGAAGGTTACAGGATTCCCTTCAAATCCCTGCCCCCCTTTAGATTCTTCCCTTCTCGCTCCCCTCAGGGACAGGAAAAGCTCAGACTTTATAATGGGGAGGTCCATTCTCTCTTGGACAAGGGTTTTCTGGCACCAGTTCCCCAACAGGAGAGAGGTACTAGCTATAATTCCATCCTCTTTGTCATTCCCATGAAGGATGTTGGCCGCCACCCGATCCTGGACCTCAAGGCCCTCAACAATTTTGTTGTCAAGACCTACTTCAAGATGGAATCCTTGCATTCAGTCATCTCAGCGATATATCCGGGAGAAATCCTGGCATCCTTGGATCTTCAGGATGCCTATCTGCACATCCCTGTGCATCCAGAAAGTCAACAGTACCTCAGATTTGCTCTTCCCTCCGGGCTCACAGCAGCTCCTCTGGTATTCAGTCAAGTTCTGGGTGCGTTGATTGCCTTCTTTCATACTAAGGGGATTCAGGTGACGCCTTACATGGATGACCTTCTCCTCAAGGCACCTTCCAGGGACCTCCTGGACCACCAAGTCCAAGACTGTGTGCAGATCCTCCTCCATCAAGGTTGAGTTCGGAATATGGACAAGTCGGCCCCGGTGCCCACACAGGACATAGCGTTCCTCGCGCTCTGCTTTGATACTCTGTAGAGTATGGTCTACCTGATGGAGGACTCGATTCAACAGCTCCCTTCCAAGGTGTCTTCAGTCCTGTTTTGGACGTCATCTCCAGCGAGGAAGTTCTCCTTCCTGGTGGGGAAGATGATCTCCACCATGGAAGCGGTCATGGCTCATGCCAGGGAACTTCAGAGGTCGTTGATCCATGTTTGCAGAGGGAACACAGATCTCCTGGATCAGCCTGTCTCCCTGAATTCGGAGGTAGTGGAGAGCCTTCACTGGTGGTTGAACATCTCGAGTCTGGAGAAAGGGAGACTGTTTGTGATTCCTTACTGGACCACAGTGACGAAGAATGCCAGCTTGCACGGTTGGGGAACAGTCTTGGGTCACCTGAATGTTCAGGGACAATGGTTAGAGGAGGAGACTCTTCTTCCCTCAACATCCTAGAGCTCAGGGCAATCTCTCATGCTCTGACTTTTTGGACTTCCCATCTAATGGGGTATCCAGTTCGATTCCAGCTGACAACGCTACGGCCATGGCTTACATCAACAAGCAAGGAGGCACGAGAAATCCCGATGCTTGGTTAGAGGTATTTTAACCTAGGAAGAAGATCCTGTACCTGCTATCTCCACAGTGCACATTCCAGGTGTAGAAAACATCCTTGCAGATTTCCTTAGTCGACACACAGTAGACCCGAGCAAGTGGGAGCTTCACCCAGAAGTGTTCGACTTCCTGGTACAGATGTGGAGTCTTCCCATGATAGACCTGATGGCTTCCAGGGACATCCGGAAGGTTCAGATTTTTTGCTCACGCTGGAGGGATCCCCTAGCGTTTGTGGTGAATGCTCTGTCAGTTCCGTGGGGATTTCATCTGGCATACATCTTTCCTCCTCTTCCTCTCCTACCCAGGGTGCTAAGGAAGATTCAGATGGACGGTACTCCCTCCTTCCTGATTGCTCCATATTGGACCAGACAACCTCGGTCTGCCACGCAGACTGAATCTCCTTCGCCAGTGGTACCTGTGGAAGGAGGATGTGGACCATTTGGCTTTGATGGCATGGCTGTTGAGGCCTACATCTTGACGAAGAAAGGCTATTCTCCATTATGATTAAGACTAGGAAACCAGTTCATTCTAAGGCCTTTCATAGGGTTTGGTCTATCTTCCATGCTTGGTGTGTGGACAGGGATCTGTCCTCACAGGAATTTGATCTTCCTGCTATCCTGTCCTTTGTACAGGATGGTGTGAACAAGAGCCTTAGCCTTAGTTCCCTGAAGGTTCAGACCTCAGCCCTTTCTGTCTTTTTTCAGAGATGCATTGCCACCTTGCCAGATGTCAAGGTCTTCTTTCAGGGTATCGCTCATGCTTTCCCTGCTTATAAGGCTCCCACTCCTCAGTGGAACCTTAAGCTTGTTTTGGGAGTCTTGCCGCGGCCTCCTTTTGAGTCTTTGGCTACCATTCCCTTGCGTCTTTTGACGTGGAATATGGCTTTTCTTTTATCTGTAGTCTCTGTCCTGCAAGCCGCCTTTCCTGGTGTTTCACCAGGATAAGACTGTTCTCCGTATCTCCCAGGAATTCCTTCCTAAGGTGGTCTCTGAGTTCCACATCAAGTCAGGAGATTGCTGTGCCTTCCTTTTGTCCTGACCCTGAGTCTGACTAGGAGTGGATCTCCACTTGTTGGATGTGGTGCCCTGCCTTAAGTTATATATGCACTGCACTGATTCTGTCCATCAGACTAATGCACTTTTTGTCATCCCTGAGGGTCCCAGGCTGATAAGGCAGCATCCAATGTGACTATTTTGTCTTGGATCAAGTCTACCATTCACAAGGCTTATGAACTCAGGAAGAAACCTGTTCCCTTTCACATCACACTAGGTCTGTTGGGGCCTCCTGGGCCTACAAGAATCAGGCCTCTGCTAATCAGTTGTGCAGGGAGGCCACTTGGTCTTCTGTGCACACATTTGCCAAACACTACCGTGTTGATGTTCTGGCTTTGGCTAAAGCCAGCTTTGGCAGGAAAGTCCTGGAGGCAGTTTTGCTTGTCTAGGAATTTACTTCCCTGTGGCTTATAGTGCTTTATCTTTTTGAGCCCTGTTGGCTTTTGTTCAGTGTGCTGTTTTACAGTTATCCAGTGTCCGTTGACACTTTGTTAGTTTGGGCTGTTCCATGTCTAGATAGTCTATAGGAGCTCTGGTGTCATGGGGACTGGCGCTTGGTCCTTTCCTTCATTTTTTTTCCCACTCTAGAACTCAGTGTTGTATCCCCATGGTACCTGTAAGTTATGTTGGATGACAGAGAAAATAGAATTTTAGTCTTACTTATTAAATCCTTTTCTCTTAGTCCATATAGCTTACAGGTCTCCCACCCAGTGAAAGGGACCATGCTTTGTCCCCTGTGGCTGGATGTGGGAGTCCTGTTGGGTCCATGCTCACAGGAGTTTTCCTCTTCTTCTTCTCCTGTCTAGCTCAGTAGGTTTAGTGTCACAAATCTAACTGGAGAGGAGTAGCTGGCTAGCCTGCTAGGATGAGAGGGAGGCTCCGCCCCTGCAATTTCATTGAAGAATTGTTCCAACCTACTAGGAGGAGATGTCACCTCTCCATGGTACCTGTAAGCTATATGGACTAAGAGAAAAGGATTTAACAGGTAAGACTAAAATCCTATTTTTGAGTGGCAACCCTGTGTTGCTGTAGCATCTTTCAAAAAAATTGCTCATGTGAACTATATCATTGAAAATAATGATATTTATTCTGTGCAGTCGCCCATGTGAACTAGACCTAAACAAGCATTATAATAGTTGATTAGAAGGTTGAGTAAAAGAAACTGGCAGAGTGGGTTTTCAGAATATTTTGGGATTATTATTATGGCAACATGATGAGTGTTCTGCATTAAGGTGTGATTAAGCCAGGTACGGAGATTACTTCTCTAGATATATCACTTCTCCAAGTCCTATGTTATTCTATGAAGCCAATCCAACTTTGAAGATCTTAGTGCATAGTCTCCATAGAATAACATAGGAACTTGGAAAGTGATATCACTGGAGAAGTCATTTCTGTTTATCACCTCTTTATCAAGCCTTAGTACATAACCCCCATTTTATCACAACCCCTAACCCACCCTCTGGCACTCAATAGGTTAAATGGAAACTAAATGACCAATCAAAAGGGAGATGAGCTAACTTAATCAAATAATTATGGTGACACAGTTCTTGAACTGGTGCCCAGAAATATTTGTTCAACACAGAGTGCTTCCTCCAGGAACTTAGAAATTCCCCATAGGGGCTCTAAATTAATCAGAACAAGATTCAATTATTATGAGCTTTTTTCAAAGCATTGCAGAGACATAGAACATTATGCACATATTTTTATTCCTACATTCCCTAACTGCACCTGGAAGCGTGTGATTGGGTGTAGGACCTGCTGTAGATTATTCTTTAGAACCTCATGAAATAACTCATCCAAAAGCAATACGTGAGCCAAGGAATTTTGGGGTTTGGAGAGAACTAGTATATTTTGTGTCATCTGCATGCAAAGCCAGCAAACATCATTCAGAGACAAATAATCCCCAAACTCAGAAGCATCCTTATAGATTTTCAGCACTGATCACCTTTGCTATTTGAAGACACAATGATGATAATAATAAGTATATTATTGCAGGCTTTTTTTCAAACCTTTTGAAGCTCTCTGTCTTTTGTTATAGAGATTAACAGGAAGCACGTCGTATAGATTTTAAAAGATCAGAAACAAAAAAGCAGGAGATTATCCCAGCTCCAGTATTTTAAATAGATTGGATTGTGGGAGAAAGATATTTCTAGATAAGGGAGTGCTACATGAATCAGTGAGAAAGGAAACAGGGGCATGTTGGTTTTTACAGTAGTTAATAAACCAAGGAAGGGACACATGTTGGTAATGAATGAGAAGAGTAGACTGTAGCATTTAACTATTGAAGGACCAGAATGTTGCACAATGCATTGTGAACCAATGCACTGTATACCCCTCTGGTCTCTGAATATCATTGTTAGCATCATGGAAAAATGAGAGGGCTGCTCTCGGACCAACATTAACCAGAGCTGTGTAATTTTTTCATTTGATGAGTTAAACATCTTTTTTGCTGATAAACTGTACTAGTAGACAATGTTGTACAATTGATTAGGCAGTTCCATAGTTCCTTGTTTGTCACTTACAGCTCTTGGGCCATCATTTGGATAGAGCAACCACTATTACTAGAAGATGATTCAAAAGTACATGCATTCCACCAAAACGCATTGTGTATGTGTATGCTTGCATGCATGCTCCACCACTCGCTGCAACATTAAAAAGCCAAAGCACAAATAAAAACAAAACAAATGCATTATGGTGTAGCTCACTGGCAAACAAAAAAACCTAGTCCAAAGCAATTTGGTCTCATAAGTAGTGTGGTCTATAAAGGGCTGTCAGTCAGAAACACCATGACCAATAGGAAAAAAATCTATTTTTTAACATTTCCAACACTTCAAAGATACTAAAATCTTTTCTCTGTCGTCCAGTACAAGTTACTGGTAACGCTGGGTAGGCAATCCGCCCCTTTAAGTAGGCAGGAACAATTCTAGAATTGATTGCAGGAGGTGGAGCCTACCTTCCCTCCGTGGCTGCAGCTAGCCAACCAGCTCCAGAAAGATTTGTTCCTTGGTGAAGATAACACAGACAAGAGAACAGTTCAGCTATATCTTTAGAAGTGTTTTATTTTTCTGTTAGAAATGGAATACCACCATTAGGCGGATTACCATAACTGACAATGCACTTAGATTTGAGTAGCTCAGTGACCAGATGCTTTTTGTGGACCTTAAGCCCTGGGGGAAAATCTTGGTTACAATTTCTTTCCTCAGGAGTCGCCCAGCGAGGCTTCTTCTTTAAACAGAAGATCTGCAGGAAAGGTGAGCAACCCTTTTGAGTGCTGCAGGTCCACATGTCACACAGTGCCCCTCCACACAGGGGTTTTCATTTGGAGCTCCTGTTGCACACTACTGCACTCAATGGGTCTATCTGTATGTCTGTTGGGTGTTTTGGAGCAGGTTTATGTGGTAACTTAACCCTTTAGCTGCTGGGTTGGCATTTTTTTGGGGGGGGTTTCTAACACTTTTCTTACTGGTTTAGTGTTTTTTGGGTGTCCTGACATGCTCTAGTGATGTTTTAGGCACTTTAGTTTTACACTTTCAGTTTTGTAAAATTTGAGTTCAGGCGAGCTTTACTGCATAGACGCCATTGCTCCATTCACTCCTATGGGACTGTACTGTTTCGGACATATCTCTGCAACCGTTTAACCTAGCGACTTCAGAGATGGCTCATTTTACTTGTCTATCCTTGCTCTATCATCTGGTTCATGTTTCTAGTGTGTTGGGGGGCTCAGGGGGCTTCAGGCATTGTTTGGGGTACTCTTCTGGGAAAACTACATTTCCCATGAGCTCTTGCTTCGCATGCTCGTTTCTGATTGGCTCCATGTGACATCATTGAGCACAAGCGAGATAATGTCACCACCGGTAGCTTGCAGTGCATTCTCCTTGGAGTGTTTTGGGACAGAGACCTACATGGAGTGTTCCCTAAATTAACCACTTTTGCTGTATACTGCAGAGGACTTGATGGGCCATGGTTTGGAGGGTGTGCTGAAGTGCTTCATCATGTCCTTAGCAGTGAAGGGAATAAAAAGGGCAGTTATTCCTAGAACACAAACTGAGATAAGTATAATATCATGTTAAGTGGACAAAAATAAATCAGATCCTTTTGTATTCACATCCATTATTCACAAAAAAGTATTTAAAAAAGAACAGTTTCACCACAGCCATAGAACACATCAGGTTTGTAAGAATCTTTTTTCTGAATTTTAACCCCTCTTGTGATGCCATGTACGCAAATCTCACCCAGCCATCTCATCTCATGCTGCTCTCCTGTTCACCTTCAGTGAGACTGACTCTCATCATCAGTGAGAAGTTTAAAGAGAAAAGGGTTAAAGGGTGAGGGAACCTGCTGAATTTAAAGCTCCAAGAAAAATGTGCATAATGGTGAAAAATGTTAAAAAATAACTCTACATTTTTAAGGTTTGTGGGGCCACCTAGGAGTGGCAAAGTATATGTGTATGTTAGCTATACTGGAAAAAGGTAACATTGTATGACCAGTTCTCTTTAGACCTTTGAAGCACTGAGGGCCATACTGTCAGACTGCTGATAGGAGCAAGCTGCCATCTCTGCTTGCTTTGCAGGTATAGCAAAGTGCAGTTAAATTTAGCTTTCTGGCATCTGCAGAAAAATGATAGCTGAGGCCAAATAACAAGGTCACTCAGGTAAAACTGGAAGAAGATTGTGTAGGGAACAAAAACAAAGCCTTTAAAGATATAATAATGTTGTACTTTGGCTAAATATTCAGTATGTTCAGAATAGATAAAGTCAAGATGCCGATACTTACTTTTTCATGTTTAAACCTATTTTGTGTCACTCCAAAGGGAAGAGCTCTACTCTGGCCATAAATGAAGATATGAAGCTGTGCCTAATATGTACTAAATGTTCCTTTACATTTTATTATCTTTAATCCTTTTATTCTCCCCCTCAGAGTCCCCCCTCTCATTCTCTGTTTTTCTCTCTCTCTCTTTATAATTATAGAAAGAGAGACTATTGTACATCATTCTCTGATAGGGAACACAGGGATGGTGGTACAATATATCTCTTCTACTGCAGCTAATTCCCTACTATTCTTTCTATGAACAAAGAAGACCAAAAGTCCACTTCCCCAAATCGAGGAGTTCTCTAGTTACTTGATGCACAGATTAATCCAATATGGATATGAACATCTATTCTTTTTTTACAAAGCACTCTATCTACGTCTTGCACTTGATTATTGAGCGTGGTGAAAGACAGATGAGCTAGAGATTGCCCCAGCTTAAAAAACTCAGTCTATGCAATAACAGGGTATGCATATTACATATTACATATTCATGCAATATATATTGTACTGTTTGAATAGATAGAAAATACACATATGAAGATCCAGAAGGGGAAGGTAGGCATTATCTAAGAACACAACACAACATGTTTTTACCCTTCAATTCTTATTAAACTATGTCACATCTCTATATTCACATACATATAGCTCTATTAATTCTATACTCAAAATACACTATTTCATGTTAGTTTAGCAGACAGACATTTGTTTCTCCTGAAAGGGTATCAGTGGGGCGTTATGTAACTCCTACCAAACCATCTATTATGATACCACAAAAACCCTGTTGCTGCTGTGGCCCTATTACTTATTCTCTCCGCAATTCAATAACCAGAATCTGTGGTAGACAACAACATAGTTTCTTTTTTCCATTTTTTGCCATGTGTACCATGTGACATTTAATAAAGTTACCCTCATTAAAGACCCAAACTTAGCTAATATGGAAAATACAGAATAATTTCCAAAGTATTAATAACAAAGGGAAAAAGTGGTGTATCCCTATGGCATTCAAAGGGTTAATTATGTCCTCTTCTTCCTTTGTTTAAAAAATGTGATAATGTGAACTAATGCTGCAATGTATCAGGATTGTGGGAACAATAAAGATGGTCCCTACTTACTGGAAGTTTAAAGCCCTGTGTGGCTGTGTAAGTAGGACAACAAGAAAAAGTGAAAGGAAGACAATTGATGCTTTTGAACTTAGGGCATGGAGGAGAGTCCCAATGACTGCAGAACTGAGTAACAAATCCATTCTGAAACAAATCAAGCCAACCAGCTGTCTGGACACCACCATGTTGAAATACAAGCTGAAATAATTTGGGCATGTAATATGGTCTCACGATTCCCTGGAGAAGTCTCTTATGTTGGGCAAAGTAGAAGGTAGCAGGAGAAAAAGTAGGCAGCATATGAGATGGATTGATGGAATCCAATAGGCTGCAGGACTCAGAATGTAAGAGCTGCATGAAAACGTCTAAGACCGTGCAAAGTGGTGAGCTCTAGTTCATCGGGTCACCAGTAGTCGAAGACAACTTGATGGAACGTGATGTGTGTATCTCTCTCTCTCTCTCTCTGTATATATATATATATCTATATATATTTTTTTTTTTTTTTTCTTTACTTCCTGCCCCTTTAATAAAAACAAATTATCAGGGCGGATTTACAGCTATTCCAAAAAAGGCTTTTACTAGCCTTCTCACAAAAAAATCAGCATTATATGATAATGCCGTTCAGTTTTACTTTCTTCCGTTTATTTTTACTACATATTTTGTCCTCAAGGTCATTTGGACTAAAATATGTTTAGACTGCTGCTTTGAATGATTGTTTGTGTTTTCTTTGTGAGACCTTCTCCTCCTACGTTTGGCCTTTCCCCAGCCTGAAGAACTGATTCATTGCTAAATACTAACACGACATTGCAGTCATACTGACTCTGGACATGAGTAAGCTGCCTGCTTTGTGAATTTGCTAAACGCATTCTTTGTTAGAATAGTCTCAAATGCATATCACAGATATCAAGCACCCAAAGGGTTCATTGGTGACTCAATCGCTATACAAGTGTTTTGTTTTTTCCCAGTGATTTTTTTTTTTCAAACATGGGATCTCAACAAAGGCGTAACTAGAAGCCACCGGGCCCTGGTGCAAGAATTGCCATGGGCCCCCCCGACCACATTGGCCCCCCTCAACTACATTGGCCACCTCCATATTGCCCCTTCCACATTGCCCCTTCCACATTGCCCCTCATTCTCCACAGTGCCCCTTCATCTCCACAGTGCCCCTCATTCTCCATATTGCCCCTTCCACATTGCCCCTTCAACAATGCCTCCATCCCAATGCCCCTCTTTCTCCACAATTCCCCATCACAATGCCCCTCATTCTCCACAATGCCCCTTCCACATTGCCCCTTCCACAATGCCCCCATCACAATGCCCCTCTTTCTCCACATTGCCCCTTCCACAATGCCCCCATCTCCACATTGCCCCTCATTCTCCACATTGCCCCTTCCACAATGCCCCTACTGACCGCCCCCCTCCTCCTTCCTTGAGTCCCTGGTGGTCTAACAGTATGAGATGACAGATCTGTGCCTAATTCGGCACAGACCTCTGTCTGGAACTCAAGCTCCCGCACGGTTCTTAGTAATGCAGAGCGCTGGGAGATTATGTCATCTCTCAGCTCTCTGCATTACTAGAGCACCGGCTGCTGGGAGATCAGCTGTGCTGCAGGCACGTGGCGAGGGTGTCGCAGGGGGCGGCCGGGTCGGTCGCCGGTGCGACCCCTATTGTTACGCCACTGGATCTCAATGTGAATTCTGCAGTGCTGTACTGGAACCAGTGCAATCCTGCAGTGTGTGTTAGCATCCCACATTAAAGGGATAGTAAACCCCCAAGAAAAACTGTAAGCCAAATGATAGGAATAATAAAAACATACTTAACGCCCTCGTTCCGTCCCCTTTCTGTCTGACGAGCTGTAAAGCTGTCAGAGGCAGAATCTGGTCGACCAACTTTAGACAACTCTTCAGGAGCGCTGTCATCAGGATATCTAACTCTAATTACTTCATCTGAATGGTCTACAACATGTGACTGGCTTGCAAGCACACGTTGTAGACCATTCCGATTAAGTAATTATACTTAGATATCTCGATGACAGCTCTCCTGAAGAGCTGCCGTCTGGTTCCGGAAGCAGGATCTCATGATGTCCGCTGTACAGCGGACGCATGAGAAGGGGGAGGAAGCGGAGGGCTTTATTTTCTTACATCTCTCAAACCATAACGGTTTGAGAGATGGGAATGAGGGCGTTAAGTATGTTTTTATTATTCCTATCATTTGGCTTACAGTTTTTCATGGTGTTTACTATCCCTTTAACCCCATAGGGACCCTTGACGTACCAGGACCGTCATGGTCCTTGAACTACTCAAGGACCGATGACGGTCATGGTACGTCACGCACTTTTTACTTACAGCTCTCTACCGGGAGCGCTGTAAGGAAAAATAGGGCATGAAATAGACCGCTCCAAGATCGGAGCGATCTCTTTCAAGCCCCATAGTGACGCGCCGATACACGTGACAGGTCACGTGTACCGGCGCGTCAAACTGCCCCTATGCGGTCGTTATGGGACGGAAATGTCCCATAACCTCCGGTCCTTAAGGGGTTAAAGCATAACTTTCACTTAGTATAAAGTCGCCCTCCATAATTAAACATATGTGACTAGATTCATAATACTTCTATTACCTCTCAGAAGTGCCAGATTGTAATGTAATCCTTAATCTTCAGAAACTGACGAGCAGATTAGTGCCGTCTCTGTGCCTGCGCCGTCAGTCCCTTCCGGTTACCTTAAGGTAACATTCAGTGCCTCCTAGAGGAGACCGGAACTGACAGCGCAGGTGCGGAGACAAGATGTCTGTGTTTATGCCTGGCTTCCGGTCTCCAAAGATTAAGGATTACATTACAATCTGGCACTTCTGAGAGGTCTATGAAGATCTATGCTGCATTATATAATATTAATGAAAACATAACACAACATAATGACTATCAAGCCACAAATAATGAGCATGCTGTGCTGTATTGATAGAATACAAAATACCAGTATACTGAAAAATGAAGTAGCTGCTCAATGTAAGAAACCAGTATCTATACACTGATACAAACTAATGCCACGAGGTAAGCCAGTTTTGAAATTTGGCCTAGGGAGATACAGGAGCTAAATCTGTCCTAGAGAAAGAAATGAATGCTGTTCAACTGTGACTTGAAGTACAATGGGCCATTTCAGGATATAAAAGTCCTCTTTAGGAGAATGACATGACAGTGGTCAAACTTGCATGCATAATACAAAGGGTGTGTATGCACAGTAGAAAAGGGATGCCGTTCTGGGACAAACCAGCTGCACTGTAGGAGAGAACCCTGTGAACTCTGGAGAGGTTTCCAGCTCATTGTGAAGCAATGCTTTGGGAACCTTACTAGCTTGCAATCAAATAGTTAAAAGCCTTGTTTAGTTCAATGGAGAATTTTCCCCTATGGTGAAGCTGGATTTTCCCAAAATTGCTTCATATATCTTTAGTCCAAATGGCCCTTAATGATTATCAGCATTATTAAATGTGCAGCTAATTCAATATCAGGACTTCCTTCTGGCAACAGGATAAGTGCAGGTTATGTTATGAAAGGAAATAGATGCAGGCAAATTAATTGGTTTTTGTTTTAACCCTTTGAGTGACAGTGGGATTTGCAACGCATTGCTTTGTAATGCATTGCGTACCCCTCTGGCACTCAAAGGGTTAATATAGCATACCTGAATCCTAAAAATGTTTCACTCATTTTGTCTGCCACATGTAAATAGTACTTCTGCGGATAGCCTACAACTAGTTGTATAGGTCCTTAGGAATATATAGGGTAATTAGGTACACAAAGGGGTGTACTAATATGATTCTTATGTAAAATAGGTGCTGGAATTAATGCTTTGGTCCTGTGGCTGCTTAACAGCCATTCATTAAGAGCACTGTGCAGAAAATTAATTTATTTATGCTGCTTGCACCAAGGGAATAGCAATGGGGAATGTTTGGACATGCACTAGAGACCTTTCTGTCACTCAATGTGTTTATTTGTCCTTACGGTATACCCCAGACTTACTCTGGTTTTCTTACTGTATCATGTAAAAAATGTGCGTGCACATATTATAGGCAAGAATTCCAGTCATTTCTCATTCTTCTCGGGTTACAGTCTTTTTTTTCAGCTTGTTTATTAAAGGTTTTAGCGGGTACAGAAAAAAGAAATAGTGAGGGGATGGGAGATTGCACGCAAGTATAAAGGCATTAAGCATGTATAAGATTACATAGCTCACAAAATGACAATGTAAGACAACAGTTCAAAAAAGCTAAGATAGGGGTAAGGTTCCAGCTATACTCGGAGCTGTAAATAAACCAAGTTTCCCATTTTTTACCTGGATACCTGAAGCTTCCATTAAAGTGTTAGTAATGTCTGAAAAAAACTTTTTTGCATTTAGAAGAGCTTAAAAAGCTGATCTAAATGCAAAAAAACGTATCTCTTAAACCGCTATGGTTTAAGAGATACGGGCGTTTAAAGTTTGATTTCTCCTACTGACAGCTGTAAAGCTGTCAGCAGCAGATCCGTGTCGGTCGACACGCTGGCGCTTGAGAAGTGCCGGGATCTCATTATTTACACAGAATCCCTTCATTGGAATGGTCTAAAACGTGTGCCTGAACACAGCTGTCAGTAGGAGAAATCAAACTTTAAACGGCCGTATCTCTTAAACCATAGCGGTTTAAGAGATACGTTTTTTTGCATTTAGATCAGCTTTTTAAGCTCTTCTAAATGCAAAAAAGTTTTTTTCAGACATTACTAACACTTTAAGCTTCCCTGGCGTTAAATCTAATTCCTAATCCAATATCTTGCTTTTAATTCACTTTGGGGGGAGATGTATAAAACTGGAGTTATAAAGAAAATGTCTATAAAATTATCTCAAAGCGACATAAGTATATGTATAAACGTTTAGCGACATTTTCTCTAAGTGCTAACTCCAGTTAGTTGATCTTTTTGAAAAGTGGAGTAAAAATGATATTGGCCAAATAAGAATTGTGTCACAATATATTTATAAAGAAATTTGCTAATTGCACCAAAAATAAAGGCAGTTTTAGTGGGTATAACCTTTCTTATTGGAAGTTTATAATACCACTATTCTCATAATATTCTCAGATAGACATATTTATAAACGTAACTTTACATCTTTATGAAAATGATCAGGCGTTGTGAATTTTAGGGACAATTGTTAAGTATACACTAAGAAGGCTTTTTATACATACCCCACTTTATCTTGGTATTACGGTGCCCGTGATCCCTTTCTGTCACTCTCGCTTGTGGTGCTCTCCTATTGGCTGAGCAGGTTTGGCCCGCCCCCGGTGACCTTTTTATACCCAGCCATTGACACCTGTCACTTGCCCTTTCGTGGTGTTCCTGAGCCAGTGTTGCTGTTGCTGTCTTCAGTTGATCCAGATTCCTGTTTACCGAATTGGCCTGTCCTGACTACGCTCCTGTGTTCCGACCCGGCCTGGCTGACCTTCCTATTTGTAACTGATCTGGCTTGTCTGAGAACCACCTCCGTGTACCGACCTGGCCTGGCTGACATTCCTGTTTGTGACTGATCCGGCTTGTCTGAGAACCACCTCCATGTACCGATCCGGCCTGGCTGATTTCCTTCTCCGTGACCCGAACCGGCTTGTTCCAGTGACCTGCGTGGACTGCTTCCTGCTCTACTGTCGCCGTGGTGACATTTTGACTTCCGCCAAGTCCGAGTACCGGACTGTTTGTCTCCTGCCACAGTACTCCTTCTGTGTAGTGCATCCTGTGCTGAGTCTCCGTTACTGATTGCAGAGCTGTGCTACCGTACTGAGCCTTCCTGATACTTGCAGAGCATTTCTGTATTTTCGCTAAGCTTTAGCCTACGAGCTGCTTAACCTGTTCTGTGCTGGTATACCTCTTGTGAGCCTTTACGTTTATTGTTGAGCCTATTCCTGTGTAAATGCTACTTCTGCCGAGCTGGCCGCTTGTATGCTTGATTTGGACGGCAGCTCAATAATCCACCTAGCAGAGTAGTCAGTATCACTTACCGTGTCCGGTGTGGCGCTATTGGCTCTAGCATTGTCTCCGGTACACGCCCGTGGGGGCTTGTGGCTCACTTCTCGTGCAGTACAGAGTGGTCTTCGGTGTACACCTGCGGGGCTATTGACCATCTCTACGGTTACAGCAGTCTCAGTAGTACGCCCGTGGGGGCTATTGGCTGAAGCTCTTGCAGGTTTCTCCGGTATACGCCTGTGGGGGCTACAGGCTTAATTCACCGTATCGCTGGTTTCCGTTCTTGACGCCTGTGGGGGCTAAAGGCAAGCTCTTGCATTATAGCAGTCTCAGTATTGACGCCCGTGGGGGCTACCGACTCAAGCACTAGCAGATATTGTGGTCTTCATTGCTACGCCCGTGGGGGCTACCGATTCAAGAACTTGCAGATATTGTGGTCTTCACTGCTACGCCCGTGGGGGCTATGCACCGTTATAATCCAAGGCAGTACTGACTGTGCATTTAGCCTTCTGTGCACTACCATCTACAGCTTTATCACCATCTTGGGCGTGCCAAACTCCACAATTGAGACTGACTTATTGTTATTTAACCCGTGAGTAGCCCGGCTACTGTGTACCTTACAGTGATATGTTATAGTATCCATTGTGTTCAACTGCTTACCTGTATAGCAACTCTGATTGTGTTCGCTATTTCTATTGTCGCCTATAGAGGGCGTTCCTTTCTATTTCTTTTTATTTAATAAAACTGTGTTTTATTTTACCGGCTGGTCTGAGTGTCTGGAAAACCGTTACACTTGGGTTATTGAGAGATTTAGTATAAAACTAGTATGAAAGCCCGTATACATGGGCTAAAGTGCACCCAGTTGCCCCAGCGCCGGGAGCAGAGACAGGACGTGAGCAGTCCGGAGCGGGTCAGCGCATGTGGCGAGAATCTACTGCGCATGGCTGCAGTCATGTGCAGTAGAGACTCGCCGAACGCGCTGATCCTTAGTGGGGAGCTCCAGACAGCTCACAGCAAAGCTCCATGTGTGCGAAACCACACATGCACAGTAGAGACTCTCTAATGCACATGTGCGGTTACGGCTGTCAGTGAGCAACACATTCTACCACTTTATGTAATAGGAGGATATAAATATGCACTTTAGAGGTTATGTACGAATTTGTCAGCACTGCTCCAAAACTGTGCTCTCCTATAACATGCACTGAGAAATGGAGTAAGATTATGCCTCTTCTCCTTGTTAGAAAATATCGTTCAACAAGGAGCAGAGGAAAGTAAAAGCTTCAAAATACACATTTCCCCACTTCACTCACCTTGGCAATGGTGGCAGACATAGGACAATTTTTGACTCATGTAGTTTAGTAGATTATCATTAGGCAGGCATAGCATTAAGAAATCAGCTCCAGGGAGTAGATCAACTCAATATTGTTTTAATATACCCCTTTTTATTTCTGTCTTATTCTTATAATGGAAAAAAAATCATATTTCAAGTTCCTTGCAATAAAAAGATGTGAGTAGCATTGTACGGCCAATATTGGAGGTTATGCTTAATCTTCTTTGAATTTGAAGTACTTTTCCAGTGCTTTACTGGAAGTGTCCCAAGTCATTTCCTTTGCAATGGGTTCATTACATTTGCAGTGCTGTAATTAACATTAATTATTAACATTTCTAACCCCAGTGTGCTCTTATGCATTGTACACGCGCAGCTCTTACACTGAAATTTTTCTTGCTAGCTGACAAAGTAAAGTCTCCATTCTTCATTTTCATCTGAATTCTTCTACCAAATCATCCCGAGAATGTCTTTCATGTACAGGTTAAAAGTTGCATATGAAAACCGAGACAGTCCAAAAAAAAAAATAGTCTCCCAGAGTTACATTCATTTTCTTTGTTCTCTATATCACTAACCATAATGCATACCATAGTCTTTAAGTATGCAAGAGCCCTGTTCTGTGTGAATGAGAATATACTTTCATGATTTTCTGCACTATATATGTCTATTGATTAACCCTTTAAGGACCAGCATGGTGTACTCAACACATTGCAAAGCAATATGTTGCACTCCCCTCTAGTCCTTAACCCCTTCAGTGCCAGAGGCTCGGGCCATTTCCTGAACCCTGCAGGCCAGACACTTTTTCAAC
Source organism: Rhinophrynus dorsalis (assembly GCA_037306005.1). Lineage (NCBI taxonomy): Eukaryota > Metazoa > Chordata > Amphibia > Anura > Rhinophrynidae > Rhinophrynus > Rhinophrynus dorsalis. The sequence continues at coordinate 100,165,059 of CM074720.1, forward strand.
ATTTTTGCTATCCTTCCGTTTAGGCTTGATTTCCTCTGGGGATTTTTAGTTACATATGGAAAACTATATATTGTTTTTTTCAGAACGAATTGAGCTTTCTTGTGATACCTTACATGAAGAGAATTTTACATCGTGCAAAAAGCTATGATGTCATAATGACAAAAAAAAGTGAAAATTTACTCATTTTGCTAAAATCACATACTATGTATCAAAAATATTTACCTTGATTGAAAAAGTTTCAATTATTTGAAAAAGCCTCGAGTCCCCTGAGTAAAAAAATACCAAATTTGTATAGTTTTACCTACGTCCATGGCTAGCGTAGAGCCCTAATCACCAGCAGCGCAAAATGACATTTTCAACTTTATAAACTAATATGCGCATTCTAGGGTTTTTGTGGTAAAACTACCCTAAAACAGTGGAATAACTATATAAAACTATATATTTCGGAAAAGTAGACAACCTGCCGCATCTAATGAGGGGTAACTTGCCTTCTTACCCCAAGCCTGGTGTGCACAAATGCCTCCAGAAGATGGCGCTAATGAAAAAAAGGCATTTTCTTACATTTCTGCCCCTTCAAATGTACTGAAATTTGTGAAAACCATGGCATTTCCAACTGTATTCATTAGCTAGTGCTCTTAGGAGAAAAATGACACCCCATTGGTATGAGTTTAACTACCTCAGGGGGCGTTAGAAGTGCAAAATGACACCTACTACAACCTCAAATTTTTCTAACATTTTCTCAAACATTACTTGTCTGTACACAAATGGTTATAACAACTACAGAAGTGAAGAAAGGGTACACAAACCATACCATTTTGAAAAGAAGACACCCTGCCGCATCTAATGATGGGTGACTTGCCTTGTTACCCCAAGCCTGGAGTGCACAAATGCCTCCAGAAGGTGGCACTAATGAAAAAAAAAGGCATTTTCTTACATTTCTGCCCCTTCAAATGTACTGAAATATGTGCAAACCATGGTATTTCCAACTGTATTCATTAGCTAGTGCTCTTAGGAGAAAAATGACACCCCATTGGTATGAGTTTAACTACCTCAGGGGGCGTTAGAAGTGCAAAATGACACCTACTACAACCTCAAATTTTTCTAACATTTTCTCAAACATTACTTGTCTGTACACAAATGGTTATAACAACTACAGAAGTGAAGAAAGGGTACACAAACCATACCATTTTGAAAAGAAGACACCCTGCCGCATCTAATGATGGGTGACTTGCCTTGTTACCCCAAGCCTGGAGTGCACAAATGCCTCCAGAAGGTGGCACTAATGAAAAAAAAAGGCATTTTCTTACATTTCTGCCCCTTCAAATGTACTGAAATATGTGCAAACCATGGCATTTCCAACTGTATTCATTAGCTAGCGCTCTTAGGAGAAAAATGACACCCCATTGGTATGAGTTCAACTACCTCAGGGGGCGCTAGAAGTGCAAAACGACACCTACTACAACCTCAAATTTTTCTAACATTTTCTCAAACGTTATTTGTCTGTACACAAATGGTTATAACAACTACAGAAGTGAAGAAAGGGTACACAAACCATACCATTTTGAAAAGAAGACACCCTACCGCATCTAATGATGGGTGACTTGCCTTGTTACCCCAAGCCTGGAGAGCACAAATGCCTCCAGAAGGTGGCGCTAATGAAAAAAAAAGGCATTTTCTTACATTTCTGCCCCTTCAAATGTACTGAAATTTGTGCAAACCATGGCATTCCCAACTGTATTCATTAGCTAGTGCTCTTAGGAGAAAAATGACACCCCATTGGTATGAGTTTAACTACCTCAGGGGGCGCTAGAAGTGCAAAACGACACCTACTACAACCTCAAATTTGTCTAACATTTTCTCAAATATTACTTGTCTGTACACAAATGGTTATAATAACTACAGAAGTAAAGAAAGGGTACACAAACCATACCATTTTGAAAAGAAGACACCCTGATGCATCTATTGATGGGTGACTTGCTTTGTTACCCCAAGCCTGGAGTGCACAAATGCCTCCAGAAGGTGGCGCTAATGGAAAAAAAAAGGCATTTTCTTACATTTCTGCCCCTTCAAATGTACTGAAATTTGTGCAAACAATGGCATTTCCAACTGTATTCATTAGCTAGCGCTCTTAGGAGAAAAATGACACCCCATTGGTATGAGTTCAACTACCTCAGGGGGCGCTAGAAGTGCAAAACGACACTTACTACAACCTGAAATGTTTCTAACATTTTCTCAAACATTACTTGTCTGTACCCAAATGGTTATAACAACTACAGAAGTGAAGAAAGGGTACACAAACCATACCATTTTGAAAAGAAGACACCCTGCCGCATCTATTGATGGGTGACTTGCTTTGTTACCCCAAGCCTGGAGAGCACAAATGCCTCCAGAAGGTGGCGCTAATGAAAAAAAAAGGCATTTTCTTACATTTCTGCCCCTTCAAATGTACTGAAATTTGTGCAAACCATGGCATTTCCAACTGTATTCATTAGCTAGTGCTCTTAGGAGAAAAATGACACCCCACTGGAATGAGTCGACCTACCTTAGGGGTGCCAGAAGCACATCACTACACCTACCTGTTTGCTTCTTCGAAAATGGCGGCTTGTACTAAAATGTCCATAACTGTTAGAGACATGAAGGAAAGGTATAAAAGGTATACCATTTTGGAAAGTAGACATTCTCCCGCATCAATTGAGGGGTCACTTGCCTTTCTACCCCCTGGGCTGAAGTGCACAAATATTTCCAAAAGGTGGCGCTATGGGAATAAATACATGTTTTTTTACATTTCCACCACTTCAAAGATACTAAAATCTTTGAAAACCATAACATTTCCTGCTGTATTCAGTACCTGCTACCAACATGAGAAAAATGGTAGCCTATTTGTGTGGGTTAACATAGAATATGTGGGTGCTAGGAACACGTACGTAAACCTGACACTTTTGTTTTTGAAATTATCTGCTTGCACTAAAATGGTTATAACCATAATAGATATGCAGAAAAGGTAGAGAAACAATGCCATTTTGGAAAAAAAACATCCTTCCGCATCTAATGAGGGGTCACGTGCCTTCTTACCCAAAGGCTGGTATGCACAAATGCTTCCAGGAGGTGGCGCTAGTGAAAAAAAAAGGCATTTTCTTACATTTCTGCCCCTTCAAATGTATGGAACTTTGTAAAAACCATGGAATTTTCAACTGCATTCATTAGCTAGTGCTCTTAGGAGTCAAACGACACCCCATTGATATGAGTTGACCTACCTTAGGGGGTGCTAGAAGTAGAAAACTACACCTACTACAACCTCTGATGTTTCTAACATTTTCTCAAACCTGACTTGCCTGTACGAAAATGACTATAACACCTTCAGAATTGAAGAAAAGGTAGATAAACCATACCATTTTGGAAAGAAAACAACCTGCCGCATCTAATGAGGGGTCACTTGCCTTCTTACCCCAATACTGGTGTGCATAAATGTTTCCAGAAGGAGGCGATATAGGAAAAAAATTGCATTTTTTTACATTTCTGCCCCTTCAAATGTATGGAGCGCTGTGAAAACCATGGAATTTTCAACTGCATTTGTTTGCTAGTGCTCTTAGGAGTCAAATGACACCCCATTGGTATGAGTTGAACTACCTTAGGGGGTGCTAGAAGTAGAAAACTACACCTACTACAACCTCTGATGTTTCTAACATTTTCTCAAACCTGACTTGCCTGTACGAAAATGACTATAACACCTTCGGAATTGAAGAAAAGGTAGATAAACCATACCATTTTGGAAAGAAGACAACCTGCCGCATCTAATGAGGGGTCACTTGCCTTTTTACCCCTAAGTTAGTTGGCACAACTATTTCCAGAATGTGGTGCTACAGGAAAAAATAAAATTTTGTTTTACACATCAGTCACTTCAAAGATACTGAAATGGTTCAATGGCGTGGGATTTCCTAGGAGGACTTCTTGCCAGCCTAAGAAAAATGGTACCCCACTGCTGTGGGTTGACATACCAATTTACGCTACAGGAGCGTAGCTACCAGTGAAACAGAAATGGTAAAGCAAACAGTGTATGTGTGATTTTATGGCTAACAGATGAAAGAAGCTAGGGCGTCAGCCGGTGTACGTGCGGACCTGTGACTACAAGTGTAACAAAGTATGTGGGAGGGTGAGGGATTAGGCAGTGTGTGTGGGTATGAGCAGAGGAGCAAGGATGGTGGGGCAGTGTTTGATAGTGTGTATGGGAGATCTGTGACTACCAGTGTTGATAAAAAGTCCTGTGTGTGCCACAGGAAGGGGGTCGGCATTGAACTCCCCTCCTAGTGGCACACACAGGGTTAATTTGTTAATTTTTTTATTATATACCTCATTGAGGGGCATAAGGACCCCCTGATCCCTCCCCAATGAGGTCTTAGTAAAAAAATATATATATATGTCCACAAACAGGGGACCCGGAGAGTGCCACAGGGGTCTCCAGCGCATTGCAAAGCAATGCATTGGATCCTTGTGGCACTCAGAGGGTTAATTTTTTTTTTAATCATTACTTGGTAATCAGAGCTTGTTGGGGGGCCATCAGGACCAATCATGATGGCCCCCCAACAATCTCTGATAACGAAGTAATGAGAAATGCCCTGTGTGTGCGCCGCAGAAGGGGGGCTGCATTGGCCCCCCTTGAGGCACACACAGGGTTAATTTTTTTTCTTTACTTTTTTTATTATGGACCTCATTGGTGGGTATCAGGACCCCTTTGATTCCCCCCAATGAGGTCTTAAAAAAAAAAAAAAAAGGAATCAAAATAAATGTCCCTGTGAGTGCCAAAGGGCTCTCCAGCGCATTGCAAAGCAATGCATTGGACCCTTCTGGCACTCAGAGGGTTAATTATTTTTTTAATCATTACTTGGTAATCAGAGCTTGTTGGGGGGCCATCAGGACCAATCATGAAGGCCCCCCAACAATCTCTGATAACAAAGTAATGATAAATGCCCTGTGTGTGCGCCACAGAAGGGGGGCTGCATTGGCCCCCCTTGTGGCACACACAGGGTTAATTTTTTTTTCTTTACTTTTTTTTTATTATGGACCTCATTGGTGGGTATCAGGACCCCTCTGATTCCCCCCAACGAGGTCTTAAAAAAAAAAAAAAAAAAAAAAGGAATCAAAATAAATGTCCCTGTGAGTGCCAAAGGGGTTTCCAGCGCATTGCAAAGCAATGCATTGGACCCTTTTGGCACTCAGAGGGTTAATTTTTTTTTTTATTATTACTTTGTAATCAGAGCTTGTTGGGGGGCCATCAGGACCAATCCTGATGGCCCCCCAACAATCTCTAGTAACAAAGTAATTATAGAAGCCCTGTGTGTGCCACAGGAGGGGGGGTGCATTTGACCCCCCCTGTGGCACACACAGGGTTAAAAAAATTTTTTATTTTTTTTTTTAATAATAGACCTCATTGAGGGGCATCAGGATCCCCCCTGATCCCCCCAATGAGGTCTTTAAAAAAAAAAAAAAAAAAACCCCAAAGAAAAGACCCTGTGAGTGCTACAAGGGTCTCCAGCACATTGCAAAGCAATGTGCTGGGGACCACTGCGGCACTCACAGGGTTAGTTTTGTTTTTTTTGTTTTTTTTATTTTATTTTTTATATATTCAGACCTCGTGGGGGACATCAGGACCCCTCCTGGTGTCCCCCAAGTAATTGATCTCCCAGCCGATAGGCTGGGAGACCAATTTGGCGACTGCAGGAGAGCAGAAGCTCTCCTGCCCTTCACTCCTACCACCGGTAGGAGTGAATGGGACCGGGGAAACTTCCCCAACGTCATCAGTGACATGTCACTGATGACGCTGGGAGGCTTCCCCCGGTCCCGCCCACTCCTACCCGGAAGTTCGGGTAGGAGAGACAGAAGAGGAGAAGCTGCGCTTCTGCTGCGCTTCTCCTCTTCCTTTATTGATCTCCCAGCGCGATCGGCTGGGAGATCAATAACAGGGGAGACATGAGGAGTGATCCTCATGTCCCCCCACGATTGCCCACCTTTTTTTTTTTTTAAATGCGGCCACTGCATGCCGGTTATACCGGCTCATGCAGTGACCGCATTTTAGTGGGTACATTGTACGAGCTTGGCACAGCGGGTACAGCTGTCCAAACTCGTACAATGTACCCACTTGGCACTCAAAGGGTTAAGGGAACAGTAATGTTCCATAAAAAATGCTTCTAGTTTTATAGTGCTTAAAAAATTAAACTATATGCCACAAATCCTATCTCTCAAACCGCTATGGATTGAGAGATATTTACATTCAAAGTTCCCCCTTCCCTCCCCTTCTCCTGATGTCAGCTGTAAAGCTGACAGCAGAAGATCTGTGTCTGCCGACACGAGGAGGGTGTTCAGCAGAGCCGAAATCACGTTATTTAAAAAAAGTACTTAAATGGAACAGTCTGCAAGGTGTGCTTGCAAACCAGGCACACGTTGTATATCTTTCCAATTAAGTATTTATTTTCCAGTAACACGATTTCGGCTCTGCTGCAGAGCCACCGGCTGGTCCTCGGACTGGGATCTCCTGCTGTCAGCTAGATGCTGACGTCAGGAGAAGGGGAGGGAGGGGGGAACTTTAGAAGCCATAAAGGTTTGAGAGATAGGATTGGTGCCAAATAATTTATTGTTTAAATGTCTACAAAACAAGCATATTTTTTATGGGACATTAGTGTTCCTTTAAGACTTCCAGGAAGAAGGAGAGTCTATGAGGATTACTACCTACTGAGCTTTGGGCATTCTTTGTTCATTTAGTTTTTTTTAAAAAAAGAAAGCTCATATCATCAAGGAGTAAATTTATACCTTTCTATTATGTAGTAAATTAACCTTACAAGGAAATTGCTGCATGAATAATGTTTGGTGACACAGAATGTGTGACAGATTTCTGGGAAAATAATATCCCTACAATAGAAGAGGACCACGTACTCTGCACAGTAATATATTTATATTTAGGAGGTTTCTTATCTGAAGAAAAATCTGCCTTTGAGAAATTTTACATCAGTTGGAAGCTGGACCCTGCATCATCTCTAATATATTTGACAAGAAGAGATGAATTTCAGGAGGGATCGGGAATAGTTAGTGAAAAATGGTCTGATATATTAGAGAATGTTATTATTAACAATAGTATTATTATTATCATCATTTATTTATAAAGCATGATCAATTTCCCCCACACTGTACAGTAGTTAACCAAGACAACAGAACAATGTACAATGTAAAGCCATTAAAAACAGAAAAATAAGAGCACGTTGCTCTATAGAGGTTACAGTCTATAGGTGAGGGACTGATACAAAGGGTATAAGTTCTCTGAGTTACCAAGTGGTACAGTGACAGCTTGTGACACAATAGGAAGAGGAAAGTGACACATGCTCTAAGGTAGGCCTTGACAAATTGGGTTTGACTCTAGGAGCCAGACTCTGCATCAGAGGAGAATCTTCCCTCGGGGCCTAGTGGAACAAGGAGGAAGCAGGCAGAGTGAGTGTGTGTGGAGCCAGGGAGGTCAGACAGTCTCTGTGGGGATCTGTAGCTACCAGTGGGTGAGAGAACAAGGATGGGGGGCTGGGTCAGACAGTCTCTGTGGTGATCTGTGGCTACCAGTGGGCAAGGCAACAAGGCTGGGGGAACAGACAATGTACTTGGGGATTTGAGGCTACCAGTGTTCAAGGGAACAAGGCTGGGGGGAGTCAGACGGTCTCCATAGGGATCTGTGGCTACCAGTATAGGTAGGATTGAAAGCAGAGGAGAGTCTATCGGCTGGAAGATCAATAGCTAGGGGCCTTAGGAGGGATCCTGAGCCCCCCCATGAGGTCTGATTAATTTTTAGATTAAAGAAAAACATGTCTGCAGTGAAGTTAAAACCCCAGGCGCCAGGAAGCAATTCCTAGTCTCCATGGTGACCTGGCTCCTGGGGTTTGTCGAGCCCTGCTCTAAGGACCTCTAGGCCAGCTGATAGTATAACGAGAGAATTTGGAGAAGTGGAACAGTGTAGTTGGGTTGCTGAAGGTGCAAAGAAAAAGGCTTGTCCCAGAGTAAAGTAAAGGTACAGTGAGGTCCAGATACAAAGCAGTTTGGACTGAGAGGAGGATAATGTTGCAGGGAAAGAAATCATAGTTGTGTTTGCTGTGGAAAACGTAATGATGGTTATGTTATATTGTCTGATAGACTTACCTGAAGAGGTGGGTTTTTAGGGACCTTTTAAAAGTCTGGAGGCTAGGGGACATCCGGATAGACAGACGCAGAGACTGGGAAGGTGGTAGAAAGATGGTGAGAAGGTAGGTCCAAAATTACGGAGACTATGGGGCAAACTGAATACTGTACAAAACAAATGTTTGCACAAAGTAATTTTGTGTTACTATCTGGTCATCCCTTCTCCCTTGTATGATACGTAATCTGAATAAATATGAAAATAAATTAATCCACTTCAGTACTACGTAATTATTTATTGCATTAAGTCAAAGGACTGAAAATTAACAAGCATTAAAAATGACCATTGTGAGGCATTTTTTGATATTTGGAAAACCTGGCTTCTCCCCTATGTGGTAGGAGTCTGTTGTGGCACTTGCTAAAGCATGAATAACCTTTATTACCTCTTTCTTTAACCCCTTAAGGACCAGGATCCTGTGAAGTAACCTTCCCTTAAGGGCCACTTTGGTCTTTCCGATGCATTGGTACACGTGACCTCTTGCATGTATCAGAGTGCCACGTTGGGGGCTGAGAGAGACCATTCCAGTTTTGGAGCGGTCAATTTCAGTCCCCGTTTTTACTTACAGCTCTCCTGGAGGAGAGCTGTAAGTAAAATGTACGTGACGTGCTATGCCCGTCACAGGTCCTTAAGGAAAAAAACGTGTGACGGTCATAGCACGGCACGTGGTCCTTAAGGGTTAAAGAAAAATAATGTTGGTATTCAAGTTGCTTTTAAAAACATGACCGTTTGAGTGCCAAAGGAGTGTGCAACTCATTGCTTTGAAATGCACTGCACAACCCACTGGTGCTTAAAGAGAAACCTTTGTTTATGCAGTTAAAAAAAATAAGTACATTGTGTAAAGAAAAAGCATTTTTGGCCTGTCAGCTATTTTGAAATATGCAAATGTTTAGCAGTAATACAAAAGCCAGTACCAAAAAAGTGTAATCAACTTTATTTGTACCAAAGGGCAGCTGTAGTACTGGTGCTAGTCATTGATCAAGTCTGATTAATTCAGTGAGAATATTGATATTTAATAGACAACTATTCTCAAGAATTGCAAGATAGCAGCTGGAAGGTGGTTATGCCTTACTGGACTACTAGTTCATGGGTGGGACTATAATTCCCATTATCCTTAGCCAGCCAGCAGAGGGCATCAGGTTTCCCACCTCTGTTGTGTGTGCTAGCTAATTAGATTGAAAGAAAAAAAAAATATATTTTGTTAAAAATCTCGCTAGGGCCACACGCTGGAGTCAGATGGGTCACATATCCCCCATGGACCACATGTTGGATGCCTATATTTTACACCCATGTCATAATGAAAGTTTGTTAGAATTTCTTTTCAGGGGACAAAACACTGACAAACTTGTGAACAAAAATATTATGCAAACTGTCACCCATACTCAACATAAAACCACAGTACTTATAGTGTAAATAGAATACAAATATGGAAGTTTTTAATATAAAATGAATGTTTTATAGGGTTACAGCTTTTTGTATTGCTTTGATTCCAATTTGGGATTTGAGTATATCATGTATGAATGGAAAAATATAAATGTTTGTCATCTCTACTATGGGGATGTTGATGTTTTAAAATAGTTTGAAAGGACAATTAACCCCTCTCAAAAATAACCTCCACTTAGCTTACTATGGCCAGAAAATCCTAATGCCCCCTATGAATACTTCCCTTGTGCCTTTGCTTAAGAGATAACATCTTCAATGAGTCCTAAATGACTCACTTGTCCATGGAGAAAGATGAGAGAGTTGCTAGCAGGACCACAGGACAGCAAACTCTGCCTACTACCCATGGTGATATTGACCCTGTAATGTCAAAAAGAGTGTGCAGTGCATTGCTTTGTAATGTGTTGTGCACCCGCTGGTCCTTGAAAGGTCAAGTAGGCCGATGCACTATGCTTAATTCAAACTGCCTGCAACTATCATGACTGTCTCCATAGACCTAACATTGAGGACTGATTGAAGATGCTGTCTCTTTAACAAAGACACAAGGGCAAAATTAAAAGTAACCATTTGGATTTCCTGGCCATAGTAAGGCAATTTGGGGGTTATTATTAATAGGTGTTGACTGTCCTTTAAATGTAGATAGATATGAGCTGACACTAAATTATTCAGAGTAATAAGTTTAGAACAGGATATTTGTTCTTTACAGAGGGATCTGCATAAAATGGCAGATTGGAAAATGAAATTTAATGTAGGAAAGTGTAAAGTCATGAATTTGGGAAGAAAAAATCCCAAAGCTACTTATGAACTTAGTAATGTGTTCTGTACCCCTCTGGCACTCAAAGGGTTAAAGGGATAGAAATTTTTCACAAAAACACAGCTCCAATTAATCTTCATAGTATTTGGGCCACAGAGAAGTGTTATTTCAATACTGTCAGAGTTGTAGTTCAAGAGTAATTGAATGATAAAGTATCCCCCTCCTGTCCCTCTCTGTGATCCATCCGGACAGTCTTGCTGCCCTGAGGTGAGCAGTGTTACAACAGTTATAGGGGTGAGAGGGGGATACTTTATCATTCAATTACTCTTGAACTACAATTCTGACAGTATCGAAATAATGCTGTCCATGCCCCAAATACTATGGAGATTAATTGGAGCTGCTTTTATTGTGAAACATTACTATCCCTTTAAGGGACTCGTTGCTAGAGAAAGACCTGCGAATACTTGTAAGCTACAAACTTGAAGCAGTGACCAGTGCCAAATAGCAATAGCAAAAGCAAAGTCCTGTCTTGCATAAAAAGGTGTATTTAAGTAAGAGTGTATATCATCATGTTGCCACTGTACAAATCAATGGTAAGACATCACCTCAAATATGCAGTGCAGTTTTGGGTGCCAGTTCTAAAAAAAGATATCCTAGAACTAACGAGAGTACAACTAAGAGCATCAAAATTGAAAAATGGAAGACTTGGTTATGTAAGAACGTATAGACAGACATAGTTTATTTACTGTATAGAAAAGATGACAAAGAAGAGATTTTATCACAATGTACAAGTATATAAGAGGTCAATACAAGGATCTCTCTGGTGAGATATTCATCCCAAGGCCTGATCAAATAACCATGGGGAACCCCTTGAGATTAGCGGAAAGGAGGTTTCAACTTCAGCAGAGGAAGGGTTTTTTTACACTAAGGGTCGGTTAAATTGTGGAAAGCTTGCCCAAGGATGTGGTAATGGCAGATAAAGTGGATACATTTGAAGGGATAGTAATACTTTGTTGTAAACATTTCTAATATTGTAGATATTAACAAGAGAATTAGAATAACCTACCTCCAATCTCTCAAATCTTTATAGTTTGAGAGATCGTAGCATTTAACGTTCCCCCCTCCCACTCCTTTCTCATATGTCAGCGCTCTAGTTGACAGAGGCAGATCCTGGTCCTGGGACCGGGGGAGGTTCTTCAGCAGAGCCGAGATAGAGCTAGTTAAAGCGAAATAATTCGTTGGACCGTTCCAATTATTTTATTTTAAGTAGCGGTATCCCTTTAAGAGAAGATTAGATACATTTATTTCTATAGGTATCATACGGGGTTATACTGTGTATTAGGAAAAACAGGAAGTTGAGATAAAGACTAAATTATTTACCAGCAGGAAAGCTATATAATTCTCATGGCTCTGGGTTATGAGGCAACGATTGAACTTGATGCACTTATGTCTGTTTTTTTCAACCTAATTTACTATGCTACAATGTTACTAATAGATTGTTTTTGATATTTGGAAAATATGTAATTGTTTTACATTTTTCATATTTATGCCATCAAATCTTTGTCACAAAATCAAAACAAAAATTATTTATCTAAATAGTATTTTTCTCCACATGAATTATGCTTAAATTGAATAACAGCAAAATACTGAAAAGTTGTTTGTCTTCCCTGGTGAAAACATGGCCATGTGGTCCTGGCACTTACAGGATTAAAGGGGTAGACTTCACTTGGGGAGTTTACCTTTTTCAAGCATAATTACACTTGTCCAGTTGAATAAATAAGCTGCAGTCATTTGGCGAACAAGGAGTTCAGATCAATTCTACTAGCTACCTTTAACCCTTTCAGTGCCAGAGTGCTACACAATGCAACACCCCTCTGGCACTGAAAGGGTTAACTCCATGGCTGCTAAGACATTTTTCACTGTGCACATTTTGATACTATTGCTATTAAAATAATAGAAACCATTATATTCTGAATTTACATATTCTTCAGGTGCATAATATGAAAAGTCAGACTGCCTATACCTTGTTTTTTTATCCATCTTAACCTATTTTTTTTTACGTTTTTATGTTCCTGACAGTAAGCTCCATGAATCTCTTTTTCCATAGAGTTTTGTCAACCATCAAAGCACTATACTAAGACAAAGTAATGCTGTATCTGCAGCACTGACTGCCCTCTATGCGCTATGTTATATATTTTACCATTTTTTACTTTGTATCTCTTAAACAGCTTTCACAATCCCTGACGGAAAGCTCTCTGCACAAAGATTCAGGGAGATCAATGTCAGGGACTTGAAAGTATACAAAAAGTAAATGTAAATATCATGTTTTTGCAGACTATATAAAGTAAAAAAAATAAACTTGCTGTCATATAACCACAACTAACCGTTATATAATTATCTTCCCATAAATGAGCAACTGTTCATATAAAGGAGAAGTAACACCTGTAATATGTCTAGAAAATCATAATGGCATATATTAATTTTTTCCCTTTTGTTCAAGAAGTAATTTTATGGAGAATTATACTTTTTGTCATGTACATAGCAGTTGCAAGCAGCAATAGAGGACCCAAATTAGGGTCCTTTCCTATAAGAAACTGCAGGGTGTACAGCACATAACTTTGTAATGCCATGCATGCTGCGCTGGTCCTTAAAAGGCAATTAGCTTCATGCACTCTTCTTGCTACAGTTAAACCCCCCCCCCCCAAGAACTGTCATGTCTGCCTCCATGGACATGGAATCCAGGAAATGGCAGGACTGAAAATGTTATCTCTTGAACAAATGCACAAGGGTAAATTCACTGGGGCCATTAGGATTTTCTGGCCATAGTAATGTATGTGGAGTGTCATTGTTAGTAGATATTTCTTCTCCTTTAAATCTCACCACCCTAAGCATTTTAGCAACTTAGCCTTTCAGGGGGTCTAGCAAAACACACTATTACCTGCAAAAAATCATCGGCAGGTGCGACACAGACTGTAAATATTTGAGTAATGTTGTCTGTAATGAGCTGCTAGCAGAAAAGACATCAGCACTTACAGTATAAGTGTTCAGTAAATAACAGCTGTGACAGACAGACATCTGCTGTTTAAACAACTGCATCTTTGTGACAGAATATCAGGTTGAAATATAAGGTGGCCTCTGGTTACACAAAACTGTTAATTATATGTAAGCAGTGATCAAATTGCTTTATTAAATACTAAGATGTACTTTAATATTGAGTTTCACTGCAGTAACCAGACTAGTGTTTTATATCATATATTAGCTGAGCACATTATAGACTAGTGTTTTATATCATATAAGATGAGCACACTATAGACTAGTGTTTTATATCATATAAGTTGAGCACACTATAGACTAGTGTTTTATAACATACTAGTGTAAAAGCCCGTGTACACAGGCCAGGGTCCGGGTAATATTAAACACAAAAAAAAAAAGTTGGTGGCTCCAAAACCTTTTAAATGTACCACACAAAATGAAACAACATCTAGAAATATATAATTTGCTTATTGTTCCACGTGCGGTCCAAAAACTCTCTCTCAAAAAGTTTTCATAAAGATACATAGAAAAACAAAGTGGCAGGTCACACTGTGGTGATCTAAAGCTAAAAAAGATGTTGCAGTACACGCTACTTGCATAAAAGAGAGAAATTTTACTTACCGATATTTCTTTTTCTTCTGTGCATCTCCACGTCACGTTTACGTGTGGGATTACTTCCTGCCTCCAGCTGGTAGGACCGTCTCAAATATTTTAAATAGCTAACTCCCCCCACCGTCCTCAGTTTTTACTTTTGTCCAAGCTGAAAAATATTATAGAGAAAACATAGTTAAGGGTGGGTGTGACGTGGAGATGCACAGAAGAAAAAGAAATATCGGTAAGTAAAATTTCTCTCTTTCTTCTGTGCACTCCCCGTCACGTTTACGTGTGGGAACTTCCCAAGCTTATATCCAGGGAGGGAATTATACACTGATAACAATAAAATTGTATCTTAGTTCAAACCGTATCTTATATAAATAAGTATAGCAGATTTTTTGAGACTCACAGTTATTGTGGAATTACCGCTTGCAATACCCCTCTGCCGAATCTGGCGTCTGCTGAGGCGTTGATGTCCAATTTGTAATGTCTAATAAATGTGGAAATAGACGTCCATGTGGCTGCTTTGCATATCTCTTCTGGAGAAGCATCAGCCCTGGTTGCCCATGAAGTGGCCATGGCTCTAGTTGAGCCTTTATTTTTAATGGTGGCTCTAATTTTGCTTCCATATAGGAAGTAAATATACATTGTCTAATCCATCTGGCCACAGACTGCTTAGATGCTGGCAACCCTTTCCTTTTCCCCAGGAACTGAATAAATAGGTTATCTGACCGTCTAAATTCCTGAGTTCTTTTTAAATAAACTGATATGCACCTAACCAGGTCTAAGGATTGGAGTCTATTCTCTTTTTCCCCTTTAGGGGCAGAACAAAATGAAGGTAAGACAATTTCCTGATTCAAATGGAAATCAGAAACTACCTTACCTCTAAAAGAAGGTTTCATCCTAAGGACTACCTTATCCTGATGAAAGATTAAATAAGGTGCCTTACATGAAAGAGACTGCAACTCATTAACCCTCCTCGCAGAAGTTATAGCTGTTAAGAAAACAGTTTTCCAGGACAAATGCTTCAATGAAATACTGTCTATCAGCTCAAATAGGGGAGAATCAATAAGTTGATTTAACACCGTATTTAGATCCCAAGATGGGACAATTTCTCTAATTCTAGGTCTAGCTTTCTCTATTGCTTTAACAAATCTTTTAACCAGGTCATTTTCTGCCCAATGTTTAGAAAACACTGCTGATAAAGCTGAAATCTGAACCTTAAGTGAAGCAGGGCTTAATCCAAGGTCAAATCCCTTCTGAAGAAATTCCAGGATAACTGGAGCAGTAACATGATTTTTGGAAATATTATTTTTTATGCACCATTTTCTGAAGACCTTCCAGACCCTGTCATATACCTTCAATGTAGATTTTTTTCTTCCTGAAATAATAGTCTCAGCTACTTTGATAGAAAGTCCTCTGTTTTTTAGACTTTGCCGCTCAGCCTCCATGCTGTCAATCGGAAAAAACTGGGTCGAGGATGACATATCGGACCCTGAATTAACAGATCTTTTCTTTCCGGTAATGGCCACGGTTTTTGAACTGACATCCTTACTAGTTCTGAGTACCAGGACCTCCTTGGCCATCTGGGAGCAATCAGAATGACCTCCGCTCTCTCTGACTTTATCTTTCTGATCACTTCCCTGATTAGAGGAATAGGAGGAAAAATGTAGGCCAGAGAGAACGTCCAAGAATGCCTTAAAGCATCCTGACTTAAGGCTCCTTTTGTCTTCCATCTGGAAAAAAACTTTCTGCATTTGCTGTTCTTTTGACTGGCCATTAGATCTACTACCGGAGTTCCCCATTTCCGAACTATGCTCTGGAAGACCTCCTGATTGAGCTCCCATTCTCCTGGATGTATTCTGTTCCTGCTGAGATAATCTGCTTGAATGTTTTTTATTCCGGCTATGTGTGAGGCTGATATGGCTAACAGATTTCTTTCCGCTAGAACCAATATCTGTGCCAGTTCCTTGTTTAATCTTACACTTTTGGTTCCTCCTTGATTCTTTATATACATGACTGCCGTCATATTGTCCGTTCTGATGTGAACTGCCTTTCCTTTCAGATTCTTTAGGAGATGTTTTAGAGCATACCTGATTGCTCGGAGTTCTAACAAGTTTATGTGCAGCTCCTTTTCTGTTGTGGACCATGTTCCCTGTATCGATTTTTCCTTCCATATTGCTCCCCATCCTAGATGGCTGGCATCTGTAGTTACAATTTCCCAATCTGGATCTCTTAGATGGGTTCCTTTCTGCAAGTTTTCTTTTCTTGTCCACCATAGTAAATCCTGACGAACTTCTTGTGGTAGGCGTATTCTTTGAAACAGGTCCTGTTGACGTTTGTTCCAAAACTTTAGAAAGTATGCTTGAAGGTTTCTCGAATGAAATCTTGCCCATGGAACTACCTGTATTGCTGATATCATTACTCCTATGCATTTCATGAAAATGCGCGCAATGTGGCTTTTCTTCTTCCTGAAATTTAGAACCTTGTGTCTTATTTTGTGTATTCTTTCTTTTGAAAGAGTGATGATTTCTTTTCTTGTGTCTATCCTCATTCCCAGAAAAACTAAATCTTGAGAAGGCACCAACTGGCTTTTTTCTTTGTTGATGAGCCAGCCCAGACTTTGAAGATGTTTGACCATCCTGTCTGTGTTTTTTACTGCCTGTTCTTTGGATAGGGATATGAGTAACAGATCGTCCAAGTATGGAATAACAGAAATTCCTTCTTCTCTGATTGGTTCTAAAGCAGCGGCTAAAATCTTGGTAAAGACCCTTGGTGCTGTTGAAAGTCTGAAAGGAACTTCTCTGAACTGGAACTGTTGATGACCTACAGCAAACCTTAGGAATCTGCGATCCTGCTCTTTTATTGGTATGTGGTAATATGCATCTTGTAGATCCACCTTTGTGAGGAAACTGTTTGGCCAAATTGATCTTAGAACTGACTTCACTGATTCCATCTTGAAAGTCTTTCGGATCAGAAGGGAATTGAGATTCTTGAGGTCCAGAATGGTCCTGTAAGAACCTGATGGTTTTGGTACTAAGAATAAAACTGAATAAATTCCTACAGATTTCTGACTTTGTGGAACTGGTTGAATGACCTTCTTTTCCAGTAGAGTCTTGACGTTCTGAAATTGTTGATCTTTGGGGTCACTTTGAATGGCAGCTAATAATCTATCTCCAGAATTTTCCGAACCCAACTGTCCTCTGTTTCCCAAGTGGATTGGAATAACTGCAGGCGACCCCCTACCTGCTCTGGAGATGGACCTCGCTGACCTTCAGAATTCCTTCTTGGATTGAGGTTTTCTGTTAAATTCCTTGCGGAAGCCCGGTCTGGATGCCTGATTGGAAGACTGTCTTCTCTGTTCAAATGTTTTTGACTGGTATCTTTTAGAGTCGCGAAAGGAAAAAGACCTGTTCCTATATGAAGATCTAGGAGGAGAAAATCTTCTTTTCTTTTCCTGAGGTAGAAAAGCACTTTTGCCTCCTGAAATTTTCTTAATGATTTCTTCAAGTTGTTCGCCAAATAACATACCTCCTTGGAATGGAAGGTTTACCAATTTGTTTTTGGAAGATCCGTCAGCTCCCCATGATTTAAGCCAGAGAGCTCTCCTAGCGGCTACTGATAGAGCTGATGCTTTTGCCCCCAATTTAATAGAGTCCATAGAAGCATCACAGATGAAATTATTGGCCTCCTTAATAGTAGCAACTTCTTTAATCAGCTTTGACCTAGATGTACCTGAATCTATGTTCTACAAGCCACTGCAGTAGAAATTTGTAAAATGCTTCCAATAACAGAAAACTGTCTCTTAAGAGCTGATTCAAGTCTTTTCTCCATAGAGTCCCTTAAGGACGAACCATCCTCTAAAGGAATAGTAGTATGTTTTGCCAATCTAGAAACCGCCGCATCTATTTTAGGGGGGGTAACCCACTGATTAACCTTATCTGAGTCAAACGGATATAAGGCTGAAAACTTCTTGGTGACCGAAGATCTTTTATCTACTTTCTGCCATTCAGATGTAATTATATCTGATA
This sequence comes from Rhinophrynus dorsalis, assembly GCA_037306005.1. Classification (NCBI taxonomy): domain Eukaryota; kingdom Metazoa; phylum Chordata; class Amphibia; order Anura; family Rhinophrynidae; genus Rhinophrynus; species Rhinophrynus dorsalis. Next base: position 100,183,111 of record CM074720.1, read on the forward strand.
CAGATTGGTGAATGGGAAAACAAGGTGTCACCCTTTTATTACCCACAAAGGCTGTATCTATAATATCTAGTTCTTTTTTCTCATCTACTAATCCTAAGGATTTCCTAACAGCACTAACAAAACTGTCAATTTTATCTATAGAAAAAGCCCCTGAATCTTCCACTATTTCACCCTCTTCCTCTGAAGAGAAGTCAGAGAATTCTAAGCTGTTTCTGTCCTCATTATCTGCTCTTTGGGAGGATGTACCTTCTCCTGGATCCTCATTCCTCTGTCTCTTTTTAGCACTGGTTGATTCCTGCATAAACGTGAAGGTTTCCTGCATGGAAACCTTCATCCATGAAAGAAATTCCTGAAACTGGTTAGGCATTTCTTGAAAAGCTACTTTTTGCAAACAGTCCTGACAAAACTTAGCATCAGAAGCCACCACTTTTTTATCACAATTAGCACAAACTTTTTTCTGGGACTTATCTTCTTTGGTGGGAGCTGCTTCCCCTTTATCCTTAGCAGCTGAAGCTTTTCCTGAAGACATGCTAACTTAAAAACATAAACTTTAATAATATGCATTAAAAACTTTCCCCTATAAGCCTCCAGCGTCCTACCTGAATGCTGTCTCCATTGCCTCTTATATCCAGTGTGCGGTTCATCTGTGGAACGCAAGGCCGCTTTGCCGTGGAAGCCATGTGCAGCATAAAATCACATCTTCCACTCTGCGCTTCTTGCTGCCAGTGAGCCTTCCTGAATGCGCAGAGAATGCGACCGGATGCTCTATCTGTCTCACTGCCCGTTGTCTCGTGGAAGGAACCACACTGCCTCCCTGCCCGCGGAGTTGAACCCCCGGGTCTGAGCTGCCTCTGTGCCTTGCCTCCTCCTGTACCTGTAGGTAAGCGGAGCAGGCCTCCCGTACATCCGGCTTCTTTCTCATTCTTTCTTCTTTTTTTTTTTTTTTTTTAATCGAGACGCGAGATGTCCCGCGTCTCAATAGAACTACCGCTCCCCTGCAGTAGTCCAAAATAGAGTCGGAGGCATTGCCTCCTGTCCCCCAGCTGACTAGAACCGGAAAAAAACTGAGGACGGTGGGGGGAGTTAGCTATTTAAAATATTTGAGACGGTCCTACCAGCTGGAGGCAGGAAGTAATCCCACACGTAAACGTGACGGGGAGTGCACAGAAGAAAACTTCATTTATTGAAATAATCTTCTTTAAAACACATCCGTACGTGTAACTGCACTATAAATCAAGATGTTAAAGGTCAATTCAGCAACATAAGGAATAGACAGAAACACTTATCTTTACTCCATTCGATCAACGCGTTTCACGCTAACACCGCGCTTACTCATCACTTCCAGGACACCTTGTTCTTCTTTATTCTGAAGATAGTTCTTAATGACTTTAGCTGTATATTTGGGGTCGTTGTTATGCAGAAGAATACATTTTGGGCCAATCAGATGACCCCTCTGATGGTATTGCATGATGGATAAGTATCTGCCTGTAGTTCTCAGCATTGAGGAGAACATTAATTCTTACCAAGTCCCCAACTCCATTTGCAGAAATGCAGCCCCAAACTTGCAAGGAACTTCCACCATACTTCACTGTTGCCTGCAGACATTCATCCTTGTATCGCTCTCCAGCCCTTCGGTGAACAAACAACCTTCTGCTATAGCCAAATAATTACAATTGTGACTCATCAGTCCAGAGCACCTGCTGCCATTGTTCTGCACCCCAGTTCCTGTGTTTTCATGTATAGTTGAGTAGCTTGGCCTTCTTTCCACATCAGAGGTATGGCTTTTTTTGGCCTCAAGTCTTCCATGAAGACCACTTCTGACCAGACTTCTCTGGATAGTAGATGGGTGTACCATAATCCCACTGTAGTCTGCCAATTCTGAACTGATGGCTGTGCTGTACATCTTCTGATTGATAAGGGAAGTAAGCGTATTGTGTCTTATCTGCTGCACTAAGTTTCCTTGGCCGACCACTTCATTTACAGTCCTCAATGTTGCCTGTTTCTTTGTGCTTCTTTAAAAAGAGCTTGGACAGCACATCTGGAAACCCCTGTCTGCCTTGAAATTTCTGCCTGGGAGAGACCTTGCTGATGCAGTAAAACCACCTTGTGTATTGTTGTTGTGCTCAGTCTTGCCATGGTGTATTAAACTGTCTACAGCAACCTCACCGTGCTAGCTGAGTTTGCCTGTTCCTTACCCAGATTTATTCCTCCTACACAACTGTTTCTGTTTCAGTTAATGATTGTGTTTCAACCCACTTATTAAATTGATGATCATTAGCACCTGCTTAGTATAATTGTTTAATTTTACACCTGACTACCTTCAAAATCTGTGATTTTGTGCAAGTGTGCCTAGAAGAATTGATGCTGTTTTGAAGGCAAAGGGTGGTCACACCAAATATTGATTGATTTAGATTTTTCTTCTATTCACTCCCTATCGTGATAATTGATAAATATAAACTATTAACATGTCTATTTTTGAAAGCATTCTTAATTTACAGCATTTTTGTGACTTTTGCACATGAATGTATATAAAAGAGAAAACTTATGTCTCCACATCCACCCAGGGGTGGCAGTAAGGAGGGGATATTCAAATCTCATCCATACTGCCTGTCCTGGAGATACAGGGTGTCATGATTTTGAGAGGAGTGGGTGGCCCCTGGCCACTCATGTCAGAATATCTGCCAGGAGGTTCCCTTCCCTCAACATCTGACTGGAAGAAAAAAAAATGCCTGACACACTCACACACACACGTACCCTGACATACACACAACACATATACTGTCACGGTTTCCCAATAACATTTAGGAGTCAGTATGGCATAGTTAAAAGCAAAATTTATTAATAATAGAAAACTAGAGCACACTATATACACAAGTATCAAGCAGAGGGTTACAAACCAGCGAGCAATGCTATCAGGAATAGTAGGCTGCCAAGCTTGACCACTCTGCTGCAGACTAGGCCTCAGCCACTGGTAGTCTCTGCAAGAGCAGGAACAGGAACACTGGATCTTGATCCGACGAAGCGAGAGTACTGACTCACGCCTGCAGTCAGTAGGGAACAATATCTGACTCACGTCTGCAGTCAGTATAAGGAAAGGGATACCTGACTCACGCTGCATTCAGTATTGGAGCTAGTCTACCAGAGCCACAGGTCCGCACTACACTGGGTGTCTGTTAGGTATAAGGAACAAACGTAAGAATAGTCAGACAGAGCCACAAGTCAGCACCAGAGGGGGTAGTCAGACAAGCCAGGTCATACACAGTTCAGGTAGTCAGCCAGAACCACAGGTCTGCACCAGGTTGGTTGTCCACTATAGGGATAGACAAAAGAATAGTCAGACAGAGCCACAGGTCAGAATCAGGTTGGATGGAAGACTAGCCATGTCATACACAGAGCCCATGGTAATAGAACTGCTATGAACAACAACGCAAGGGCAACTGAGTCAGGACTCAGACTGCCCTTTAAACCCCTTCTCAGGAAGAAGGTAGGAGGAGCAGCTCAGAGGAAGGAAGTAGGTAGGAGGGGACTACAGGAAGTATGGCACATAAAACAGAGGCCTGCTGCATGCTTGAAGACTCGTGCCTGCAGATGACGCTGAAAACAAGGTAAGCTGTAACATATACACACAAACACATGCACTCACTTACTTTGACTCCCAGTGGCCTCAGCTGGACCTGTAGAATGCCCAGAACCTGCAGCACCGGGACAACATCCTGCCAAAAGGTGTTAACTAAGCCCAATTCTTTCATATCTTCCAAAATTTGGGCCGCAACACAGAGGAGAGGCAACCATGAGCGACACCGTTAACCCATTCAGTGCCAGAGGGTTACACAACGCATTTCTCAGCAATGCGTTGCACAACCCTCTGGCACTCAAAGAGTTAAGTAAGGCCATAATTATTGCATTATTTTATGTCTGTTCACTTTTCTGCTGCAGGACTGAGGACCATGAATCGGGGGAAGAGTCCTCCAAACGGTGAGACGGTACACTTGCATATCGTGTCCACTGTCACACCGTACAGTTCCATATCTGGGCAGAAAAGACAGTGCAGCACCGGGAGGCCAGTCCTACAAGCGCTCACACAATATTGGTTGGTGGTGGTGGGGTGGGGACAAACATGCATCTGGAAATGCAATGCTCATGCTTATGGCATTGAAATGGTTGTGCATATGTGGCCTCATACATGAAGCAGATCACTGGCTCTAGGCAGTGTCTTTATAGCTCCCATGTTCCTTCTGCATTTGTCTGTGTGTGCATGTGTGTGTTTATGTGTCTGTCTGTCCATGTCTTCTGCATGTGTGTGTCTCCATGACTGTTGCATGTTTGTGTGTGCATATCTGTGTCTACATTTCTGACCCTTACACCCAACGCCATATCTTTTCTAACATGCATTGTTTTTAACCCCTTGTTGATGGGTTGCAGGGCACTTAAAGTTTCTCTATATGGATGGTCTCATATTGCCAGCCTATGGGCCTCAAATTTTCAGCCAGCAGTCTACATAATGTTCCTGCCTTAATGGAACCGAAAAGTTGAAGTTGCCATCTTCAGTCATTGATCCTTTATTCTAAAGTACTGGGTCTGATCAAAGGCAAATTAAATTTCTAACCACCTTTCCTCATACGGTTAATTTCTCAATTTTTTGCTAGGAGGCCACTTAACTTTCCTTTCTATTTAACAGTAATAAGAGTTGCCGCCTTATTCTCTTTATAAATACAGAAATATACACAAATTATGGCTACTTTTATGTGGGAAAGGACATAACTGGCTCTTTATTTTGAGTACAATCCTCAGCATTAGCTTTTATTTATAAGAATAACAAGAGGTGCATGGAGTTCTAGCAAAATAAAGAGCCACTTATGAATCTTATCCTTTCCCAAGAATCATTAATAAGATGTGTTAAGAGTTTTACTCAACATAGTGAGCCAGTGATGTACTTCTAATAATAACAAGTATTTTTAATTCTACTTGCAACACAGAACGAGTGATGAACCTCATCCTTTCCCACAGTACAATAAAAAAAGTCCTACTCAAAATAATGTGCCAATGATATACGTCATCCTTTCCTATACAATAATAAAAGCTACTGTGGATACTATTCTAAATAAAGCGTTAATGATGAATCTCATTTCCCCATATCATGCAGGGAGTTGACCCGCCCCCACTATCAAGCCCACCCACCACTATCCAACTGAGGAAGAAAACAAAATGGCTGCAATTCGCTCCTACACCACAGAGACACAAGCACACACACAGAAAAAAGAAAAAAATGCCTGCTACTTGCTCCTACACCGCATGCAAATCTGGCACTCAAATGGTTAAGAAGGAGCCGGGATCCCCTCAGCTCCCTGTCAACCTTCGATGTCTGTCACCACCAGCCCAGGGAGTTCTGTCCCTTCTGTCCCTTACTCACTACCTTTGTGGACGCACTCAATGGCTTCCCTGGGTAGCTCTCAGCACAGCGATTTGGTGGAGCTGCAGGCCCCCCCCCAGGGAGCAGACACCAAAGTGCTCTGAGCCTGGGGGAAGCAAGGACACAACAAGGAGCCACTTGGAAAGGTCACAGAGTCCATCATTAACTGTTTGAGTACCGAGGGGTACACAACGCACAGTTCTGCAATGCCTTGCGTACCCCTCTGCCACTCAAACGGTTAACACGTGGAAGCCACTTGTAACATGGCCAACAAAAGCCTCCCCTCAACTCACACCCTGCCAACTAAAGTGCTGTCCTGCGTGGACACAGTGTGGACCGGACATTACCCTACTGCACTTCCCTCTGGGTGGTCCTCTTCACAACAATACACACCCGCAGCACCTCATGGGGGACACCGCCAACCACATCAATATACTGGTGAGTGCTCTTGCACTCAGCGGGTTCATACATTCTCCTCTGTACATTTTTCCAGCACCTTATGAAACACGCATCACACCTGCACCATACAAGGCTACTGTCACTGCTCATGTAGTCAAGGGGTTAATACGATCTCCTCAGTACCTTGCTTGCTTTTCCATGTTCTGCGGAGGACATTATATTAACCCCTTGACTGCATGACCAGTGAAGTAAAGTTCTGCTGTTATTATGGTCATTGGTCCTCTTCGCTGCCTACTCTGTCACACACACAGACCAGGGACATTTTCTCTGTACCTTCCCTCCCTGATTCACAGCCTGGGAAGGTTTCCATCACACGCAGACTATGGATGTTGTATCCCTTCACACAGGACCTGGTGGTCTCTGTCCCTCCTGCCCCATACTTACTCCCTCTCTGTGGAAGCTCATCTTGGGGTCTTGGGATGGCCGATGAGAGACCAGTGTACGGCGGCAAGTGTGCTGGAGGGCTCCGGCCATTCATCATAAACATTTGGGGAACAGTCTGGGTACTCAAACAGGAGGCTGGTGCAGCTGGGGCTCAGCATCACCTTTTAACCCTTTGAGTGCCACATGAGTATGCAGCGATTTGCTTTGGAATGTGCTGCATACCCCTCTGGCACTCAAAGGGATAAGCACAGGAGAGTTAAGCACCGTATTCCGGTTCTGCTCATTAACAGTGTGACTGTGATTTTATTTACATTCTTTGAGGTAATGAGGGATCCCACATGGTCTCACAAGCAGCTTATTTTACTTGGTTCAGCAACGCATGCCTCTCCAGCTGTTGTACTATACCTCCCATCATCCTCAGCAGGCCCTGGATGCCTGTGGATGGTGGGAGGTGTAGTCCAAGAAGATCTGAAGAGCCAAGTATTGCTTAACCATCAACTACTAGGCTGCCAAAAAAAAAAAATACACTTCCCAGGCTCCTCTGTAGGTGGCCGGTTGTGACGTCAAATAGAATCGCAGCAGGCAAACAGGAGCAGGCATGGCTGGGGATCTAACTGGGAAGCTACCTGTGTACAAACCCAAATGGTCTACATCTGCCCAGGTCCTGAATCAGCTGACACAGATGCCCTATATCCTCTGATTCCGCATGCCATAGGGTAACTGCACGGATGGGGGTTTAAATAGTACTATCACTCAGTGAGGAAGGTGTAAACAGTGTGGTGTCACTAATCAGTTTCTGGTGTACTGTGCATACATGTCTATTATTATTATTAAGGTGAACTCATATCACTTTAAATCAGGTAATTGTATACAAACGCACACTGTAGGGTTCCTGTGCAGTTCTGCACACTGATATTGCCATTAGCTTCCTTGATTTCATACAATATGTGGGCATCTTGAAAATAACTGTATATGTTTGTATGCTTTCATGTAAACAAACTCCTAAAATCAGCAATAAGCTTTTCTTTTATTAGGCTTTATCCAACTGAGTAAAACAATGATACTTACGTTGCTAACATAGGCATACTTTCTGAGTTATTACACTTTAAATGTGTGTGTACTGGTTACATTCACAGTGCCCTTCAGTGGTCACATTCCAGTTAATTATTACTAGCAAATGGGGCACATAACACAAATAAAAATATTATGAGGGGCAACGCCGTCCAAAACTGCTAGCATCATAATAATAAGACTTGCTTATGATCCTACTCAAATGAAAGAGCCACTGATGAACCTCTTCCTTTCCCATTTTACAAGAATAAGAGGTAATCCATTTTCTACTATAAATAAAAATCCATTATGTACTTCATCCATTTCTACATAATAACAAGAGGTTCCTAGCTTTCTACTAAAATAAAGAGCCAGTGATGAACTTCTTCATTTTCTGTTTAACAGTAACAAGAGGTGCTATAGGTTCTAATCAAAATAAAAAGCGGTAATGTACCTCATCCTTTTCCAAAGAACAAGAACAAGAGGTGACAAAGGTGCTACTACTCAAAATAAAGATGGTACATTTTATCATTTTATATATCACAATAAAAAGGAATGCTGAGGATTGTACTCAAAATAAAGAGCCAGTTATGTCCTTTCCCAAATAAAAGTAGCCATAATTTGTGTATATTTGGAGAGCCTACACAAATAAATGGGGTGATGCAAAGACCATCGAGTCATCCACAGCACTACACAGCACGTTTCACTTTTTTATCTAAAGGGAGTAAACAGTGTAGCATTCTCAAGACAGCCAGAAAGTAATAGATCAATTAATTAATTCCTAAAGAGATGCCAATGTATTACTTTACAGTGAGTTGGAGACCTGTCAGGCCCTGATAATGGTGGAACATTTTTGGAGTGAAAATATAATGTGTTTGATGTGTGAATGGGAAATGATCACCTCTTCCCATTGTACCAGAGAACAAAATGGGGACCTGCATGTGGCCCCAGTGTCACCTTTTGCCCACTATTGCTTTAGCAGATTCTGTAAATCTGGATGCATGCCGTTTAGACATCATTGTGATTTTTCACATGATGACCTCCTTATTACATTGTATGGTATATGTTGTTACACGTAGGCAGTTGATATGATTTGTATTGGATATTTTCTTTTTTGTATGGAAAACAAGCATACATGGATCCACAATACATCTGTTTTTACACAAAATAAGTGCAATCCTAACCAGTATTTCAGTGGAGTTATTGAGGAATAGTTAAATGGAACTAACACCAAAATTATTATGATTCTATTAATATTATTCTCTTTATTTGTTGTACTCATTTGTTGAGACTAAATGGCCAAATGGATAAGGCATTTGCTTTAGCTATGGTTCAGTGCAGTTGTATCTCTCCAGGAATGAATGGAATGACTGTGTGGCAGGTCAAGAGTTCTTTGGATGATACAATCTTCACAAGACTGAGGGTCTTTGAGGAAAAAAAAACATAGTTCAGATTTTTATTGAGCTATGTTCATCATTTCAGGCATAGGAAGATGTCATCCTAGCATATTGAATACTGGCCTCTGTGTATATTTCAATGTGCAAGAACCTTTTTCCATTACCTCCCTTACACATTTCCCTTTAGCAGTTCAGAGGAATGTTTAAAATGCTAAGATGCCCGAGTCAGGAGTCATGATGTAGCAGGGTGACTGATACCAGCAGCATTCATTACTGAGTGCCTTGCATTTCACAGTGAGGATTCATTAGCTGGTCAAGCTGAGGTTTGTAGCCTTTTGATTAACCCTGTAGGGGTTCTTCATTTGTGAAGAGGAAAAAGGTACAATTCAACAAGAATAGTCTCTAAAATGCAAATTTCTAGATGTCAGTTGAGAAAATTGCCCAGTTATAGCTCTTCAATTCTTATAGTATTATGTAGAACCTAGTTATCAAACTGCCTGATTCATTCAGGCGTTAAGCTCTATAAACAAACAAAGAGTTGGTAAGATTAATTCTCACAACTCGTTTAATTTAATCCGTAATGAAGGAAGAAATATTTTTTTCTTTTTAATTTTACATATAATTCCTTGGATGTTAGATATTTTGTCAATGCATTAATGATAAGCTACATTTATTTTATAATGTATATTTTGTATAGCTACATTGTTCACACGATAATGTTTTTTCATTCCTTATATCAGATGACACTATTCACCATCCTACAGAATGCTAGACACGTATTTATTGACTTCTTGGGCGTGGTAAAGAGACATCTTAAAAATTCTCCTATGATATTTCTGTGTTCTCCTGACAGGTGGCATAGTATAGGCATAGTATAGGAGGCTGGGCAGAACATTCTGACAGCTCAGTGCTTAATCTTAACTATTTTTTAATAACAAGTGGTATTTTTTAAGCTAAAATAGCCTCAAAGACCTTAAAACGTAGATTTTGGAAGAGAGGAGGATTAGGGCAAATATGATAGAAACCTTCGGTATATGAGGAAATGTAAAATCCCATTTAGTGCCAGAGAGTTATCCAGTGCATTGCAATGCATTGGATACTTCTCTGGCACTCAAAGGGTTAATAAGGTGAAGGAAGGAAGGATTTGTCAGAGACTACAGGAATTATAATACATAATCTAAAGTTAGAGGGTGGAACACTCAGAGGCAATAAGTATATGTAAGTAGTACTTTATGGAAAGGGTGGCACTGACAGAAATGGTAGAAGGAATTCATGAATCGCCGGGAATGACAGTCTGTTCTAAGGAGTATGGAAGAATTAGCATTTTAAGAGAGAGGAGACTGGGCAGACTAGGTGGGCCTGCTGGTTCTTATCTGCTGTCAAAATCTATATGAAAATAGTGCCAAGAAAATGTTGCCTTGATGTTCAAGCATGCTTTCTTAGAATATATATTGTCATACACGCAAAAAAAAAAAGTGGAGCAATTCAAAGGCTAACCAACTGCACCATAGGGGACAATTAAAAGAATTGATAAAGTGGATATGACTTATCCAATGAGATCAATTCCTGTGTTATTTCTATGGAGCCTATGAACTGAGATCTCCAAAGGTATACAGATCTTAGTGCATTGGCTCCATAGAATAACATAGGAATTGGAGTGGCATCACTGGCGAAGTCATCTTCACTTGATCACCTCTTTATCACTCCTTAGTGCAAATCCCCCAATGAATGCTAGGGATGTCTCCAAGGCGTTGTGAAGCAATGCTTTGACAGCTTCTCAAGCATTCAAAGAAATAAATGCTCCATTTAAATCTTAGGAACTTGGGAATTTTATTGGTTTTCCCCAGAATGTTTCAGTTTTTTTTGGTGCATATGACCGATTATCACTACATTATAAAAACACACCACAGTGAAGATGAAAAAGGTAAAGAAAAATGTCCCATAGTTATTCTGGAGTAAACCAACTGCACCATAGGGACAAATAAAACATGCCTAAATTCCCACATATTGAATAGAGCTTTTTAACCCTTTGAATCTAACATTCAAGGGGTTAAAGCCCAATTTAATGCAACAGGGATTTTTATTCGGCCCCTATGGTGCAGTTGGTTTACTCCAGAATAGCTCCAGTTTGCTTTTATACAAGTGGGCCATAGTAACTAGCCAACCTACTCTCTATCTCCACTGTACAGAGTTTAGTCACTATGGTAAATGAAAACAGGAACAGGATTTTAGTATACGTCTACATAATAACCCCCCTGAACACAACTACCACCATGCCATTTTCTGTTTTATTCTTCCTCTTAGCTTGAGGAATTTGGCCCCTCTTCATTTGGTGGCAGCTTCCTGTTCAGGTGCTAATTAAGAATGGTGTAATTAACCCTCCTCCTAACACCATAAAATGCTTTTGCTTGCAGTGATTATACAGTTTACCTCCCCTGTCACATGCACACAGGATAGCAGCTGAGAGTAGGACCTTACTGAGTTTTCCTTCACATTTTGCAAATCTTGCCTTTGGCCAAAATATATAAAGGAGAACCTCAAACCTCTATTTATTTAGATTCACTTACCAGAGTGGTTCTCAGAGTGGTTTGTGTGAAACGCCAAGGTTCTCCGAAGAACAGATTTCAGTGCCTGGTTGGGGAATAAGGAGTAATAAACAGGATACATGTGGTTCTGTAACTGCCACTGGACATGTAGAAGATTGGTACATTTCTAACAGTGTTATTTCATTTTCTGTTAGTTTCTCATGTAATAAGAATGACAGCCTAGCTTGTTCTATGAAGAAAAAAAATCAGATACAATTACCTGGTAAATGCCACCTGATTTTCAACTAATAATTTAATTATCACTACTAACTAACAATCAGATATGTGTGATATTTAACTCCTTGGAGGTCTCTAAAGTCTTGACAGGCTTCCAAGGGGGTTAAAGGGATGAATATCAGTAGGGGAGTTTCCCAAGTGACCTTGGGCTTGAACCAACCTAATACATTATTAGTGTATAGTGGATCCCACTTAGAAACATAAGAACCATTCGGCACATCTAGTCTGCCTATTGTTCCTACTGTAAAAACCTCAAACCTTATTTGGTCCTTGGTCTTGCCTTATGTTCAGGACAGCCTTAGGCCTATACCCTGCATGCTTAAATTCCCTCACTGTATTAACCTATAGCACTTCTGCTGGTAGGCTGTTCCACTTATCTACTACCCTCTTAGTTCACCATTACTAGGAAGATTAACAAATTTGAATGCCAGAGGAGTATCCAATGCATTGCTTCACTATGGATTGGATTCCCTTCTGGCACTCAAAGGGTTAAGGATGAGACCATGGGCAATACCCCTTATTATCATGGGTCTACACAGAATTAATCTGAAACTAGAGTAGAACAGTTTGAGAATCTCAAACCCACCATTTGACTACACTGTTGTATGTGCTGAACTTGTATTTCATTTTTGTCTTATTAAAGTCAAATAAATGTTACCAGATCTCATAATTTTATTGCAGATTTCAGTATTCTGATAATGTGTTTTGTATTCCATGAAAATTAGCTAACTACCCCAAATATTATAGTTACTAATTCTGTCTCATTAGTAGACCCTTATCTGACAGCATGCATAATATAAGCCTTTGTTTTTCTTAAAGTCTTTGATGTGTGTATGGAAATGAGTTGTTGGCTTCATGTGGAGTAAGAATAGTGACATGGAACAGCAGGTGATCTTATGTAAACACTCAAGTAACTGGCATTTTAAAGGAAATCTTTCATATATAATCATATCTCATTTACATTTGATTAACTCCTTGGATGTCAGTTAGGTCTATAGTGCATTGCTTGGCAGTGTATTAGAGGTGTCTCTAATATCCAAATAGATAGATTATGTAGCATAGGGGCCTTTACTATAGTGGTCAGAATATATTTTTTTGGGAAAATGTTACATCAAAATTGCTGCTCATGTATCTTTGCTGGTAGGTAATGCTGGGGTATAGTGCAAGTGTGCACAATATTGGTAATGTCATGGCACTGGGGCCTCTCCGATTGTATAAACATTGGAGGACTTCAGTACCCATTCTATCTAACTAGTGTACATAACAGTGGTTCTTAATCTTTTTTTGTTTAAGGTATCCCTAACACACAGTCTGGAATTTTCAGGCCACCCCTAACACAGTCTGGAATTTTCAGAGCACCCCAACACACAGTCTGGAATTTTCAGGACACTCCTAATGCACAGTCTGGAATTTTCAGGGCACCCCTAACACAGTCTGGAATTTTCAGAGCACCCCAACACACAGTCTGGAATTTTCAGGACACTCCTAATGCACAGTTTGGAGTTTTCAGGGCACCCCTAACACACAGTCTGGAATTTTCAGGGCACCTGTAACACAGAGTCTGGAATTTTCAGGGTACCCTTAACATAGTCTGGGATTTTAAAGGCACCCCTAACACAGTCTGGAATTTTCAGGGCACCCCTAACACACAGTCTGAAATTTTCAGGGCACCCCTAACACATAGTCTGGCACCCCTAACACACAGTCTGGAAATTTCAGGGCACCCCAGCACAGTCTGGAATTTTAAGAGCACCCCAACACGCAGTCTGTAATGTTCAGGGCACCCCTAACACACAGTCTGGAATTTTCAGGGCACCCCGAACACAGTCTGGAATTTTAAGGGCACCCCAACAGACAGTCTGGAGTTTTCAGGGCACCTCTAATACACTGTCTGGAATTTTCAGGGCACCCCTACATTTTATGCCATTTGTCAAGGTGTAATGAAGGGTACAAATATGTAAATATATAGTTATTTTTAGGCCTTACAGTCAAAAAAAGAAAAATAAATATTGTGAAGAATTTCCAGAAATATATATATATATTTGAATCTAAAAATGAAAGTTTTTTTCCAGAGGCTTTATAGAATTGATGGGGCACCCAGAGTGAATGTCTGCACCACACCAACGTGCCAAGGATCCCTGGTTGACAAGCAATGGCCTATACCATTCAATGTATTTGCTTGCTGGTGGATGAAATGGGATGGTGTTCAGACATATGTTGGAAAGGAATGGCTGGTTCACTCTTTTAAAACAAAATAGCAAAGGGCACTAAAGGGAACTAATGCCACAAGTCTAATGAGACCCAGGTTTTGTTGCCAAGTTGTTTCATGTAATGGTACAGGAGGGAGATGCACGAAGGCGTGATAAAGTGGAGATGACTTCTCCAGTGATATCACTTCTTCAATTCCTGTGTTGTTCTATGGAGCCAATGCACTAAGATTTGGGGATCTTAGTGCATAGGATCTATAGAATAACATAGGAACTGGAGAAGTGATATCATTGGAGAAGTCATCTCCACTTTATCTTAGTGTATAATTCCCCAGATCTCCTAGTAATGGTGTGATTGGGCTGTGGTGTGTATCAGTTCTCCTGAATATAGCTATATTTTTCTATACTTAGTCCTAAAAAATATACATTAATCACCTAAATTGAAATAAGGAGTGTTCTTGGACATTATTTGTATTATACCACAAAAATGGTTATCCATAACGACCTTTGATGGTCATAGCATGCCATGGGTAGATCTAACTTAATGACCCATGACGTACTATGACCGACATGGAATTCCGGGCTCCCCCCGCGGCTGCATGCCGTTCAGGGGGTCCGGAATCCGAATCAAAACAAAAAAAAATGCTTTGTGGTCCTTTAGTGACCGCAACGCGCCCGCACGGCCGGTCATTAAGGGGTTAAAAAAATTTAACGTAAAGGTATCACCATGAAACAAGTGATATTTTAAAAATATTACAAAAATATGCAACACTGGGGCGGTATCTAATATCTCCTAAAGAGCAACGCTTGGGTGTTTTGCACTAGTGTTTCAATACACTAGTGCAAACCACCCAAGTGTTGCTATTTAGGAGATATTAGATACCGCCCAAGTGTCGATCTTTAGGAGATATTAGATACCGTCCAAGTGTTGCTTTTTAGAAGATATTAGATACCACCCAAGTGTTGCTCTTTAGTAGATATAAGATACTGCCCAAGTGTTGCTCTTCAGGAGATACTAGATACCGCCCAAGTGTTGCTCTTTAGTAGATATAAGATACTGCCCAAGTGTTGCTATTTAGGAGATACTAGATACCGCCCAAGTGTTGCTCTTTAGGAGATATTAGATACCACCCAAGTGTTGCTCTTTAGGAGATATTACATACCGCCCAAGTGTTGCTCTTTAGGAGATATTAGATACCACCCAAGTGTTGCTCTTTAGGAGATATTAGATACCACCCAAGTGTTGCTCTTTAGGAGATATTAGATACCGCCCAAGTGTTGCTGTTTAGTAGATATAAGATACCACCCAAGTGTTGCTCTTTAGTAGATATAAGATACCACCCAAGTGTTGCTCTTTAGGAGATATTAGATACCGCCCAAGTGTTGCTCTTTAGTAGATATTAGATACCACCCAAGTGTTGCTCTTTAGAAGATATTAGATACCGCCCAAGTGTTGCTCTTTAGGAGATATTAGATACCACCCAAGTGTTGCTGTTTAGGAGATATTAGATACCGTCCAAGTGTCGATCTTTAGGAGATATATAAGCTGTGGTCACGTTACTCCGAAGTACCATGGCACCCTGGTTGTGAACCACTGGATTAAATACAAATGAGAATAGGGATTTGCTTCATAGAGCATCAAAATAAGGAAATTATCTAAATAGGTCATATTAGAAGAAACCGCATTAATAAATTACAACCCCTAAAAGTATCAACACATCCCTAGTTACTTTGTTGTCATTTCTTATTGTCATGGAAAAAAATAATTAAAAATGATTTTCACGTAAGCAAACCATTTTACACTTTGACGTGTTGATTTGTAACGTAAACTGTGTAGAAAAGAATTAGAACAGAGTGCACAGTAGCATAACGCTTTCTAGACAGGATTAAATATTGCACCTCAATTTCAAACAATTTGTGCTTGTATAAATTGTGTGTTTGGATAAAATACATGATAAATCTGTAGTGTGTTAAATAAAGAACTAAAGGCCATTTAGGGTGATGGTGTAAGATAGCAGCACTGCATAGTACAGTGGGGATTGGATAGTATACTCAAAGTACGTTACAATTAACTCCTTGTATGCTAGAGATATCTCCAATGCGTTCCAAAGCAATGCATTGGAGGTGTCTTTTGCATACAAGGGGGGTTGTTCACTAAAACGTGATAAAGAAGTGATAAAGTGGAGATGACTTCTCCAGTGATATCACTTCTCCAATTCCTATGTTATTCTACGGAGTCTATGCACTAAGATCTCCAAAACTTAAGAAATGTTTGTGAATTGGCTTCATAGAATAACATAGGACATGGCGAAGTGATATGATTGGAGAAGACCTCTCCGCTTTATTACCTCTTTATCATGCCTTAGTTAATCGTCCCCTACAAGTT
This sequence comes from Rhinophrynus dorsalis, assembly GCA_037306005.1. NCBI lineage: Eukaryota > Metazoa > Chordata > Amphibia > Anura > Rhinophrynidae > Rhinophrynus > Rhinophrynus dorsalis. The sequence goes on from CM074720.1 coordinate 100,199,226, forward strand.
AATTAACCCTTTGAGTGCCTGAGGAACAGAGCCGGATTAACACTCAACAGGGCCCTAGGCAAGGTACCAGTTTGGGGGCCCCCTCCACCCTGACACCACCTCTTGGATCTTGATACCCCTCTTGTGCCTCTCTCTCCCCTTCTTGACTCTTGATCCCACCCTTTTGCCTCTTGGTCCCTTCCTCCTTTGACTCCTTCTTCCCCTCCCTGGATCCTCATTGACTCTTGATCCCCCCTTACTTTTGCCTCTCTCTCCCCTTCTTGACTCTTGATCCCACCCTGTGCTTCTTTCTCCCGATCTCCCTCTATTTGCCTCCTGTTCCTTCCTCCTTTTGCCTCTTTTTTTCTCCCTTTTGCCTCTTTTTCTCCCTTTTGACCCCCCTCTGCCTCATTCACCCGCTCTTGATGCCCCCTCTTCTCTCTCTTGATCCCCTTTGCCTTTCTCCCTCTCTTGAATGATCTCCCCTTTTCACCTGTTACAGTTTCCACAATTCCCCCTCTGTCTTTTTGTCCCTCTTGCCCCACCTCTCTCTTCCTCTTTCACCTGACCTGCTGTTGATGCCCCCTCCTGCCTCTTTTGATCCCCTTTGCCTTTTTCCCCCTCTTGAATGATCTCCCCTTTTTGCCTGTTACAGTTTCCCAGTTCCCCCTCTGTCATTTTCACCCTCTTGACCCCCCTCTGTCTCTTTCATCTGACCCGCTCTTGATGCCCCCTCTTGCCTCTCTTAATCCCCTTTGCCCTTCTCCCCCTTTTGAATGATCTCCCCTTTTTGCCTGTTACAGTTTCCCCAATTTTCCCTCTGTCTTTTTTCCCTCTTGCCCCACTTCTCTCTGCCTCTTTCACCTGACCCGCTCTTGATGCCCCCTCTTGATCCCCCTTTCCCTAATTCTCCCCCCCTTGATGATGTCATTCTCTCCCCTTTTTGCCTATTAGGCAGCTGAGCCTGTTATAGTTTCCCCAGTTCCCTTCCCCTCTTGCCTTCAAACAGGAGGACTGAGTCTGGCTGCTAAAGAAGAAGAAAAAAGAAAGGCGTATCCTAGTGCAATATTGTATGCAAAAATCAGGACCTCTTCATTGGATTTTTCATGATGTCATTTAGATTATTTCTGGCACCAGATATATTTTAATATTGTTCTATCAGGTGGGCGGGAAGTGAGAGGGAAATGGGTGGAACAGGGCGGGAAGGAGGAGGAGAAGTGGGCAGGAAGTGAGATGGAAGTGGGTGGTACAGGGTGGGAAGGAGGAGGAGAAGTGGGCAGAGTATCACTGGAAACTCTCCACCGACTGAGAATCAGCCTCTGTCCGCAGAGACCTGGTAATTAAGTAATAAAACTGAGTCTTCGGGGCAGATCCGGAGAGTTCCCAGGTATGCTTAGGAGGGTATCCATTTAAATGGGCACATTTTAAATATTGCGTGGCTGGACGTCGCATAAAACATGTTGCCTAGTTTAAAAGGGTGACATGAGAATGTCGCGCTACACATTAGTGCGAGATTCTCATGTCGCCTCATTAAATGTTGCATACTTGATTTTTATGCTTATGTTGCGTTATGGGTTATGCTGTGGGTGGTAGCGGATCTTTTTGGTGTGTGCAGAGTTATTTAAAATGCGTGTGTGTGAGAGAGTTGCGGTACTATTTTATGCTTAGTTATGGGTTATGCTGAGCGCTGCTCCGGGATCTCTCTCCCCTTCTCTGGTGCAGAATGACAGGGCGGGGAGGAGCAGCACTCAGCATAACCCATAACTCAGCATAAAAAATTCAGCAGCTCTGATTGTCTCTCCAGCTTGGTGAATCGATGCCTTCCCCCTGGGCACAGTCAACGCTGCAGGTCTGCTGGGCTACTTTACTGGAGAGCCAGCCTTTCATTTGGCGGTGCTGGCTTGGGCCTCTTATCTCAGGCAAGTGTCTCTTACTTTGAATGTTTTAAAAGCTGGAGCAGGCGCTCCAGCTTTTAAAAATATTTTCTCCTCCACCACAGACCAGGGCTATTTCTACAGAGTGCAGTGCAACCATTAAGTAGGCAACATGACAATCTCACGCTGTCATGCAGTGCGAGATTGTCATGTTGCCATTTTGATCCTGGCGACCTGGTGAATGACTGAAAGGTTGCACGCTGTTTCGCGTGCGTCCTTTCAAAAGTGAACCTCTTAGCAGGGACATATTAAACAGACTGTACGGTCTTGGAAGATTTAACATCTCAGGGTCAGCTCCATTCCCAGCTATGTACTGTAGTAAAGTAAGTGGGTATTACTAGGAGGAGTGAGGTCTCCTTTAACCTTTTGAATTACATTGAATTTACAATGTGTTTTAGACATCTCTAACATTCAGGAGGTTAAAACCGCTATTTACATTGTTACTGGTCCTCTATGGTGCAGTTGGTTTTTCCCAGAATTACTATATATGTGCTGTTTTTCAGCTGTGTGGCAAAAACCAGTAGCCCCTCTCTAGCATTCAAGGGGTTAAAAAAGCTCTATTCAAGTGCATGGGAATTTAGGAATTTTTATTTGTCCCCTATGGTGCAGTTGGTCTATTCCAGAATAACTCCAGCTTGCGTTTATAAATATGGTCCACTATCCCTTTGCATGGCTCACTTCCTGCAAATCATAAATCTTCATTTGTATCGCAGTATGGAAAAAACATTATATCTGTTTATTTATGAATTTTACAACACGCTCCATCATGTGACAGCAAATTGTATTTTAGCATTAATGTCATCTAATCTCCCTGGTTTGTTGTTCATTATTAAGTAGGAATCTGCCATCATTTTCAAAATGTTTACAGTGGGAAATGACAGAGGTGAAAATTAACATAATATCCAGTTGTCCAAAAGAGGATATTGTGATATCTGAAGATCCTAATAGTGTTTATCCTGGGATCTGATGTCAGTTTTATATTAGGTTAAGACTCTTACAAGAGAATGACCTGCTTCACCACCAAAGCTGTGGGTATAATGCCACTTAGCTAATGAATTCCAGTCGCCTGCTTACGCAGGCAAGAGGAGGAGCTGTGTTATGTAGCCCTCATAAACAATACAGAATGTTAAAAATGTAAAAATTGACGTGGAAGAATTTTGCATCAAACTAACTGCACTTTAGGGGAGAACTAAAAATTCCCATTGATTTAACTAACTGAATGCTAGAGAGATCTTCAACGTATTGAGAGGCAGCACATTGGAGACATCTCTAACATTCAAGGGGTTAAAATCCCCATTTAAATAAATGTGCGGATTTTGCAATTTTTTTTATTCTCCCCTGAGGTGCAGTTAGTTTGCCCCAGAATTCCTCCACTTTACTTTTGAACTCTACTTTTTGAGCTCTTAGTCTGAGATGTTCAAAAAGTTGTGGTAACTGAAATTGCCTGTAATCAGAATTAAAAAGTTCTTACTCTATGGTCCTTCAGTTCTAAGACATATTACCACAGTTTTTTGCATCCAATTCCGTCTAAGGGAGAAAGCAATATTACGTGATTTAATCTACTGTCACATTGTAAACCGAAAAGGTAATAGTGGGGAAAAAAGTGAATGAAAACACCTTCCATCTGAATTTGGTGGGTGGTAGATACAATGTTAAACAAAACTTGTTAAACTTATTTGCATATGCCTACCCAGAATCCCTTGCAGTAGTAACAACATTGCAAATGTGAGATTTCTGTGGGAAAAGCAAGTCTTATGGCTTGATTGGTGTGTCAAATTTTTGTTTAACATTGTATCTACCATGTCACATTGTAAGGTATTTTCAGAAAAAAAAACGTTCTTTTAGCTGTAATTGTCTGATTAACACCATTTTTTCCCGACAAAATAATATTGGCTAGTCTTTGTTTCTTTGAAAATTTTTGCATCAAAGATAAAATTAAAGGCATATTTAACATCAGAATTTTGAAGGTCAATGTTCATCAATATCTTCTTACCATCATTTTTAATTCTTTACAACAAATTTTGATATTTACTTCTAAATATATTGTCCTTCTTTTACCGCCAATTCACAATCTGACAATTTTTTCCATTATAATGACTTTTTTGAACATTGCTCCCTTAATACTTTATTAAGTCACCTTAAAGGGATAGTAATACTTTGTTTTATCTTTATTTTATTTTGTAAGCATTAAAAAAACATGAAGAACGATATAAGTCTTATCTCTCAAACCTTTATGGTTTAAGAGATACTCACAAGCAAAGTTTCCCCCTCCCGCCCCTTTTACCTAGTGTAAGCCATCTCTTCTCAGATGTGAATCTGGTTGTAAGACCAGACAGATAACAGGAGGGGACAATCTTCTTCCTATGAGATCAATGAAAGCCCTGCCCCCTTGACAAGTTTTTCAGCTTTTTCCCTTATCTTAATTGAAGATTGTCCCTCTCTGCAGTCTACCTGGGCACCTCCCTTCTGATCTGGCTGAACGGGAGGGGGGATACTTTGTTTGTGAATATCTCTTAAACCATAAAGGTTTGAGAGATAAGACTTATATCGTTCTTCATGTTTTTTTAATGCCTACAAAATAAAATAAAGATAAAACGAAGTATTACTATCCCTTTAAAGCTGTTTTTAGTGCATGCAAGTGATGGTTATTGTTTATCGGGACAAAAGGTCAACTAGATGAGATTTCAATGAATTGGATCTGCAGCATCCAGGGAGTGTAAAAACAAACCAAAAAATACACGGATGCTAGAATGGTCTGCAATATATTGCTAATAGTTGTCAAAGAACTGCAATCTCATAAGCTGTACCTTTAATGGCATGACTTGGCTCATAGACTATGAAATGTTCCACAAACACCAAGGCGAAGAAGCTGTGCGATTTTAAGCAAAAGGGATCTATCAAAATATATTTTTTTATTCGAAAAGGCAACTGACAAGCAACTAACAAAAACATTAAAGGATATGTTAAGGCTTAGTTACTAGTTAACCTCTGTTACTCTGTCTTTTGTGTGTAGCAACATTATAAACTTACAACTCCTCTTGTCCCACCTCTGGCAAGAGCGGAAGCTGTCAGTGGCAGACTTATGTTTATTGACTGTGCATGTTGGTGCCACATCAGACTAGCTGACAGGAATCATCTTTTGCCTCTCTGAAGTTCAAAGCTTTATCTATAGGGAGGAGATGCCCATGGGAGACCTTAATAGGAATAGCAGTTATTAGTAAAATACTAAGGTTCAACATTTTACTTAAAGGGTTAGTAATGACCAAAATAAGATTGATTCTATACGTTAGATTTTACAAAAATAAAGTATTTGGGAAAAAGTCCTATCTCTCAAACCTTTATGATTTGAGAGATATCCTCCACTAAATTTCCCCTTCTCCTGATGTCAGCTTTACAGCTGACAGCTGGAGTTCCTGGTCTGGGCACAGACGGGCGGCTCTTCAGCAGAGACGCAATAGCGCGACTTAAAGGGGAACTACCACCCAACACAATCTTTAGCTTCACTAAGTCCCCATCTGGCGACTGGCTGTTTAGTAGCACTAGTCGCCAGAATAATTACCTTATTTAATAGATTTCTGCTCTCTTCCATGGGTGACAGGTAGGACGGAGCACAGACATCTTACCATTGTGTCGTCCGCACTGCTGCACTGTCAGTCCCAGCCGGGTCTAGGAGGCGTTGCTAGGAGCCATTTGGCTCCGGCTGGGACTGACGGCACAGATGACACAATGGCAAGATGTCCGGGCTCCGTCCTGCCTGTCACCCATGGAAGAGAGCAGAAATCTATTAAATAAGGTAATTATTCTGGTGACTAGCGCTACTAAGCAGCTAGTCTCCAGATGGGGACTTAGTGAAGCTAAAGATTGTGTCGTGTGGTAGTTCCCTTTAAAAAGAAATACTTATTTGGAACGGTCTAAAAAGCGTGCCTGGAAACCAGGCACACTCTGTAGACCGTTCCAAAGAAGTATTTATTTTTAGCATGCGCTATCGTGGTTCTAATGAAGAGCCGTCTGTCGGTCCCCGGACCAGGAACTCCTGCTGTCAGCTTACAGCTGATGTCAGGAGAAGGAGAGGGAGGGGGGAACTTTAGCGGAGGATATCTCTCAAACCATAAAGGTTTGAGAGATAGGACTTTTTACAAATACTTTATTTTTGTAAAATCTAACATATAGAATCAACATTATTTTGGGCATTACTAACCCTTAATTTTTTTTTCTTTTTAATTGTGCTTTATATGTGGGGTAGGGCCATTTTTTTACTCGTCCAGACCCTGGGCTGTGATTAAGGAATATAAATCGGACTTTCCACAGATGAAGGGTTGGGAGAATAGGACTAATATGAACTGTCACTACCATATAGCCAAAGGTTGTTGGAGGGAGGGAGGCAGGAATAGCTCTACTGCACAGCACAGATACAGGGAAGAATATGAACTCAGGGTGAACTGGATATACATCACCCTCCAAACATAGGATGGGGGGGTAGGGAAAATGCCTCAACCCCTGATTCATAGGGAGAGCAAAGGGAGGGAGAGGTGTTATAATTACATTACTTATTTATTTATTTAGTCCACTCTTGTAACATCACAAACCTCATTTATGGGTGCCAGCTGGGAGTGTTGATATGTCAGCTTGAAACCCCCTAAATCAAGGGATAATCTGTCTGTCTATCTATCTATCTATCTATCTATCTATCTATCTATCTATCTATCTATCTATCTACGTGTCTACTGTATTTATATAAATACATGGATTCTACATTGTCTGTGGGCCATATTCATTAAGATAAATGGGTGTAATTCTGGAGCTTACCAACTGCAACATGGAAATGTCTATTGGTTTGAATGCAGCTTTTACAAAACGTTCCCTTTGAGTGCCAGATAGGAATCTAGCTTATGGCGTTGCAATACGTTGGATACATCCCTGGCACTCAAAAGGTTAAGTGCTAGAGCGGTTCCTAATTCATTGCTTCACATTGGTTGGAGAGCTCACTAGCATTAAAGGGGTTAAAAGCCCATTCAAATCAATTGAGATGTGAAGGATTTGCATTCCAGACTTGTGGAGCAGCTGATTTGCTCCAGAACTACTCCTCTTTAGCTTGATGAATAAGGCCCTATGTGTTTATATTACTGACAATGCCATTCTTTATTTGCTTGTATCTAATATATTATTAATCAGTCATTCCATATTCCTAGTTTTCATGAACATAAGTGCATTCTTGTGAATTACTTTTTTACATGTTCCCTTTTATACCTGGAGTGCTTGCCTGCCCTGTGGATTGGAATGCTCACTCACTGAACAGAGAGCCCCATAGTGTTAACCTCTACAGTACGTCAGTTCCCTTTGAGGCACTGAAGGGATTAATCAAGAGCAGATTTCTCAGAATGATTGATTTAGTACTTGAAAAGGACACTGAGGTTACATTTGTTTTCGTTTGTTAGGACAGAAAAAGGTTATGGAGAAAAAGAGACAAAAATCCTCTACACCAAAAAGGACTCATATGTAGCTCAAACTAAAATTTTAAACACTTGACTACTTTGTTTCTCCAACACAATAAGAATCAATGCATTGGAATTGCCTCTAGCATCCAAGGGGTTTAATGTCTGTGGTGCAACCTCCTGCCCGTCTACTGTTGTTGGATTACAGTTCCAGTCAACCTGTGGCCAAAGGATTGTTAACCCTTTCATTGACAGAGGGGTACACAACGCCAAAGGGTTTTCATTGTTCTCACAGTAAGCAGATTGTCCCTTGCTGTGAGCTGTCTGGTCCCAGGACCAGATTCCACATCTGAGGTGAGGTGGCTTACACTAGGTAAAAGGGGCGGGAGGGGAATACTTTGTCATTCAATTACTCTTGAAGATTAATGGGAGCTGCTTTTATTTTGAAACATTACTATCCATTTAAGACTGAGCCTCCCTTTCTATTGTCTCAACATTTGGGCCTATATATATATATATATATATGTGTGTGTGTGTGTGTGTGTGTGTTTTGTGCTTCACGCACATACTTTTTAGAGCAGTCTGTACAATCTAATAGATTGTAAGCCCCCTGCCAGTCTCTTGCGGTCAGCCCCACAGTTTGCTCAGCAGCACTGGCAGCTGGAGGACTACAGGTTGCCCATCTTATGACCCCCATTTTCATGGCTGTGTATTTGTTTTCTGTGTGTGTCTGTGTGTCTATTTTTTGTTTTTATTGTTTATGTATGTATGTGTATATGTGTGTGTGTGTGTGTGGTTTTGTGTGCTATGTGTGTCTCATGAACCCTCTTCTCATGGCTGTGTATGCGTCTTTGTGTATGTGTTGTCTGTGTGTGTCTATTTCTTCCTCATCATCATGGCATTTGTAAGTATACGTGTGTGTGTGTGTGTGTGTGTGTGTGTGTGTGTGTGTGTGTGTGTCTTACGATTCCTTCTTCTCATGGTTCTTCTGTGTGTATGTGTGTCTGTCTCTCTCTTTATGATCTTCTTAAGGAAAACACTGTATTCTTTCACTAATCAATTAAAAAAAAATTACTGAGTGAGAGAGAGAGAGAGTAGATTGCAAAGAGTATGTTTGTTTGAATGCTTTCTGTGTGAACGTGTGTATATGAAAGAGAAAGATATGTGATTGTTTGCGAAAGTGTACATGTCAAGTAAATAAAAGTGGGTTTCTACTAGTGTGTGTGTAAAACAGAGTGTGAATGTGAAAGTGTGTGTGATTTTATGAGAGTGCATGTTTGTGTGCCTGGAGAAAACAGATGACAGCTCTACCCCCCCCCCCCCCCCCCCCACACACACACACACACATACATTCTGTCTTCATTGTGGCCCTAAGTGAGAAAGATTTGCCCACCCATTAGTTTTTTGGTGAACATTTTTCTTGACATACCAACTTTATAATTAACTGCAATTACAGGAAAAATGTTTATGTCCATGTTATGTAAAAGTCAACATTTATGTTTGTTTAACTTTTATCGGTTGTAGAAAGTCTTGGTCCTCACATTGAATAAACATTTATAAATGAGCATTACACTTTATCCAATGATATATTGGTGGGTTTCGGAGTGGGGAAAGGATAGAAGGGTTTGCATACAATATACACATCTTAATGCTGCACACCAGAGAACAATGATGTGAGTTACGTCAGCAAACTCCCTGGGGTTGGGCGTGTTGACAGGTGGTGCAAACTGTTTAATTTTGTTATTTTCCTGATAAAGTTACATTTCCATTCTGCTATAGGAATAAGAAGTTCTTAAATTTTTTTTAACCCTTTGAGTGAAGAGGGGTATGCACTGGCACTCAGAGGGTTAACAGAAGGACTTTATGCATATTTCTGTTATTTAATAGAATAGATAGACATATATTTTTTTAATCTCTTTTTTTTTTTTTTTTAAATTAAAGGGTTAGTAATGGCATATATAAATAAAAAGTATTATTGTAGATATTGAAAAAAATAAATCCAGCTATGCCAGTCCTGTCTCTTAAACCTTTATGGTTTGAGAGAGATAACGTTTTAAAGTTCCCTTCTCCCTCCAATTTCATTGACATCAGCATCTAGCTGACAGAAGAAGATCCTGGTCAGGGGACCAGCAGGTGGTCTTCCGCAGAGCTGAGATAGCATAATGTAAAAATAAATACTTCATTGGAATGGTCTTCAAAGTGTGCTTTCAAACCAGACACACTTTGTAGACTGTTCCAGTGACGTATTTCTTTCTACGTAGCACTATCTCTGCTCTGCTGAAGAGCTACCTCGAGTTGGCCGACACAGATCTCCTTCTGTCAGCTTCACAGCTGACATCAGAGAAAGGGGAAGGAGGGGGATGTTTAAAATGTTATATCTCTCGAACCATAAAGGTTTGAGAGATAGGGCTGGCATCTATGGATTTATTTTTTCAGTATCTACAATGATACTTTTTATTTATATATGCCATTACCCTTTAATGTGAAATTGCCATTCATATGAATATCCTCTTTGTATAGCGTTTGCTTATAAATTTGCAAAATTGTTGTTACACTGTATATTTCTTTCAAAGGGTAACATCCTAGCGGACATGAGAGTTGTAATGATTAACAGCTTAAATTCTATTAGTATGGTCCTGCTAGTGCTCCTACTAGTGCAGCTGCAAGTGCTTCTGTTAGGGTATTTGAAGAAGGGAATCAGTTGAAATACCTTTTGTAATCATGTCAAAGGAACTTAGAGAAGCAATTAGATGAAAGTTGTTCTTCTAACTACTGAAAAACTTTCCCAGCTCCAAATTGCTGCTGTGTTGAATATGTCTAAGGTGGAAGCACAACGCACACTGAAGAGAGTTTGTGAAACAAAATAATTTTCATCAAAAGCAAGTCCAGGCCGATCTAGTGACCACACCATCAGAAGACCAGTATATCAAGCTAACATCGTTCTGACAGATGAACCAATGCTTAAGACAGATCAGCTAGACTCAAATGAAATAATTCTTAAAAATGCTGTGTTGATGAATCCTGTGGCCCACACTGAAGAATCTATTCTCTTGGAATAGAACAGCATCTGGATCCACAATTCAAGCCCATCTGAACCACAGTTAAAGCAGTATTTAAGGCAAATGGTGGTCATACTAAATATTGAGAACTAGTTTTAAAGCACGTGTACATGGGCCAACACTGGCGGCGCTGCAGTCATGCTCAGTAGAGACCGCCCACGCCGCGGCTGATACGGAGCAGGGTGCTCAGACCACGGTCCTCCTTGCGCACCTTCCTGGGACCGCTTGGTCCCAGGAAGGTGCGCAGAGAGGACTCCGGTCTGAATTTGGAGCGTCCTGCTCCGTATCAACCGCAGCGCGGACGGTCTCAACTGCGCATGACTGCAGCACGCGCAGCTGTCTCTGCTGTGCATGATGGCTTCTGACAAACATCGTTAGTGAATTATTATATAGGATTTTTGATTTTCAGTGTGTACTGTAATTTTATTAGTGAAAATAATGTATATTTTGTCAAACAAATTCGTTTTTCAGAAATGCTGAAATAAAAGCATATTGTGGTAGTGGACTTGGACTTTTGGACCCTACTGTATGGATTGTTGTGTTTGTCAGAAGAAGCATAGCAAATACTGCAGCAATTTGCACTTTGCTTAATGGCAGATGAGTGTTACTTGTATAGTGCCTTTCGTGTACACATGACTTCAGGATGATTGAAAAAAAAAGATAAACAGGTTAAGGTAGTAAGTGCTTCCGACATAGAACCTTATCCTAACGTGTCACCAGCATTTATTTTTATTGAAGTGTTTATTTTAATCTGCCATCAAACTTCTTCACGACATATAGCCAAAAAATAGCCTTAAAAATTGGAATTAAATGAGGCCAGAAATCCTTCACTGAAATGGTGCAAACCAAGCACACATAGAAGACCATTTCAGTGAAGGATTTCTGTTTCTATAACATGATCTCAGCACTGCTGCAGAGCCGCCACTTGCTTTCGGACTGGATTCCCCTGCTGTCAGATAGAATGCTGATGTCAGGGAGAGAGAAGGAGAGGGAACATTGAATGCGGATATCTCTCAAACCATAAAGGTCTGAGAGATGCCGCTAGTCTCGTTTAATTCTGATTTTCAGCAAATTCAGACATCAAGAGAATAGGTTCTTCAGTGTGGTCCTCAGGATTCATCAACACAGCATGTTTTAAAGGGATAGTAATACTTCATTTTAACTTTATTTTATTTTGTAGGCATTAAAAAAACATGAAGAACGATATAAGTCTTATCTCTCAAACCTTTATGGTTTGAGAGATATTCACAAGCAAAGTTTCCCCTCCCGCCCCTTTTACCTAGTGTAAGCCATCTCTTCTCAGATGTGGAATGCAGTCCATAGACCAGACAGATAACAGCAGGGGACAATCTTCTTCCTATGAGAACAATGAAAGCCCTGCACCCCTTGACAAGTTTTTCAGGTTTTTCCCTTATCTTAATTGAAGATTGTCCCTCTCTGCAATCTACCTGGGCACCACCCTTCTGCTCTGGCTGAGCAGTGTTACATCAGTAAAAAGGGCGGGAGGGGGATACTTTGTCATTGAATTACTCTTGAGCTACAAGTCTGACAGTATTGATATAACACTCTCCAAGATCCAAATACTATGATGATTAATTAGAGCCTCTTTTATTATGAAACATTACTATCCCTTTAAGAATTATTTCATTTGAGCCTAGCTGAATCTGTCTTAAGCTTTGGTTCATCTGTCAGAACGATAGAGCTCCATTTCACATCACCTGTTCTCAGGTGAAGGATATCCTTAACCTCTTAGGGCTCTGTATAGCATTGCTGCACAATGGTCCTCAAGGATTTAGGGGTACATGTACTTAGTTATGCTGATTGCAAAAATAGCATCTCCTCACAAGGACCATGGAGGAGGGGGAGGGATTTAGTGTAACTACTAGAGAAGAACATGAAATGTCAGCCAGAGAGGTTTAGTTAATACTCATTTGCAGGCTGCAGTGGTTGGATATTGCTATGTGCATCACAACAGTGCAGCCACTTTTGTGTCTGTATAAGTATCCCAAAGACTACAAGCCGGTAACCATCAACAATCTCTGGGAAGTGTCATTATGCTGCATCCACAAACAACTGCCACCATGATACACACTCATATAATGCAAATAAGATATTTTGGGGGGATTTTCTTTCATTACATAGTTGCCTGTGTCTAAGAGCCCTAAAACCTGGATTGTTACTACTCTCAAGTAAGCTTATCAGTGTTACTTTGTGTAACTTTAAATAAACTTCATCAAGTTGCTACCAAGCAATTTTGCATTGATATATGGAAGACAGAGGTCACCAAGTTCAGTTCTCAAGTGATTCCTAATGTAAGGAGACCTTCTATTTAACATCCTGTGGGACAGAGGGGAGTGCAATGCAATGCAAAACAATATGCTGTACAACCCTTGGCTTCTCCAAGGCTTATGCAGGTTACTTATGAAAATTCTCTTCTGCAGGGCCATACAAGAATCATTGAAACAATTCAGCGTGTTTTTTTTTAATTTAAGCATCCTGCAGTAAAGTAGATAGATGGCCACCTAAGAACTGTGTTTGGTGACTTGAAAATGTTTACTCTTGACGTGAGAATTTCCCAGGAGCAGATGAGATAGTAGCATGGGGGAAGCATTTCTTGTTTTGGTGATGATCCGGTAGTGTGGGTTGGTTGGAGTGGATGGCAGAGGGTAAATTTGCAGTGGATGAGCCTACACAGGAAAAGAGATCTGTGCACGTTTGCAAAGTCGTTTTTTGCCTATAAGAGCAGCAAAAGGCTACGCCTGTGTTCCAATCATGAATGGAGAATGCCACCTCTTTTCATGGACCGGTTTTCAAAGCTCATAGAGGCTGCCTGTCAGGTGGCAACTGAGGCAGCGGTGAGTGGCAGAGGAACAGCTGGCTTTGTGTCCAGAAGTGGTTTGCTCTTCACTCCTGGTCCAGGTGTGGTGGCTTATCTGCCCTTGGTTCTTGCAATTTGCCCCTTTCACTGCAGCAGCAAGCAGCATACACTAGTTTAGGGGGATGCTGGGGGAAAGGGGTCTTCTGCTCTGGGTAGTTCTCCTGGGGCCAGGTTGGGAGGTGATTTTGCCAGACAATCAGCATATGTGGTTGGGTCGCAACTTTAATGGGGTTTGGGGGTTCAGAGCAACAATAGCTGCAGATGTCTGGGGGGGTCCTGGTTTGGTGGGTATATTGGTAGCATTGGAGGACTTGGAGATTCTCCTGATAGGTTCCAGTTTAGTGCCGGGAACATTAGTTGCCCTGAAGTTGAGTTTGTAAGGTGTTTAAGAGGTGGAGTGTGGGAAAAGGAGAGGATGCATTATAAAATGCAACTTTACCAAAACATTTTTGCTGACTGTGTAAGAGCTTTCTCCGTCTTAGCTAGTCTGACATGGAAAAGAGTCCTTGAAAAATGCTTGTTGTTGTACTGGTATTAGATGAGAGTTGGTACCGTGTTAGCCGTAGAAATACAGGAGGCAAATATAGTTTTTGATACCTTTTATTGGCTAACTAAGCAGATTTAAATGCAAGCTTTCAAGACCTTAGGTCTCTTCCTCAGGCATGTTATACAGATAAATATGAAAACATCTCTCTTAAATACAAGTACACATCACATTGTTTAGCATGGAAATCAGATAACAGAATAGGACATGATATGGGGCTCTTGTAGGATCTATGGCAAACTGTCCTGGTGGCCATACAGAGAACAGTTCATCCATCATATGGCCATTCACCATCCATATCCTGGGATTAAACACACATTGGTCTGTGGTTGTTTGTATTATGGGGAACCTGATCATTTTCCCCTGGAGAGTTGTCTTTCTTTCTGTCAGGCATCAGGGAGGGGGAGTTGGGTCTCCACAGTAAACTGTCCTAGGCTAAAAAGGAAGGCCATTGTTGGAAGTTTAATGCCCCAGTGATGGGTCAGAAGTGCCCATCTGTGTCCACTGGTGGGTCAGAGGGTTACATGTTGGCACCAGAGGGGCTTATCTGATGCACCAATGAACACCTGTGGGTCATTATAGGGCTACCAGTGTGCCAAGGGGCTGTGTGCCACTCAAGAGCATCAGTGGGGCACAACTGGTGCCCTACAGTTCCCTAATGTACCATAAGGACTCATAAGTTAAAAAAAAAAAAAATCTATCAACTATTCGTTGTTTTCTGGGCTCTGTCTCTGTTTCTCTCCCTCCCTGATGCAGTGCGCGAAGCAAAGAAAATCATTCTGCTGCTAACCAACTGCACCACTGGGGACAAATAAATATTTCCAAATTTTCCATTGATTTAAACTGGTTAGCAGTGCTTTGGAGGCTTCTCTAGCTTTCAGGGGTTTAAAAGCCCGGTTTAAATCAATGGCAGTTTTTTAATTGGTCCCCTATATTGCAGATGGTTTGTTCCAGAATTACCCCATTTCTACTTAGTACATCAGCCTCTCTTCTCTCTCGGTAGCTGTCTCTTTCCCTCTCTGTCTCCCTCCCTCTCCCCCTCTTGCTCTCTCTCTCATTTTCAATCAGTTTAAAATCAGTTGAATTATTATTTGTATGAATTATTTTTGTATAAATAAAATATTGTATAAGGTAAATTTATCACAGAGAACGGTTGCTGAAGGAGAGAGGGATATGGAACACAGGTGATAATGAACTAGGGAAAGGGGAGGTATATATAGATTTTGGGGGCTTAATAAACTGGGGACAGGGAATGAGATATAGGTTGTGTTAGATGTTCTTGACTGCATAATTCATTTTTGTTTTTTTTTCCAATTACATTAGTATGATTTTGGGATCTAATAATAACTATTGATCTATTTGTCCTCTTTAAAGGTTGAGAACCACTGGCTTAGATCCTTAGGAGTTAAACACTTTTTTTTTTCCATGACACAACTTTATTCAGTGCAACACAGGATTTAAACAGAAACAAATATTGATTTTTTTCCTACCACTATACTCTCCATTAACCCTTGCCCCTCTGGCACTCAAAGGGTTAACAACTTCTTGAACACCAGAGGGGTATGCAATACATTGCATTTTCTTCTGGTCCTCAGTGGGTTAAAGGTTGTATCTGCTTGAAAACAGGTGTATCAATTAGTCTGACATTCTGATTGGCTCACCTGGGTTCAATCAGGGTTTTTCCTAAAACTTGTTTTGTACCATCCTCTCTGGTTTGGTTTTGAACATGTCTTTAAGGTTTGCAGTAACAACAGTTCAAATATATTCATGTGAGTGGCTTCATATGCTATTTTTACCTCTTTTTATAAAAAGTAGATGATAATTGCAAAGTTACCATTTAGTGTAGTTTACAGAAAATGTAAAGACCGTAGGAATAAAAGCTGGTTTGGACAGCTAGTGTTTTAGGAGAAAAGATGACTACCTTTAATGAATAAAAATAATTGCTTTGATTTGAGGTCACTGAAACTATGCAGATTTTTGGTTTTTTATATGTGTTTTATGTTGAAGGGGAGGTCTGGTCACCATATATTAGAGCAGAGATGGGAATTGTAGTCTAACAACAGCTGGAGAAGTACAGGTGGCCATTCCATTTTATTACTAAAGATGATCAATGCCTGAGTGCTTTCTAGTTGCAGTAGAATACAAGAAGATGGGGGTCCTAATGATTATCCACCATCTTTATATGCTTCTATGTCTGGCTATTTGAGGCTGTACTATATTTGGTTATTACTCTCCCTGATGCTAAAGACTTCTCCAAAGCATTGCTTGAGACTTTAGCACCCAGGGGGTTAATTATTTGCAAATATTTTTGTATATTTGCAAATATTTTTGCATGTTTAACCCCTAGAGTACTATATATGCTGCAGAAACTTGATGTCCAAGTTTTTGAATGTTGCACCCGCCCCAAATGTAACAATTCAAGTGTACCAAACCTCTAAATCCCTGCAAAGAAAGATGCTGGAGAACTATGTAACTTTCAAGGGGGTTAAAATTGGCTTTAAGCATGGATACACAGATAATACGCAGGTTTCAAAGAAGCATTGAAATCAAAGTGGCTCTGTAGTATGCATTCTTCAGATGTTACCTGTTAACGGAAAGGTCTGGTCAGTGTTGCGTACCCCTCTGCCATTCAGAGGGTTAAAATAATGGGGATTGTGTGAAATATTTTTTTTTTTTCTCCATTGTGCAACTTGATATGGTGTGAAATGTAATCTGACTGGCTTGCATTGCTCTTTTGAATTGATCTTGGTTGATAAAATAGGATGATGAAATTTGTTTTGATCTAAGATCACCCCAGTATGAGACTGGGTTACAGCTTGTATAGGTAACCAGACACAGATGTGTAGTGCAGGTGGAAAGGGCAGTTTGAGCCTGTCAATCATCAGCTTTAACCCTTTGGGTGCCAGAGTTTGCACAATACATTGGTATATGTATATAAACTCAACTGTGGAGCAATTATTTGGCAAACAAACTGCACAACTGGAAATAACTAAACCTTGACCTAAATGGAGCTTTTAACCCCTTAAATGGTACAGATCTCCAGTACATTGCCATGCAATCCATTATACATTTCACTAAGATATAAGGGGTTACAATCTCCATTTAAATCCGTTACAATTTTTGGATTCCCCCAAGGGCCACATATTGGCCTAGGTAAGAATTGTTCCTTTTTATTTTCCTCTCTTTTTACACCCTTGACCCATTGATGTGCTGTACCTGCATACCCCTCTGGCAAATAACAGGTTAAAAACACTAACCTTCTGTCCTTATAATAGTGGGTGGGATCTGGGCTCATCTGATTTAAATTAATTCTCCATATTCAGTGCAGATCTAAAGAAACATGGTTGACCTTACTTTAGCTGGATTTCCTTAAGTATAGATTGGTTGGTTGAATCATGTATTGTAGGTTTATTTGTTCAAATGTATCTAAGCTGACCATCACTCTATAAACTGCTAAAACAGTTTACAGATGTGCATGATAAAGCTTGCATATCTTGATGTTAAGATATATAGAAAAAGCAATGCTAGTCAGTGGGAACATGGTTCCCATTGACTGAGTTTCCCCAAGGTTTTTACACATGGGGAGAATCTCTCTACATTTATACTCTTAAGAAAAATTGCAGTCTCATTTTGTTCTTCCTCTCTGTAAACAGAAAAGCTTAATAGTCTTTTAGTAACTAAAGAGCTTGTTGCTCATTTGTTCATAGGCTTATGGCTGGGGGGGTGATGGTTGTATTCCTGACAGCTGGCGGGCTAACATTTGACTACCCATGTGATAGGTGGTGACCGTTTTAGAGAATTTACTTACTAGTTCTTCAAATTACTGAGCATTCAAATCAGAGTTTCAAAGCACCTGAAGGAACAACTCCCTGATCATTTATAAATGTGCTTTAAACTGTTCCACAAAAAAGGTTCAGTATAAAGTACTACTTTTATTATCTTCAGGTCCAATACTATGATCAGTGTTTTGTACTGGTAAATAAGAGGTGCATCCTCTGCTGATTAAGTGTAGAACTTCATTGTTGATGAGGGTTGAAGGTAGGTGAATATTAGTGATAAGTAGATCAAGTCATACACCATTCCAGTACTGCTGTGCAATTAGTGGCACATGTGCAAAGACCCAGGTCTCTTACAGGAAGGATAAAATAATGCACTCTACGAGAGAGGCTACGGCATAGTAAATAACAGAAATGGTACTACCTGGTGACCGCATTAGAAAACTGCTGTGTAATATACAAAATATTCATTTAATATGTAATATACTTTGGCTGAAGCCTCTATAATCAGTAAGAGTACCCTTGTTTTAAAAGCCATATGGAAAAGCCATATAACCTTTTTTAAAGCTCCTGGTCTCTTGCTAGCTGTGGACATGTAATGGTACTAATACTCGTGCTGTCAGACTGTGTGGTGCACTAATAATTGTGTTATTTTGCCTCGCAACTATATGCATATCTGCTGTTGTGTAAAGACACTTTTTTACTTTTTTTTTGTTTTGTTTTGTTTTTTTGTTTTTGTGTACATTTGGCAGCCTATTTTGCTTCAGTTTTGTGGTCAGGTTTTTTTTTTTTTTGTTTTGTTTTTGTTTTTTTAATTGGCAGACCTCAACAATCAAAACAGTGGTGTAACTACTCTTTTGGAGGGCTCCCTAACACACAAATATGTTCACAGATTTATAACTAAATTGGCTGCACCCGATCTGCGATCCAAGAATGCATCTGTGTAAAAAATAAAAAAGCAAGAAGAGCCCCCCACTCCTGAACTTGCAGACCTTAGGGAGGTAAAGGGATAGTAATACTTAAAATGTAAAAAAAAAAAAAAAAAAACAACAACTCCCACTGTTGAAAGGTGTTTTATTCAAAAATTAGCTCAAACTTGATTTTTTTTTTTTTTTTTTTTGGTGTAGTATCACAGTGGCCTAAAATTTTACAGTGGTTCTGTTGCAACACCATCCTATAGAAAGCTCTGGTCAGTTGACCTTAAATCTCCATAGGATGGTGTAGCAACAGTGCCACTGTACAGATTCAGGCCACTGTAATACTGCACCTAAACAAATGTGCATGAGCTGTAATAACTTTTGACAAACACCTTACAGCAGCTGGAGTACCCTTGTTTTATTCAGGGGGATACACCCTACAACAGATATAGTGTATCATTTTTACTTTTTAAGTATTAATATCCCTTTATCTCCCTAAGGACTGCAAGTTCTGGAGTGGGCGGCTCTAGAGGACCACGGAACTATTGTTTTATTTTACACAGATGCATTCTTGGATTGCAGATCGGGTGCAGCCGTGCTGCAATCCCAGAATTCAATGATGTGCCAGGTCTGTCACTGGCCCTTAACTTCTGGACGGTCCTGGTAAGTCATGCGTCGTCAAAGACCAGAGGGGTATTCAGTGGGATATGAATCTGTGTGTTGCACATGCCTGGGTATTCAGTGGGATATGAATCAATGTGTTGCACACGCCTGGGTATTCAGTGGGATATGAATCAATGTGTTGCACACGCCTGGGTATTCAGTGGGATATGAATCAATGTGTTGCACACGCCCTGGTTGTTAATGCATCATTTCTTTGAGGAAATGGTGTTTAGTATAAAACCGGAAGGGTTCTGCACTAAGATGTGATAAAGATATGATAAACTGAGGGAAGCTCTTTAATTTGCATGTTACACTGTGGTGCCTATGCACCAAAATATCTCCAACTTTTGGAGATCTCAGTGTATAGGCTCCACAGAATAGCAGACTTTGGAGAAATTCACATCTTTTTAACACACTTCTTTCCATGTTCTTATCAAAAGTTCCAGCAATCAATTGTAAATCTTTGTTTTTAAATTCATTTTTGTATATGTCCTTGCAGCTACTGCATGAAAACGGCCAGGTTGCCATCATAAATGGGACTACAGAAGGAGAAGCGGAAATAGAAGAAGGAATCCAGGCTGAGGATTTAAATGGACATCAGGACAAGAACACAGGTAAAGGTGGTATGCATAAGATTATGTTAAATACATGTGATACATGTTTATAGCAGCAGTGGGCAATGTGCCATTCTCCACCTTTTGGACTAAAACAACTTGGTAGTTAGAAGTTGCCCATCCTTGGCTATAGATGTCTCTAATGCACTGTAAAGTAATGAATTAATCACCTCTATCATCCTGGGATTTAAACACTAAATGGTGTGACTGAACAATTCTACACGGGTATGGGAAATCCTTATTCAGATATGATACACCTAAAAATCAGTAGTAGACACTGCATCAGTGGGCATATTCTGAACTCCCCCTATCTGCCCTGGAGTCTGTTTTTCAGTGTTCATACTGGTCCTCCGGAGGCAGAGGCTCTTGCTTCGTTTCTATTAGTGTTCACTTTACGGGCAAACACTGCTTACTCTACCCCATCAAACCCAAGGCACTGACACTTCAGGGTTAACTAGCTTGCTTTACTAAGTCTGCTTCACAGTCCTAAAACAAGGAGAGGGTCTGGACACAACTAGGAAGTTTGACTCAGTCACTGGGTTCACTGGTATGGCACACAGCCCCATACTGCCAAGACTGTGTGAGGAGACCTGTCCTTAACAGTTTGTGGGAGCTGCCTTTATGTACTCATTTGATTAAACTGAGTGGCTTGAAGTCTCGTACAATTGTCTGGAGAGCACTGAGGGTCACTGGGGTTAACAGTGTACAGCCCCATCAACGGTATCCTCTGCAATGCTACAAAGTGGCCTTTGGGGCGTAAAGCAGGCTCGGCTCAGTACCATACAAAGAGTTATTTTGCAAAAAAAACATTTTAATATTGTTTTAATACTAGTTTAAACCAACTGTTGTAAAAGGGGTTTTAATTGTCCTTGACAACAGAAGATTGGACTAAGGTAGAGGAACGAGAATGGGGTGGAAGTATGATGCAAGGTGGAAGCGAGAGAGTGGCTATAGAAACCTAGGGGCATATTTTAACAAAGTATCACTAATTTAAAAAAAATGGATTTCAAGTGCTATTTTTATTTAATTATTTAGGAAGTGTTTTACCAGGAAGAATACACAGAGATTTCTCTCATTTTCAAATGTCCTGGAGAGCATTTACAATACAAACTCATATGTTTAAACACAAATGTAAATGAAAATTAAAAAAAAAACACATTTAATCTTTCCTTAGTTCTAGATGTTTTTAAATACAGGGAAGATATTATTTTAGGGATTTAAATGGGCAGAAGACTTTAAATTTTTTTTTCCTGAGGGGTTATGGAGTGGATGTTATATGAAGTGTGTACAGCTGGACTTGAGCGTACTGCTCAGGTAGTGTTGGCTAGTCAGTGGATTGATGGCAGTGGACCAGAGGTTATAGGAAGTGTGGAGAGCTAGAGTAACCATACTGCTCAAGTAGGCTGGTAGCTTTCCAGGGAAGTGTTTATAAACTAGGCAGGAAATGTGAAGGGTGTGTCTGGATTCATGTATTATCCATTTTAGTTATTTAAACATATCGCGGTGATGGGTAATGTCATTACACTGGAGAATTAAGCTTTATATTTAATTATTCTAAAAGTAAGTAAAACACAAATGGAAGTGCAACAGTATTCCCAATTCACCATATGATATATTGATGTGTATATTCTTTATGTGGGTCAAAAGCGCCCAAACGTGACACTTATTGTCTTGTAAGTCAGGGTTAAGCATCCTTTTGATCCCTGGTGTTAGTTTCCATCCTCTACAACCAGCTGGTCAATGGCCAGCTGAGGACTATAGTCTCCAGCTTTTACACTGACACCCATCAGATTGCCTACCTCTGGTGTAAAGGAGGTAACTTAAAGGTGCGTACTGTAGTATGTATAGTTAGTAAATGCTAAACCATATACAGCAAGCTGAGACAAAGCAATTCTGGGTCAAACCTGGGGAACAACTAAAATCTTCCATTAATTGTATTGGAGCTTTTAACCTTTAGAAGGTTAGAGGTCAGCAGTGCATTGCAATGCACTGGAGACTTCTCTAACCTGGGGTAAATGTTCAGTTTACATCAGTGGGAATCTTTATTTGGCTTCTATGGTGTTGCTGGATTGCTCCAGAATTGGTCCTAATTTGTTTTGTGAATTAGCAGCTATGTGCTTTGTATAATAGCCCCTTTCAATGTGAAAGAATTACTACCCCCTCCCAGAGCAGAGCAACGTGTTGCATACCCTTTAGCACTCGAAGGGATAAATTACTCCCCAGTGGTTTAGTCATCCAGTGTGTGTACTTGGTTTCACTAGTATTTAGAGGAAGTTAGTGGAAATCACTTTGTGAATTGTGATCATATTTTGCTAGATCGCATATGAATCAGAGGGATCAAAATGTGAGATGACAGAAAAGACCAGTGTGAACTGGAGTTGTTCACTGTTTTGTTCATTTTAAAAGGAGAGTAACATTTCCTCTGTTCCCAACCTCCTCCGATGACTGAGGATTTCTCATTGTAAGCTGGAGCGCTCTCATTGGCTAGACAGTGCTTCAGCTTACATTTCGCCATAGGATGCAAACAAAATAATACTAATATTTAATATAGTATGGTTTACCCTTCCGAGTAAAACAAAGATGCTCACTGCTAGGATTCTTTATTCAGTTCAAACTTAATTTTTTTTTTTTTTTTTTTTTTAATTTCTATTTATTTTTTCTTTTTGGTACAGTACCTTAATGGCCTGGACTTTTACATTGGCGATGTTTCTACACCATCCTATGGACAACTCTGGTCAGTTGACCAGAAACCTCCATAGGGTGGTGTAGCAAGAGCGCCAATGTAATAGTTCAGGCCATTAAGATATTACACCTAAAAAATATAAGTTTCAGCTGTGATAACTTTCTCAGCAGTGGGAGTATATATATTTTTTTTACACAGAAGGATAAAACCCTACTAATATAATATTTTAAATTTTCAGTATTTCAATCACTTTAAAATCTTGGTTGTAAACAAAGTATTTGCCTAGGACAGATGCATCTAAACTAAGGCCCCGGGGCCATTTGTGACCCTTAGGCATGTCCAATCATATTGGATCTTGGTAACTATACTGCATTGGTTATCTTAAGGTGATCGTATTCAGTGTATTAGCGGAGGTAAACCAAAGCATTCAATAATTGCAGTGTGTTCTGTTATTCCAAAACTAACAATTTAGGGCGGGATACTATTGCAGGTGCTAATTTTATCTCTTCTTTTATCTCCAGATTTCCCCATAGACGTCAATAGGATTTTTTTTTTTTATAAAACAGGAGGTAACATTTATCACCTGCAACAGTCCAGCCCTTAATATTTAAAGGGATAGTAATGTCACATAATCAATGTACAGCTGTTTAACTTAAAATTTTATCATGCATAATATATTAAAAAAAAAAAAAAAAAAAAAAAAAAAAATACCTGCATACCCTTCTTGAAAATCCAGTTAAATGATTTCCCTTTCCATTATGTAGTGAAGAGTTCCCTCAGATCTGAAATCCGGTCCGGATGGATCGCGATGACTGGATTTTGTATCTGAGGAAACTGCATGACGTGATGGAAAGAGGTGGAAGGGGGGATCTTTTAACTGGCTTTTCAAGAAGGATAAGCGCGTAAATGATTGATTTTAAAAGGATTATGCATTATGATATAAATAGAACAATAGTACATTGATTTGTTATTTGACATTACTATTCCTTTAAGTAATTTTAGGCACACCTCAAAGGAGGAAAAATATTACATTTTTAAGAAATTGAAGTGTTCATTTCAGTTTATTTTTGCTTTAGAGAGAATTTTTTTTCAAAACTTTTTGCAGCTCAAGTGTGTGTGTGTGTGTGTGTGTGTGTGTGTGTGTGTGTGTGTGTGTGTGTGTGTGTCAGTATGTTTGTATGTTTATGGTCCAAAATGCTATGTTGGCTCTAATGCTACCACAGCCTAAGGACAACTCTATTCCGTGATAGTAACCATCTGTAGATGACAGCAGCACCACTGTAAAATGCCAGGCCATGGAGGCACTGCACCTAAATACTGCAAGTTTGAGTGGCAAAATTTGGTGTTATCAGTTTTGTCCAGTGAAGGTAGCCAGCCTTTTAATAACCAGGGATTCTCATTATGGTTTCATTTCAAACTTTGGCCAAACATACAATAATTCACCTGGGCAGCAAAGTATTGTATGCTTGTAACTGGGAACAGCTTTTATATGTCAAATTTAAGTGTCACTACTTGGTGCTAATATCACCTTAAAGGCTACTGTGAGGGGCTTGAAAACATGGTTGCTATACAAAGTCCTGCTCTGTGTAGGAAATGTGCAAATGTTTTATTTGCGATTGAGTGCATTCACAATAATAGCCATAACTTTCCTTTATGACCCCTTGAGTACTAAAGGAGTGTCCTGTATGGAACACAGGAACCATGGGGTAAAGGTCCCATACTCTAGAGGGCAGTGCACATCAATAAAAGCATGGCCTTTAAGGGATAGTATTGTTTGAAAATAATTTTATGTTATATTGTAGCCCTTAAAAAAACATTAAAAATGATATAAGTCTTATCTCCCAAACCTTTATGGTTTGGGAGGTATTAACAAGTAAAGTTAAGTTCCCTTTTCCTGGCTGTTTTAGCCAAGTCTGACATGTCGTGGACAGATTTGGAATCCGGTCCACAGATCTGCGGGCAGCTCTTTAGCAGTGCTTTCAAGCACACTTTGTAGACCATTCCAATGAAGAAATTATTTTTAAAGATCGTGATCTCAGCACTGCTGAAGAGCCGGCTGGTCTACGGACTGGATTTCAAATCTGAAGTCTTGAGCAGTTACGTCACTCCAGGGGAAACTTTACTTGCTAAAATCTCCCAAACCATAAATGTTTGGGAGATAAGATATATATTTTTTTTTAAGGGCTACAATATAAAATAAAATTATTTTCAAGCAATACCATCCCTTTAAGCAGAAACTACCCTCTTCCCCCAGCTTTACCCCTGCAGTTTCAAGTGACCTCCTTCAAGATGAGGAGCAAGTTGGCACTGTTTTTAGGTTTTATACTTTTTCTTATTATTTACTTTGCTATGGGGCTGTATAATCCCCCATTAGGAGGGTTCCCGTTAACTGGCTACCCTGGAATTTGATTGCTCAGTTCACAGGTGTATTTCTGGACCGTTTCCCTGTGGAGGTTGACTTTTTGACAAGCATGTTTCTCATCTCTGAACTTTTGAGGCTCTGCAATTTATAATGGAAGCATGAAGAAAGACTGTTAAAGGGATAGTAATGTTTCATAATAAAAGCAGCTCTAATTAATCATCATAGTATTTGGACTTTGGAGAGTGTTATTTCAATTCTGTCAGAGTTGTAGTTTAGGAGTAATTAAATGATAAAGTATCCCCCTCCCGCCCCTTTTACTGATGTAACACTGCTCAGCTAGAGCAGAAGGGAGGTGCCCAGGTAGACTGCAGAGAGGGACAATCTTCAGTTAAGATAAGGGAAAAACCTGAAAAACTTGTCAAGGGGGGGCAGGGATATCATTGTTCTCATAGGAAAAAGATTGTCACCTTCTGTTATCTGTCTGGTTTATGGACTGCATTCCACATCTGAGAAGAGATGGCTTACACGAAGTAAAAGGGGCGGGTGGGGAAACTTTGCTTGTGAATATCTGTCAAACTATAAAGATTTGAGAGGTAAGACTTATATCGTTCATGTTTTTTTTTTTTTTTTTTTTTTTAATGCCTATAAAATAAAGATTAAACAAAGTATTACTATCCCTTTAAGTTAACCATTGAGTGTTACGCTCTTATTGCTAAATAACCCATTTAGTTCTTGACTCCCATTAGATGTGGTGTTTAAGCCTATTTTGCACTCGGGGCTTCTCTCTTTCTATGCATCCTATAATATAAAGGTGGCTGCTATTCTGAATAAGAATGGGAGCCTTTATGGTGCCCATATTTGCTACGTAGAGATCAATGGGAAATCTTTTCTGGGACATCTCTGACCCTGTTTCATATACAGGGGGCAGAGTGGGCTCAAAGTAAACCACCAGCCATGCTCTTGCATGGACCACATGTTCACTTTAATTTTGCTGTTTTTTTGTTTTGTTTTTTTTTTTCCTGACTGGATAGCCACCTTTTTATGGGTGTAGGCAATGCAAAAAAACATTTCCCAAAATCCCTTTTTGCTGATTGGAGTGGATGATACCTTGGCAGCCATCATACTCTACCCATTGTACAGGCTACAAAGGGGCTCGCCTTTTCCCTTACCAGTTCATCCCCTTGCAGTCAGATAAGTACCTTTCTGGCTGTCTCTGTTTACTTTCTCTTACTTTTACAATACTTTACACGACTTTGTCCTAGTTTTGGGGGTTGTTTTCTCTGAACATGTCTGATCCCAAGGGACATATGGGGTAGTGCTTTAAGGACCTTTAGGCTTTCAAAAGCCATTACCATTAGCTTCAATTAAAAGGTCCTCACAGGGCAATCTGGGAAGCAGGTGGCAAATGCAAGCATGCTACCCACTGTGCAGATATATCAGATACCTCCTGGAGGGGGTGGGTAGCAGGAAGGGAAGCTGAGAGTGCATTGAGGTGGGTAGAGGGCTGTATAATAAGCACCCCCTCCACACTTCACATAAGGTGAAAAGGGGCAAAATCGTGCGTATTATACCTGAAATTTTGCAGTAGCTCCCTGAATATGGCACACTGTGTTTTTATAAGGTTGGCCACATAGTAAGGCCATACCTGGAAATTCTGGATCTGATCCAGAGACAAAAGCGGATTATCCCTTGTAACTCTGCCCACTTTACTGCTGTTTAAGGACCAATGTTGTTACTCACCCTGATTATGCCATACCCACTTAATTAAATGAATGGTCATTTGGACACTCCTACCCTCCAAACCTTAGAGCACTTCCATAGACTTGTGAGGAGAGGGTTCCCAGGTATGCGCATGTCCACACACTTTGATGCAACCTTGGTGTGATGGTGCATTACTGCACTGACAGATCTGCAGTGTGGCTTTCAGTGGTATTGTACAATGCCAGAGCTCGCCCACACAGTGGTCATTTTAACTTTCATTATGTTCTACTCCTGGTGCAGCTTCCTCCCATGAACGGATCCCATTGTCCGAGGCTCCAAAACTCCCTAGTCTCCTCGGTGTGTGGAATGGGAGGCTGGGCTCAGGATCCTCAGCACAGGAGAGACAGCCGGAGTGCAGGTTGAACAGCAATAAAAAATAGGACTAGAACACATTAGACACACATTTAATTAATGAAGGTATGCTTCAGTGCGGTCAGTGGCGATGTTTTACAAGGCGCCATAAGAATCTTGCCCTTTTGATTTGTGCAAGATTCTAATATGGCACTTTTGAAGTCGGTGACCTAGTTATAGTGTCTACATGTCGCACGCTCTGTGAAATGCATGAAAATTGCAGCAGAAATGTATTTATACAATATTACTGTTACAAAATAGTTGCTATTGTGAACATAGCTTAACTGATACTGTGGCAGATAGAGCATTGATTATCGGCAAAAGTCTTGCTAGAATTTAGAAACTGTTAAGTTGCTACAGTTTGAAAAGACTAGGGCAATGTTTTGTACATTAGGCCTCGAGGCACAACAAGTCAGCTTTTCACTGATTATTCACATGGGAGAAATTGGTGGCTCAGTCATTGTGATTGAGATGACTGTGATTCATTAGGGATATCCTGAACACGTGACCTGTTTATGTGCCCTGAGAACTCAATCTGAGACTCTTTGGACTAGGGTTTTTTCCCAAAGACTCAACCTAATGAATTATTAGTCAGTACCTAGAATGTCCGTAGTTACAAGTATCAGTAGAAATGTTGATAAAACTAAAAGCAAATGAATATATCTTACATTATTTATTGCTTGTGTTCTTAACTATAAACTAGTGTGATGTAATTGAGTAAATTGATTCTTCAGATTTTCATTTACTTCTTGAGTGCCTTAGTGGTGTCTAATGCTTTGCAACACAATGGAGGTTACGCACTGACGCGTGCTAAAGAGGTGATAACGTGGAGATGATGAATCCAGTGATATCGCTTCTCCAATTCCTATGTTGTTCTATGGAGCCAATGCACCAAGATATATAAAGTTGGAGAAATTTTAGTGCATTGGCTCCATAGAATAACACAGGAATTGGAGAGTTTAGAACACTGTTGACATCATCGCCTGTTTATCACCTCCTTATCACACCTTAGTGCATCTCCCCCAATGAGTAGGATACCTCCTTAGGCACTAAATGGGCTAAAGTTTTATTTGCTTTGGAAATTACTTCAGTATATGGGAAAATATATGGTGATGCCCATAAGTTGCAAAACAAAAACAATTGGATATTTCTATAAGATTTTCACAGTAGCCTGTAAAAAATAAATAAATCGTCAGCTGGGATTATTAGAAAAGATGCACTTTTTTTTTTTTTTTTTTGGGTTTATGAACTTGTCACTGCTGAATATAGTGCCAAACAACTGTTAGGCTTCCAGTCAGACACATCCTGCTAGCATAAACCACTGAAGCAAATGAATATCAGGTTATCGCAAACAAACAAAGCATTCAGGTTCACTTTCCTATTTGGCATGAGAGCCAGTGGTTTACAAAGACATACTCTGTAATGATCCTCTGTGAAAGCAACGTGCTTACAAAAATTTAAAAAGGTAGTTCCATTTACATTTGTTGAATTCTACAGGTTTAAGAGGAAAAGTCTATTCATATGGTATGTGTATGTGTGCATGGGGGCTTGCCTTGAATTTGCTAATGCTAATTCTATGTTCTGGGCTTTGGCTCCAAAGAGTTTGGTGAGTCATTTGCTTCCTAAGCCACCTTTAGTTTGAACAATTTAAAGTCCTCTCTATGGGGTCTGTGGGCTGGCAGACAATGGAGCAGGGTGGGGTAGGAGGAAGGGGGTGTGTGTCTCTGACTCCCAGTCAGCCAGCAGCCAACAAACTTGTTTAAAGTGGGATGTAAGAGAAGTCTTCCTCTCATTTCACAGAGGCCAGGGAGAACAGCAGAGGGGACGACACTGGGATTTTTTTATGCTTTTCCTTGAAGTCGCTGGGATTTTTGTGTGATTGTGGAGCTTCCTCTTTTCTACCAAAGCACAAGACATCTTCTTTCAGAGGGACGTTCATTGCTTCTGGGACTGCAGTGTAACCCTAGATAGAGCTTGTGATATTAAGGGGATACACACGCGGATACACACATCCAGAAGAGGAAATTATACAATGCTTGGCACAATTACATTAACTGGTAAGGCTGGCTTTATTTTGTGTGAGCAGTTGGCTAGTGTAGATATCGGAGAGCATTCAGGGCTGGTATCTTTCTATCCCTTTGAGGCTGATGGACTAAGATGAATTACAGCAATTTTTGAGCCAACAAGTTTCCCCTTGGGACAAATGCAAATTTCCATTGATTCAACCCTTTGAGTGCCAGAGGATTGTGCAACGCATTGCTCTGCAGTGCTTTACATTAACCCTCTGGCGCTCAAAGATTTAAATGCAGCTTTTAACTCCTTCAATGCTGGATTGATGTAATGTTTAGGATACATCTAATATTTAACCATTTGAGTGCCAGAGGGGTATAAAACGTATTGCACAACAAAGCGTTGCATACCTCTCTGACACTCAGTCAGCCAGGGGTGGATTTGCTCCAAATCTTCGTAGTACTTCAAACTCTTTGATGCCAGAGGGGTATGCTGGACATTAGAGGTAACATTTGCTTGTAATGGATTGGAAAGCATTCTTCAGCACTGCAGACGACCATTGGATAGGAGTTCACATTAATCTACCAGGGACGTTTCTATGGGTGATATGTCTGCATTATCAGTGTCATGAATTGTACATACCGAATGGCAGTGGGGTGTGTACCACATTGTACATTCCATCCTGCACTCATAGGTCTAATATCAAATTATTGGCTATGTAATGGTTAAACTGATATCTTATTTTTTTCCTATTATTTTCAGTGTACTGTGCAACCATATGGTACTCAAAGGCTAACACTCATTATAACATTTAGATATAAAAGTGGTTAGTTTGTAAAGCCTTAGGGCAATGTGCACAAAGCCAACAGTGGAACGATTTTGGTGCAAAAGAGAAGGCTCATTGGGGACAAAAATACCCTTTCAATTTAAATGGATCGTTTGACCCTCTGAATGCTAGAGATCTTCCACACATTGTGACAAAGTGGAGCAATTCTGGGGGCAAGCCAACTGCATCCTAGGGGTTAAATGAAAGTAATCCTTTATTTATAAATGGGGCTTTCACCCCCTTGAATACTAGCAAAGTCTCCCTCTTGTTTCACAATGCATTGGAGCTATCGCCAGCATTCAAAAAGTCATGCCTCCCAAGTGTCCCTCTTTGGGAGATGTTAGGGGTCCATGCCTCCCAAGTGTCCCTCTTTGGGAGATGTTAGGGGTCCATACCTCCCAACTTTCTCTCTTTGGGAGATGTTAGGGGTACATACCTCCCAAGTGTCCCACTTTGAGAACCAGAGTTCCTTTTTCCCACCCTGGTGTCCCTCTTTAAACATCAGTATATGTGTGTTACAATTAGTCTTTGTAAATAAAATACTTTGGTCTGGTTTTAAATCATGTATTCGCTTCCAAAAGGTGGTGCAAATAGGTCATGATGTAACATAAAAATGCTAGGTAAATGGCCCATCAGTCACACCGCCTGAAACACCACCAAAGTGTCCCTCTTTGGCCATTTGAAATGGAGAGGTATGAAAGTGTTAAGTCACTTTTAAATTAATGGGACTTTGTCATTTTTATGTGCTCCCTCTAGTGGCTGGTTTGACCAGATTTGTGCATAAAGCTTAGACAACGCAATCCAATAAGACTAAATTCTGAATATTCCACAAATTCCTTCACTGTTGAGTTATATGGCACACATGTCCTTTGCTTATTCCCCGAAGCTTTTTGGTAGCCGAAGTTGATATTTTAAAGTAAAAAGCTACTTGTAAGGGCCTTTTTTTAAGCATATTAGTATCTTGTTAAATGTGTGTCAGTGACAGGACTCTGCAGGGGAATCTCTTCATAGTGTTTAATATAAGTAATTGGATTGGAATGGTGTTGCACGTTTTGTATTCATATTAACCCTTCTAAGGTCAAGAAGGGTGTAATGAGCGTTGTGAAGCAATGCATAGCCACACCCCTCGTGTTTAAAGGGTTAAGGAACTTGTACCGACTTGCCTCTTAACCCTTTGTGTGCCAGAGGGGTATACAACTCCTTGCAATGCATTGTGTACCCCTCTGGCACTCAAAGGGTTAAACAAATAAAGATTGGGGGTATCAATACAATGACTACTTGAGTGCTAACTGAGCAATTCAGCACCAAACAAAATGCGGCCAATTGGTGGCACACCAATGTGACACTAAAAGGGTTAACGTCCTGTTGCTTCTGAGCTGTGCTTGCTTTAGTAGGATTTTAACCCTCTCAGTGCCTGAATGGTGTACAAGACAATGTTTCCCATCCCCCTGGCCCTTAAGTTACGGTTCCTGAATTGCGCAAACTCTTTTGGTTATAGAATGAAGATGAAAAAGGGAGTGGATTTTATTATGAGTGTAAAAAAAAATATATATACCAAAATTACATTCAGTTACCATCACCTTTAAAGGGATAGTGATGCTTATTATGAAAAAAAAAAATATATATATATGTTGCACGTTTTTAGTCTTTAGAGTAAAACTTGTCTTGACATTATGGTAAAGCTGTTGCTACACAACCCTATGGGCAGTTCTGTTGCTAAAGGATGCTTTAGCAATAGTGCCACTGTAAAACATGAGGCCGTGTAGGAACTGTACCCAAGAAATGCAGTTTTGTTCTTCAGCCCTTGGAGTGTGAGGGGTATCTAATGCATTGCAAAGCAATGTACTGGTTACCTCTCTGGTACTCAAAAGGTTAATAATAACTTTTGAATGAAACCTATTTCAGCTGCTGCAGAGCCTAGTACTCTTGTTCTACTCCCATTACAACAAATCCTGAAAAATACAGTATGCATAATTTAAAGTATTTGTCAGAACCAATTGATTTCCTTATTTATCAGTTAAAACTTGGGTGCTAGTTTGTAGGAAGTTGCTTATTCTTTTGTTCCGCATATGGTTACAATGATACATAACCGATGCAAATTGCAGCACAAGCAGACTTCTTTGCAGAAGCCATAAAGCAATGTTTGTATATAGGTACAACTCTTATTAGCTGGTAGTGGTCATTTCTCAGACCCTTTTAAAGTGTGCATGTGCTCCCCCACGTGCACTGAGGCAGAGATCCTCTGGCGAAGTTCACACTTGCAACTTGAAGAAAATTTCATTGATTTTAAGCTGCCTGTTTTTAGTCCAATTTGCTTGAGGGGAGTGGCAGAGGCGAAAAGCTTACATTTGCTGCCTGCCTCCAGCTATGCCTTGTGAGGACCTTTTTGTTTAAAGGGGAACTACCACCCCGCAATAACTTAACATGCATTGATTCTTCATCTGGCGACTAGCTGCTTAGTAGTGCTAGTCACCAGAAATATTACCTGGTTCCAGATATTTTGGCGTTGTACCGATTCTCACAGGAGCAGGAAGCACGGACATCTCATCACAGTGACGTCCGTGCGCCTGGGCTGTCAGTCCCTTTTGGAGCCAAGCTACTAAGCAGCTAGTCGCCAGATGAAGAATTAATGTATGTTAAGTTATTGCGGGGTGGTA
This sequence comes from Rhinophrynus dorsalis, assembly GCA_037306005.1. Lineage (NCBI taxonomy): Eukaryota > Metazoa > Chordata > Amphibia > Anura > Rhinophrynidae > Rhinophrynus > Rhinophrynus dorsalis. The sequence continues at coordinate 100,231,672 of CM074720.1, forward strand.
GTTCCCCTTTAAGCCAGTGGTTCTCAATCTTTTTTTTTTTGTTTGGGGCACCCCTAACACACAATCTAGAACATTAGGGGCACAGCTAACATATTTAATGTACTTTATCAAGGGCATAAGAAGGGTACAATACTTAAATATAGTTATTATTAGGTCTTATAATCTTAATAACAAAACTAAACACATTGTGCATTACAATTTCTATAAATCTTTATTTAAAAGTCCATTTTTGTTAGTCTTCATAGAAAACATGGGGCACCCTAAGTTGATTTTCGTGGCACACCAAAATGCCACAGCACCCTGGCTGAGAATCACTGGTTTAAGCGAATGGTAATGCTCTGTGAGCACATCAAGGTCCTTGCAGGGAAATACCGCACGTCCATTGCATAGATCCCTGTGCATCGGATCTACAGTATTGGCTTAAATGAAAAAGTTTGCATAGGGTGTTGCTGGACACTTTGCTCCACCCCAATAAAACGTTAATTAATGTGTATTTAAACTTCAATACATGTGTTTATAAATTAGTCTGTGTAAATAAAATACTTTGGTCTTGCTGTAAATCATTCATTTACACAAACAGGTGTCAAGAAGTCATGAAATAATCTAAAAAGTCTCTAATGCCCCAGCCAGTGTCCCTCTTTGGCCATTTGAAATGTTGGGAGGTATGCACTTAGATTGCTCATTTACTGGACGTTATGATGCAAATCTAGGTTTCCAGTGATCAAGATCTGTGCTGAATCCTATAGACAGAGATCTATGCTTAATTGTGGTCAATACATAAATGACGTTCAGCTTCAGTATACGACTTTCCTCTGTTGAAAAATCGCCTGTGTGAACAGGCTCATAGGCAGCAGTGCTCTATTTAGCTCTGCATTAAAAATACTGGGTTAACTTCACAATTTGTACATAGGGTTGCCACCTTTTCTTAAAAAAAAATACCGGCCACGGCATTCTCTCCATAGACTTAACATTGGACAGAAGCCAATTTTTTACCGGCCTGCCGGTAAAATACCGGCTGGGTGGCAACCCTATTTGTACAAGGTCTAACTAGATCTGCAGCAATTCTTTTGGAAACCAACTGTACCATAGGTGAAAAATAGAAGGTCACCCCATTGATTTGAATGCTAGAAAGATCACCAAATCAAAAGGCTGAATACCTCCCAATTATTTAAAGAGGTTAAAAGTCCAGTTTTAAATGTGTATGCAGTTGGTTTTTCTGTGTCTTTTTGCAGTGAAAGGACTACGTTTATGGTTTTGTACTTGGTTGCTTATATTTTGGCCTCTAATGGTTTCACAAAGGTTTTTTTTGCTGTAGCACAAATTACAGTATGTTTTACTGTATTAACCCCTTAAGGACCAGATGTATGTGTGTGCAACACTCTTCTTATTAATGTATTGCAAACACCCCTCTGGTCACAGGCAAATGGGTGTGGTTTCACTATATCGCATGCAAGTCAATGAAAGTTGCTAAGCCATTGAACTTCACATACCAAGGAGATCCAGAGCACTACAATGGCAAACCAGCTGCACCATAGGGGACAGACTTTCTATTAACGTAACCCTTTGGGTGCCAGAAAGGGATGCAATGTGTTTGATACCACTCATGCACTCAAAGGGTTAATACACAATCTCCAGATTAGACTTAAAAGATTTTAACCATTGTGCTAGATGCCTTCCATATCTCCCAACTTTTCAAACGGCCAAAGAGGGACACTTCTTTGTTTTATGTGGTGGGGCTGGAGGGCGGGGCATTGCCAAGAATTTAGGTTACTTCATGACCTATTGACACCTCTTTTCATAGCTGAATAAATTATTTAGAACAGGAACAGAGTTTTTTATTTACACAGACTAATGTATAAACATATACTGAAGTTTATACAAACAATGTGAGTTTTGTTGCTGTGGAGTAATGTAATGCATAGAAACATATCACCAGTCTGATCTTCTAAAAAGGGGGGGCACCAGGGTGGGAAAGAGGGACAGAGTTGATTGAGTTAGGTCTCAGGGGGTCTCCCTTTCCTAAAGAGGGACACTTGGGAGGTATGCCTCCCTCTAGCATTTAAAGGTTTAACCACTTAGAAACAGAGGTTTGTGTAACACATTGCTTTGTGTTATATCAACCTTTTTTTGGTATTCCTTTAAATCTGTGGGACTTTGGGGAATTCTTTTTCCCATATGGTACACCTTAGTTTATATAGACACACAGATTTTGTCAGTACAAAAGAACCATTTGGCCCATCCAGTTTGCCTGTCCTATATAATAATTCACTAGGATGTTTGTCAGAAGCAGTCATGCACAGTAGAGACTATTCACTTTCGGGCAGTCTCTACTGTGCAAGACTGTATCACGTGGAGCAGTGAGGTAGCGGCTGCTTAACACTTTGAGTGCCAGAGGGGTACACAACGCATTGCTTTGGACTCAAAGGGTTAACATTACCTGGACCTTGGTCCGTGCACACAGTCTTTTACACTAGTCTAATATAATACACTGTCATATACTTCTCAGAATAGACTTCTGTCTAGCCCAAGCATCTTGTGAGTTCCCTAACAGTATTTGGCCCTACAATCTCTGCTGGGAGGCTGTTCCAGGAGTCTATCACTCTTTCTGTAAAGTAGTACTTATACACATTGCTTCTGAATCTTCCACCATCTAACCTTAGATCACCTTGTTCTAGTATTGCTAGTATCTTTTTTTTTTTTTTTTTTTTAATGATCTCATCCTGACTTTTCCCAGAATTATTCCAATTCTTACTACTTCATCCTTGTCAGGGTATCATAACTGGTAATATTGTAGAAAAGGGTACAAGAAAGCCTTGCATAAATGTGTTTAAAATAATTAAATAACAAAACCCCTTTCCCCCCACAAAATTGAAGGCCAAAGTATATAAGTAAGAGATCAAGTTACAGTTTCCAAGTAAAACGTATCATCTGTTACTCCATTTCCTGATTGTGGTTTTTGGACTAATTTTTAGGCTTAAAAAGCAGCAAAATGTTTGTCATGTAACATCTCTGTGCAAAACCATTAAATGCCCCAGGGGAGGTCCTTGCAGCTCTGTTTTCAAACCATCAAATGCTTTTGTTGAAATCTTTCTACCCTTTGATGGTTGACACTCTATAGAGATAACATCTAAGGAGTTAATTCTATAAGATAATGAGTGATGCATAATTGCACTGAACTAAAGATAATGATCTATAAGAAAGTGAAGCTGTTCTGAGGCAAACCATCTGCACTACACGGAGCAGACAGTTCCTCTTTAGGCAAATAGGAGTATTTAAAGTGCCCCCCAAATCATTATGCATATTGTTATACGCAAATCCATGCTACTAGTATCCTGTACAAGTCCACGTTGTTGAGAAATCCAACTTGTTCTCAGGCGAACAGGCTGGCATCTTGCTGTAGCGGGATCTGTGCACCTGCGCTGTCATTATCATCCTGCACGTTAAGGTACAGTCGAACTCCCCCTCGCCAATTCTGGAGGAGAACAGGAAGGACGGCTCAGGCATACAGATGTCCGCACTGATGCCTGACCGTTCGTCTTGTAGCAAGTTGGATTTTTTATAACTCTGGACGTATTCAGGGTAATACTTGTATTGATATGTGTATCGCTATATCCATACTGATGTGGGGGACAATTTAATATGAGCGATAGTACCTCTCTAGCACACAAGTGTTAACCCTCTGAGTGACAATGCAATGCATTGGATACCTCTGTCACTTTGAGGGGTTAAAGGTGAGCATGATTGTGAAGGAAATAATGATGAGAGGCAAAATGTGAAATTGTTATGTTTTGGGTTAAAAATGTGGTCTCTGAAGGGAAAGAGAGATTTCATTGCAACAGAGAACAGACCTGGCAGTGGAGGGAAAACCGTTGAGGGCTGTCTGTAGCTCACCACTGGGTCAGACACCATTTTAAAGGAGCAATAAGCCATTTTGTGAAAAACCTATGTTGTAGGCCATTTCCTGCACAGTAGATCAAGGGTACTCTCACTGGCAGTTGTTTTGTTCAAAAGTCATACCAGTTTAGACTGTCAGGAAGTAATAATGTCATTACTTCCTGAAAGTTCAAACTGATGGGAAATGACTCGGCAGTTACTATACAGTTCAATGAAGAACTGTTGATAGTGACTCGCCTTTCCCGTAGAATGCAACATAACTGTCGGAAATGTGCCACTAGAGGGCACTGTTAATTTGAAAACACTTTATACTGTAATAACTCTGGAAATAACACATTTCCCAGCAGGAGTATTGTTGTTTTTTTTTCCTCTTCAGGAAAAGGCATAAAATATGAGATTTTAGGGAAAAAATACTGTGCATTAAAATTATCATATTTTTGCTTCCAGTGGTGGTCTGTTCCACTTTTGAGACACATATATTAATAACCTGTTGTAGTTGGTATTTTGTAGCACATTCTAATCCTTTTAGTGTTGAGATTCTCACTTGTATTTATAAGCAGAAGCACAGAGAGAGGTCCCTGCCCATGTGCTGTAAACCTACTTAGATTCTGAGGACAGATGTTTAACCCCATTGCTTGCATAGTACTCAGATTTAGAGGAGATTGCTTTGCAACATTTTGACTGGGACGAAACAATTTCCAGTTAAGAGCTACATTTTAAAGTGTTAGTAATGTCCCTGAAAAAAAATGTATATTTTTGTAGTGCTAAAAAATGCAACTATATGCAACAAATACTATCTCTCAAACCGCTATGATTTGAGAGATATCCTCCTCTAAACTTTCCCTTTAGAGCTGACAGCAGGAGATCCGTGTTGGCCGACATTATTGGAATGGTCTACAAAATGTGCTTGCAAACTAGGCACACTTTGTAGACCTTTCCAATGAAGTAATTCCTTTTAAATAACGCGATTGTGGCTTTGCTGAAGAGCCTCCACGTGTCGGCCGACACGGATCTCCTGCTGACAGCAGGAAACTTCAAACTTTCGGCTTATATCTCAAACCATAGCAGTTTTAGAGTTTTGGGTTTTTGCACATAGTTCAACTTTTTAATCCCTACAAAATGATAAATATTTTTCTGGGACGTTACTGTCCCTTTATGCACTACAAAACTATAAAGATTTTTTTTTCGGGGACATTACTAACACTTTAATCCGAGGGTGTGTAGCCATAATGGTTTTACATGTATTAATGTGATGTTGGAAAGTAATTTGAACCATTTGTTATTCAAATAAAAGGTATCATACAACCTATTCAGTCAGCCAACTGGATGGGCACAAAGACAAATTACTTTGTCGTATATTAACCCCTTGGATACTATAGAGAGCTCCAGTGCTTTTTCATTGCAATACATTGGGGATTTCTAGCATCAGAGGGGGGTTAGGAGGTGCTACTTTTTTTTTCATCAAATGTAAATGCAGATTTGGATTTTATTGTTTAAAAAAAAAAAAAAAAAAAATCCTGAAATTTCTATGGAGAGGTTTACATGGGTGACAGCGCATAGTTTCTAACTCTTAGCTAAGCTCCTAAAGGTATTGGCTTGCTGTCTATGGGTTTATTCACACATGTCATTATCATATTGCGTGTCTGAGTCCCAGTGCATCTTGTGGTATCTTTATTGAATACTATAGGGAATATAGTAAAGATGCAGCAGAGCTGATTTGAACAGCAGCTTATGGGCTGCAATGCAGATTCTTAACACTATATTGTTTGTACTCAAGGCAACAATCTATTCACTATAACCACTTGGGCATCAGAAAATAGCTTTTGACAGATGTTGAAGTGTCTGTCCATCAGCCATACCCTGCAACCTCCCCACCGTGCAATGGGATAACTGGGGTAACACATGTACATTGGAGGATAATTAACATGGGTGGCTTGATCGGCTTGACGTCATAACTGTCAAGTTGACTGTGTGAACCTAAAAGAAATTAAAGCAACCTCTTGATCTGCAGTCCAGTGTGTTTCTTTTTGTCTGGCACTTTAAGGTTTACTTAGTTTCCTGGAAAAGCTTGGGAATCTAGGATTTCACACGCTAAGCTGTGTAATTAAAGGGTTTTGTTGGCTCGAATAAGCTTTGCACATCATGCTCCTATTACAGTCCTATAGTTAAAACTGTTTGCTGTGACAATCAATAAGAAAGAAAGGGGGTAAATGGCCAGCTACAATAGGAAATTAGGAAATGCTATTTTTACCACAAGATACTACTAACAATGAATTGCTCTGGGCTGCTTTTTGGCACTCAAAAGGTTAGAAAGGGCAATCCCAGCTAAAAGATTAAAACATGATAATGGATCTTACTTTTTAATGTGCAGAATGACACTTCCCCCCCCCCCCTTCATATTTTGAGGGCCAGAGGTGTTCAATGCATTGTGTTGTGTACCCCTCTACTTTGTGAGAGCTAAGATTAAAACCCCTGGTGTGCCAATGGATTAGACAGACTTCCTACTCAGTCTTTACTATCTACTCCATCGATAGTCCATTGTTGGACCTCCAGTCTTTGGGCTTAAGCTCCAATTATCTCTGACGAGTTGTTGGCTGGTTGAGAATGATAGAAGTTGTATTCCCCAATAGCTGGAGGACAAACAATTGACAACTAGTGGTTTAGTGTATTTTACAATGATGGAATCAGTAATTCTATGTGGGAGATGCACTAACGTGTGATAAAGTGCAGTTGACTTCTCCAGTGTTCTAAACTCGCCAACTCTTATGTTATTCTATAGAGCCAATGCACTAAGATATCTTAGTGCATTGGCTCTATAGCATAACATGGGATTGGAGCGTTTAGAACACTGGAGAATTCATCTCCACTTTATCTTGCCTTTGTTCATATTCCCCACAATGTACCAGTTATATGGCCTTATATGACCACAAAAAACCCTGAAATGACTGAAAAATGTGACCCTTCCTCGAAACACTGTTTAGAATCCTGCTCAAGTAGGTTCCCGTGAATATCAGCCAGTTTGCAGAGTTCTTAATCTGCCAGATCCCTGGATATTTTCACTCCTCTCTTGGCTCGAGCAAAATACAATCAACTTCTAAATGTCTACTTTTCCGTGTTGATTACTTTATCAAGCTCATGTTTGTTTGTTTCCACAGCCAACCCATCTCTTTAAAGGGATAGTAATACTTCGTTTTATCTTTATTTTATTTTGTAGGCATTAAAAAAACATGAAGAATGATGTCTTATCTCTCAAACCTTTATGGTTTGAGAGATATTCACAAGCAAAGTTCCCCTCCTGCCCCTTTTACCTAGTGTAAGCCATCTCTTCTCAGATGTGGAATGCAGTCCATAGACCACTACCTGGGCACCTCCCTTCTGCTCTGGCTGAGCAGTGTTACATCAGTAAAAGGGGCGGGAGGGGGATACGTTGTCATTGAATTACTCGTGAACTACAACTCTAACAGAATTGAAATAACACTCTCCAAAGTCCAAATACTATGATGATTAATTGGAGCTGCTTTTATTATGAAACCTTACTATCCCTTTAACCCCTTAATGACCCTTGACGGTCATAATACGTCATGGGTGAATCTGACTGAACGACCCATGACATACTATGACAGTCGTGGAATTCCGTGCTTCCCCTGTGGCTGCACGCCGTTCGGGGAGTCCAGAAGCAGGAAAAAAAAAAAAAATGCTCCGTGGTCATTAACTGACCTCGCCGGTCGTTAAGGGGTTAAAGGTCTGAAGTTCTACCAGTGTTCACTCCTTTTTGCAAAGGAAATCTGGTTTTACAGCTGTGGTTGACGTGCTAATGAGTTCTGTGGACTTTACTGACTTTGTCTGTGCAATCATTATCGCAGGATAGCGGAAGACTGGCATGACTCCTGCTTAATACTGCAGGCTTCAGCCACAAAAAGGGTTAAAGGAATTAGTCCATGTTCTGTGACTCCAGTATCTATGTAGTTATTTAAATGTTTTAGGGTCTTATACACAAAGCAGACTTTACCAATTGTACCATGCATTGGAAACATTTCTAGTATTCAAGGGATTAAAAGCTCCATTTACGTCCATGGGACTTTTGGGATAATTTACTCCAGTGGTGCAGATGGCTCATTCCTTTGTGCATATGGCCACTTGTGTTCTAAATCATCTACTCCTTCTACAGCTGTTTTTTCCAGTTGTCCTTTCTCCCATTTGAGTGATGGCATCTTGACCACTGGTAATAGCACAACTTTTATTTTTAGTAAGACGAGATTATGATCCTTGTGATCACCATTTCCAACGTTGTCATATATTCATGAATTTAAGTCTGACAAAAGACATACCAGTCTTGAAATAACATACAGGACCAACCCTAATAGTTACCATTAATCTCTCACACTGTGCTTCTTGGAAAGCATCCAGGATGAATAAAGTCCAGACAATAGTTTGTGGAGTATTGATTTTGATTTTACTGTAATGTGGAAATTGTGTCTATCATATTGGAAAATGGCATCTTTTTCTTTAACTCTTTGGCTCATTCATGTTTAACATATTTCTACTAAATGCTTTGGAGACCTCATCTGCATACCATACTGGTGGATAGTGAGTCTTTGGACCACCAGCTGTTGATGACTACATTTCTCAATCATCTGAATCAACAGTTTGCTGGTTTGGGATGATGGGAGTTGTAGAGTCCACCAGCTGGTGGTTCCAGTACAGCTCTGGGGTAGACTAACTATATGTACCCATTGAACATGGTGGGGGGAAAAATTTTTTCCCTTCACTGATATTTTTTTTTTCTCCTCACAGCACTGACTCTCTCAGGATTTTTCTGTCACTGACTATATGTGAATTGGCTGAGAAGGTCTGTAGAATGTATGAATGGCCTCCTTCTTTAGTGGTTGACTCCAAGCCCTTCAATAAGTTATCCATTAAGTTATCCATTCTAAATCCTCAGTACTGATCTCCAGATATGTTTTTCATTCATCTTAATGCACTGCTATTAAAGATAACAAATGTGAAATATATATTTCATAAGTGTTACTATCCCTTTAATGTGTTCTATGATCCTTTCATACTTGCCTACTATCCTGTAGACCTCCATTGGATAGAACCCAGCGTTTTCTTATCATTCCTTTTCATGATCTTATGCTTCACATTCACTGTGATGACGTGCCATAAGCTGCATTATCCTGAGGCGTATATATATATATATATATATATATATATATATATATATATAATATATATATATATATATATATATATATATAATATAGTACGTATTGAAGCCTTTTACCACTAATCTGGGGATTGTGCATTAACCCATGGAGTGTCAGAATTTTCTGGTGCATTATGTTTTATCAGTATGGTACAATAGTTTTACTTCAAGATTATCATTGACATCTGTTGCATTTTTCATAAGATAGGTTTGTGTTTTGCTTCTGAATTACTTAATACAAGTCCACTTCCTTTTTGATTTTACATATTCTGAATATAAACTTACAGTATGTTGGGTTGTACCACTTCTTTGAGAAGTCAATGGAAATGCAGTTTGCCAGTTCATGCACAGTGTGTCCCACATGTTTCAAACAGGTACCGAAACTTTTTTTTTTCTTTTTTTTTTTTTTTTTTTTTTGTTTAACCCCTTTGGAGATTTCTCCAAAGTTTCACTGTGTGTTGACTTCTCTAGCATCCAGAGGGTTAAATAAAAATAGATATTAGCAGAGAGGTGATAGTCCTACCTGAGAACTTGCTCATCTTGAGCCCCTGGCTCATGTGCTGCCAACCAGAGAATGTCAGTGATGAGATTCACGTCATAAGGGAGGCTGAGTCGTGTTTGTCATAAAGTTGGTGGGAAGTGGACAGGACTGGGTGGGATCTGGTGGAGAAGTGGACAGGAAGTTGGATGTACATGGTGGGAAGTAGAAGAAACTCGCACCACCATCAGAGAATCTGCTTCTGTACCCAGAGACCCGGTAATTCAGTCAGAAATCCAAAGTCTCCAGGGCAGATCAGGAGAGTCCCCAGGTGTGGTTGTGTTCAGTTAACTAAAAGCACAGAGAGGTAATGGTGTTTGTTTAACCCCTTAACGACCCTTGACGGTCATAGTACGTCAAGGGTCGATTTGACTTAACGACCGATGACGTACTGTGACCGTCATCGAGTTCCGGGCTCCCCCCGCGGCTGCACGCCGTTCGGGGAGTCCGGAACGCAACGGAGCAAAAAAAATTTTTTGCTACGTGGTCGTTGAGTCGCGTCCGCGGCCGGATTCCCCGGTCGTTAAGGGGTTAAAGGAATAGTAATGTTTGTTAAAAAAGTAGTTTGTCTAGTTTTCTTTATATTAAAAATAACACATTGCACTATGTGTAGGAGTTTACTTGTTTGTAGTTCAAAAGTTAAGTGGAGAAAGATCTCCCGCCTGCCCCTTCTGGCCATGTCACGCTGAATCTGCAGTCTGGTGCAGACGGATGCCACAAGGGGACAAACTTCAGTATGAAAAGGAAAATCCTGCCCTCCTTTGTCAAGGGGGGGGGGGCAGGGTTTTCCTTATACTTAAGTTTGTCCCTCGCTGCATCCGTCCGGTCCTGGGACCGGATTCCAGATTCAGTGGGAGGCATCCAGAAGGGGCAGGAGGGGGATCTTTCTTAACTCTTTAACTACAGACAAGTAAAGTCCTACACATAGCGCAATGGATTACTTTTAATATAAAGAAGACTCTGCGAATTAATCTATAACAGACATTACTATCCCTTTAAGATAAATGGGGGCTTATTATTACTATTAGGTCTTTTAGTTAATCTGGACAGAAAATCCTAATCACAAATACTAATAGTCTCTGAAGTTGTATGGTGTAATGAAATCTGCTGTACCACAGGTAACAGATGCATACCCCTCTGGCACTCAAAGGGTTAATAGAGGTCTCCAAATCAATGGTAATTTGCAACGCAATGCTTTGCATACCCCTCTGGCACTCTCGGGGTTGATGGGGAATTTTTATTTGTCCCCTGTGTTGCCAGTTGCCCTGTATGTTCTGCTGAAGGAAACCACTGTGGGCACACCACTGAAGAATCGCTGCATAGATTGCAAAATCTGGTCTGTGTAATAAGGGCTTTTTGAAGGGTCCAGGGAGAGGGAAGCTGGGTGTATACATAGCATATCTGATGAACGTAGAATGCTGGGAATTTCTGGAAGGCATCCAGAGCAGCTCTAGGAATCCCTCAGGAGAGTTGTCAACCAGCTCCAGATGTTGGTATGGATGACTTGAATCGCATGGAGGACTAGAAGTTTAACTGTTATAGCTCAGAAGATCTTTCCTTTTCTGGCAGTAACTTGAATGCATGAGCATTACAACTTGGCCAGTTCAATTGCAGCAGTTGAAGAATGACACATTTTACAGCTTCACCCACAGAGCACTACTCCTTTTTTTTTTTTTTTTTTTTTTTTTTTTTTTCCTTATCTTGGATGATTCCTCTGAAAAGTATTCCAATGAAAACCTTATGTCCTATAGATGAAGCAACATGCTTGGATCTAGAATATGTAATTTATCTTTACATTTGGATTATTCTTCTCCGTAAAGATACATCATCAGGACTAAATATATAAGGTTAGCTCCCTGGATGCTGTCTGGCATCAAAGGTTTTAAAGGGAAATTATCACAAATTATCACAAATTAATTATTAACCTCTTGCATTCTGAACAAAATCCAAGTTCATACAAGTAAAATTGTGTTGGAAACAAAATATAATTTTGACTTTGGTCCTCCAGTTGTATTCTGTTTGAAGAGAGAATTTGTTTCAAGATGTGCTGCTGGTAATGGTATATCATTAACCCTTTGAGTGGCATGCATTGCGTACCCCTTTGGAACTCAAAGGGTTAACCCTTTGAGTACCAGAGAGGCATCCAATGCCTTGTGTATGAGTAGAAACAATACCGTAGGGATTTTTCTGCTTAATAAAACAAGGGTACGCATGCTTCTGGGTGATGCTTCATTTCAACATTCTCAAACTTTAACTTCTTGTTGTTGCCCCTCATCTCTGCTTATGTTACATGCTTCTACTGCACACAGTGCCCTTCTTGTTTCGCCATCCATACCCTCTGCCATCTCCCATCATAAACCTTTCACATTCTTCTCCTTTCCTATGGAACTCGATACCTCTCTACCCTGAAATCCTATTTTCTGGAGCACAAGCAGCAATCATCTCCTTTTGACAAAATCAGCACTTTAACTCGCTGCACTTGACACCTTCATACCCTGCTGTCTCTATTACCCATCTAGACTGTACGCTCCTTGATGCAGGGACATCTTTCCTATTGTTTCTATGAGTTGCAGCACTTATTTTTTCCCCATTTAGTGTACTACTACTGTTGTATCTGTTTTATGGTGCTGTATAAAGATGCATGCGTTAATACTGCCATCTGATGTCCAGATAATTCACTTGGAATCCGTTATTCTGTTGCATACTAAGGGAGCGATGCAATACTGGCCACAGATTGTACTAGTAACCATTCCATCACTTTGACAGGTTTGGGAGAACCCTTGTTTGCACCTTTTTTTTTATTTCTATTCCCTTGAGTGGAACTCATAGTTTATGCATCAATGTAAACTAAACACTTCAGTCATACTGAGTATCTGCTGTCTAGAGCTTTGGCCAGTTCAGCCTCTATCATGTTTCAAAGTGCTTTCTGCCACAGTGAACTGTTAAATCTTCTATAGAAAACCAAAAATTCATCAAGAGATGTAACAAACCCAGTCAAAACCGTTTAATTCATAAATGTTAACAAGAAGATGCTAATGCAAACATAGTGAAGACACTTTGTCATAAAGTAAAATTATTCAAATTGTAGCCTCACACAGAAAGCAAAGGATTCTGGTGAAAACAAACTGCTCATCTCTTTTCCATAAGGCCCTTTGTAATTTAATAAAGCCATTATTTATTTGTAAAACTCTTTTTCATATTCATTATCTTGTCAGAGGCTGCACATATGATGTATATGGAGGGTTCCACACTCTTTTCGTGACATTGTTCTAAAATGAACATTTCTGTAACACGCAGATGAATGTGCTTAACAATTAGATCAGCAGAGGTATCCAACTTATTTCAAGAATGAGTAAAAAGCATGGGGCTGCTCTGTGCAACCCCAAAACTGCTCCTGTGCTCCTTTTGGGAGCCCAGAAAACTGACATCATGGCTGGAGCTCAACCTTGAATGTCTGTGGCTCTGTCCCCCAACTCCTGGGTTGTGTGCTCAGACTGCTGAGTTGGGTTTTCAAGCACAATACAGTAGCTCTGAGGAAAAGCATCTGCATCATATTCATAAGCAAAAAACTATTATTTAAATATTTGGTATGGGGTGTATGTTGTGTGTGTGGGTATTTTATTTATTTTTTTTAATTCCCCCATCCATATCAATCAAATGTTACGCTCCATAGTTGTTCCTGTTTTACCCCAGTGTCTCTAATCCATTTGCTGTACCTGTCATTTAACTGATTACTCGACTACCAGGAATGAAAGTCCATCCTCAATAACCATTACTCCCTTTGTCATTACTTTTTCTCCTATTCCTAATTTGGCTTTTGTAGTTCTCTCATTTTGACAGATTAGTTTGTTTATCTGATGAAAAAAAACTAACAACTCCCTTTTTGTGCTTTCAAGCTTGGAATGGCTTCTTATCTTGTTCGATCTTAATGACTTCCAGACATCAGTAGTAATGTTTATTCATGCATTGGACTTCTGTTAAAGGGATATACCCTTATAAAGATCACGTTTTCCAAGACTGCATTAGTACACATTTATTTACCTTTTTTTAGGTGCCTAAACCCCAAAATATATTAAGCCTTTGAGTGCCAGAGAGGTATGCGTTGCATACCCCCTCAGGCACTCAAAGGGGTACATTTCTAGAGGTAGCTGCACATGAACATTTGATCCCTTTTTGTCTATACAAATAATAAGGGCAGTGTATGGCATGATTTAGGTAAACACGTGATAAGAGTTTGAGTTCCACTAATCTTGGGTAGGGTTTATCTCTTTTTTTTTTTATTTTGAGAGATTCTAGAATTTTCTCACCAAATAAAACCTCAGTTTTGTTTAGGAGTGCATAATTTATTGGATTTGAGGCCTTTTCATGTTTTGGTGTTAATTGCCCTTATTTGTAAAGGAAAATTGGTTATTCGGGACTAAACCAACTGCACCATAGGAGACAAATAAAAATTCCTAAATTCCCATGCACTTGAATAAAGATTTTTAACCCCTTGAGTGCTAGAGGTCTCCAATGCTTTGCTTCACATTTAATTTAAAACCTTTTTTTGTTTCCTAAGATGCAGTTGGTTTACTCCAGTATAACCAGTTTTTCTAAATATGGGCCAATGTCCCTTTAACATGTACAGAAGACTGGTTGGTTGTGTTTTACATCCTGTGCCTACCATAACTTGTGTCCCAGCTTCATAGTGGTGCCATGCCAGAAATGTATGTGGCCTGAAGGGCAGGATGTTATTAGATATTCTTGATGTAGTGTTTAATCTATACTGTACTACAGGGTGGACATATTCTTAGATATCCTCTATATGAAGGAATCTTTTTAGGAGAAAGTTAAAGGGATAGTAATGATTCAGGTTACACATAGATCAGAACATTGAGCATGTGTAACAGTAGTGCTCCGCGATGTTAATGTGCCGTAAAACTTGCTAGTTACTTTGTAATATTATGTTAGAGATGATGCCCCCAGCCCCTTTCCCTGAGGTAATGATTTTTGTCCCAGCGGATCACACAGAGGAACAATCTTAACGCAGTATTAGGAAAAACCTGCCCTCCTTCGTCAATACAATACTTGTACAGAACGAAGAAAGATTGTCCCTCGTTGTGATCTATCCGGTCAAGCAACCGGACTTCAGAACTGAGGGGAGGTGGCGTCATGTCAGTGAAAGGGGCAGGAGGGGTCATCTTTAACTTTATTACACAGTAACTAGCAAGTTTTGCAACATATGAACATCACAGAGTACTACCATTAATTCCTTAACCCACTAAGTACGTATATGTACATCATGGGTAGAACATGCCTAAAGGACCCATAACGTACATGTAACATCTGGAATTCAGGCTTCCCCGCGCGGTTGCATGCTGCTCGGGGATCCCTGAATGAATTGCATGAGAAAAAAAAAAGGTCCGTGGTCCTTAAGTGGGTTAAGGACCCATGACTAGGAATGTCATGGGGACACAGGTGGGAGAGCTCTGATTAAGTGCGGAGGCATGAAACTCGTTAGGCGGTTTGTGCACTAATTGTACGTACTGTAGTAGTTGCTTTTACTTTTTACCTTTTGTGCGATAAAAGTATTTTTAATGGAGGAGTTGCAGTTGTGCTGGCCGTTTGGATTATTGCTGGTCCATAGAGCTCTCCCACCTGTGTCGTCTAGTTTTTCGGAGCCTGTGGCCAAGGCTGTCGGGAGTAGCTCCGGACCGGCAAGGCGGGCTTCAAGCCCGGTGAGTTCCACATTCAATTAAACAAGTTATGTTTTGAACAATAATACGCATACCAGCTACATTTGAGAGCGTTGGGCAAACGGAAACAAACTAATATTTGTATTGTGGAATGTCATGGGTCCAACATGCGATAAGGACCCATGACGTGCCAGGACCGTCATGGATTTCAAGGCTCACTGCTCGCGTTTTGAGGAGCCCTGAATCGGACAGGGGGGAAAAAAAAGCCTCTGTGGTTCTTTAAAGTGGAACTACCACCCGCCTAAAGTGGCCATCAAAGAATTATCCACCTGGCAACTAGCTGCTCAATAGTACTAGTTGCCAGAATTATTACCTCGTTATAGAGACAGCCAGGAAACAGCGCAGACATAGTAACATAGTAAATTAGGTTGAATAAAGACACAAGTTCATCAAGTTCAACCTTTGCCGTATACCCCAGTGACATGAGAACTGCATAGCTTTCCTGCTACCAAATAGTTAGTGTTCATCAAACCTTCCTGATTTGCCTACTAATATACAGTATAACTGTATGTTCCCTTTTGAAAGAAACGGATCTAATCTTCTCTTAAATGTATCCATTGTATCTGCCATGACCACCTCCTTGGGATGGAATTCCACAATTTAAAAAAAAAAAAGCAAAAAAAAAAAAAAAAAAAAACCTTCCTCTGCTGTCACCTGATCAGGTATTGGAATGAATAGCTTACCACAGAGATCCTTGTATTGACCTCTCATATACTTGTACATTGTGATAAGATGACATCTCATTGTCTTTTCTCTAGAGTGCATAGTGGTGTCTGCGTGCCTGCGCTGTCAGTCCCTGCCAGTACCTTCTGGTACCTAGCAACGCCCTCTAGAGTAGATTGAGACTGACAGCGCAGACGCACAGACGTCACTATTCAAAGATGTCTGCGCTGTTTCCTGGCTGTCAGTCCTGGAAGCAGTAGGAATTCTCTGTAATAAGGTAATAATTCTGGCGATTAGTACTATTGATCAGCTAGTCGCCAGATGGTTAATTCTTTGGGGGCAACATTAGGTAAGGTGGTGGTTCTGCTTTAAGGGGTTAAACATGCTCAATGTTTTGAGCTATGTGTAATCTGAAACTTTACTACCCCTTTAAAGCTCCAGTACAAATGCTTTTCATTTAACCATCTGAGTGGCAAAGGGGTATAAACACATTTAGTTGCAATGTGTCAGATGCCTCTGGCAGTTAAATATACGAAGGGCCTTATCCATAAAAGAAAGGATACATTCTGGAGCAAACTGTACTATAGGGGAAGATGATCATTCATTAAACTCCTGTTAATTTAAGTGGGTTTTAACAGTTTGAATGCTATAGAGCAGTGGTTCTCAACCCATGCCTTAGTGGCCACTAACAGGCCAGGATTTGAGGATTTCCTTGTTGATCAGCACATCTGTTCTCTAGCAGTGAAATTCCTAATTCCTGGCCCGTAAGTTGATCCTGAAGGCATGGGCTGAGAATCACTGCTCTAGAGGTCTTAATTGCATTGTTTTATTTCTGCATATGGCCCTAAACATCTAGTTGGTTTCGAGTGGAAACGGAGAACATCTTAACCCCTTAAGGACAGCGGCTGTCCTTTAAGGACCTTGATGCTCATCCTCCTTTGTATAAAGTAGTCTCGGGCATGGAACTTACTGCCGTTCTGGCCAAAGTTTTTATGTCCTCCCCCTCCCCCCACACACACTTGAAGTATACATGTCACCTTAAGATAAGATGAGTTAATTGTAAAGATAATTAAGCACCGATTATGTTGGTGGCATGTTATGGCACTAAATTTCTGTGCTAGGCCAGTATTACCCTATACTCTGCTAGGAATGAATCTAGACAGAGCCCACAGGGTGGGGTGATATCTGATCGAGAAGCAAGAGATTTGTTTGCTTTCAAACAAAGTCCCCTGCACAGTATGCCAAAGTGCCACAATGTACCACTAAAATATAAAGGTTCATTTAATTTTTATTTGGCCTTTATAACAACCATATGTGAATGCATTGAATGAATTGAACACATTGCAGTGCAATGTGTTGGCAAAGTCTCTGGCACTCAAAGGGTTAATTATATGGAAAAAATATACTTTTCTTATGGTGACAGATCAACTGTAACTGTCTGTTACTGGACATCTGATTAATGAACACAGCACTGATTGCAGCCCAGGACCCTGGAAGGCAGGGCTTCTAAAATGTGTTTGGCTTTACAGTTTTTTCCATTTGTGTCCACCCAAAGGTGGATAATACTGGGAGCACGGGATCCTAAGATTTTTAAATCTTCATCCTAAATCTGTACGATTATTTGACATCCATCTATTCACCCTTTAGGGCCATATTCAAAAAAGGAAAGCCAAGCAGTTCTGGAGCATAGTAACTGCACCATAGAGAAAAAATAAACTTCTCATTGACTTTAAGAATGGCATTTAATCTCTTAAATGCTAGCTAGAGTACCAACACACCATTTTGCATTTGTCAGTGTTTTGGGAATTTGTATTTGTCTCCTATAGTGTAATTAATTAGCCCCAGAACTGGTCCACATAACCTTCCTGTATGTGGCTTAACTGGAGAAGAGTTTGATGTGTGATTAGCCCCTTTTAGGACCAGAGGAATGTGCAACAAATTGAAAGCTACGCACTCCTCTGGAAACTGCAATCACAAAAGAAAATGCATATGCTTAGTAAATTTTACCTGCATATACCATAGCTAGATAATCTAGCTGTCCAAATACAAACACTCCTGTCCCATCTCATCTACTATAACTCACTCCTAATTGGCCTTCCTCTCACCCGACTAATCCTACTACAGTTCATAAAGAACTCTAACAGACAATCTACCGCACACATTGAACCTCTACTACATCCCTTCCTTTCCATTTCCTACTCTGGGTCTCATTAGCCTATATAATTAAATGCCAATTAATTTAATTAACCTCCCCACCACCGCCACCACACTTCATCTCTTATTACCAAATACGCTTCCACTCACAATCTTTACTCTGCATGGGCACTTCTCTGCAGCTGTTATTACATTCTCCCATTCTTGTCTACAGGATGTCTACTGTGGTGTACTTGAACTCTGGAATTCCCTCCCATGTGCCATCGAACTCCCCCCAGCCTTCAGGTTGTCCCTAAAATATTTGGAAACAGATTTGTAGGTGCGGTTTTGTGCCCCTGACACCCTATGGTTTTTCCGCAAATAGCTTCCTATCATGAATTTTCAGTCCGTATTGTTGCTGTAGCAGAAATGTAAAAAAAAAAAAAAAAAAATATTTGCTCTGGCTATAACTTCTGTAAATTTCCCAGCGGTCCAGTTATGAGCAACAAAAACAAATGGCAACTCTTTGGAAGCTGGGGTTGCAGTGTTCATTGTTTGTTTCCCACTTTTTTGTTCCTGAAATGCAGAGTGGCTTAAAGTATGAAAAACCAGGAATTATGCTTTATATTATTCAATTGCTAATTTCCTAATTTTTAAAGGAAGAACTAAATGTGTTCCTCTAAACACTGTTCTTGGCCCCTCTTCTCCCAAACAGGAGCCTGTGAGAGAAGTCCTTTAATTTTCCTCCCATTGTTCATGAGACCCTTCCATCCTGGATCAAGTGCTGGCATTTCCCACGTAGCAGGTAAACTAGGAGGAATGGGAGGATTTCTACCTTTGCAGAGCAAATAATCTGAGGTTTCGTCCCTTTCTCCTGAAGATTCATCTACAGAAGATCCTGAGGTCCCTGTTGGGGATTCTTCTAAGGGCGACATAGGAGACCATGAAAACTTCTAAGACCACCATCTCCAGATGATGGAATGATGCTGTGCCCTCCCTGTCATTCCTTAACCCTGTTGGTGCTGGAGCTATATGTGTCAGTCTTTAAACAGAATGGTTATTCCCAAACACATTTTCCTCTTTCCCCTTTTCTCTTGCTCTACTGCTATGGAATACCCTCACCCAACAATAGACTCTGTAACTTTTTGCTTTCTCAAATTAAGAACGGGTCGACTAGGTGCTTGGAATGTCTTCTTTAGTTGGCCTTTTATGCTTCTAGAGCTGTCTTTGGCCCAACATTTGCTGCTTTGGGTTATGAGAGCCATTAGTGGCCTGGAGATGTATCTCTAAGATGCAGCTGCGTCTAGAGGATGTTATCCTTACTGTCTCTAAGATCATAGATACTAGTCTATATCTTTCTATAGCAGTTTGGCTTTGCTAGGCTAACTAGAAGGGTCATGGTGCTTTCTGATGCCAATCTTGATTGGCTGACCAACTTTACAAGTAACCTCAGATCCCTTTTGTAGGAAAGCAAGGGTCTGACCCAGATTTTATTTTGATGGGGGGGGCTACACCCTTATACTGGGGACAAGAGTCCTCACCTGCCTCAGTTCACCCTTAGGCATCACTTCTCTTTTTGGGAGGGCAAGTGGTCTGTTACCCCCACCAGTGTGTGGGTATCTGCCATGGACATCTATTTCAGCCCAGGAGCAGCCTTCTTGGACACCCAGTAGGCTCGGGTAGGCAAGAAATCTTCCTAGCCACCACCAGCTAATGAATCTCACACATACACACACACTCACTCACACTCTCTCTCTCTCTCTCTCTCTCTCTCTCTCTCTCTCTCTCTCTCTCTCTCTCTCTCTCTCTCTCTCTCTCTCTCTCTCTCTCTCTCTCTCTCTCTCTCTCTCTCTCTCTCTCTCTCTCTCTCTCTCTCTCTCTCTCTCTCTCTCTCTCTCTCTCTCTGTGTGTGTGTGTGTGTGTGTGTGTGTGTATATATATATATATATATATATATATATATATATATATATAATATTGTGTGTGCAGGGGTCTGGTCTGCTGCAGGTGCTTGGAGGCTGTCTGCATCCTTTTCACATTCTGTGGATTCTCTTGATTGCAGACCTGCTGGGTGTTTGTGGTGTTTTTTGAAGGGTCTTGAGTAGCTTTCCATTCGCTTCCTTATGTCCAGACCTCCTATTATAGACTTCCCTCCCTTGTAGTTAGGTAGTTATCTCTGCCACTTTAAGCGGGAGATTGGGTTTTCTTTTCAAACCCTTTCATGGTTCCGACTATAGATTACTATTCTCTCCCGATTCTGGATCTGGACCTCTCAACCATTTTGTTCATGCACGACTGTGTGTGGGGGATTGTGTGTTGTTTGTTTAACCTTATCTGCATAGTCTCATTCTTGCAGATCAGTGTTTCCTCCGGTTTGTCTCTTAAGAGATTCTCATCTTCAGTATTCTATAGTCGTTTCTAAAACTGGTGCCTGTTCTGGAGGGTTTTTGTCTTTAGTACGGACAGCCTTGTTTGTGTGCATGTGTTCCCAATGGATATTTTTTTTTATTCCCTCCATGTCTGCTTGAGCTTTTATAATAGGTCCCATCAAGGGAGACACTTCCCCTCCAGATTCAGCTTTTCGTATCACAACACTGTTGTGTACTTATTTTTCGCAGACTGTGGGATCGGGAGCACAGCTGTGTGGTCTGAAGTTCTGTATATTCTTACTTCGGTAAACATTTTTGTGACTACCTTTCAAACAAGTTTGGGCTGTTCTTTCTCAGCGGTCAGCATGTTTGTTTTGGGATTTGGGAACACAACCAGATGGTGTTTGAGTCCATAATCCTTATATAGGGTCTTATGGCCTCCTGGTTGAACCACAAGGCTAACCTGTTTTGGCTCTAGAGCTCAGAACCCTCTTGATGTGATGGTCCTTGTTTGGCAGTTTCCTCTTGCATATGTTTACTCTGTTCCTCTGATCTCCAAGGTATTGAACAAAGTCAGGATGGAATGGGAGCAGGTGATCACCCAATTCTGGGCCTGGTTCTTGGATCGTCTCACTCTCTGTGGCATAGCCATTTCTCCTCCTTTTGTTCCACTTGATTCGGGGTCCTCTGCCTCATCCAGAAGTGGAGGGGTTGGCTTTGATGGCTCAGTTATTGAAGCAAGCATCCTATGGAAGAAACGTTTATATGTATTTGTCATTGCCACTATGCTGAAGGCTTGCATACCACTGTCTTCCAAGGTGAATTGCGGAACGTGGTACTTGTTGTACAAGTGGTATGAAGTCCAGAGATCATGGCAGTGTCCTTTTTGCCTTGCAATTATCTACTTTGAGACTGGCCTTCAGAAAGTGATTAGCCTTAATTCAAATTTCTACTCTTTGTGCTTGCTTTTTTTTTTTTTTTTTTTTTTTTTTTTTTTTTTTTTTGTTTTCTTCAGAGACCTAAAGGCCCTATTGACTTTGTGGGGCTTGAAATTGGTCCTGGGTGTGCTTTAGGATTCTTTTGAGTCTTTTGTCTTCTGTTTCCATTCGGTCCTGAACTTCCTGCTGGTGATTGTTTGGCAGGTTGCTGAATTTCAAGCTTTATTCTCTATACCACCTTTCTGATTTTTTTCAGTCTGATAATGAGGTTTTAAGAACTCCTCCTATAGGGTTTCTCCCTAAGATAGCTCCACATTAATCAGGAAATTGTTCTTTCTTCTTTGTCTGACTCAATCAACAGCAGCAGGACCTTCATTATCTGGATATAATTAAGAGCTTTAAGTACTATACCCCTCACACAAAGCTTTGTCAAAACACTGACTTTTGTCATTCCTGAAGGCTCTTGTGTGACCCAAGCTGTCTCTAAGGCAACCACCAGGCAGAGATTGATATCTAGCCAATGAGATCGCTCTAGCTTACAGGCAGAAAGCCTCTGTCATCAGGGGAGGCTGGATAGAGGCAGGGGAGCATAGGCAGAGTGACCGACTGTGGGTACAGAGCTCTACCCGCAGTCTATCCAGACGTAGGGTCAGGGCAATATTTATTCCTTCTATTTTGCCCAAATAGAATTTTAAAAAATGAAATTAATGCAATACTCTAAATAGTCGCTATATAACATATCATTTTAAGGGATGGTAATACTTTAATATTACTAATCCCCATAGTGTAGCTATTAAAAAAGAATTAAATTGCCCCCAGTGTTATCTCTTAAACCTTTATGGTTTGAGAGATAACCGAAAGCAAAGTTCCCCCTTCCCTGAAGTCAGCATTGTACTGACTGCAGGGGTATCCGGTTTTATTTTCATCAGGCGGCTCTGTAGCAGAGCCAAGATCGCGTTAGTAAAAAAAAAAAAAAAAAAAAAAATATATATATATATATATATATATATATATATATATATATATATATATAATATATTAATATATATATATAATATATTAATATATATATATAATATATTATATATATATATATATATATATATATAATCACTTAAACGGTCTTCTACGTGTGCTTGCAAACCAAGCACATGTAGAAGACCGTTTCAGTGAAATAATAATTTTTTACTAACGCGATCTCGGCTCAGCTGCAGAGCTGCAAGCCTGTTGTACGACAGACTTCCCCTGCAGTCAGTACAACGCCGATTCCGGGAAGGGGGAGGGAGCGGGCAACTCTGCATTCGGTTATCTCTCAAACCATAAAGGTTTAAGAGATGAACCTGGGGGCAATTGAATTCTTTTTTTTAAATATCTACACTATGGGGATTAGTAATATTAAAGTATTACTATCCCTTTAAGAGCAACTTGTATAGGGGTGATCCCCTTTAAGAGGTTTCCTTCTTACTTCATCCGCATTTGCCACGTCACGAACAAGAGACACCTAATATTACATTATTTCTATCGTTTTTGTTTTCTCGTCTGAAAATAATTTTTTTTTTTTTTTTTTTTTTACTATCTCCTCTCAATAAAGTTCTGTCAGGAAAGATAGATTTTCCTCTTCCAATCTCCAGGGCACTACTGTGATTGCAGAAATTCTGCCCTTTCCCTAGATGCTCTGAACTATTTTTTTTTTTTTTTTTTTTTTTTTTTTTTTTTAAACTATGGAGGCTCACCATTGACTTGGGTCAAAATTAAGTTCTTGCTAGTACAAAGCCTGTTCACAACAAAACTTACTGGTGGTGATGCTGACATCAGGTCTTCCACTTCAGATGTGGTATAGAATGTGTATCAGTAATTTTACAGCTTAAGGAGTTTACTGGTCAATGAATAATGTATTGATGAAGCCAGTAGGACTGCATTTCTCACATTTGCTCTAGGGCCTAAATAACAGGCCAGATGTTGAGGATTTTCCAGCTTCAATACAAGTGAACACAAGCAGTGAAATTCTCATGTTATGTATTAGTGGGCCTTGAAAGCATATGTTTAGAACCACTGTTGTAGAAGATTGTTCCAGTATGAATGTCCCTAGTATTAGTGAAGAAACACTGACACCCAGCCGTTTGAGTATAAACAGATTGCACAAACTGGTGGTGTAGTGTAGGTGATGGCGGGGACTCTGATCTACCCCTTTCCACTTCTTAGAACTCTATTTGCAGGGGTAAAAACTTGATGTATTTTTTTTTTCTTTTCATATCAGCAAGGGTTGCATTTATTGTATGTTTTATGCATGTGTGTTTAACCCTGAATGCTATAAAATTCCCCTTTGCATTGTAAAGTAAACTATTGGATGAGTAGGTAAAGCTATACCTCTAGGAAATCTAAATGAGTTTTAATAGAATAACTTGTTAGGTGACTGACTTCATAAAGCAGTCAGTCCATAAGTATGTCACAGTAATACAGGTTTTGTTGTTTGGCTCTGTACTCCAGCACAGTGTATTTGAATTAAACCATGACCTAGAGGATAAAGTATAGACAGTCCGCTTTTAATTTGAGGGTGTTTACATCCATAAATTGTGTAGAGCCTTTTTATACATAATCACTCCATTT
The DNA here is from genome assembly GCA_037306005.1 of Rhinophrynus dorsalis. Taxonomy (NCBI): domain Eukaryota; kingdom Metazoa; phylum Chordata; class Amphibia; order Anura; family Rhinophrynidae; genus Rhinophrynus; species Rhinophrynus dorsalis. The sequence goes on from CM074720.1 coordinate 100,255,755, forward strand.
TAGGAGACCAAAAGTAATTGCACAAATAACATATATAATCTTAAATAATGTCCTGTTAAGCACTTTGTTGCAGATACTTTGCATTTTATGACTTCCTGACATCTCTAGATGCTTGATATCTTCCCTGGTCATTCTGCCAGGCCTGCACTGCACTGGTTTTGAGCATTTTCCTTTGTCTTCAGTAAGTGAAATGCTTGCTCAGTTGGATTAAGGTCTGGTTCTTGACTTGGCCAGTCAAGAACATTTCACTTTTTGGCCCTGAAAAACACCTTTCTTGTTTTAGCAGCATGTGTGGGGTCATTGTCCTGCTACAAGGTCAAATGCATTGCAGTGGGTTTTGAAGCATGTGTTTGGATGAGAGCAGATAATGTTTCTGTACACTACAGAATTCATCCTCCTACTGCTGTTTGCAGTCACATAATAACAAGTGAACCAATTTCTGTGGCAGACATATATGCCCAGGCCACTACCTTGTAGTGCTTTGCATCATGTGCAATTCCTTTGTTTCTCCTCGCATACCTCCTTCCTTCACTTTGGTACAGGTTAATCTTTGTCTCATATTTCCATAAGACTTTGTTAGAGTAAACTGAAACATGGCCTTTCGGTTGATAAGCATACCTCGGAACTCTTAGGGTTTGACCCTGAGACTCGGTTTTGACCCAAATCTCAGGATCAGGTCAAAATTCTCAGGGTGAGAGAGTCCAGTGCTACCTATTTTATATATTCTGCATCAGTAAATTAATTCTTTAAACTGGTGCCACTTGTACCAGGACGGCAGAGGGGGAAGTCCTGCTGGTCTTGTGTGTGTGCAGTGATATATTTGAGTCTCTGTATATTACGGTCTCTGTGAGGACTGATTGGGGTGCCTCTTGATTACAGTGATCAGCGACGTATCACAGAGAATCTGTATTTTGGGGTTAATATTTACAGGATCTCAGAGTCAGCTCATTTTCAAAGTTCTCAGGTATATTGATAAGGCTTACTAGTGGTTTGCATCTTGTGTTTAACCCTCTTTGGGTTTGCTGGTGTAATCTTTTCTTTATGCTACTCTTTTATAAGTCCATGGATACATCCTGGAGGGTGTCCTTGATCCTTTCAACAGTTGAAAGGGGTTTTTCATATAACTGCCATCATTCTTCTGCCCTCCAATGCAGTGGTATTCTGTGGACTACCAGGTTATATGCTATTGCTGACTTCAGTAACATAGTAGTCAGGAACACTCTTCTTCAATAAAACTTGGCTTTTATTAAAAACATAAAGCCATTAAGTTGATACATCATTGATTCTATGTATATAGATTGTTTTATTTGGTTAATAATGGAATGTATAATCCTATTTGTGTTTGGGTGTACTAGCATGGAGTTTTGAGCAGGGAAGCCAGGAGGATGCTGCCAGTTGCTATGGTAGCGGCATCCTGGTGCCAGGCTCAAACGGATATGCTATTTAAGTAGAGATAATGATGGTGTCTGTAAACTTGACGAAAGTAATGTAGACTGAAACGTTGAACTAGACCGGATGTGGTTTTTATGGTTTTTAATAAAAGCTAAATTTTATTGAAGAACAGTTTGCCTGACTACTATGTTACTGTAGATTCTGTCAAGATAAGTTGGAGGCACCTCACTACAAATTCATACAGGTGTTTGTGGCTGTTTTATCTACTGTTGCTTGCCTTTATAGTGCCACCTTGCTTTTTAACATTGTACCACACAGATGAGTTTGAAACACCACACCTAAAGATTTGGCTATGTGTCTGATCGATTTATCCTAATGTTTCAGCCTTATGATGGCCTGCTTTACTGGCATTGAAATTTGTTTACTCCTTGTGTTGGGACCTCAAATATTCCAAATGTCAATGCCACAACTAGAATAAATTGACTTTTGTTGGCTCTCTCGTGCATGAAATAACGATTCAACAATGCTCACCAGGCAGAGAAACAGCTGAGCAGCCAATTGTCCAGTTATTTTGGTTCTCTAAAATGGAGTGATTTATATATAAAAAGACTCTAAGTCCTACATGGAATAGTCACATTATCTTTATCTTCTTAGCTGTTTGTTTCATTTCAAATCCAGTGTGCTGGCGTACAGAGCCATAATGACAAAACTTGTGTCACTGTCCAAATACAAAGCCGGTACTGTATTTATTTTACGTTTTGTTTGTGCTGGATCTGTCTTCCTGTAGTTCATAAGTCAATATGTCTTAATGAGATACTATAGGGAAAAAAAATACCATTCTTAACACTGCAGTCTTTTTCTGTGTAAGATTTTGAACTGGACGTTGCCCATTATAGACTACAACAGAGTTCTGATGTGTGGGGGAAAAAATAAAATGACTGCTTTATGAAAGATACCTAGGTAAGTCATTAAAGTAACCCTTTAAGGTCCAGGGGGTATGCAACACATTGCTCTGCAATGTTTTGTATACATATCTGGTCCTTAAAGGGATGGTAATGTCCCAGAATTTTTTTTTTTTTTTTGCATTTGTTAGGGATTAAAAAGTTCACTTGGATGCAAAAAACCCTATCTCTCAAACTGCTATGGTTTGAGAGATCTGCATTCAAAGTTTGACGTATCCTGCTGTGAGCTATAAAGCTGTCAGCAGGAGATCAGTGTCGGCTCTTCAGCAGACACACAATTGCATTTTTTTTTTTTTTTAAATAATGACTGCATTGGAATGGTCTTCAGAGTGTGCTTGCAAACAAAGTCAACTTTTTAATCCCTACAATATGCAGCAAAAAAAAAAAAAAATTCTGGGACATTACTATCCCTTTAAAGGGTTAAACATCCTATAGGTATAGCTTCCCTATAAATAACTAATTACAAAGTTACTTTGATCCACAGTTTTGATTCTTTTAATATGTCAGATATTATGTTTTCTGTTGTTCCTGAGAAATGCTAGTGTGTGTGTACGTTTGTTTTAACTTTTTTTTTTTTTTTTTTTTTTTTGTTCTAGTTGGACAGCAGGAGGCTTCAACAGTGACTTTGAGTGAAGAGCCAGTTCAAAACATGGAGGTTGTTCCCAGTGTTGTAACTCCCAAAGATGACACTAAAGAAGATGGCCATGAAGAAGCTCAAGAGTCCACTCTAACACCAGAAGAAAAAGAAGAGACCCTGGAACAAGGCAATGGAGATCAGTCTAATGAAGTTGGATTTAAAAAAGTGTTTAAATTTGTTGGCTTCAAATTTACTGTGAAAAAAGACAAAGCTGAAAAATCTGAACCTGTGCAGCTTCTAACTGTGAAAAAAGATGAAGTGGAAGTAAATGGTACAGGAAATCATGAAGATCAAAGTGAGGATGCTGAAGAAGGCATGCTAGAAACACAAGAAACCAAAGAAGATGACTATCAATCAGAAAATGCAAATGTGAATACACAAGTTACTGAAATTCTAGAGGAAGGTCCTAGTGAGAAGCCAAAGACAGAGGAAGGTCCTAGTGAGAAGCCAAAGCCAGAGGAAGATCCTAGTGAGAAGCCAAAGACTGAGGAAGAAACTGAAGTGGATAAAGAACCAACAAAGCCACCAGTGTCTCCAACAAATCCAACTGTCATTGAAACCTCTTCCCCGCTAAAGAAATTTTTTACCCAAGGTTGGGCTGGCTTAAGGAAAAAGACAAGTTTCCGCAAGTCAAAAGAAGAAGACCACCAGGAAGTGGAGAAGCAACTTAAAAGTGAAGAACTGGAAAAGAATGAAGATCAAACCGCAGTGAATGAACAAGGAGCAGAGAACAAAGTACTAGCTAATAGCCAGTCTGTATTAGAAGATACTCCGCAATGTGGAAATGAAGAATCAAAGGCTTCTGTTAATGGAAAAGATGAACCTCCTACTGAGGAACAATCAAAACTTCAAGAATCCTCATCCGGCGAACCAAATGGGAATAAAGTTGAAGAAACTGAAAGAGCAGACCCATCTGTAATTTCCATAAATGAAGACGTAGAAAATGCTGTTAAAGCAGATGTAGAAACTACTCCCTCTGTGCTTGAGTTGAGTGAACAAAGGAATGAAACTGATATTTCAGAAGAACAAATTACACCTAAAGTTACTGACGTCCTCGCCATTACTAGCCCATTAAATGCAGATGAACTAAAGGACACTCTACCAGCAGGGATAGCAGACACTGACTCTTGTGACGCAGTCACAAAACCTTTGGATGGACAGCCCCAATTGGCCTCAAGCACTGAATGTACTGAAGTGGAAAAAAGTCAAGAAGCCATCACCACAGAAGCAGAACTATTGTCCTCACAAGAGAAGGCCAAGCTTCAAGGTAGCCCTTTAAGAAAACTCTTCAGTGGGTCTGGTTTGAGAAAACTTTCAGGGAAAAAACATAAAGGAAAGAAGGAAGACGAAACAAAGGTGGAAGAGATTACAGAACAAGTACCTGCTACGTCTGAATCCCCTGAAGGAGAAGGAGGCAATAGCTCCCCCTCATCTCCTGAGGAGTTAGTAGAGACCTCACCTACAGAAAAATTAGAAGAACCACCACTGGCTACAGAAACAGAAGGTGATGGGACCACTTCAGATGGGGAAAGGAAGAAAGATGGCATTACACCATGGGCCTCTTTTAAAAAGCTGGTCACACCCAAAAAACGTGTAAAGAGGCTTTCTGAAAGTGATAAAGAGGAAGAGACTGAAAAAGTAAAGAGCTCTACAATGTCTTCTACTGATAGTGCTGGTTCAGTGGAAAATCAAGATGAGGCCAAAGAAAATGTTGAAGAGCAGAAACTTGAAAGAAGCACAGAAGAAAGTAAGAAAAAGGTGGACAGCTCTGTGTCATGGGAAGCTTTAATTTGCGTTGGAACTTCTAAGAAAAGAGCCAGGAAGACATCTGATTCAGATGAAGAGGAAGTCCCAAAAACTCTTGAAGAAAATAAAAAACTAGAGGAAGAAGTAGAAAAAGACAAAGAGGGAGAATCTGAAGTTCCTCTTGCTGGCTCTCAGGAAAAGGAGGAATTACATGATAGCCCTTCACCAGAACAAGCAAGCAGCCCTACAGAAGGTGAGGGAGGATCAACCTGGCAGTCTTTTAAAAGACTGGTGACTCCAAGAAGAAAATCAAAAACCAGAGTGGAAGATAAAAGTGAAGAGCCTATAGTGGCATCTAGTGTAGAGCAGCCTACTTCAGAAGGTGAAGCTGGGAAAGAAGAAAGTTGGGTATCTTTAAAAAAACTGATCCCTGGGCGGAAAAAGAAGAAATCTGATGGCAAACAAGAGCAAGCATCGTTGAGTGGAGCTGGAACAGCAAAAATGGAATCTGAAACTGTTGAAGATGATTCTGATGTACCAGCAGTAGTACCTTTGTCTGAATTTGATGCAGCTGAACAAGAAAAGCTTGAGGCGCAGCAATCTGGAGATACTTGCATTTTAAATGATATTGCAGTTGCCCAAGCTGAGGTGCCGGAGAAACCCACTGAAGAGCTTATTCATGCAGTTACTGTAACTGTAGTTGAAGGAGAGAGAGCAGTTACCAGCATTGAAGAAAGGTCTCCTTCCTGGATAAGTGCAACTGTAACAGAGACTATTGAACAGGAAAAAGAACTTGAATCCCAGACCAAAGAAACCATTAAAACAGAAGTCACAGTTGAAGAAACTGTTGTTTTTGGGACAATTTCACATATTCCAGCGGAAAAAGAAAATCTAATCAATGAAGTGGAGTTAACTTCAGAAGCTTTAAATGCTCTAGAAGAAGCAATTGAATATTCATGTACTGATGAAACCACTGAAATGTTATCTGCTGTTTCACAACTGGGTGAATCACTGGCCACTACAGATGAAGTTACACCTGTTCCAGAGGAAGAGGGTGCACAGAGTTTGGATGAGCAGAAAAAACACACAGATAATATTCTCCATGAGGCTGCAGAAAAGGCAAAGCTGTCAGTAGAGACCTTGGACAGTAATGTGAGTGACATCACCAATGCATCTAAGAATCTGAAATTTGATGTCGAGGAGAATATTTCAGAAAAAGTTGTTTCATTACAAGAGCCTCAATCTGTTTTTGGGAAAATAGGAGCTACTGAGAATGGGCTGGATAAAGACCTTCAAGAAATGGAGAGGAGTGCATGTGAGAATACATCTGAGGATTTAGTTGAGGAATGTCTCCTGATAAACAAATTTACACAGCCAATTGGGAGTACATTTGAGAAAACTGAAGTTAATCAAGATTTGGTTATCACTGCTATAAGTAATATTGTAAAATCTGAAAACACCCATGAGACAGAAGTTGTTTCATCATTTGCTAAGGCCACTGTAAGTCAAGAGGAGACTGAAGGAGCTGCTGTTCTGGCCAAAGAATGTGTTCCTCTCATGGCTGAAGAGAAGCCAAAAGAAGATGACCTTATTTCACTTAAGGTGAAAGTTGGCAGTACCCCTAATTTGGTGGAGCAGGCTGATTATTCTCAGAAAGCTGAAGAAAGTGCTTCTATTTCACCTGAAAAGGAGGCTGTAGGATCTGCACTAATTTCATCTGTGCAGCAGGCTGAAGAATGTGTTTTCATTTCAGCTGTGGATGAACAGTTTGCCCCTGTATTGGTGGAGGGTAATGCATCTGGTCCAACTGAAGATACCCCTGTTTCATCTGAGGATCATGTTGAAGAAATCCTAATTTTGAGTCATCTGAGCAAAGAATATGAGCCACTTGCGGCAGAGAAAGAGGTTGCGGAAAGTGTCCTGCTAGTGGTGGGGGAGGAGGCTGCAGAAAGTGTCCCACATGTGGCAGAGGAAGAGGTTGCTGAAAGTGTCCCGCTAGAGGGGGAGGAGGCTGCAGAAAGCACTCTGCTAGTGGAGGAGGAAGAGGTTGCAGAAAGTGTCCCATGTGTGGCAGAGGAGGAGGTTGCAGAAAGTGTCCCGTGTGTGGCAGAGGAGGAGGTTGGAGAAAGTGTCCCGTGTGTGGCAGAGGAGGAGGTTGCAGAAAGTGTCCCGTGTGTGGCAGAGGAGGAGGTTGCAGAAAGTGTCCCGTGTGTGGCAGAGGAGGAGGCTGCAGAAAGTGTCCCGTGTGTGGCAGGGGAGGAGGTTGCAGAAAGTGTCCCATGTGTGGCAGGGGAGGAGGCTGCAGAAAGTGTCCCGCTAGAGGGGGAGGAGGCTGCAGAAAGTGTCCCGCTAGAGGGGGAGGAGGCTGCAGAAAGTGTCCCGCTAGAGGGGGAGGAGGCTGCAGAAAGTGTCCTGCTAGGGGGGGAGGAGGCTGCAGAAAGTGTCCTGCTAGAGGGGGAGGAGGCTGCAGAAAGTGTTCCGCTAGAGGAGGATGAAGAGGTTGCAGAAATTGTCCCATGTGTGGCAGGGGAGGAGGTTACAGAAAGTGTCCCATGTGTGGCAGAGGAGGAGGTTGCAGAAAGTGTCTCATGTGTGGCAGAGGAGGAGGTTGCAGAAAGTGTCTCATGTGTGGCAGAGGAGGAGGTTGCAGAAAGTGTCTCATGTGTGGCAGAGGTGGAGGCTGCAGAAAGTGTCCCATGTGTGGCAGAGGAGGCTGCTGCAGAAAGTGTCCCATGTGTGGCAGAGGAGGAGGCTGCAGAAAGTGTCCCATGTGTGGCAGAGCAGGAGGCTGCAGAAAGTGTCCCATGTGTGGCAGAGGAGGAGGCTGCAGAAAGTGTCCCATGTGTGGCAGAGCAGGAGGCTGCAGAAAGTGTCCCATGTGTGGCAGAGGAGGAGGCTGCAGAAAGTGTTCCATGTGTGGCAGAGGAGGAAGCTGCAGAAAGTGTCCCATGTGTGGCAGAGGAGGAGGCTGCAGAAAGTGTCCCATGTGTGGCAGAGGAGGAGGCTGCAGAAAGTGTCACTCTAGTGGCAGAGGAGGAGGCTGCAGAAAGTGCCCCGCTAGTGGCAGAGGAGGAGGTTGTAGAGAGTGCCCCGCTAGTGGCAGAGGAGGAGGTTGTAGAGGGTGCCCCGCTAGTGGCAGGGGAAGAGGCTGCAGAGGGTGCCCCGCTAGTGGCAGGGGAAGAGGCTGCAGAGAGTGCCCCGCTAGTGGCAGGGGAAGAGGCTGCAGAGAGTGCCCCGCTAGTGGCAGGGGAAGAGGCTGCAGAGGGTGCCCCGCTAGTGGCAGGGGAGGAGGCTGCAGAGGGTGCCCCGCTAGTGGCAGGGGAGGAGGCTGCAGAGGGTGCCCCGCTAGTGGCAGGGGAGGAGGAGGTTGCAGAGGGTGCCCCGCTAGTGGCAGGGGAGGAGGAGGTTGCAGAGGGTGCCCCGCTAGTGGCAGGGGAGGAGGAGGTTGCAGAGGGTGCCCCGCTAGTGGCAGGGGAGGAGGAGGTTGCAGAGGGTGCCCCGCTAGTGGCAGGGGAGGAGGAGGTTGCAGAGGGTGCCCCGCTAGTGGCAGGGGAGGAGGAGGTTGCAGAGGGTGCCCCGCTAGTGGCAGGGCAGGAGGAGGTTGCAGAGGGTGCCCCGCTAGTGGCAGGGCAGGAGGAGGTTGCAGAGGGTGCCCCGCTAGTGGCAGGGCAGGAGGAGGTTGCAGAGGGTGCCCCGCTAGTGGCAGGGCAGGAGGAGGTTGCAGAGGGTGCCCCGCTAGTGGCAGGGCAGGAGGAGGTTGCAGAGGGTGCCCCGCTAGTGGCAGGGCAGGAGGAGGTTGCAGAGGGTGCCCCGCTAGTGGCAGGGCAGGAGGAGGTTGCAGAGGGTGCCCCGCTAGTGGCAGGGCAGGAGGAGGTTGCAGAGGGTGCCCCGCTAGTGGCAGGGGAGGAGGAGGTTGCAGAGAGTGCCCCGCTAGCTGCAAGGGAGATGGAAGCTGCAGAAAGTGCATCCCCTGCATCAGAGGAAGGGGCTGCAGAAAGTGTCCAAGCTGCAGTAAGTACCCCTGCCTCAGCAGAGGAAAAGCAGGCTGCAGAAAGTGTCCCAGCTACAGAAAGTACCCATGCTGAAGCAGAGGAAGAGCAGGCTGCAGAAAGTGCCTCCACAGTGACAGAGGCTTCTAAAGTTATTCAAGAAGGAGTCGCCACTACGGTTGAGCAACAGGCTGCAGAATGTGCCCTTGTGACTGAAGAGCAGGTTGTGGTAGCAGGTTTAATTTCCATTGAAGAATCTTGTGTCACTGTGCCGCAAGAGGGAGATAAAAATGAAATTCTATCTGTAGAAAAAGAACCACAATTTTCTTCTGCAGAGGAACATGTTACAGCTTGTGCATCTGTACTGGCAAAACAAGAAATCCCAGAAAATGATCTTGTTTTGCCAAAGGAAGACAGAGAGAGTGTTCTCAACTTAACAGAAGAAATTCCAAAAGAAATCACATTAGTATGTGCAAAGAAACCATGCCAACAAAGTGATAACTTGGCAGAAGAAACCACACCTGCATTACTAGAAGAAATGGCTCCAGAAGGTGCAACTGTTTCAGCAAAGGAACCGCTTGAAGGGGATATGGTGATGCCAGGAGAGGAAATTCCAGTGTGTGTAAATTCCTTAACACACGTGCCTGATGTCATTGAGAGCAACTTAGAAACTGTACCAGCTACTAAGGACCATTTCTTAAAAAGAGCTGATGCTATTATGGACAAGGGGCAAAAAGGTGTACCAGATATGGATACCATTTCTCCTTCAGATATATGTGAAGAAATTAAGGATTCTGAGAGAGAACCTAGTATAGGAAACGAAGCTGAAAAATCGAAAGACTTCAAAAGTGCTGCGCATATAAATAGCCATTCAACTGTAGTGGAAGAACTTGCTACAGTGTGTCTGGAAGTTATCACCACAAATATTACTAAAGTTGAAAGCTCTGAGGCTAACACCACATCTGTGCCAGTTACAACTGCTGCAGTGGAAGAGCAGGTCTTGACAGAGACTGTTATTCCTATTGAAAATCCCACAGAAAGCATACAGCTTATCCAAATGGTTGATGATATGGCTGCTGTGACCTCAAAAGACAATTTAGCATCCTCTGGAGCTTTGCAAACAGTTGTCGATTCGGTGTCCCAAAAAGCTGCAGCCATAGTTGATGCTGCAATTGAAGCAGCCACAAGCTGCCTGGTTGTAGACGCTGCTACGAATGGTGAAGCAACAGAGGAAACTGCTGCGGCAGAACATTGGGTTATTGCTTCCTGTAAAGAAGAGACAACTGTTCTTGTAGAGAGAGTTCAAGATGAAGCACAAGTCCAAAGCATCACCATTGACTCACAGAGCACTACCGTTGCACAGAATATAACTGAAACCGTAGTGGAAAAGATAGTATGTGGTGTTAAAGATGATTACAGTGGCAGTATTCCAGATTCTCAGACTCTGGTTGATAAGCATGCTTTTGAAGATCAAAAGTATATTCCTGTTGGTGAACTGTGCATAGAAGGAACTACAAATGTATCTGTTTTCCAGGAAGATCCCCAAACACCTTCTGGAGGGTCACCGACAGAAGAACATTGTTCTATCCCACCTTCCACTGCAAGTGTACAAGAAATGATCATTGAAACTGCCTGTGAGTCCATCAAAGTGGTCAATACTACCTTTTACAGAGAGCACCAAGATGCAGTGGGTGTTGAGACTCAGAAAGAAGTGTTTGTAATAAGAGCAGAACTTGAAACTAAAGGAAACGTGAAAGACATGGCAGTAGTTAATCCAGAAAATGAAGCAGCTTCTTTATTGGAAAGAGAAAAGCTTAATGAACCATTGCCACTGGATACAGAATCATTACAACCTAAAGATGTGATGGAGGATGTGACGGCACCGACTGTGCATAGAATGCAGTCAGAATGTGGCACAAGCATGCCCTCCCAAAGACAAGAGGAGACACCAGAATTGTCTACACAGGAAGACAAACAGAATGTGGAATCATGAGACCTGATGTAAGTTGCAACATAATGATTTGGCTTGCCTTCTACTCCAGCTCACCACCTCACAGTGGGCCGCCTTCAGGAAGCTAGAGAAGAGTTCAGGTCATGCCCCCATTTATTTAAGTGGGACTTTACTGCAGTTAATGCTAGTGACATTTGAAAAACATTATGGGGCATTCCAATTGTATGATCAGGGATAAATACAAATTCCACTGATTTAAAGGGATAGTAATGTTTCACAAAAACAGCAGCTGCAATTAATCTTCATAGTATTTGAGCCATAGAGTGTGTTATTGCAATACTGTCAGAGTTGTAGTTCAAGAGTAATTGATAAAATTTCTTCCTCCTGCCCCTTTTACCTAGTGTAAACCCACCTCTGTGAGAAGAATGAAAACCCTGCCCCCCTTGACAGGTTTTCCAGGTTTTTTTCCTCTCTGCAATCTACCTGGACACACCTTGCTGCTCTGAGGTGAGCAGTGTTATTTTAATAAAAGGGGCAGGAGGGGGATACATTATCATTCAATTACTCTTGAACTACAACTCTGACAGTGTTGAACTAACATTCTTCATTAATTAGAGCTGCTTTTATTATGAAACTTTACTATCCCTTTAAGGGCTTCTATACTGCATTTAATGCTAGCAAGTTTCAAAACACATTACAGAGTGTGGGAAGCCTTTCTACCATTTTGTCTGTGACCGGGGGTTTAGAAGTCCACTGTAAAATGAGTTTTCATTTATCTCCTTTGGTGTAGTTGATTCGCCCAGCAATTACTTTTATGTATTCGTTAGCAGGCTAATCATTGTACACTCTTGACTATTTGCTAATATAATTCAAGGATCTCCTGTTTTGGGATGGGTGAACACTTTCTCCTCAAAAGACAAGTGTGAAAAATAGCTCTTTTTGTCTTCTCCTGTTTTTCCACTTATTTGCAACAAACATACTGGACCCCCCCAACCTTGTCCCACTACACTTGTATCCACAGAATCACTCATACAGACTCCTAATCTTGTCCTACAGTAGTCAGAGAACCATAGATACTGACCAGCTGTCTTCTTCAGCAATAGACCTAGAACTACACATACTGGCCCCAATTCTTGTTCCATGTTAGCCATAGAAGCACAGATACTGGACAAGACCACCACCATGTCTTCTGCACTGGTAGACATGGAACCACACATACTAACTCACCAACCTTGTTTCACTGCACTGGTAGCCACAGAAGTGTATATATATACACTTGAGTGTGAATCCTAGCAGGGTGCTTTGTAGGTGGAAACTGACAAAGTTTATGAGGGAATTTATTTATTTTTTTTGGAGAGGGGAAGGATTGGCCACAAGGTGGAAATGTTATGGGGTTTCTATAAGCGGTAATTTCTGTGGATATATAGTTTGTGTATAATAAAAACAAAATATCCTATATAATCGCTAAGGATGTTTGACAAAAGCAGTTGCAGTCATGCACAGTAGAGACTGCACGCTCCCTGCTCCATATCAGCCACGGCATGGGCAGTCTCTGCTGTGCATGACTGCACTGCTGCCATTGCTGGGTGGCACTGTCGCCCGTGTACACAGGCACTTCAACTAGTATATAATAAATAAGAATGGGCAGCCTTAGGTCCCATGCCTCTGCTTTTGGCTTATGACTCCAATCATACCCAGCCACCAGCTGGCTAACTGGGGATTATGACAATTGAAGTCCAAAAAGTGGAAGGCCTCGCGTTAATCACACCTGTTATGATTCATTGGGGGATACACAAATTAGAAGAAAAACTCTAAAGTAAGCAGTTTTTCAAAGTTCTGTATTCTTAGGATCCTGTTTCATCAAGTTTTCACCATAGTATAACCTATAAGCTGAAGAGTTTTTCCCAACATCTCTCCCGCAGTGGGGCTAACGTAGCCGAATGGTGAGACAATTCTACTGCCTGGGACAGTTCCTGTTCTGACCCATAAAGTATTCTTATAAATGTCTGAATAATATCTTTCATAAATATTTTCTGTAAAACACAGGAATTTGAGATTTTTCACATCACTTCATGCATCCTTGCTCCATTGAATCTTGGTAATTTTTTCTAGTGATAATGAGGCATATGTTTAAAGTCCAAAGTGGAGAAACTTTGTGCAAACCATTTGTTTCTGAGGAAACAGATACATTAATTTAAATGGGTCTTGTTGATCCATTGAATGCAAGAGATCTCCAAATAATTGATGTGACAGCATTCGAGACCTCACTAGCATTTGCAGAGTTTAAAACACCTTTTAACCCCTTAAGGACCCATGACGTGCCAGGACCCTTATGGAAAACTTACCTTAAAGCGGAACGATCATCAAAATAAAATTGTCCCCCAAACCCTTACTAACATAGCGATAGACATATGCATACTTTCATTCGTTTGAATAAGTCCGGCATTATTGAGCGAAAACCATTTCTTTGGCGGGCAGCAGCACAGACATCTTGGAGAAAAGGTACATGTGAGTCTCCACGTTCTGTCCTGTTCACCGCCAGGATTGGTGAGTGGCGTTCCTTGTTACCTTAAGGCACCGGAAGGGACTGATAGAGCAGGCACAGAACTTCTCTGGTAAGATCTGTGCAGCTGATGCCTGCCAAAGAGGTTTTTCCTCCATAATGTCGGACTTCAGCCTAATGAAAGTATACCTATGGCTATCGCTATGTTAGTAAGTGTTTTGATGGTTCTGCTTTAAGGATCCATGAGGGTCCTGGCACATCATGGAATTCAGGGGTCCCTACGTGGCTGCAAACCATTCGGGGTCCTTAACTGCTGGCCAGTCCTTAAGGGGTTATATCAATGTTTTATTTCCCTGTGATACAGTTGGTTTGCCCCAGAATTGTTCCACTTTTATATTTATACATATCCCCCATGTGTCTAGCCTTTAGTATAACATTTGAAAGGATGCTTTAGTAAACGCCTGCTGCTGTTACTTTAGTTCTTTCATTTATTGTGTAAGTCAGTAGTAGTCATCTGATGGACCTTTTAGCTGTTTTGAACTGGTTGGGGATGAATGGAGTTTTAATCCCCAACAGCTGAAGATCTGATAGATGACTACCTCCCCATATGATTTGCTTACTATGGCCAGAAGCCATCAATCAGCATATCCAATATATGTATTACGTATGTATGTATAATATATAAAATGTAAATGTGTCAATTACTGTGATATACTCGCATACATATTTATATCCATGTGTTGATCCTGATAGCTTTCTATGGGATCCACCAGCCTGAACATGGTGGCTCTATCTGGCACTAGTACATTCACGAATGAACAAGTGCCAGATATGTTCCAGCCATTGATGAACTGTTGAATGGCTAATGTGCAAGGAAATCAAATGATTTCCATGTGCATTCAGCTACTTAATTTGAATTCTGGCATAGAAATACAGTAACAGTTTATTTTTAATTAAAATTAAAAATAAAATTCAGCCACTTTAATTTTTTTTTTTTTTCTTTCCAGTTCTGTGCTGTAAACTGTTCTTCTGAATAGACCAGAAGGTAGAAGCTGCTGATATTGCCGTTGATGCTGAAAGTGTAACACGATGAGGCATACGACCAGTGATTCTGAATTCCAGGAACAGACTGACTCCATCTAACCTACATTTATAGGAATAAACTGTCAGACAATCCTGAGGTTGTCATCAGGAGCTTTAGTCAGAATTGTCCCTTACTCCTAGATATTAAATATCCTTTCCAGCTCTTTGTAAAGCCAAATGTAGGAGATGGAGACTAAGGAACAAACATTTTTCTCTTGCCTTTCAACGGTACCTGAAGTCTTTAGTTTATCAAAGCCTTTTAATGGTTGTGTAATTAACACGTTGAGGACCAGAGGGGTGGGTTTACTAAAAGAAGCAGTGTGTTGCAAACCCCTCTTGTCCTTAAGGGTTAATATAACTGCAAATGACTGGGCATCACTGTTCCATTATTGATAAGACTTCCATAACTGGAGTGGGACCTCTTGTATTTATGTGTATATCTTTAAACCTGTTTCTCGTTTTACTGTATATTTCCTTCTCAAGTATATAAGTATTACACAGAAAACTGCAAAAAGACCATATGATGCCTATTTACATGAACTACACGCATGCAATCAGAAGTGATATTTCAACATCTGCTCTTAGAATGAAAAACAATCTTATTACTGAAAGCTGGAAATACAAATACTCTAGTTTAGAAAACGAACACGTTTGCTATTTTGTTTTTTTCCTCCTCTTACAAACAGTTCTGGTTTAAGGAAACAACTTTAGAAGTTATTGTTTAAATTATTATCCAAAGTTATTATAATTAATACATACATATATAAAGTGCACTATAAAACCTTATTAAAACACTGAGCTTTTTTCTTTTTAAGAATCTTCTACCCCTTTTTTTTCTTGGTTAAAGTTAAGATTAAAGTGGAGCCAATACCCTAAGTGGCTTTTAATTTATCAGTAGCGCTTATCTAGGTACTGTAAGTGTCCTTCAGTCAGCAGTCATTTATTTCACTTTTTGTTTGCATTTGATTGGTTTTAGTCCATTACTGGTTTGATAACTTGTGTCCCTGAGGAGTAATTCAGGACGGTTGAAGCCTAGTGTTTGCCACTAGATGTGTCACCTAGAGGCAGACGTCAAAATATTTCACAGTATACACTATAAACAGGAAACCACAATATATAATAGAAGTAAAAAAAAATACAGCGTATAGAATACTGCTGTATGAAGGACACGTGCCTTGGCATGTTAGTTCATTAACTCCTTGGGTGCCAGAGAGGAATCCAACACAATGCACTGGATACCTCTCTGGTATTCATAGGGTAAAATTAAGAGGAAACTATTCCTAGGGTACTTTTCCACTTTAAGTACGTTTCAAGAGCTGTGTGGGTGCAGATTTTTGCCTGAATGATTTACTGGTGGCATAAATTTGACTCCATATCAATTCCCATTTTTCCTTCCATGTTTTGGATTACTGCCTGCCAGTTATTCCATAATTTTTCACTTCAGATTGTAACTTTGAGGCTGATTTAATATGACCTGGAGGTATTCTGGAGCAATCCAGCTGTGTACCAAAGGGGACAAATAAAAATGCCCATTGATCTGATAGGTGCATTTAATCCCTTGCCAATGCATTGCATTCAAGGTGTTAAAAGCCCAGTTTAATTTGGTGAAATCTGGGGAATTTTTATTTCTTCCCTCATAGTGCTCTTGGTTTAATCCAAGTGACGCAGTTCTTAATTCAAAATCCGTTTCTACGGGATTGAAATTCTGTTACTCCCACTTGTGGGGCATACTTGGTTTTTAAAATGAGTTTTCCTTATGCTTATGTACATTTTGCTAAACTGTGATTTTTAACAATATACGTTGAAATAAAGCCTTTGCTTTTATCCGTTACTGGCGTTTTTTCTGTTTTTCTTAAGAGCAAACTCTTGTATGTAATCTGGTCCTATTCTTTCTACAAAAACTGTAGAAGTGTGCCTTAACCCTTTGAGTGGCAGAGGGGTGCGCAGCACATTGCTTTGCAATGCATTGCATAGCCCTCTGGCACTCAGACGGTTAACCAGTTGAATGCCATTGTTAACAGATACCCCCTCTGGCATGCAAAGGAATACAGAAATTCCAAATGTTGGG
Source organism: Rhinophrynus dorsalis (assembly GCA_037306005.1). Taxonomy (NCBI): domain Eukaryota; kingdom Metazoa; phylum Chordata; class Amphibia; order Anura; family Rhinophrynidae; genus Rhinophrynus; species Rhinophrynus dorsalis. The sequence goes on from CM074720.1 coordinate 100,272,086, forward strand.
CCTTTATGTATAAAAACAATTCTGGGCCAAGCCAACCGAACCATAGCGAAGAATAAACAGGTCTCAACATTTCCTTTGTTTCAATTAGGGCTTTTAACCCATTAAATGCTGAAGAGGTATGAAAATACAGCAGTCATCAGGGGGCATATAATAATATGCTGATGCCAAAAAGAGAAGATAACCAATTCTAGAGAAACTTTTCATAAGGCCCACTGTAGTTTATAAAGTGGGTATTTATATGTAAAGTTTCCATTTTAACCCTTTAAGAGTCAGAGGGGGGTATGCAAAGCAATGTGTTGCATACTCTGGCACTCAGTGGGTTAAGTTAGTGGTGGAAATGTTCTCAATATCATATTTTAGCTTGTTAGATTCCTTGGATATAATTGACAGGGGTTTCCAACATTATCATTTTTTTTTTTGTTTTTTTGTAAAGTATAGCTGAAAGAACAAAATTTAAAGGGATTGTAATGTCCCAACAAAAGTATCCGCAAAATGGTAGCTGGAATAAAAGAATACTTAATGGCCTTACTCATATCTCTCAAATCTTTATGGTTTGAGAGATATAAGAAAATAAAGTCCTCTGCTCCTTCCCCTTTCTGCCTGACAAGCTGACGACCAGACGCGGCTCTTCAGGAACACGATCATCGAGGTATCTAACTATGAATACCTCATCGGAATGGCCTACAACGTAACGTGTGCTTGTGAACCAGGAACATGTTGTATACCATTCTGATGAAGTATTCATAGTTAGATATCTCGGTGACAGCGCTCCTGAACAGCTGCCGTCTGGTCCTGGAAGCAGGATCTCATGCCGTCAGCTGACGCATGAGAAGGGGGAGGGAGCGGAGGACTTTATTTTCATCAAGGTTTGAGAGATATGAGTAAGGCCATTAAGTATTCTTTTATTCCAGAATGCATTTCTACCTCTAGGATGGTGTTCACAAATATTTCCATAACTTGATGCTATAGAAAAAATATTCATTTCCACCACTTCAAAGGTACTAAAATCTTTGAAAACCATATAATTTGTTACAGATTACCTTGGTTCCAGCACTGCCACTTCAGGCCATGCTCGAAATGAAGCTTCCGCATCAGCGGCCATCCATGCTACACAGATGTTGCCAGAATGATGTATGTTTGGATGCATCAAAGCTAGATGCGTCATTTGCAGGCGCGAGGCTTCAAGCATGCAGCAGGCCTCTGTTTTATGTGTTTGATTCCTGTAGTCTCCTCCTACCTACTTCCTCCCTCTGAGCTGCTCCTCCTACCTACTTCCTGAGGAGGGATTTAAAGGCCAGACTGAGTCCTGACTCAGTTGCCCTTGCGTTGTTGTACAATACAGTTCTGTTTCCCTTGGGCTCTGTGTATGACCTGGCTAGTTTGACCATCCATTCTGGTGCTGACCTGTGGCTCTGTCTGACTACTTTTCTGCCTTCTTCCATTGTGTAGTGGACATCCAGTCTGGTGCGGACCTGTGGCTCTGGCTGACTACCTGATCTGTGTATGACCCAGCCTGTCTGTCCATCCATTCTGGTGTTGACCTGTGGCTCTGTCTGACCATTCTCCTTGTGCATTCTGATTTGGCTTAGACATCCTTTCTGATGTAAACCTGTGGCTCTGGCTTACTACCTGCTCCATGTATGACCTGGCTTGTCTGCCTACCCACTCTGGTGTTGACCTGGGGCTCTATCCATTGTGAATCCAGCATACCAAAGCTTCAGTGGATATCGTATCTGGGGCAAACCTGTGGGTCTGGCTGACTACCCACTCCGTGTATGACCCAGCTTGTCTGACTATCCTTTCTGGTGCTAACTAGGGGGCTAAGTCTGTTTCCTCCGTGTGTTCATCCCCGCTCCACAGACACCCATCCTGGTGCGAACCTGGGGCTCTATCAGACTCCTAGCTTACTGACTGCAGGCGTGAGTCAGTAGTCTCCTTGGTTGAGTGATATTGGAGACTTCTTTCCTAGACTGACTGCAGGCTGAGTCAGTGCTAGACCTTTGGGCATTCCGAATTAACTCGAGGCTCCAGTGGGCTGAGACCTAGTCTTGGACAGTGAGGTGGATCTATTGGCGGACCGCTATTTCTGATACAGTGCTTGTCTCTTTGATCACCCTTTGTGTGTTATCTGTTTACGTGCATTACTGTGATTTTTCTAATAAAAGATTGTTTTACTTTTCCGTACTGACTCCTGGTTTATTCCTGGGAACCGTGACACTTATTGTGTTCAGGTCCTACTACCAGCCTGAGAAAAATAGTACCCCATTTATATTGGTTGACATACTGTATGGGTTGGCAGGTATACTAACCTACATGTAACACTTTGAAATTACCTGTCTGCACTAAAATGGACATAACCATTAGACACATGAAGACAGTTACCACGACAGTGTTTTTGGAAAGTAGTTGTTCACTTGCATCAAATAAAGGGTAAATTGCCTTTTCTACTCTTGGCTAATGTGCACAATTATTTCCAGAAAGCGGTGCTATGGGAAAAATAAAACACTTGCATTTTTAAACTTCAATCACTTCAAAGATAGCAAAATATTTGAACACCATGGAATTTCCTAGTGTATAGAGTACCTAGTTCTACTCCGTTGGTATGGGCTGACATACCATAGTGGCTGCCAGGAACATGGCTACTAGTAAAGAAGGTTGGGGAAGCAGACTGATTTTTTTTTTTTTTTTTTTTTTTTTGACTGGAGTGTGAGATATGATGTGTGGCTCTGTACCTACCAGTAAAACAAGGCTGGGGGGGGGGGGGCAGACAGTGTATATATGGGGATCTGTGGCTACCAGGGCCAGTGGAGTCAGGCTAGAGGATCAGAGTGTATGTGGGGCTCTTTGATTAGCAGTGAAACCAGGCTTGGGTAGGTTAGACAGTGTATGTGGGGCTCTGTGACTGCCAGTGAAACAAGGCTCAGGTGTAAGACAGTGAATGTGGGTTATCTGTGGCTGCTAGGGGGCAGTGGAACCAGTCTGGGGGATGACAGTGTATGTGGGGCTCTGCAGCTTCCAGTGGAGCCAGGCTGGAGGTATCGAAGTGTATGCAGGACTCTGACTACCAGTGAAACCAGACTGGGAGATCCAACTGTGTATGTGAAGTTCTGAGACTATGAGTATTTGTGGCTACCAGAGGAATACATCTAGGAATGGACACTGTATGTGGCACTTTGTGAATACCAGTGGGAGCAGGATTGGTGTCCAGACGTGTGTATGGGAGTTCTGTGGCTTCTACTGGGCAGTGTAGTCAAGGTAGGGGATCAGACAGTGTAGGTGGGGAATCTGTGGCTACCAGTGGGCAGGGGAACAAGGCTCAGGCCGGCGCTACCATTAAGGCCGCACAGGCAGCTGCCTAAGGGCGCCGCAATGGAGGGGCGCCGGAAAGGGAGAAGCTGAGAATTTTTTTTTTTTAAATATATCTGCCGCGAGGGAGCGCTCATTTACACGATCAAGCGCTCCCTTACGGCGTCTATGGGATTCTCGCAAAGCATAGCGACCCAGGCTCTGTAGTAATACAGAGCGCTGGAAGAGGACATCATCTCCCAGCGCTCTGCATTACTGAGAACAGCGCTGGGAGGTTCAGCTGTGTGCCGAAGGAGGCACAGAGCTCTCTTATGGCTAGACCACCAGGGAGTCAAGGTAGGGAGCATTGTGGAGATGAAGGGGCATAAAGGAAGGAGCAATGTGGAGATGAAGGGGCATTATGGAAGGGGCAATGTGGAGATGAAGGGGCATTATGGAAGGGGCAGATGAAGGGGCATTATGCAAGGGGAAATGTGGAGATGAAGGAGCAATGTGGAGATGAAGGGGCATTATGGAAGGGGCAATGTGGAGATGAAGAAGCATTATGGAAGGGCAATGTAGAGATGAAGGGGCATTATGGAAGGGCAATGTGGAGATGAAGGGGTATTATGGAAGGGGAAATATGGAGATGAACGAGCAATGTGGAGATGAAGGGGCATTGTGGAGATGAAGGGAGCATTGTTGAAGGGGCGATGCTGAGATGAAGGGGGCATTGTGGAAGGTGCAATGTGGAGATGAAGGGAGCATTGTGGAGGTGAATATGTGGGCGGTGGCAGGGGACTGTGGCATGGTCGGGGGGGGGGGGGCATCAAAATGCACCTTCGCCTGTGTGTACAAAAATCCTTGCACCGGCCCTGACAAGGCTTATGGGTCCAACAGTGCAGGTGGGGAGTCTGTCGCTACCAGTGGGCAGGGGAACAAGGTGGGAGGCAGACAATGGATGTGTGGAATCTGTAGCTATCAGTGGGCATGGGAACAAAGCTGGGGAATCAGACAGTGGATGTGGGGAATTGGTGGCTATCAGTGGGCAGGGGAACAAGGCAGGAGGGGTCAGACAGTGAAGGTAGAGGATCTGACCCCAACCCCCATCTTTTTCCCACAAAGTGTATGAGAGAGGTGTGTGGCTGCCAGTGGGAAGAGGAACAAGGCTGAGGTGGTCATTGGGGGTAATTGGTGTCTACCAGCATGCAGAAAAATAATGGGGGATGTCAGAGTATATGTGGGCAATCTATGACTATCAGTGGGCAGTGGAGCCAGGCTAGGGGGTCAGAAAGTTTATGTGGGGGATCTTCAGCATATTTGGGTAATCATTGTCTACTGGTGGGCAGGGGAACAAAGCCTGGGGGGTCAGGCAATGTAGGTGGAGAATCTGTGGCTATCAATGAGCAGGGAAACAAGGATAGGGGTACGATAAGGTAGGGGAAGAAGGTGGAGGGCAGATCTGACCCCTGCCACCGTTTTGTTCCTTGCCCACTAGTAGCCACAAAGTGCAAGAGAGAAATCTGTGGCTACCAGTGGGCAGGGGAACAATGCTGATGCAGTGGGTGAATGCTATTTTTATTTATTTTATGTACATTTTTATTGTATTTGTTTTTCAAGAAAAACATTAGACCTCGTGAGGAGCATCAGGTAGGATAGGCGATCATTGAAGCGACCAGGTAGGCAATCACTGTCTTAACTCCCCCTCCTCATACAACTCAACCCGGTGTTTTATGAGCATCCGGGACCTCATAGAGGAGGACTTCAAGACCCACTTGAGTGGCCTAAGGAAGACTTTTTTACCAACTTGGGTCTAATTGATAAAAGGCTTTTTTGTGTGGAGCTAGCTGCTATATGCAGAATTAGGTACTGGTTACAGAAAGACTTTGCTGCCTGTGACTCTTTGTTTGAATCTGGCTTGCAGGAGACATCAGGTTGGGACCTCTTTTCTATAAAATCTTTAAGGTAGATTAGAGGCTTTCAGGCTGTGTTCGGTGGAGCTCAATGAAGAAGTACAAAAGGTTCAAAGGAATAAATAGAAGTAAAGAAAGACAGAAAAAGAAAGCTGGAAGAGAAGACAGTGTATGTGTAGTTCTGTAATTACAAGTGGAAGACTGAAACATTTTAGCTTAGTTTTGTTGTAATAAAAATATGATCAGATACAATCGTCTGGCATCCAATACATTTACCCTAATATACTTATGTTATTGATACCAGCTAGCACTCTAATATATTTTATATTGATAAAGTGTTAACCCTTTGAGTGCTGGAGGTCTCCAACACATTTAAGCTACGCATTGGAGAACACTTTAGCATCCAGGGTGTTAATGAGATTGTTAGATATAGAATGGGATTTCATTAGTAACAAAAGCATTCCACCTCCAGAAAAGAACACATGCTTTTTAGTAGTTTTCCACTAGGTGTCAGCATTTCATCTGTTTGGTTTTATTTTTTGTAGAGAATTACAAAGCAGCCAAAAATGGTCTTTATTACATATAATAATAAGTATTTATATAGTGCCTTTCCCCCAGTGGGACTCAAAGTGCTTTCAGCACACACTATTGGAATTAACCAGATCATCAGCTGAAATGATAGATGTTATTATTACCCAATCAATGGTACTCACTTATTGAGCTCAGAGGGATGAAGAGCTGAGTTGATGCTGCCAGGATTTGAACCTGCAACTGAGCTATCTCACTGGCTATTTAATGTATTTTAAACAGTATAGCTTAATTGCTGGGAGGCTAAACAATTAGGTCAATTAGAGATATATTTTTAGAACTGCTTACAGGGCTTTGATGATCCCACGTCTTTGTGTCGTGAGACAGGAGGGCAGTGGAGTTGCAAGATTCCCAGAAGACCCAGGGCTTTGGACAAACCTGATGCAGCTTAATACAGTTACAGAACCCAAGTTTTAATCCCACCAGTCAGTAACTTGCAACTCCCCATGGAATTTCTGGTTCAGGGCAGACCATGGGGAAACAGATCCATGTATCGGTCTGAGAGAATACAACAATGTAATAACCACAGATTACTGCAGGAATAGCTAAACAATATGGGTTTGATGCAAATGTTGGAGACGGTTGTTTTTTCTGCCGAAGGCATTTTTTTCAGGCACAGTAAGCCAGGGCTCAAAATTTCCACTCGCATTTTGCAAGGAGAAATTGAGTGGAGGCGAGTGGAAACTCAGACAGCTCTGTGCATTCCCTATCCTTACCACTAGATGTCAGTGCTACCTGCTAGGAAAGTTCCACACAGTTCTATTGTTTGCATATGGATGTTATTTCAGGTGACACTCGCTTCCTGGTGTTAGGTTGTATAATGGCTAGTGGTCATGTGTGTCTTCTTAATGGTTATTAGCAACAGGGGCATGGAGTTGCCCATGAAAGTTAACCATTTGAGTGGCAGAAGGGTTTGGAATGCATTTATTTGCAATGAATTGGGTGGTACTGTGGCGCTTGAAGGTTTAATTGTCCTGGCCAGCCTGGTTGCAGTGTGCTATTCATTTTGTCTCTTCCACCCCTTAGAGTACAATGGTAAAATGTTGGCCTGTATTAAGCCCCCCCTATATGGTTATGTGGGCAATCTCTCACAATTGTGGTGACAGTGTGTGAGTGGAAGTTGTGAGGAAGCTTAAAGGGGCATAATGTATAAAAGCAAACGTGGAGCAAATCAGCTGCAGCAGAGGGGATAAAAATAAAGGTGTTGATAATGAAAATTGTGGTTTTAAGGTCCTGAATGCTAGAGGTGTCCAACACATTGGAAAGCTATGTATCCACCACTCATTCAACTTCAATAGCCAGTGGAATATCATTAAAACTAAGTTATCTATTCATCCCCTAACCTAATGTCCATCATCTGAGTCACAGTGATGGAAGTGCTGCAGAGAGTCGCTCTCACATTGCACAGCACCCTTGGAAAAGCAAAACACCTTGCTCACCGGCAGAGCACAGTTCCAATGGAACACCCACAGCTGCTATACCCCATATGCCCTAACAATGGTCCCTGCACTGGACTTGTGAGCAGTGGTAGCATATCACCCCAGTGGGTGACCTTAATGCAGGGCATTGGGCACATACAATACAAATACACATATAATAAAGTATAAAAAAACCCAGGGCAGCCAAAGATAAGGGAAAATACAATAAAGTCCTGCACAAGTCCTGCACCATTGACTCTGACACACTGCAAAGCACACAGCCAAAATCATACACAATTCAGAGTGTACAAAATAAACTTAATGAAATGATCAACTCACTCACACATGTTTCTCCCAAGCGGGTTGGAGACTAGGCGCCTCTATGCCATTTCCTGAATAAAATTTGAGATGGGTGGGATTAAAGGTGGGGATATGGGTGTGGTTAAAGGTAGGGATATGGGTGTGGTTAAAGGTGGGGCTATGGGTGTGGTTAAAGGTAGGGATATGGGTGGGGCTAGGCATGGAAACTGGTGGCGAGTAACTTTTCAGGCCTGGCTAGTAGCTCAGGACTTGAAATTTTGAGCCCTCTAGTAAGCTATTCAAATGCCTGTGCTGTGAACAAGTACCGGCAAAAAAAGAGCTGCCATGTGATAAAACTAAGAACATAGCAAATGATTAAAATACCATAATTTGGAATTCAAATGTCCGCGTTAGCCATGAAGATCCGATAAGGGACTCAAGTTATTGCAGGAAAGTTAAGACCAAGTTTTTTTGCAACTTGAGTTCCTTCTCGGACCTTCAAATAGCTGACGCAGATCCTTAAAGTAAAAAAAAAAAAATTGAAAAGTCCACGGTGGATGTACTGATATAGGACCCTAAGACCCATATCAGTACATCTAAAGTATGAAGAATGTGTTAAAAATTAGTAGAATTAACCCTATGAGTGCAGGTGGGGTATAATTACCCCACCGGCATTCATAGGGTTAACCCAACTAAATTAAATACAACATTCTATTAAAAGTAATACTTACGATTAATCCTGATGTCCAGCAGAGTCCTCAGCACGCTGTTCATCTTCTGTCCTTCTCTTCAATCTTCTCTTCTTTCTTCTCTTCAGTCTTCTTGTATCTGTAAAGCAAAAAAAAAAGTATTAATACAATGCAGAATAATATAATACATAGTTTAATCCCTTGAGTGCCAGAAGGTTACACAATGCATTGCAAAGCAATGCGTTGCAGACCTCTCTGTGGCTCAGAGAGTTAAGCAATGTATTACTGCCCAGGTTCATAGAAATTTGCTGTCATTATTATTATATTGTGCCAATATAATATGTCCAAAACATATAATATACTTAGCTTAATAATGTCTCCGATGCGGAGTGCGGCCGCAGAGGCGGTGGAGACATTGTTGTGTGCCACAGATTCCCCTTCTGATGCCCACTCCGCAATGAGGGAATTTGAGCAGAGACTGCCTTAATATATGAGCAGTCTCTGATCCAATTCCCTCACAGCCATTGGCTGAGATGTGCTTACGAACATCCCAGTCAATCAGATTCAAACGACTTTGCTTTAAACTGATTGACTGGGATGTGCGTAAGCACATCTCAGCCAGTGGCTGTGAGGGAATTGGATCAGAGACTGCCCATATATAAAGGCAGTCTCTGCTCAAATTCCCTCATGGCAGAACAGACATTGGCCCGTGAGGCAGAAGAAGGGGGGATTTGTGGCACACAGCAATGTCTCCTCCGACGCCTCTGTGGCTGCACACAATGGCGGAGATATTATTAAGCTAAGTATTTTATTATTATGTTTTTGGACATATTATATTGGGGCAACTTTAGTATAATAGCTTATTTCTTCAAATAATAATGGTGGCATATTTCTGTGAACCTGGGCAGTAATACATTGCTTAACTCTTTGAGCCCAGAGAGGTCTGCAACGCATTGCTTTGCATACCCACTGGCACTCAAGGGATTAAACTATGTATTATTATACATATATATAAATTCGCGACTGGACTGTCCTTAAGGGGTTACGTTTATAAGTAGCACTTGGATTTTTTATTCCCAAATGCATGACTTTACACTTTACCACATAAAACTAAATATTCCATTTGGTTGCCAAATCTGCCATTTTATGTAAATCCTTCTGTACAGAGCAAATATCCTGCTCTGAATTTATTACCCTGCATAATTTAATATCATCTGCAAATATTGATATTTTGCTTTCTATACCTATTTTCAAGTCTGGCATTCTAGGGGTTAAAAGCCCAATTTAAGTCAGAGGACTTGCAGAATTATCGTTTTAAGTATATGGTACAGATGATTGGTTCCAGATTTGAACCTGTTTGCCATGTTAATTAAGACCTTTTTTCCCTGAAGTAGTACAAGGAGTTGCAGGGAACATGTGAAAGTAATCAGATTTGTAAACTGGCTTCCAAAAGCAGGGCTGTGTGCACAGGCACTGGAATTGCCTGGCCACACCCACAATGCAAATGTGGGTGTGGCAACCTGCAAATTAGTTTGCTACTCTGCCTAAATGGAAATCTGGCCCTGGGTGGTACTGGCAGAATGTAAGTGTGCACATTTTGCACAATGTAAAACTTCACTTGGAATGACAAATTGGTGAGAATAATTGAAGATCTGGAACAAACCAACATCAATGTAAGGGTCAACTGAAAATACACAAAATCCCCTTTGGTTTAAATGGAGTTATCATATGAATGTTTTGCAATGTGTGGTGTGTTCTAGCATTCAAAGAGTTAAAGGCTCCTTTTAAAGCAATGAAAATGTTTATTTTTCCCTTATGGTGCAGTTAGTTTGCCCCAGAATTGCTCCAGTTCTCCATAGTACATCATCCAACTCAACAATACCCTGTAATGTGTTGGCTGTACATAAGCAGAATTTGCCAGCTGTTTCAAAGTAAATCACTTTGCAATTTTTGTGTGGTGTATGTAGTGTGATCACTAATGCTTGCAACTTATTATTTTACCACTGGGAGGCAGTGTTGACTAATTTGGTTTTAGTTTTATCCCTTGTACTTTAAATAATAATGTAGCTCAAAAATTCCTCCTTCTAATCAACTTTAAGCATGGCATGTATCCTTATCATCAGGGAAAGGTACATATTGTGTATTTAATGCATAGTGCAGTGTACAGCATGCATCGTGGTACTGATAAACACTAGTTTCTATGTTTTACTTTCCATTTAACTAACCCTTTGAGTGCCAGAGGAGTACGTAACAAATTACTTTACAATGCATTGAATATCCCTCTGGCACGCAAAGGATTAACTGCTTATATGCTCACTTACACAATCAGTACAGTTTAACCTGAGCTCTTCTGGAAGCAGCTCCTTTTGGGTAAATTGTTGCATTGATTTACTTTTATTAGGATATTCTTTGGTTTTCTTTACAGTCTATCACTATTATATCTGCTTATCATTAAAATGACAGGTAATGTCAGCAAGGAGGGTGGGGGTATAACAAAATCTGTGTCCTCAATCAGGATACACAAAATCTACAGAGATCACATGTACAGGGCACATGCACAGACACATACTGATGACACACACACTGATGTACGTGCTGAGGACACCCACAGAGATTCCCAATTCATATACTGATATCACACAGAAACAAGAAATGATACATGATAAGAACACACATAGAGCAGCATTCATGGACCTTCATAAATACATACAGAAAAAAAATATATAGCGGGATATCTGGCGCCACCAACTGATCCTGTTTAAAGACTGAAATAAGATAAGAAAAACTGTCGCTACAATCCCTAAGATGTCTGATAGTGAAACAGAAAGAAAGAAAAACATAAACACAATATAGGGAGAGCACTAGTTTTCTATAGAATACAGTATATATATTTATAATAGATAACAATAAAATATCTGCTGATCAATCAGATCAAATTGGTATATAGAAAAATGTAGAGAACCTACAAATTAACATACAATAATATAACAATGTGTCTAAAACTTACATAGCGCTAGTGAAATAAGATTCCACTAAGACATCATTAAAAAATGGTTCCAGAGAGAAAAAACAAATGAAAAAACAAAAACAAAAAATTCAACACTTTTAAATTGCAGTAGGATGGTAAATGCAGAGTGTTAAAGGAATACTTGCGAAAGTTCAGTAGATTGCAGGCAGGTATGTTGGAGATGGTAACAAAGTCCGATATGCTCCCGTCTTAGATCCCTTTAAGAACTTGCTGTGGCTCTATGAAGTCTCCTATTGTGGGCAGAGAGCAATGGGGTAGATGCAATTCTCTCTTACACTTCGTGTCTCCCCCGTCCAGTAAATAGTGGAGTAAGGTTTGTAGAGCAACAAGTAGATCTATGTGCGGGCAGTAAATAACCGGACACAGTACACAATACTGTTGCAAGACGTCTTAAGCGCCAATCATTAAAGATGGACAACTCCCATTCAGCATAAATGCAAGTAAATATCAAAAAGTCTCTGGTAGATGCAATACTGGCTATAAAATAGATAAAATGACACAATAGGGTCCAGTAGTCCAGCGTGTTTCTCCCAGAAGAAGTACCCCAATAATTAGGCATATTTTTCTTTTTTTGCAAAAGTATTTTAACAGGAAGAATACATTGAGATTGTCTCTCATTTGATCTACTTCAGAAGGGTGAACTGCTGAGCTGACCTTGCTGGGACTAGAACCTGCAACCTTAACCATACGCTTAGAAATAGTTCTATTATCGAGCATAAGTACCGCATTATTAAGAAATTCTACTTCTTCTGAGACTGGTGGCCAGGGACGCGTGCAGACATCTTGGCTTAGAGACATCTGCTCGCCTGCTCTGTCTGTCGCGGTCTCCTTCATTATACCTTGAGGTAACAGGAAGGGACTGATGGTACACACCCCTCTGGCACTCAAAAGTTTAAGAGACCAGTCCCGCTCTGCGTCCTGCCGCCTACGCAGTCATGTACTGTAGAGACTGCCTGAAAGCACAGAATGCTCCCAGCACAGAACTCCCAGCATTCTGTGCATTCGGGCAGTCTGTACTGTGCATAACTACTTCTGACAAACATTCTAGCAAATTATTATATAGGATTAATGTGCTGTGCGTACTGAGATAATTCTGAGGTTTACCTGTCACTACAAACACCCACCCATTATAATACAGACAGTAGGGCATCAGAAAGTTTCACCAACAGCAAGGGCAGTTTCTAGTGGTCTAGGAGCATAGTTTCATTATCTTGTTGATTATAGTGGGAATCATACTGAAAATAAACTGAAAATATATTGGTGCTTAGAGAGACCATCTGCATCTGTAACCGAGAGTGCCCAGTGTAAGCAGTCTGAATCTGTACTCTGTGGAGGAGTAACTTCACAGAAAAATAGCAGACTGCTAGTTATTATACAAGAATGACCAGAGTAGGACTCTCTGGGGCACAACATAACAAATGGAGACAGAATGTATACAGAACCTCAACAGTAGGTATACAGTAACTTAGACAGTAGGGATGTCCCCAGTAGGCAAGATGCTGGAGTGCGCAGAATGGGGCATGAAGTTGGCTGGCACTGGTTACCCCATAGTCTGCCTTGCTGCAGGCAAGGCCAGATTAAAGGTGCTGATGCAAGGTCAGTTTAATGCCGATTGGAGGAGCTGGCCCGCACCCAGGATGACAGCCTAGGGGATTGCTACTACCTACTGGGGTCGAAAGAGGAGACAAAGGCATGGAGTTACCTCACTGTTGGTCAAATGTTGCTTGCAGGAGAAGCTGGAGAACTGGAATATTTGACCTCCAACACAAGGGTACGACTATTAGTTGAAGTTCTAGTAGTTGGGCTGGAATCAGACTGTCAGTCAATCCATGAACGGTGAGGACGGATGAATCAAACAGATGATGGAATCAGCAGGATAGTCGGATGATCATACTAGCAGGGTCAGTAACAGGTGGTCAAAGAAGCACATAAGCAGCAGAGAATTGTCGAATAGGGAAACTGGATTCAGAAATGGCGAATCAATCACACCAAGACACGGCACCAAGTTAAAGAGCAAGAGAGTAGTCGGGAAGCAAGCCAAGCTTGCCATCTCTCAAACCCTTACGGTTTGAGAGATATTCGCCGCTAAAGTTACTCATTCCCTCCCCTTCTCCTGACGTCAGCACTCTGTTGACAGCAGGAGATCACAGTCCTGGGACCAGCCGGCAGCTCTGTGGCAGAGCCGAAACCATGTTATTTGAAAAGAATTACCTCACTGGAAATTAAGTGATTATTTTCAAATAATGCTATTGCGGCTCTGCTGAAGAGCCTCCTCGTGTCGGCTGACTCAGATCTACTGCTGTCAGCTCTACAGCTGACAGCAGGAAAAGGGAAAATTTAGTGGTGAATATCTATCAAACCATAAGGGTTTTAGAGATGGCACTTTCTCCAAATACTATGTTTGTAACCTCTACAATATTAAAGTTAAATATGAGCATTACTGACCCTTTAAGGGGTTAAGAACTGAGTGTGCCTGTGTTTTGTTCATTTGATGTTCTACTGGGTATAATCGTGGATCCAGTGGAACGTCTCTTAGCATAAACCACATTGTCATTTTTTTGGTGTACAGGACTTTGACTTGCACTTCTGGACCAATCCTACTGAACCATAAGGAAGAACTGAAAATTCTCATTGATTTAAATGTTGTTTTTATACTCTTGAATGCTAGAGATCTCCAACATGTTGAAAATCGAAGTACTGAAGACATACCTTGCATACTATGGGTTAAAAGCTCTCTTTTAACACTTTGAGTGCCAGAGAGGTATCCAACGCATTGCTTTCCAATGCATTGGATACCTCTCTGGCACTCAAAGGTTAAGTCAGTAAGAATTTGATGAATTTTCATTTGTCCCCTGTGGTGTAGTTGGTTTGCTGTAGAATTGCAAGTCTCTATCTTATTGAATTGCACTATAATGACCTTATTCATGACAGAAGAAAAGAGGTACTGAACCAACTGGGTCTCAGTGTGCAGAGGCTGATTCTCTGGAGGTGGTGAATTTCTTCTGAAGATCCGCCCACTTCTTCTCCTTCTCACCCTGTTCCTCCTACTTCCCACCCACTTCTCTGCCTTCCCACCCTGTTCTGCCCACTTCCCACCTACTTCATGCCCACTTTATGACACAAGGATGGTAAGCCCAGAGAAACCAATAAAGCTCAACCCCCTTTATGATGAAAATCACATTGTTTACATCATCCTGGTCAGCAGCACATGAGCTCAAGGGGAGGAAGTTCACTGGTATGGTTCATGCAGTGACATAGCTATGTTGTTGCATGTTAATGGTTCACTGATGACTGATTAGTGCACCACTTGATTACAGTGAGCAGAGACATAGCATATTATTGAAACTTTGAGGGCTAATGTTTACAAGATCTCAGGGTCAGCTCATTCTGAAAGTTCTCTGGTCTGACCATAGGGGACAAACAAAACTTGTTTTAAAGTTAAACTCTTTCTGGCATTCCAGGGGTTAAAAGCACCATTTTAATTGATGGAAATTATGGGAATTGTTTTTGTCCCCTAGGGTTCTGTTAGTTAGCCCAGAATTGCACCTCTTTTCTTTTGTGCATAAGGCTCTTAGTGCCAAAAAGTGTTCATCAGCAAAATACATAAGTGCCGATGGATGTAATCCTAGTTTTAGAGGCCTCAATACCCCCTTTCTGTTACGTTAGTTTTCACTGTACAAATATTATTCAGAGAGCAGGGGCTTAATTAGACAAACAGAGACTGAGAGTTCAATTGCAAACTTGAAAGAAAACATTTAGCGCAGAATAACATGAACATTTCTTGGGCTATCGTATTGGGGGCCTGTATTAACACTTTTGGTGCCGGAGGGTATCCAACGCATTGTTTTGCTATCATAGCGGGGGCTTGTATTAACCCTTTCAGTGCTAGAGGGTATCCAATGCATTGCTTTGCAATACTTTGGATACCTCTCTGGCACTGAAGATGTAACACTTTGAGTGCCATGGGGACACAAATACAATGCAGAGAAATGTATTGCTGACCCTTCTGGTGCTCAAAAAGTTAAGAATAGAATGAAGTCCTAAACCGATGAAGAAATGGTAATTTTGGGGAAGTTATATAACTTTGTAGCTACTTATCTTCTATGTGTCTAGCACAAGTATGTCATACACGTGGCCAGCAGACTACATGTGGACCACAAGTCCATGATTAAGCACTGTTAGTGTGAAACGCGTAAGACTATTCCATCTCAGTGTTTTGTGTGTTTACCATTATAAAGAAGTGATTTTATGGGAGAATGTGCGGTGGATTAATTCATTTTCATTTTATTTGATGATTATGGCTCATTTATCCTCTCAGCACCTTATCCCCATTTAAAGATCTACATGCTTCTCACTTCATGTGAAGCTACTGCTCCCTGTAGCTTTTCCTTTGTTAACTGCAACATGACCCAGTGTCTGGCTCATATGCCTAAAAAATATGTCCCCAGATATGATTGACTACACAAGAGAACAATAATTTACCTGCTTTGATCAACCCTTTGATTGTCACAGGTTAAAGCAGAAAGGGTTTTTATCTCGCTCGGAGCAGTGCTTCTGGGATGTAAAATCACTCTGCCACTGGCACGCTGGATATAAAAGTTCAGAGCTCACACATACCAGCTTGTTCAAAATGTAGAATGCCTTCACCAAAGTGTATCTAATGCCTCAACAGCATTGCAGGATTATATTGCTACTGCCTTCCTGGCTTTTTCACAGCAGGGAGATAGCTTGGGCCTAAAGTGGGCTGCCTGGTCTCTACTATTCAACAGAGGGGCAGCAGCAGTGGACAGTCAGAAAATAACAATGTAATGCTCCCCATACTGGACTCTGTGGTTTTTGAGGATGAGGCTGCACCAGAACAGCAGGGTGGGTATTGTAGCGACACTTCATTTCTATAATATTGTAGCTCTCTTTTGAGGGAAATAGTGATAGTGTGGCCCTTCGTTGTATTTGAGTTTGACATGCCTGGTCTAGCACTCTTTGCATCCATATGAGCCCTTTACCACTACTGCACTGAGACTACAGGTCTGAAGTTAGATTAATAATATGCTGTAAGAGTGGATTCAGGGATGGTTTTCATTTCAGACACCCCTAGGTGCCCTTAGCCTTGCTCTTGGACATACACCCACTGATCACGTTACACAATCTCCTATTAACATGGTAAATTAGGTTGAAAAAGGCACAAGTCCACCAAGTTGTCAGACACCTACGCTGAACCAGGCAGGGGAATCCTGAGTACCCAGGTGGAGGAACAGGAGACTCCTCCAACAAGGGATCACTGAGCCAGATGCTGGGGAGCGAGACTTGGGACCGGAGCTAGGGAGTGTGGGTTGCCAGGAATGGGGCTGTGCTGCGGCTAAGCCGCCTATTGGTGCTGGCAGCGAAGCCAGATATTGTCGTCCCCAACAGAGGAGCTGCTGGGCAACCAGGATTACCCCACCCAAGACAAACTATACTAAGTAATCCCCAGGGAGAACAGGCAAACACTCCAAACAGGAACAGAGGTACTCACGTAGGATCACAGGTGTTGGTAGGTAACCCACGGCTGGAACAACGGATCCCACTCACAGGAACTAATGGAGACAAGGTCAATGGAGGTCCTGGCCATATACAGGCAGGTAAAAACTGGAACAAGCTAATGCAGGAGTCAGTGGAGGTCCCTGTCATACACAGGCTGGCAATACTGGGTTCATGTAGATGCAGGAGTCAGTGGAGGTCCGGGTCATACACAGGCTGGCAATATTGGGTTCAGGCAGATGCAGGAGTCAGTGGAAGTCCATGTCATACACAGGCAATACAAGGCTATACTGGGTTCAGACAGATGCAGGAGTCAGTGGAAGTCCATGTCATACACAGGCAATACAAGGCTATACTGGGTTCAGACAGATGCAGGAGTCAGTGGAAGTCCGGGTCATACACAGGCAATACAAGGCAATATTGGGTTCAGACAGATGCAGGAGTCAGTGGAAGTCCATGTCATACACAGGCAATACAAGGCTATACTGGGTTCAGACAGATGCAGGAGTCAGTGGAAGTCCGGGTCATACACAGGCAATACAAGGCTATACTGGGTTCAGGCAGATGCAGAAGTCAGTGGAAGTCCATGCCATACACAGGCAATACAAGGCAATATTGGGTTCAGGCAGATGCAGGAGTCAGTGGAAGTCTGGGTCATACACAGGCTGGCAATATTGGGTTCAGGCAGATGCAGGAGTCAGTGGAAGTCCATGTCATACACAGGCAATACAAGGCAATATTGGGTTCAGAGAGATGCAGGAGTCAGTGGAAGTCCGGGTCATACACAGGCAATACAAGGCAATACTGGGTTCAGAGAGATGCAGGAGTCAGTGGAAGTCCGCGTCATACACAGGCAATACAAGGCAGGAACAGGATCACTGGCAAGAGAAAAGACGCTATAATAACACGTCAGAAGAAGCCAGGAAGAAGCTTATGAAGCTCAGGACCGGAACAGAGATGAGAGCGAGGCATGGATGCTGGCCGGATCATAGAGAGGAGTGATCCACTGGCAGTGCGCATGCGCAAAGATTCAGGACCCGGAAGAGAGCGCAGGAGACATGACCGGCCTGGACCTACTATCTGGAAGCAGAATGGATAGAAAGATAGTAGTGAGGGTTAGCGGCATGACACAAGTTCAACCTTTGCCTAATAACCCAGAGACATGAGGATTATAACAAAATTATTACAAAATTCAAGTTTGAGCTGCAATAACCTTTGAATAAAACACCTCACATAAAGTGTTCCTATCCCTTTAATACATTGATATATTGATATGTTGATAGAAAAAAAGCAGCACATATGCTAATGGCTTAGATTTTATAGAAACCAAGGTTCTCGCTGTTGGCAGAGTCTTTTAAAATTCCCATGTCCATTTAATAAGCTCCCCAAATCTTTCCAATAACTTCATCTATGAGCGGGACAGAGGTTTTTTCTTTGTTTGGGCAATGGATCTTCTAGCAGCTAAAGTGCAGACCATCAGGGAACTGTTTTACAGTTAACTAAGGAATGAGGAAGGCTTGGAAAAAAGACAGAGTCTCTGCTTCAACTTGAAGGTGAGTCACACAGATGGATAGTCTGGATGTCATTTACCATATTTCCATCCATGTGAGCGTAGTGTGGCCTAGGCCACTCTCCCAGGCGTTCATGAATGAGAAAGTCTAACCCTGTGATCGAGCATGTAGTCTAGGCCTTTCGAACTATTGCCCTTACCACAGTCATGTTTAAATTAAATCGGGACAATTGTGGCACACAGTTTTGGGTTAGAAGAGAAGTTTTTTAGTTGCAAAAAGCAGAATAGGTGCTTTGGTGAGGGATGGTGTAGACTGCAAATGTCTAAAAATAGTGTTAGGTAGTGTTAGTGTCTATGAAAAACTTGTGTAAGCTTAGTCCTAGGGAAAATGAATTATTTATCAGAAATAGCATCAGAGAGAAGGGGCTGGATATCATGGAGAATTTGGTCATGTACCAAAGGTTTAGAGCATTCAGAATGGTTGGGCAATATATTTTGTCTAAAGTATGGAGGGTATGGGGCAGCCAGACGGAAGAGGAAAGATGTGTTTTCAGGTCTGTTTTGATTAATTTTTTTAACAAGGTAGGAGGTGCAATGCTTGAATTTTGCTAAACTGTGTAGAGAGGCAGTAGCAATATAGATTAGGAACTCCCTAATCTTTCTAGGTATCTTTCTAGCATTCGGGGGTTTTAAAGCCCCATTTACATAAATGGAAACAATTATTTCTTCCCAATGATTCTTCTGTGGTTTTGTCCCAGCATTACACCACTTTTCTGTAATCGATTAACCTCCGTGTCAACTGCAGAGGCTGAAAAAGTGTGATGGATGGGAACAATCATGGTGACTGTGTAAAGAACCTCCGAGGCGCTTAGCAAAATTGTGAAGAAGGGCCCAAATATAGTGAAACATTTAGGATACTCTTAGTTGTAAATGTACTTTTTTCACTTGTTATCTGTGGGAAAAGCAGTCACCTTTATTGCACACCCAGAAGAGCCTCATTTCTCCCCGAACATCTGACTACAGCAGGGTTGTTCAAGTTCATACTTCAAGGGCTACCAACAGACCAGGATTTCAGGATATTCCTGATTAAACACAGCAAATTAATCAGTGATTCATTCATTTTAACTGACCCACTTGTTCTCAAGCAAGGAAATCCTTAAACCCTGGCCTGTTGGTAGCCTACAGGGACTGAATTTGGTCATGCCTAGACAACAAAATTGTATATTGTATTGTATTGTATATTTTTTCCTGAATATCTGCGACAGCCAGGAACCCAAGGTGAGGGCCCCTGGAACAGGAGGCCCCTGACAAATGCCGGATGTGTGCACACATTAAAATGTGCATGCTTATGTTAGGAAAGGAGAGGGGGATGGGTAAAATTAGGGCAACTGCCCAGTTGGACTCTAAAGAGAATGAGGGAAAGAAAGAGTTTGGCAGTAGGTTGGTGGTTTAAGTTAACATCTGAACATAATACAGTTGGGGAAGAGTCTGATATTCCTGGTAGTGAGGTTCTCCAATGGCAATTTTATCCCAGGAAAAAGGCCATTTCTTTTTTAATATGCCTGGTTAACAGGAGATAAAAATTACCAAGTTCCTTATTTTCAGCATTCATTATAGATTAGTTACTCATCTTTATGCATCTCCCAGGCTGCACAGCTGTTAGGTCACAGCAAGCCAGAGATATGACTGGCCCCAGGGCCTGTTCTCCCAGGTGTTCCTGTAAACCAGAAAAATGCAAAGAATTATAATATTTTCATTCCTGTTATTCACTGTCTGCTAATGTTTCAACAATAAGCAATGTTCTTTAAAGCCAGCTATTGGATTTGATAAGAAAATGTACTTGACAGATGTTAAAGGAGCCCTCAGGCCAGGAATGGTAGGCTTAGACATAAACATTTTTAGGAAAACCATAATTTTTAAGAAGACATTTATGTATATTTATCCATTTGTGATATCCAAAAGAGATAACCCATCGACTTATTTGTGATCAGTGGCATTTCCATTGACTTAAAGAGGGTTTTTTAACACCTTCAGTGGTAGATAGGTGCCCAACTAATTTCAACGTGTTGGACACCTCTCTATCATTAAAGTATCTCTTTGGTAATATTATATAAATGATTAATAATAAGGGCATATATATTAACATATTTAAGTGGCTCTCAGAAGGTGTAAAACATCAACAGTGATGTTTTTTTTTTACATTTTTCTCTACTTTATAGTAGATTCCTTTATAAATTCTGTCAATTTTATCTATATATATATATTAAATTCTAAGTGGTTTCTGGTTCACTATTCACCCCACCCGGGGCGTCATGGGGGCAAAGACAAGACTCATGCAGCGAATCAGGGGAGGCGAAGCCCCTCGCCCACTCCTGTAAAAATCACTGCAGCAAGATTCACTGCTGCAGAAGTCCACCAGGTTCTTGACATACACTGTGTGCCCAAACACAAAGGCAATGCGTTGCAGCATTTTCTCTAGTTTTAATATAAATTTAAAGTGCAACAAAGAAATGTGTGAGTGTGTGAGTGTTTGAAGAGGAAAGAGGGAGGTAGGGGCAATTGAAAGAGGCATCAGGAAGAGAGAGAGAGGGATCAAAAGGGAGAGCGGCAAAAGTGGAGAGAAGGACAAGTAGGAGATTTAAAGGGATAGTAATACTTCGTTTTAACTTTATTTTATTTTGTAGGCATTAAAAAAACATGAAGAACGATATAAGTCTTATCTCTCAAACCTTTATGGTTTAAGAGATACTCACTAGTGTTGAGCGAGCATGCTCGGCCGATGCTCGGATCGGCTCGAGCATCGCTCTGCTCGGCACATGGCGGTACTCGTACGAGTACCGCATGTGCTCGCCCGCCATGTTCGGGTCTCCTCCCCGCACGTTTTGCGGCTGCTGCGCAGCCAATAAACGTGCAGGGAGGCTCTGACATCGGTGTAATGCCAGCAGCCATGTTGGCTGCTGGCATTACACTGATTGGCTGGCCAGAACCCGTGGTCGGGTGCTGTATAGCACCTGACCAGCGAGTTCGGCTCAGTCTTAGCCATGGAGAGATGAGGATAGGAAGGGAAAGTCAGTGTAGGGAGAAAAAAAGCAAAATTGTGAAAAAAAAAGAACCAAAAGTCCTTTTTAGGACTACTGTGTGTGGGGGCAGCAGGTTATTTTGTGTGGGGGGAAAAAAACAAACAAAAAAAAATGTTATATATTCTGTTTAGTGTGCAAAGTTGCAGAT
Source organism: Rhinophrynus dorsalis (assembly GCA_037306005.1). Taxonomy (NCBI): domain Eukaryota; kingdom Metazoa; phylum Chordata; class Amphibia; order Anura; family Rhinophrynidae; genus Rhinophrynus; species Rhinophrynus dorsalis. Next base: position 100,293,562 of record CM074720.1, read on the forward strand.
TAGAGCACATTCTGTTTAGTGTGCAAAGTTGCAGATTAGAGCACATTCTGTTTAGTGTGCAAAGTTGCAGATTAGAGCACATTCTGTTTAGTGTGCAAAGTTGCAGATTAGAGCACATTCTGTTAAGTCTTCAAACTAAAATATCAAAGTCACATATTCCATTCAGTGTGCGTCGCCGCAGTTTAGCAGCACATTCTGTGTACTGTGCAGAGTTGCAGAATAGGAAGAAATACTGTTAAGTCTTCAAACTAAAATATCAAAGTCACATATTCCATTCAGTGTGCTTCGCAGCAGTTTAGCAGCACATTCTGTGGACTGTGCAGAGTTGCAGAATAGGAAGAAATACTGTTAAGTCTTCAAACTGTAAAATATCAAAGTCACATATTCCATTCAGTGTGCTTCGCCGCAGTTTAGCAGCACATTCTGTGTACTGTGCAGAGTTGCAGAATAGGAAGAAATACTGTTAAGTCTTCAAACTAAAATTTCAAAGTCACATATTCCATTCAGTGTGCGTCGCCGCAGTTTAGCAGCACATTCTGTGTACTGTGCAGAGTTGCAGAATAGGAAGAAATACTGTTAAGTCTTCAAACTAAAATATCAAAGTCACATATTCCATTCAGTGTGCGTCACCGCAGTTTAGCAGCCTATTCTGTGTACTCTGCACAGTTGCAGAATAGGAAGAAATACTGTTAAGTTTTCAAACTCAAATATTAAAGTCACATATTCCATTCAGTGTGCGTCACCGCAGTTTAGCAGCCTATTCTGTGTACTCTGCACAGTTGCAGAATAGGAAGAAATACTGTTAAGTTTTCAAACTCAAATATTAAAGTCACATATTCCATTCAGTGTGTGTCACCGCAGTTTAGCAGCCTATTCTGTGTACTCTGCACAGTTGCAGAATAGGAAGAAATACTGTTAAGTCTTCAAACTCAAATATTAAAATCACATATTCCATTCAGTGTGTGTCACCGCAGTTTAGCAGCCTATTCTGTGTACTCTGCACAGTTGCAGAATAGGAAGAAATACTGTTAAGTTTTCAAACTCAAATATTAAAGTCACATATTCCATTCAGTGTGTGTCACCGCAGTTTAGCAGCCTATTCTGTGTACTCTGCACAGTTGCAGAATAGGAAGAAATACTGTTAAGTCTTCAAACTCAAATATTAAAGTCACATATTCCATTCAGTGTGTGTCACCGCAGTTTAGCAGCCTATTCTGTGTACTCTGCACAGTTGCAGAATAGGAAGAAATACTGTTAAGTTTTCAAACTCAAATATTAAAGTCACATATTCCATTCAGTGTGTGTCACCGCAGTTTAGCAGCCTATTCTGTGTACTCTGCACAGTTGCAGAATAGGAAGAAATACTGTTAAGTTTTCAAACTCAAATATTAAAGTCACATATTCCATTCAGTGTGTGTCACCGCAGTTTAGCAGCCTATTCTGTGTACTCTGCACAGTTGCAGAATAGGAAGAAATACTGTTAAGTCTTCAAACTCAAATATTAAAGTCACATATTCCATTCAGTGTGCGTCACCGCAGTTTAGCATCCTATTCTGTGTACTCTGCACAGTTGCAGAATAGGAAGAAATACTGTTAAGTTTTCAAACTCAAATATTAAAGTCACATATTCCATTCAGTGTGTGTCACCGCAGTTTAGCAGCCTATTCTGTGTACTCTGCACAGTTGCAGAATAGGAAGAAATACTGTTAAGTCTTCAAACTCAAATATTAAAGTCACATATTCCATTCAGTGTGTGTCACCGCAGTTTAGCAGCCTATTCTGTGTACTCTGCACAGTTGCAGAATAGGAAGAAATACTGTCAAGTCTTCAAACTCAAATATTAAAGTCACATATTCCATTCAGTGTGTGTCACCGCAGTTTAGCAGCCTATTCTGTGTACTCTGCACAGTTGCAGAATAGGAAGAAATACTGTTAAGTCTTCAAACTCAAATATTAAAGTCACATATTCCATTCAGTGTGTGTCACCGCAGTTTAGCAGCCTATTCTGTGTACTCTGCACAGTTGCAGAATAGGAAGAAATACTGTTAAGTTTTCAAACTCAAATATTAAAGTCACATATTCCATTCAGTGTGTGTCACCGCAGTTTAGCAGCCTATTCTGTGTACTCTGCACAGTTGCAGAATAGGAAGAAATACTGTTAAGTCTTCAAACTCAAATATTAAAGTCACATATTCCATTCAGTGTGTGTCACCGCAGTTTAGCAGCCTATTCTGTGTACTCTGCACAGTTGCAGAATAAGAAGAAATACTGTTAAGTTTTCAAACTCAAATATTAAAGTCACATATTCCGTGTAAGATGAAGAAGGCGGGTAAAAAGGGACGGGGAAGTGGACGTGATCCTGATAGTTCAGGGCGCGGGTCAGGACGCGGAGAAACTGTGCCTGGTGCCAGAGCACAAGAAAGAAAGACATCCACCATACCTAGCTTCATGTCTAATTTTACAGGGCGTCGCAGGACATCACTCTCGAGGTCCGACCACTGCGAACAGGTGGTCGGTTGGATGTCAGCTGATACTGCTTCCAGTCGGTTAAGCACCACCCTGTCTTCCACCAAGTCCACTCTCAGTAGCCAAGAGTCTGGTCAACATAATCCTCACTCTGATCATCCTTCCTCCCACCATAGACGGTCTGGTCAAAGAAGTGATCCCACACTGGGATATAGTGAGGAGCTCGTCTCATCACCAATCCTTCATTTGACCCTCTCTCCAAGCACGCTTGCAGAGGAACATGACATCTTGTGCCCTGATTCACAACCTCTAGAGGGTACCCAATCACAAGAAGATGACAGATGTGAAGGGCATTTAAGGTCAAAGGAAGTAGTGGATGATGATGATGATGATGAGACACAGTTGCCATTAAATCAACCACTATTGCTGTCTCAAGACCTTGTTGAGGAGAATGTTATACAGTTGTCAATGACTGAGTATGTGGTGGGATCAAGACATGGGGAGGATGATCAGAGTGAGGAAGTGGAGGAGGACTTGGTGGACGATGAGGTGACTGACCCCACCTGGGAAGGTGTAGAGCCGAGCGATGACAGCAGTCCTGAGGGTGAGCCATCTGCAGCACCGCAACAGGCTGGAAGAGGCAGTGGTGTGGCTACAGAAAGAAGGCGGACCGCACCAAACCGGCCAGCAAATGTTCCACGGAGCACCCCCTTGCGTAAATCTCCCTTGCCAAAGGGTAGGTGTTCCGCGGTATGGCGTTTTTTTAAGGAAAGTGCGGACGACAAAAGAATTGTAGTTTGCAACCTGTGCCACACCAGAATGAGCCGAGGCATGAACACTAGAAACCTCACCACCACCAGCATGATCCGACACATGGCATCCAAGCACCGTAGTAAGTGGGAGGAACGCCTGGATCGCCCATCTGTGTCTGCAGGCCACACCACTGCCTCCTCTTCCCCTGTTTTCGTTGCCGGCCAATCGCCTGTCGAAGGCGCAGGCCCGCATACCTCCCGCCCTGCACCTGTACCATCTGAAGCACCATCAGCGACCACATCCACTTCCCTGTCCCAGCACAGCGTCCAAATTTCGTTACCCCAGGCATTTGAGCGCAAGCGAAAATACCCAGCCACCCACCCACAGGCCATAGCACTAACCTCACACCTTTCCAAATTACTGGCCATCGAAATGCTGCCATTTAGGCTTGTGGACACTGAGTCCTTCCGCAGCCTGATGGCAGCAGCTGTCCCTCGGTACGCGGTCCCCAGCCGCCACTACTTTTCCCGGTGTGCCATCCCCGCATTACACCACCATGTGTCCCGTAACATCACCCGTGCCCTGACCAACGCAGTTACTGGGAAGGTCCACTTAACGACTGACACATGGACAAGTGCTTGTGGCCAGGGACGCTACATTTCCCTGACGGCACACTGGGTGAATGTCGTGGAGGCTGGGAGCGACTCGGACCCTGGGATGGCACGGGTGCTACCCACGCCGAGGATTGCGGGCCCTACCTCCATCAGGGTTTCCGCCAGCACCTACGTTATTGGCTCCTCCTCCTCCGTTTCCACCTCCGAATTCTCTACACGCAGCGCCACTCCCCCATCAGCCAGTAGCTGGAAGCAGTGTAGCACTGCAGTGGGGAAGCGTCAACAGGCCGTGCTGAAGCTGATCTGCCTTGGGGACAAACAGCACACGGCCTCAGAGCTGTTGCAGGGGATTAGTCACCAGACCGAGCAGTGGCTCTCGCCACTCAATCTGCAACCAGGCATGGTTGTGTGTGATAATGGGCGTAACTTGGTGGCGGCTTTGGAGCTCGGCAAGCTCACACACGTACCATGCCTAGCGCATGTATTTAATTTAGTGGTTCAGCGATTTCTAAAAACCTACCCCAATGTGCATGATCTCTTGACCAAGGTGCGCCGCGTGTGTGCACATTTCCGTAAGTCATCTACAGCTTCGGCCGGCCTGTTGAAGCTGCAGCAGCGCTTACAATTGCCAGCTCACCGGCTGCTGTGTGACGTGAGCACGCGCTGGAACTCCACCTTCCACATGTTGGCCCGGCTTTGTGAGCAGCAGAGGGCAGTAGTGGAGTACCAGCTGTTACACGGTCGTCGCCTCTCCGTTCAACTTCCTGTAATCAGAAGTGAGGAGTGGGAATGGATGTCAGACCTCTGCGAGGTTTTACGCAATTTTGAGGAATCGACACAGATGGTGAGCGGCGATAACGCTATTATCAGTGTAACCATCCCACTTCTGTGTCTACTGAAACGCTCGCTGCTCACAATTAAAACCGACGCTTTGCATGTGGAAGAGGTGGAAATGGGGGAGGAAGAGCTTACACAAGGTGATAGCCAGAGCACCCTCACTTCGTCTTCTCAGCGACAATTGGAGGAGGCGGAGGAGGAGGAGGAGGAGGAGGAAGACACGGTTGCCTCCGCTACAGAGGGTAGCCATGGAACTTTAGTTCCATCTCTTCAGCGTGGGTGGGCAGAAGAGGAGGAAGAGGATGAGGAGATTGAGAGTCATCCTCCTGGTGAGGACAGCGAAATCTTGACTGTTGGTACTCTGGCACACATGGCTGACTTTATGTTAGGCTGCCTTTCCCGTGACCCACGCGTTGTACGCATTTTAGACAACACGGATTACTGGGTGTTCACCCTTCTGGACCCCCGCTACAAAGAGAATTTCTCATCTCTCATTCCTCCGGTGGACAGGACAAGCAAAATGGTGCAATACCAGAAGGTTCTTGTTGAAAAATTGCTCCAAAATTTTCCATCTGACAACGCTGGCGGCAGAGTACGTGCTACCTTGGCCAACCGAGAAGGGGAGAAAAGGGGAGCACACAGCAGTTCCGAGAAAGGCAGGGCAACACTCTCCAAGGCGTGGGACACCTTCATGACACCCCGCCAGCACCCTCACCCTGATGCGCAGCCTAGTGTCACAAGGAGGGAAAAGTTTTGGAAGATGGTGAAGGAGTACGTAGCAGACCGCGTCAGCGTCCTCAATGATCCCTCTGTGCCTTACAACTACTGGGTGTCCAAGCTGGACACGTGGTATGAACTGGCACTCTACGCCTTGGAGGTGCTGGCCTGCCCTGCCGCCAGCGTTCTGTCTGAGCGGGTATTTAGTGCTGCTGGTGGCATCATAACAGATAAGCGTATCCGCCTTTCCACCGACAATGCTGATAGGTTGACACTTATAAAAATGAACAAGGCCTGGATTTCCCCTGACTTCTCCACTCCACTGGAGGAAAGCCCCGGGGGAACATAAACTCACTTTACATATATTATTTACAATGATGGGAATACTCTGTATTCCCATTCACCCCTTCCACCCAAAAAACGGGTATATGGTTGACTCTTAATCTTCTCATCCTCCTCCTCCTCTTCCATATGCCCTGTGCTATAATTTTTATATAGGGCCAGCTCACCAGCGGGCCCTGTGATATAATTTTTATATAGGGCCAGCTCACCAGCGGGCCCTGTTTGACAATTTTTATATAGGTCAGCTCACCAGCGGGCCTTCTCATATAATGTTTTATTGGGTCAGCTCTCTAGCGGGCCCTCTCATATAATGTTTTATAGCGTCAGCTCACTAGCGGGCCTTCGCATATAATGTTTTATAGCGTCAGCTCACTAGCGGGCCTTCGCATATAATGTTTAGGATGGTCAGCTCTGCAGCAGACCCTCACCCATAATGTTTTAGATGGTCAGCTCAGCGCACGTTTCCCTCTTAATCATGGCCTCAGTTCAATAAAATCAAGGACATTTTTGGGAGAATTTGCCTCTGCGCACGTTTCCCTCTTAATCATGGCCTCACTTCAGAAAATCAAGGACATTTTTGGGAGAATTTGCCTCTGCGCACGTTTCCCTCTTAATCATGGCCTCACTTCAGAAAATCAAGGAAATTTTTGGGATAATTTGCCTCTGCGCACGTTTCCCTCTTAATCATGGCCTCACTTCAGAAAATCAAGGAAATTTTTGGGATAATTTGCCTCTGCGCACGTTTCCCTCTTAATCATGGCCTCACTTCAGAAAATCAAGGAAATTTTTGGGATAATTTGCCTCTGCGCACGTTTCCCTCTTAATCGTGGCCTCACTTCAGAAAATCAAGGAAATTTTTGGGAGAATTTGCAGATGATATACAAGTAAATATACAGCAAATATTGTTTGGTAACAATTTTTCGCCTAAAGTCGTTTTTATTTTCCTTTTTGTGTGTTTTATGGTCAGTCTGTAAAAATGGCGTACTACGGGCGAAAGATCGTTCCCAGCAGCGATGTTGGAGTCCAAGATGCATCCAGACATCCTCCCTATGCTGTCCCTGAACCATTTCTGTGGTGTTTCCATCCTTTTCTGCCCTTTTCCTATGGACCAGGCACCCTCCCCTCATCAGAGCAGGGGGTGCCTGGTGTAATGCTCGAGTCCTCCCATTGACTTCAATGGGGCTCGGGTGCTCGGCCGAGCACTCGAGCCTCCGGGGGCGCTCGGTCAGAGCACCCGAACACCCGAGCATTGGGGTGCTCGCTCATCACTAATACTCACAAGTTTCCCCTCCCTGCCCTTTTTAACTAGTGTTATTTTGTGCATAGTGTAATATAATATATAAATTGGTTTTTATTGAGCCTATACTTACTGCATATACTGCAGGTTTGAGCACAAGATCTCCATGTCTTACAGTACACCCCCTTCTAATAAATCCATTCTTTCAGAGACAGTGTCACTTGCCTGTTCTGGGCTGTATAAATCAGTAGTCAGATACTGAGGAATAGTGTAAGATGGTGCATTTCAGCATGACATCATATTAATAGGGAGAACTAAGTGATTTCTGAGTGCTGTATTATAGTTGATAACATATATGCCAGTGCTTCCACTCTGCTGGGATGTTCATGTACAACAGTGTTTAGAGTATGTGCATCCAACAATAGGCCAGCTGGCCAAATGCAGCCCACCTGAACTCAAGGTCCAGCCTGTCTGAGATTAGGTTAAGATCCTGAGAAGGATGTAGATATGAAATCCTATGTCTCAAGCTTTAAATGAATACATCTCTGTACTAGTTGATGGTTTGCAAATGGGTGTCCCGAGAAGTTGCCTATAGCTGAGATTTGGACTTTAATATTGCTGAGACATAAACCTTTGGCAATCCATTTGACAAGATGTGAATAGGTCATGGAATAGAGTATGTTAAAGGATCCACAATCTTATCTCTGCGCCACAAACAGAATTTCTTCCACGTACGATTGAAGGACCTGAAATTATGGCCTTTCCTTGATTGGAGGAGCAATTCAATGACCGGAGGAAAAAGGTCTTGTTCCTTCAAGATCTGGCACTCAAGAACTAAGCTGCAATATTTAGTTTGAAGGCCTGTTGTACAGGACTGGCCTTTGATGTGGAATGCCTTTCAGCAGGGGAAAATAGGGTGACCACATGTCCCTGATTGCCAGGGACAGTCCCGGAATTTATGTGTGTGTCCCATGTCCCTGGCAGCCCCCATCAGGGACAATAAAACGTCCCTGAATAAAAAAATCTAAACACTAGAAACAGAATTGCCTACTGTGATACGAATTGATGCCTCTGCTGGAATACAAGAAAATGGCTTCTAGACAGAGCCCTAAGCACTAGAGACAGAACTGAGCCTTGATCCTGACTTGAAACAGGAGCTGCAGTGCAATTTTATAGTAGTGTATTACTAGTCTAAGGCTTTTGGCCTGATGTATATTATCTTGTAGCCCACCACAGACATCGCTTCCTGTCACAGCAGTCAATGGACAGTTCTCCCTGTAGTGTTTAGAACTCTGTGGTGCACCAGATAAAGAGCAATTTGAGCACAGACGTCCTACATAGCTGCCCTAGAGCTGGAGAGAAGTACTCCCGTCACCACAGTGTCCCTGAATGGCAGAATGGAAATGTGGTCACCCTAGGGGAAAATTAAATGGATCCTTCAATTCAAGAGACTTCAGTAAAGAAAAGCAAGCACTTCTCAGCCAGTAGAGAGCCATGAGGATAAGAGAAGCTCTATCCTGTAATACCTTCCTTAGGCCTGCTGAAAGAAGCCGCACTGAGGGAAAAGATATCCCTGTTGAAAGGACCCTAGATGGAGGACTGTGTTCACTTCATCTGTGTTATCTTTTGGAAGCTGGTCAAAAGAACATGTGACCTTCATATTCTCCCTGGTTGCCAAAAGGTAGATTTGTGGGAGACCCCACATCTCTGCTAAGAGATTGAAGGCTTCCTGCTTGAGGAACCACTCTTTTCCCATGATGTGGACTGCAGTTATAGTCTCTAGATAATATTCTACCTGGAGCAAAATCATGAAGGAGAGGTTCAGTTTGTTCTTCCCTGACTGGCTTTTATGTTGTCTAACCTAACTTTTAGCACAAGGCCTCTGATGAGAGGAAGAGCTACTTACAATGCTCTCCATATTAGTCATCTGGTGAAAGAAGGGGTTGCGTTTAATACTTTCCATACTACCAAAAGTTTCAAATGGTTTGAGTGCAGACTATTTCCAAAGTTGTCAATTTGCCTTAAAAGGATTGTACTCCAACTGTACTTGCTTGCATTTGTGATCAAGACATTCCATTGTGCAAATGACAATGGAAGACCCTTGGATAGATGGGACCAGTTCCAGCAGGTAAAAGAGAACTTCAGGAAAGGGGGAATAATTACGTAGCGGTCCAGAGACTGAACAACTCTGCTCCAATTATGTCAGATGAATTTCACTGAAGGTCTCATATTAAGATAAGTCTAGGGAACTTCATCTATCAATGCTGTCATCAATCCAGTAATGGATATGAGGTGTTGATGTGATAAACTTCTGCCTAATTTGAGAAAACAAACTTCATGAAGAAGTCTGTCATCACTGATGGTAGAAAAGTTCTTCTATAATTGGAGTCCAGCAGCAAGCCTATAGGTTTTCTCCATGTCTCTGGAATGAAATTGGATTTTCTGATGCTTATCAGCAAGGCAGCAACCCAAGGTATTGGAGAAGAGAAATCACTTTCTGGGTGTGAGTTTGGAGGAGCTCAAAGCTGGGGTGGCTCTAGGTTGTTGGGGGCCCTAAGTGAAACATTTACATGGGTCCCCACCATACTCCTGCACCACATATCTAACAAATATGAAATCATTTTCAAACTACTAAAACAAATGCAATATACCAGTTTGTTTGATTATATATTTACATTATTATAATGGTAACATTTTATTATTTAAACTGATTTTATAGTAAAATAGTTTTCAAATTCAAAACAATTCTATATGAATACTCCACTGGCACTTAAGGCAAAACTCCCAAGTATCCCCCTTTGAGACCCAAATCCCTCTGTCCCTCATTCCAACCCTGGTGTCCCTCTTTTTCAGGAGATCAGACTGTGTGGTGTGTATCAAAGTATCACATTGCTCCACAGCAATACAACTCATATTAATGTTTGTTTAAACTTCAGTATCCGTGTTTAATCTATGTAAATAAAATACACTGGTTTTGTTCCAAATCATTTGTTCAGTTACAAAAAAGCTGTCCATAGGTCATGAAATAACCTAAAAATGATCATTAATGCCCAATCCACCAGCCACTCTCCCAGCAACACAACCTAAAACAAAAGTGTTCCTCTCTGGCTATTTCAGATGTTGGGAGGTATGTTAAAGGGTTAAGGCAAACTGAAGCAATTCTGGAAAAACCAGCCAACTCCATTATGGGGCTTTTAATCCCTTCAATGATAGCCACATCTCCAACAGTTAGCACTGGAGATCAGACTTCTCTAGCGTTCAAGGGCTTAAATGCCAACTGACACTTTAGGAATCTTTGTTTGGACCCCATATTGTAGTTGGTGTGTTCTACAACTGCTCCACTTTAGCTCAGTTACATAATGTTCAATTGACCTTATGTTTAATGTCAATTCTGGACCAAACTTACTGCACCATAGGTGACAAGTAGAAATTCGGTTTGCATTGATTAAATGGGGTAAGAGGTCTTCAATGCACTGATTTGAAATGAAAATTGAATATTCAGAGCTGAGCTTTAAGCAAGGTCATGCAACTTTATAGGCCACCAGCAGAGCAATACGCCATTATATGCCACCATCAGAGCAATACTCCATTATGTCACCAGAGAAGCAATATAGAGTTGTGTGCCACCAGCAAATCAATACAGAGTTATATGCCACCACCAGAGTAATAAACTACTTTTGCCCCCACCATGCCCCAAGGCCCCCCTCAAGAGCATCTAACTCACAATATATGCCAAAGTGGGGCATTTTTAGCTCATATGAGTACATTTTACAACAGCAATAGGTCACATTATATAACTAATATGTGCCAACACTAGCATGTGGTGTGGATGATGATTTATAGAATAATGTGGCATTAATCCTAAATATATCGTCCATACCACATTGTATAAATCTGGGCACTAAATGGGTACACATGTACAAGTGAAGGGGCAACTTAGTTAGACAATGTGACCCATTATTGCTGCCAAATATACTTCCATGTGATTAAAATGTCCCAGTCTTTTAGAATGTTTTTTGTGTGTGTTTGTGTGTGTGTGTGTGGGGGGGGGCAGAGGGGCACTGCACATTCATTTAAATGCCACTGTTTCAAATAGAATTTTGTAGACAGAAACCAGTGAAATTACTTTTAAAAACAATTTCAGTATTGCATTAACAGTTTAACTTCTGTTTAAAAAAAGTTCCGTAAACACCTCTGCATACTTTGCCCTCACTATGTGAATAAACTCAAGACAGGTGACATATCACAGAAGGTTCTCAGAGGGTAATACTAAACAGTTTACAAGAAAACACATATCCCTGCAGTGCTAGCTCTCATAGAAAAACGGCAAAGAAGAAACTTATCTTTTATTAAAAGGGAGGAATTTAAAAACTTTTCATAAATGTGCTACCAAATCTGTAGCCTGTCAAGATGTTTCCGGGGCATACAACCAGCTAGCCACTGTTTAATGTAGACGAAAATGAGAGCATAAGGTGCTTATTTATGAAATATACAAACAAAGAGATAAAATCCCTAGCATATTTTCTTTCTCATATATTGTTAGGCAATAAAGTCTATATATTTGTAAAAAAAATGAAAAACAGAATCAATGTAAGAATTTCACCAATTATTTTATTCTTTCTTTATGTGCGAATGAGCCAAACAATAATCTTGGCTCTAATCTGTCTGAACCCATAGGGTATTTCTTCACTTTTTTTTTTTACTTTTGAAATTCATTTCCGTAGAGCTATAAAAGCAACTTTCAAAGCTGGTAACATAATAGTCATTTTGAGGACTGGGAATTCTGGCGGACAGATGGACTTGCCAGCTGTGACATTTGCATGTATAAAAGTGTGTAACATTGCCTTCACAGCTCATGTACTAAGAGGCGGATGTATTAAGCAGAACTGGAGTAATTCTGGAGCAAACCAACTACATCATAGGGAACAAATAAAAATCCACAAATTAGTTAATGTTCTACAACTGCTCAATTCCATTGGCTTCTAAATTATCAGTTAACCCCTTAAGGATGGTCCTGGCACATCACTTGTTTCCGTGCCTTGAGGATCATTGTTTTAGTCAGCAGGAAAAACCCTCAATGCTGGAGTAACATCTATGTGATGTCATGGTGGCGCCAGCCAGTTGACTTCACTGACACCTCCCTCTTTAGTACTGGTATGGCAGAGAGAGGCTGTGGCACCCTCTTTCTCCACTGGGACTGCTCCGATCCACACTAGGAAATGCGGTACACACATAACACTGATTAAAGGCAAGTGTTTCAATTCACTGTGCGCTTGGCTAATGGGCAGCTACAATATAAGTGTGGTGTGGTGGGGCTTCCTGAGCAAGTGAGGCTCGAAGCAGTTGCTTACTTTTCATATATATTGGCTCAAAGGTGTGCGTTTTTCCAGCCAGTGGTTCAATTATGGCATTATTGGTAGACCTTGGATGCCATTGAGAGTTTAAATGGCAGGACTACAAACTGGGAAGGGTGAGCTCTGACCTTGTATGTGATTGATCTCCTCAAGTACTACTGACAAGTTCTGTGTATTGGGATATTGAAGTTAGCATCATGCAGGTCAGTTTTTGTCATCATGTCTCCTCACTAGAGATTATTCGCTGTAGACCTGATGTTGTCCATCTTGAAATGTTTTAGATGTACATATTGGTTCAGGACAGTCAGATTCCCTACCAGACCAAACCCTCCTGAATGTTTTGGGAACAGCAAGACATTGAAATATGTCCCTTTCTTGTGGAGTGGAACCAGAACTAAAACTATGGTATCATGAACTCCTGAATGACTGTCAGGAAAGATGATCTTTTTAGTATGACATCTGGGTACTCTGGTGGTCATAAATATGGGAGAGGAAGAAACTGAATCTTGTAGCCTTCTTGAATGATATATAATACCCAGTAATTGGTGGTAATATTTCTCCAATAATTAAGAAAAAGTCATAATCTTCTTCCTACTGGAACCTGAGGGCTGGTGTCAAAAGATTGTTTTAGACCGGCCAGAGAGGCAAATACAATTTATCTCCAAAGAGGGATTGAAGCAAGGTGTCCAGCTCCTTCCTAAAAAGCATAGCCAACAGTGGCCATGCAATATAGTTCCTCAAATTATCACAGCTATAACCTACTACTAGTCTAAGCAGGGAGCAGAATTTAACAAATTCTTCTATGGAGACTTTATCAATTATGTGTTCGAGCTTGGCAAGCCAAACCTGCATGACTCTTAAGAAGACACAGGTAGTACTAGTGGCTACATGAGGTCTGAAGGAAGTAGTCGTTGGCTCATAGCACATAATAGTATATATTCCTTGCATGGCAGATTTTGTGATCTGTATTGCCACATCAATTTGATTAATTTTATTTCTTTAACAGGCTACTGTATTTCTCTCCATTTTTTTTCTTCTAAGTCATTGATCTGACTGTAAGGAGTTGCAGTATATTGCAGAGCATCCCTGCTTTGGAATGCAATAGTGTGAGGGCTAATACATCAAAGAAAGTACGTCTAGAGATGCTGGCTGGGAATATGCTATCATTAACCCTTTGAATGCCAGATAGGTGTCATATGCATTGCAACTCAATGCAATGGACACCTCTCTGGCACTTAAATGGTTACATCTATATGCCTATTTCTAGGTATTAGTTTTCCTTTAGATGCTGGATTTTGTTTTTTTTCTACCTGTACATTAATAAGAGAGAAATGTTTTGTGTATATTTGTTTGAAAATCTTCCTTGTCATTTGGTCATATTCACCAAGATAATGAGGGACAATTCTGGAGCAAACCAAATGTACTATAGTGGGGAAATGAAAATTCACATTGATTTAATTGAGGCTTCATCCCTTTGAATGCTAGACATGATTTGCAGTGCATTGGAGACCTCTCCAATCCTTTGGTATAGCTGGTATGATTCAGAATTGCACCTCTGTAGCTGGATGTATAAGGCCATTAATACTGTAGTTTCCCTATATCTAGTCTATATCTAGTCTGATCGTTTGGGAGTAGAACTGATCTAGCAGGGCTTTTACCGTGCTGTCTCTCTATACAGGGGTCAGAAAGCTGTGCCATGTGTTTATTTCTACAGCCCCTGCACTGCAAATGAAACCAAGTATTTGAAATAATGGAGACACATACCTAAAGACTGTGCAACAATTCTGCCACACACCAACTGCACCATAGGGGACAATTAAATAGTATTACTGATTTAAAGGAGCAGTACATTTTTTATGTAAAAATATATGTTACATGGCATTTACTTTTGAGTACAACAAACATACACACACTGCTGGTAGAGGTTTCATTCAAAATGTATCATAGCTCAGACTTGTTCATTTTATATTAAGCTGTAATTTTCTATTATGGTCACTAGATGCAGCTGATCTTATCATATAACTTAGGCTATGACACAAGGTCACTATATAATGCATTATAAAAATGTTGCCTTTTAGACACTAGTTGGCCCCATTTCTAACAGCTTAAAATACAACTTTTTATGGTGATGGTACAATTGGATTTTAAAAAATGACCGTAAAATGTCTGAGAATTGACAGAACGTTTTTCATTTTGATTACAAACAATTTCAGTTACCACAACATTTTGAGTATCTCACCCTAAGAGTCTGAGGGTGAGACAGATACCATGCATAGAACATTTGGTTGAATATAATCATCAACTGACCATTACAGCAGATGTGCTACTAGGGAAATCCAAAAGTTCAACTTCAGTCTTTACCTTTTAATCTAACCTCTTATTCAGTCAGTTCTCGGACTATGGCTATCTGGTGTCACAATTAGAGATGGGCAAAAATTTTTGCCTCAAACTGAAATTGGCAAATAATGTCACTTTCTGCTTGGAGAAAATTTTCCAGCGAAAATTGTCGTCTTTCCGCTTTTTCCTGCCTTTTCCGCCCATTGAAATCAATGGGAAGAAAAATATTTCTACACCACACAAAAGTTTTCAACAGCCATATAAAAGGCTGTCAGGCTCTCTCAGCAGCCATTCTGTGTTTGTGAGAGGAGAGAGCAGCATGTTTTTGAGCTAGAGGAGATAGGCAAATAAAGGGGAATTGAAGCTATATATATGATATATCCATGTGAAGGGCATTGGTTCAGACGAACAATGAAAGTGGAGTAATTCTGGGGCAAACCAACTGTAAAATATTGAATACATTAATAGATCCCGGATTTTCATGGATTTAAATGGGCCTTTTAACGCGGATGTTAACAATGTCTCCAATGCATTGCTGTCGAATGTTTAGGTACTTTTTTTTTACCCATTACCCCCGTTCTGTTAGTCAGAATTTTGGTGAAAATTTTTCCCAGAGCAATTTGTTCATCGATATTCTAACCATTAACTCCCCCCTTCTAGTCATTATATACCTAAATGTCGTTGGTCCAGCGGTGTCCTCGATGCTCTAACTATCAATAAACATTAAAAAAAAACCTAAAGTCCCAATACCACCATTTCCACTGCCACCTACATGACGTAAACAAACAAAAAAAAAAATCTCTTAATCCTGCTTGGGCTGTTGCCAGAATGAGAAAAAATTTAACAGGAATATGGCAATCCCTGTTCAACTTAGTTCCCACACTCCCATTGGCTTGGATTGTGGTGTTACCCAGTACCCTCCCCTCCCAGCCAATCAGCATCTAGTTGGCTGTGTCACAGGTTGCAAGTAATGCCACCCCTCCTGCTAGCCAATGATTCCTGGTTGGAACTATTAAATTAAGGGTAAAATGTTACACTGAAATGTATCAGGTAAGTGTTAACATGTAATTGTATTGTTCCCCTGGCCACCATCACTGAAATTTGTTCTGTGGAACCCCTTGAACTATTTCAGGATCCATACGGTTCTATGGGGCACAGTTTGTGAACCACTGATCTAGATTTCCTTCTTAGCTTTATTGTTTGGTACATTTCTTTCTGTAATTATTGCTTAACTCTATAAAATGCAGAGGTCGTTTACCTTTAAACAAGCTGTGACTTTATCCACGTTTCAGTGTCAGCATGTTAAAAAAAGAATCTAAGACTATCTGTCTTTAAGCACCTCTTCATCACAGTGGGGAAGGGAGGGGTGTAGATAGATAGATGCTCATGGCAATATGTCAGTTTATATTGAGTCTCCCACCTGCTCCCATGTTGGCCAGAGGCAAAATAATAATTGCTTTTTTATATAAAGGTCTGTGAGCAGGAAAGTAAGTGATTGGTGTCTCGAAAAATGTGAAAAACCCAAAAAACTATTATATTTGAAACAAAAAGTATGGTCACAAAAGAACTATGGAAATGGGAAGCTCACCATATATGAAGTGCCTAAGCCTAAGAGAGGCTAAAAAAGTTATACTTTATTTTTTATTAAAGTGACAGTCAACCTGTCTTGTTCTGACTTTACATATTTCACAGTCTTCACTTTTTTTTACACTATGGGCCATATGTGGAGGACTTCTGGGGCAAACCATTTTCCCTATAGATTAGAACTAAAAATTCCCATTGATTTAAATGGGGATTTTAACATATTGAATTCTAGCATGGTCTCTAAAGCATTGCTTCGCAATCCAATGGATACAACTCTAGAATTCAAGGGGTAAAAATCCACATTCAAAGTAATGGGGATTTTAGTTCTCCCCTATACTGCAAATGGTTTGCTCCAGAACTGCTCCACTTTTCTGAACATACTTCTGAACATACAACCCTTTATGTCTGTGTCAAGGAGCTCTGTGAATTTCAGTTTCCAGAGAGGTTTCTGTTAGGAACTGTTTAAGCAGGGAGAGTGATACAATGTAACACTGTAACTGCAGGAGAAAAGCCTGCCACCACTACATCATAAAGAGTACTCAGTGCTTCAGGGATAAAGCAACACTGTATCGCTGCCCCTGCTTTCACAGGCCCTGACAGAAAGTCCTATGGAAATAATGCCGTTAATCCACTGTCAGGGTCATAAAAATATAACAAAAAAGGCAAAAATGAAAAACAAAAAATGTAAACCTGACAAAAGTATCCAGCTTTCAAATGTGTATTATGTGTGAGGATGCTAATTACAACACAATTAATGCTAAGGACTTATGAAAAGCATTCAGACACCTTAGGGTAGGGTTAGCATGAGAACTCCAGCTGCACTGACCAGTTGTCATGACACCTCATTGTTTTCTCCATGCTGGCCTTGCCATGAGTTGTTTTTCCCTCTCTCTGTTCTACTCTGGGCTGTGCCTGCCTTGATCCTTTTTCCCCTCTCTTCACTGTCTATTTTGGCCTTGTTCTCTCATTCCCCACTCTGCCCCAGTTCATCCCCACCTTGCTCTCTCTTCATCACTATTTCACTCTGATTCTGTCTCCTCAAGCTTGCTCATATTGCCTTGGTCTTAGATTCCCTGTGTTTTGTATCCCCTCTTTATGATTTTGGTTTATGTGAAGGCTTTTTGTTCCTATTGGCTTTGGTACCCCTTTTAGTCACACTTTGCTCTTTTTCCATATCTATTCCTTGACTATTTATTAGAGTTCCTTGGAGCCTTGGGTGTGCAAATGTCTGATTTTCTTGTATTTTACCGCATCACGATCTTGACCTCATTTTGATCTCAGCCAACCCTGACCTTGCCTACACTCCACCAGCTCTACCCTTCTTGATTGCCAAGCAATTGAACTAAACCCACCAGCCTTTACTTCTGCTACATTGAATGATTAGTTTAGCTGGCCCTTTTGATTTTGATGCCGCAATTTTTCATTCAGTCTGGGTTCAATTAGCAGCCAGCCCTCTTAAACAATAAATGGGCCAGAAAATGCACACCACAGAACTGGCCAGTCTCATGAGGACCATCAGCAACAGGTTTGCCTACCTATGACACTCATCTGCAGAGTTTGGAGGAGAATCTTGATGTCATTATTCAAATGCTATGATGCTTTTCTTTGGCATCTCAGCAACCTGCTCCTCCTCCTGTGTCATCAGAATCCTCAAACCCTCCTACTGCATTGGATTATACTGGGTCTCCAGAAGGTGTTAAGCCATCAAAAATACCTGTTTCCGAATGCTTTTCTAACAAACTGTATGATTGCACAGAATTTCTAAATTAGTGCTTTCTCCACTTTGCAACCAACCATAGGCCTTCAGCCCCCATTCTACAAAAGTAGTCTTTATAATCTCTTGTCTGAAAGAAGAGGCCCTGGGCTGGGAATCTCAGTTTTTAGAAAAGAATGCCTCTCTTTGAAGGACTCAGACAATTTTATCAATGCGTTCCTTACTGTATTTGATGCCCCTGGTTAAAGATCATTTGTTGAAGTAACTCTGCTGTAACTTCTACTGGAGAATAGATTGGTTGGGCAGTATTCTGTAGAATTCTGAAAGCTGTCCTACGAGACAGAATGGAATGTTGTAGCTCTCAAGGCATATGTGGAAGACCTTAATGAAGCTCATTAAAGAGGAAACATGCAAGTTCAATGTTGAGCTCATCAAAAGGACACTGGAAGAAAATCAAGGGCTAAAGAGAGCAAAACAAAAGATAGCCACTCATTGGAGCCAAATGAGTACATTAAAGCTTGAAGATGGTACAACAGCAAAAGTTCAACAATAAATACTAAAATGAGTGGAAGAATTTTCTTCAGATCTTGACAACTGAATTCAGTGTCGGAGGCCAAAGATGTGCCAGACGTTTTGATAGAATAAATAGAAGCTGCAATAAAATCAATGAAATATGACAAAGCAGCTGGACCTGATAAAGTTACTATTGAAATGTTGAAACTTACAATTCCTTTAATCAGCCTGTCATCTGAATCCCAATTACGCTTGATCAGCAATGTTGTTTTATTCAGTTCGGATACCTAATTTCTTATCAACTTGGTTCCAAACCAATAATCTGTCTTTTCGAAATCCAAAAAGCTCACTGAAGTCTACCTAAAGATTTTTCTCTACCTTCCAATTGCCTATTGATCTCAGTCAGCCCTGACTATGCCTGTCGAGGAAAGGGAAACTCTAATTTCTCTCCGAAGAGTTTTTAAGAGTATGCCTGAGACCGGTCAACTCTTAAATGTCAAACATTAGATTTAAATGTCACGGTTTGTTACGACTCTCAGACAAAAGGTTAGGTAAAAGCACAACTTTATTGAGAACATTTAAAATAATCCCATAGGATTTCATACACGTACATACAACACATAAATAGCAAGGTAGAATGGTAATATGGAATCAGACTCTACTGGCCCTTGCCAATATACCGGGCAGGGCAGCCTGGGAACGCAGTGGAAAGATGGCTCTACCGGCCTTGCCAATATACCGGGCAAGGCAGCCAGACAATAAAGAGGGTGATACAGGCTCTACTGGCCCTGCCAATATACCGGGCAGGGCAGCCTAACGGATACCCAACTAAATAGACTCTACCGACCCTGCCAATATACCGGGCAAGGTAGTCTGAAGGATCACAATGGACTAGGTTCTACCGGCCCTGCCAATACCGGGTAAGGCAGCCAATAAATGGAAATGCAATAGGCTCTACCGGCCTTACCAACATACCGGGCAGGGCAACCTAAGGAAGAGGTGTCAACCCAAGTGGCCCTAATACTGTCAGAAGGTAATGACAGTGAAAGTTGTAAATAATAGTGAGTCCAATACTGCAAATCAATATTACCCCAGGATAGGGTATGGATGGAATAACAGCAGTCTAGACTGGAAGGCACTCTAGGTACCAACAATATGAAAGTAGCGAGCCACAAGGTCAGGAGCAAACCAGCGTCTGCACACTGGGAACCAACAGAGTTTTATATAGTACAGCCGCAAGGCTTTGGAGCGAACCAGCGTCCGCATGCTGGGAACCAACTGAGTATTGTATAATACAGCCTCAAGGCTTTGGAGTGAACCAGCGTCTGCACGCTGGGAACCAACAGAGTTTTGAATAGTGCAGCCGCAAGGCTTTGGAGCGAATCTGCGTCCGCACGCTGAGAACCAACAGAGTTTTGTATAATACAGCCACAAGGCTTTGGAGCGAACCAGCGTTCGCATGCTGGGAACCAACAGAGTATTGTATTATACAGCCACAAGGCTTTGGAGCAAACCAACGTCCGCACGCTGGGAACCAACAGAGTTTTGTATAATACAGCCGCAAGGCTTTGGAGCGAACCAGCGTCCGCACGCTGGGAACCAACAGAGTATTGTATTATACAGCCGCAAGGCTTTGGAGCAAACCAGCGTCCACACGCTGGGAACCAATAGAGTTTTGTATAACACAGCCGCAAGGCTTTGGAGCGAACCAGCGTCCGCACACTGGGAACCAACAGAGTTTTGTATAACACAGCCGCAAGGCTTTGGAGCGAACCAGCGTCCGCACGCTGGGGACCAACAGAGTACCAAAGGTTTGGTGTCGTGAGACAGTGAAGCAAACCAGCGCCCGCGCGCTGGAACCAACTGACTGGAATGTCGCCACGTGACCGATGAACAATGTCGCCACTGCTGGGGAAACAGACTCAGGAACAACAGGAACAGCGTCGTCGTCCAACCGGATCAGGAACGGTAACGGAGATCAGAGGCAGGAAGCAGCACTACAGGAGACTCAACCGGAACAGGACTGGAACCAGCACATCAGGCCACAACACTGGAACAGCACGAACTCAGGAACACAGGTACTCAGGAGCAGCAGAATGGCCAATGAAGCTTTCTGTAGCATGGTGGAAACTAAACACTCAGAGACACCACGAAAGGGCAACTAAAGGGTGCCCAGGCTAGGTTTAAATAGGCAATATGAGGCGGGTCAAAGGCACACGGGCAATGGAAGCCCCCTACAGGTGAAAGACATAGCAAAGCAGCAATCACAGGCACCGTGATATTAAATGAAGTTTAAAACAATTCTATTGCATTTAATTTGTAACCCTTACTTCTCCTCCATCTGAAAGGATTTGAAGTTGTCCTCATTACCATCACATATAACATAATAATGATATCACCTATGATATCATATATGAAATCAAAAATCCCATTACGAAGGATAAGTAACAGTGATGAGAAGGTAGAATGTGAAAAGAAGTGGAGAAATGAATTAACTGGTTCGAAGAACTGAACAAGTAAAGTCAGCTGGTGTCATTATTTAATATATACTACTAAAATAATAAACGTTAAAGTAAGTTATTAATATTCCTGACATTTATACAGATATCCATAGTCGAGTCACAATGAGGTATAGATGACTCAAGCATCCAATGGACTGTAATTTATTATAAAACCACAGGCATAACATAACTAAATTGATAAATATGTGAATGACACATGTATGTCCTTATGCACTTCTCAGCATGTGAACCAATATCCCTTGGATAAATAGACAGAAGCTGGTATAGTAAGAAGAACTGGGGGTTATGCCAAGGTGTGATAAAGAGCTAGTAATATGGAGATGACTTCTCCAGTGATATCACTATCCCTATGTTATTCTATGGAGCCTATGCACTAAGATCTCCAAAGCTGAAGACATCTTAGTGCATTGACTCCATAGAGCAACACAGGAATTGGAGAAGTGATATCACTGGGAAAGTCTTCTCCATTTTATCACAGTCATACCACACCTTAGTGCATCTCCTCCCTGGAGCAGCTATGGAGTAAACCACTGTACCAGGTGGAAAAAATTAAATTTCCCCAAATTCCCTTTGACGTAACCTTTTGAGTGCCAGAGGGGTACGCAACGCATTCCTTTGCAATGCGTTGCGTACCCCTCTGGCACTCAAAGGGTTATATTGCACATTTAACCCCTTGAATGCTAAAGAGATGTCTTCGCAATCCATTGGAGACTTCTCTAGCATTCGAGGGGTTAACCCTTTGAGCGCCTCTGGCACTCAAAGGTTTAAAAGCCCTATTTAAACCAATTAAAATGTATACTTTCCATACGATACAGTTGTTTTATCCCATAATCTCTCCAGATATTCTTAGTATTATGAGTTTCAGTTTCTTCTTTCTATTTAATTACAGAGAACATCTGTTCTGTTACAGTCCATGCTCTTAACTAGATTATATCATTCTTAATTTGCACTCCTTTTCTATGGTTTCTAGGAGAAAACCACATAGGCTTGTACAATGGTGTTTTTGTGCAAAAGGCTTTCATACTGTGATATAACGATGCCTCTGTTGAGCCCAGTCATATAATGAAATAATGTCTGGGATGAAATTCATATTCTATACCGCGTGGCCAAAATGCCTAGCTTTTAAAAACAACTCCATTGGCAGGCGCATAAAGGAACAAGTGCCCACCTTATTTAAATCCAAACCTCAGTTTGCTTTCCTAGTACCTGCATTTCTGCATCCATCCCCTTGACTGGAAGAAAAACCCAGCTTGTTGGTCCAAAAACATCATTTATGCTAACTTTCTAAAATGTTGATGTTGAAGTAGACTCACTGGTCCAATTCAACCAGGGAATTCTTTACTATTCAAATTAAGACTGTCGTATTTGTCCTCTTTATACATGGAAAAGTACTGAGCAAACTTACAACTCGATCAGTCAAAATCAGTGAGTGTCAGTAAAAAGTATATTGAAAATGCACTCCTTGTTATTATTTACCATTCATTTTAAATAGTGCTTAATTGAAAATAAGGTTTGAGGAGATATTTAATATGATTTGCTGGAGGGGAATTCATTAATCCATACTAGAGATGTTTAGTGAGCTACAAAAGAGGCTGGAAAGATCTCCATCACATTGCAAAGCAATATGATGGTGTTCTATTTAGCATTCATGGGGTTAAAATCAGATATTAACCAGCTCTCCACCAGAATTCTGTGAAAAGACTCTCTTTTCTTTAACTAATGCCAGTTCACTTTCTTCTTGTTCTGTTATTTTGATCTTGTTAATTTCTATTTGCCATTGTCTTATTCTGTTTTTTAATTATTCTATTCTTAAGGCAATATGTTGTACACCCCTCTGGTCCTCAAAGGCCTAAGGTCACCTCTATTCTACTGCTTCGTCCTTCCCAGTGGAGTAACAATAGGGGTCGCAGCGGTCGCACCTGCGACCAGGCCCATCACTCCAGGGGCCCGGCCGCCCCCTGCGACCCCCTCGCCCGCAGCAGTCGCTCAGCTGATCTCCCATTCGGCACGCCACTCTAGTAATACAGAGCGCTGGGAGATGACATCATCTCCCAGCCTCTGCATTACTAGAGCGGCGCGTGGGAGCTTCAGTTCTCGAGATCTGTGCCGAAGGAGGCACAGATCTGTCAAGACACTCCGCTAGACCACCAGGGACTGGAGGTAGGGGCAATGTGGAGATAAAGGGGAAATGTGGAGATGAAGGGGCAATGTGAAGATGGGGGCATTGTGGAAGGGGAAATGTGGAGATGGGGGCATTGTGGAGATGAGGGCATTGTGGAGATGGGGGCATTGCTGAGATGGAAGGGGCATTGCTGAGATGAAGGGGCATTGTGGAAGGGGCAATGTGGAGATGAAGGGGGCATTGTGGAGATGAAGGGGGCATTGTGGTAGGGGCAATGTGGAGATGAAAGGGGCATTGTGGAAGGGGCAATGTGGATGAGGGGGCCAATGTGGTCGGGGGGGCCCATGGCAATTCTTGCACCAGGGCCCGGTGGCTTCTAGTTACGCCTCTGGTCCTTCCTTCTCCTTACAGAACCAAGCTAATTTAGAATAACGGTTCATCCTCTGAGCTCATCCATTTATTGTTGTCTTTGATGTCTCAAAATGAAGTAGGAAATCAGAATGTATGCCCATGTTTCCCATATTTCCAAGTTCAGGTATCCCTCTATTTAATCTTGTATTAGTAAAGTTTGAAGGCGTTTGAATCTGGGAAAATCTGGGTGTGTCTATTAATAACTGTCAGTTACATAAATATTTCAACAGAAACTATGCTCAAATAGCTTGTTATGTCTTAAAGAAGGCACACTGTTGGGGTCTAGCCATCTCCAAGGGGTTTTCTCACCTAGATTTACTACCCTGTTGGCCAATCTTTTGTCTATGGAGTCATCTGAATAGGAAGGACTGAGATAGTGGGAATGAAATTCTGAGGCTAAAAAAGACCATCACCAGAGAACCTGCTGGAAGATATCAGGAACCCATAGCATGGAAAAAGAGTGGCAGGATAAAACATGTTTGTGGTTGGGGGGTCCAATAAAGGGCCTTTAAAGATATGACAACTCTAGGAGTAGAATTTTCTCATAATTATACAGCTTAGAATATATTTCTTGTGATTAATTATGTATGCCAGTAAACATGTTTTCTTCATTTATTTGTGCCTTCAGTCTCCTAAATATTATACGTATAGCTTCTGAGTCATCCATGGACCTCCTCTTGGTATTTGGGGAGTATGTACCAGATCTGCTTGGAATCCATTCCATGATGCTTCTATTTCATTATTCTATAGCTGTATCATGTTTCATGTTGATTGTTTACTTATACCAGGCAGCTTTGCTAGATTTCTAGATGCTATTTTTTATAATACGAGATCTCCAGAGAAAATGGCATGATTCAGTTATTCAAATATTGTCCAAACTGGCTTGCTGTACAGTAACTACCTTTTGAATGGCAGTTTTTAGCTGTGAAGGCAGAGAAGTCAAATATCACACACTAATTTTTTTCCTAAAAACTTGTGTTAGCTCCCAATGTGCTCGGCAACAGTAGAGCAGTATGATACAATAAGTGCCTTCCTCAGACATCCAGGATAACAACTGGATGTGCTGCACTAGGATCAAGGTATAGGGAAAGATCCATGTCTCTCCTCCCTTCTTATCCCTTTCATCAGTGATGCAGTGTGAGTGAGCAATGAGCATCATAGGGAATACAAGGAAGTAGCAACCCAAAAGAGTCTACAAAAGTCTATATTGGAACCCTAGAAATTTCCAAACATTGAACTCTCATGGGTGCTGCCCTCTAATGGTATCCTGTCACACATACCAGTTCATAGGAAAAAAAACCAAACAAACAGAAAGGAGAGAGCAAAGAAACTCTAAGAGCCATGTGGGTTAATGACAATCCCTGTTTACAGCAGACAGGTACTTACTAGATAGGGAGACTTAGACCCACCTAAAAACCACTGATCATCAGCCAAAGAGAGGGAGGCTAAAGTCTGACTCTATATAATCTACCTCTCTTGAATAAGCTTCAAGTGGGGCTACTTATTTAGTCGGATTCACCGGGGGGAGGTACACTAAGGGTTGATGCTATGGAAATGTGTGTTAATGTGTGGCGAGCACATCACATTTGATGATAGCGAAACACATTGCCTTATGCAGATAGAATTAGGGATGAAAGGGGAAAAACTGTAGTCATTAACATTTCATCTTTGCCATAAAGGTATCGATATTGTGATGATCTGACAGACGAAGTGCCCAATTTAAGCTGCCTGGTTAGACTCTGTGAAGTAGATTCCCCACAAAGGCAGGCACCAGTGGGCCAGATGCTAGAGAGCAAAGACTAGAGTATACAGCTAGCTGGCTGTGACTGCTCTCTGGGTTTGCTGTGGCCTAGGCAGAGCTAGAGATGCTGGCCACAAGGTCATATTAGTGCTGACTGGAGGAGAAGTCCCGCACCCCGGATGACAACCCAAAGAACAGCAGCTACACACTGAGGTTGAAGAGGACTCTCATTGTGCAACAGAAACTCTCATGCACTATCTTATCCTTTCCTGCTGGATTACTTCAGCTCTTTACTTATTGGTCTTACCTAGCATTTGCCAAGCCTTGACCTTCTACAACTTCAAATCCAAGCTAAAAGAGCACTTTTTAAATGTAGAACTACCGTAATATGTAAACATGATCTCACATGAACTATCAGAACTGTCAAAAATTGCACTTTCGCCTCTACCTGCTTGCATCTGTATGTCACCCATCATATACTTAGATTGTAAGCTCTATGGGGCAGGGACCTCTTATCCTAGTTTATACTCACCAGGTGTTCCCCTTATGAGTGTCTATATAACCACGTAATTACTGCACTTATTTACCCCTTCTATACAAAATGTAGACTGTAAAGTACTAAGTACACCTGTTGGAGCTATATAACTAAAATATACATGCATACAACAAACAACCCACCCGCAGTATAGCTGAAGTTGTTGTACAGGAACACTGACACCTGGAGACTGACTGAGAAAACGGTGAACAGTATAATCGAAGTCCAGCTGGAGGTCAAGAAGATAGAAATCCATCAGGGTTGAGACAGAAGGGAAATCAGACAAGCCAGATCAGAAATGGGTGGGCAAAGCAGTACAAGGGAGCAGATGGAGCAATGGTCGATTGAAAGGAGCCAGGGTCAGTTACAGAATATCAGATGAGCACTGTACTAAATCGTAGAACAGGAGGGAAGTCGCAGGAATCCAGGTCAATATACAAGATAACACTGAGGAACAAGATAGGAAACTCAGGGTCACGACTTGGAATGCTTTGATATCACCCTGCCCAAAAGCACTGAGGCTCTATAAAGGCTCAGGGCAAACACAAGACAAGTTGGGAAATAACAAAGAATAACTAACAAAAAAACTAACAAGGAATCACAAAAACCAAAGAAAAAGGGGCAGAACATGACAGATGTGCTGGAGAGGGCAAGGGAGAAGATAGAGGATGCAGACAGACTTCAGAACAGGAGCAGTTCCCACTCAACCCTTTGATTGTCAGTGGGGTATGCAACACATTGCAGAACAATGCAATACTACTCTGGTACTCAAAGGGTTAATGTAATGAAGGAGCAAAAGAAGGACATATTGACATCTCTATATGAAATTAAAGAAATAATTTAGAACAAAATCAAAGTATTTTATTTGCACAGACTAATTGAGAAACACATATACTGAAGTTGATACAAACATTATGGTTGTACTACTGTGGATAAATATGATACACTTATATACACATATATGGGTAAACTGTGATACCGTATTAGCCATAAAAAAGCAGGAGATTGGTAAAGTAAAAATGATACCTGTATTGGCTGTAAGATGAAAGCTTTCAAGGCACTAAGGGCCAGATTTAATAGATTGTCTGTAGTTTTGAGTCACAGAAAGGTATGCAGTTACCTGTGCTGCTACAAACTACAGGAGGTAGTTGAATTTGTGATTCAATTCCATATGTTGGGTAGTAACCTGTATTAAAGGACTCCACTTTATCGCCAAAAATCTGCGCCTACAAAAAGTAGGAGCTGAGTGCCTAATGCATGTTAAAAACCAACAACACTGGAAATGAAGTGGGGGAAAAAAAAGCTAAGTGACCCATAGATGTACTGATATGGGGCAGTAACATGAGTGAAAAGAAAATTAACCCTATGAGTGCTAGAGGTGTATTCAATGCATTGCATACCCCATTGGCACTCACAGGGTTAATCCCCTTACAGCTAACAACACCCCATGAAAATAAACACTTACCTCTAAGTCTAATGTTTGGCAAGGTCTTCAGCACCCTGGTCCCCTTCATCTGTGATCTCCTTATCCTCCTTCAGTTAGACTTTGCAAATTCATAGAGTTACTAAGCTGAATTGTAGATTGTACATGGAACAGCACTCAAGTAAGTCACTCCAGCCTCTCTCTCCCCTCCTCTGAGTGCTCCGCTCCTCCCTGTCATTGTGCACGCAGAGAAGGGGAGAGGGAGGCTGGAGTGGCTTACTTGAGTGCTGCTCCATGTACAATCTACACTTCAGTTAAGTAACTCTTAAGTATTTGCAAGGTGTACAAGTGGTGTTTTATTACTTATGTTCCCCAATTGTTTTAGTTTAGTTAGTTCAGTTTATTTGCTGTTCAGCAATGGGCTCTGTAAATCGGGTGCTAAGGATGATGGGACTTGAAGGCACCATTTGAAGGCGTGACTTGAGAATCTTGCATTGTCCTGCAATGTGAGATTCTCATGTCGCCCTTAAATCAAGGCGACATGATGACTACTCTCTGTAGTTGCACGCTATTTTGCTTTGCACTTTTTAAAAGGATACCCACTTTCAGCAGCAGCAGAAACATTCCTAGCTGGTGGTGGGGATGCTTTTGAACTGTGGCGCATGTGGACCACAAACATACTGTTAACACTTTCAGTGTCAAAAAGTGGAATGTTCTTGACTGGCCAATTTAATCACCCGAGTTCATTTCAGCATGCATTTCATTTACTGAAGACATGGAATGGGGGAAAAAAACTTTCAGAAACCGTAGATGGCTGTAGTACAGGCCTGGTGGAGGATCAACAGGGGAGACACCCAGCATCAGGTGATGTATATGGGTCACAGACATCAGGAAGTAATCAAATGCAAAAGATTTTCAACAAAGTACTAAATATGATGACTTTAAGATTGCTATTTGTCCAATTACTTTTGTTCCCTAAAATTGAGGGACTATAAAAAGGGCTGCGATTCCTACATGGTTCATGGCTTATGGATGTAAATACCCTCAAATCAGAGATGATAGTCTGCACTTTATCATTTAGTCATTATTCTATTTAACCCTTTGAGTGTGA
This sequence comes from Rhinophrynus dorsalis, assembly GCA_037306005.1. Classification (NCBI taxonomy): domain Eukaryota; kingdom Metazoa; phylum Chordata; class Amphibia; order Anura; family Rhinophrynidae; genus Rhinophrynus; species Rhinophrynus dorsalis. The sequence goes on from CM074720.1 coordinate 100,321,895, forward strand.
GTGAGAGCAAAAACAACAAAACTTGTGTCTCTATCCAAATACTGAAGGATGCACTGTATTTTCTGGTATCTGGCAGAGTCATGTCACTTAGTCTCAGGCTGGTTGACTGTCATTCTCTTTTTTTTTTTTTTTTGGAGGGGGGTTAACTCTCCCTTCTTCTCACCCATACCTAGAAAACAAATGGAGATGTCTATCTTCAACAACACACTTCTAAAAACAGCTTACTTTGTTTTTGTGGGATAAAGTCCCTTCTTTCTCGCATTTCCAAGTACAGACTGATAACCTGTGGGATGCTGACACCCTTTTATATTAGCACAACTGAAAGGGATAGTAATGTCTCATAATAAAAGCGGCTCTAATTAATCATCATAGTATTTGGACTTTGGAGAGTGTTATTTCAGTTCTGTCAGAGTTGTAGTTCCAGAGTAATTCAATGACAAAGTGTCCCCCTCCCGCCCCTTTTACTGACGTCACACTGTTCAACCAGAGCAGAAGGGAGGTGCCCAGGTAGACTACAGAGAGGGACAATCTTCAATAAAGATAAGGGAAAAAAACTGAAAAGCTTGTCAAGGGGGGCAGGGATTTCATTGTTTTCAGAGGAATAAGAGTGTCCCCTTCTGTTATCTGTCTGGTCTATAGACTGCATTCCACATCTGAGAAGAGATGGCTTACACTAGGTAAAAGGGGCGGGAGGGGGAAACTTTTCTTGTGAATATCTCATAAACCATAAAGTTTTGAGAGATAAGACATATCATTCTTCATGTTTTTTTAATGCCTACAAAATAAAATAAAGTTAAAACGAAGTATTACTATCCCTTGAAATACTCAGCATTGAGGTACATTTATTTATCCTATTGACTTCAATGTAATATATAAGTGAAAAAAGCAGAAAATCTGCACTTTTCACAGGAAAGTTCTTGATTTGCAGGAAATGCTGTTTTTCACCTGTTTTGTTTTTGAGACTTGCATTTTTGCACAATCTTACTTGTGATCCGGGCTGGCCATGGGCAACCCTGGTTATTTGGGCCTGGTACACCCTTTGGATCAATTCTGGGACAGACCTACTCCTCTGTGTGATAAATAAAAATTTCTATTGATGTAAATACAGACTACTGGAGAAGTCCCCATAGCATTGCAAATTACTGTTATTTTTGCATCTGCATGCAATAAAGTGAATGTATCCTTTTATTTAGACTTTACACATTCTGCAGCTGCATAATACTTAAAGTCAAATTAACTATACTTTTATTTTTATCCATTTCCACCTTAATTTATACTTGTATACCACTGATAGTGATCTCAATTTCCAGAGAACTCTGTGGTCAGGAACTGTGAAAGCCGAGACAGTGAAACAATTTAAAAATATACAATTTAAAAAAAGATTATGATACCATGTAGAAAAGACTGTCTTCTAAGAGCAATAGGTAACAATTTCCCTACTTTCATAGTCATTGACTGGAAAGCTCTCTGGAAACAGAGATGCAGAGAAAATACTATCAGGGACATAAAAGTGTAAAAGTAATTATAAAAATTGTTAAAATGGAAAATAGTAACATACAGTTGTGTGAAAAAGAAAGTACACCCTCTTTGAATTCTATAGTTTTACAAACCAGGACATAACAATCATCTGTTCCTTAGCTGGTCTAAAAATTAGGTAAATAGAACCTCAGATAACAACACATGACATATTACTCCGTGTCATGATTTATTTAACAAAAATAAAGCCAAAATGGAGAAATCATGTGTGAAAAACTAAGTACATCTTATGATTCAGTAGCTTGTAGAACCAATTTTAGCTGCAATAACATGAAGTAATCATTTTCTGTATGACTTTATCAGTCTCTCACATCGTTGTGGAGGAATTTCGGTCCACTCTTCTTTACAACATTGCTTCAGTTCATTGAGGTTTGCGGGCATCTGTTTATGCACAGCTCTCTTAAGGTCCCCCACAGCATTTCAGTCTGGTTGAGGTCTGGACATTGACTGGGCCATTGCAACACCTTGATTCTTTTCTTTTTCAGTCATTCTGTTGTAGATTTGCTGGTGTGCTTGGGATCATTGTCCTGCTGCATGACCCAGTTTGGCCAGTCTTTAGCTGTCGGCCAGATGGCCTCACATTTATCTCTAGAATACTTTGGTATACAGAGGACTCAATAACTGCAAGGTTCCCCGGTCCTGTGGGTGCAAAACAAGCTCAAATCATAACCCCTCCACCACTGTGCTTGACAGTTGGTATGAGGTGTTTGTGATGTGCTGATATGCTGTGTTTGTTTTTTGCCAAACATGGTGCTGTGCATTATGGCCAAACCTAAGCCGTGATGCCGTGTTCTTTTTAGAGAGAAGAGGCTTTCTCCTGGCAACCCTTCCAAACAAACCAAATTTGTTCAGTCTTTTTCTAATTGTACTGTCATGAACATGTTAACATGCTAACGGAGGCCTGTAGAGTCTGAGATATAACTCTTGCTTTTTTTTTTGCAATTTCTCTGAGCATTACACCATCTGACCTTGGGGTGAATTTGCTGGGACATCCACTGGGAAGATTGACAACTGTCTTAAATGTTTTCCACTTCTGAATAATCTTTCTCACTGTAGAATGAGAATGAGAATGACTTTAAATTGTTTGGAAATGGCCTCATAACCCTTCCCAGATTGATGGGCAGCAACAATTGCTTCTCTAAGATGATTGCTGATGTCTTTCCTCCTTGGCATTGTGTTAACACACACCTCAATGCTCCAGGCCAGCAAACTGCTAAAACTTGGGCTTTTATAGAAGTGGTCACACTTGCTGATGGTCAATTAATCAAGGGTATTTGATTAGCAGCACCTGTCTGCTACTTAGCATCTTAATTCTTATGGAAGCAATAAGGGTGTACTTAGTTTTTCAGACATGGCTTCTACATTTTGTTTTTTTTTTGTTAAATAAATCATGACACGGTGTAATATGTCATGTGTTGTTGTTCATCTGAGGTTGCATTTACCCAATTTTTAGACTTGCTAAGGAACAGATGATTGTTATTATGTCCTGATATGTAAAACCATAGAATTCAAAGAGAGTGTACTCTCTTTTTCACACGACTGTATAGGCAAACTAACTTTACATATTGTACAATATGTAAATTCAAAATAAAAGTTTTCTATTATTTTAACTGCAAGTGTTTTGAAGATGAACAAGCCAAGGTCAAAACTAGAGTTATGTAAAAGGCAACTGGTCAAAATAAAACAGATGTTTAATTATTTCAAACTCCCACCTTCTTACTTATGGGAATTTTTACGTTATTTTATTTGGCATGTTATTCTGAAAGATAAATTGGGACATTGTTTCTTAGCCAAGTCAGGAAATTGTCCTTCCTTTAGTTGGGAAGGTTTTAGGAAAAATATAAATACATGCAAAAAAGTCATCCAGAAACTTAGGTGTAAGAAATATAAGTCTCTAGGTTATCAAGCACCGCTAGACAAGGTACCCAAGGTAACCCTCCACTTCATCTACTGATGCACTACATTAATGTGCATATTACAACAATATACAGATGGTAAATAAATTGGCTTCCATAAACCAGGAATAGGTGTCTGAGGCAGTTACACTGCAAATGTACTGGCCACACCTAAAATTTTACACAATTGCCATGGCCAAGGCGTCCTTCAATATATTTTGTAACCTACACTGCTTAATGGGAAGTGCAGCCCTGGGCACATTAATCATTTTTGTACTTGAAAACAGAAGGCACCACAAATGTACACCAGACACCAAATTAGAAAATGCAAAAAATATTAATATAGAATAAATGCAAAGGTATGTTACAGTAGTACTGGGTGATACAAAACATGCCATGGATAAAAGCCAACAAGATAAGTACCATATATAGCAATAATTCCCTGCAGGCACACCTTGTCTTCTAAAAGAATCTTAGGTTATTATTGACTCAATATTTCTGCTCCCAGGGAGAATTTATTAATAGCTCTTGATAAAGGCTCCGTTAGAAATGGAAATATTGAGTTAATAAAAACCTTAGATTCTTTTGGAAGACAAGGTGTGACTGCAGTGAATTATTGTTACATTACTTGGCTTTGAGTTGCATTGTACCCATGTTAGATTGAAATGAAGATGGTGTGCACAGAGGCATAACTGCAGGGGGTGGATTTCTAACAGGGCCTGTCATCCAAGGGGCCCCATCAGCCCCTAGCTGTTTACCTGGTGGACTATTTTTGTTTTAGGTGGCCCATAAAAAGTTTGCACAAGGGTCCTCCAATAGCTAGTTACTCCACTAGGAGTACATATATACATACATGCTAGCAAAACATTAACAACATTGCCCATGTGAGAAGAGACTGGGAAAGGAGATATATTCTACTGTTCACTGATAGTCACACATACACTGTCTGACACCCAGTCTTGTCCCACTGCCCACTGGTAGTCACAGAAGAACAAATACATTTTGTGACACTCCAGCCTTATTCCACTGTACAATGGAATACACAGATCTACACATACACTGTGCAATACCCTAGCCTTGTTCCACAGGTTATCACAGAACTATACATACATGTATCACACCACGGCCTTGTTCCACCCATCCTACTGATAGTCACAAAACCACACACATACTTTATGACATCCCAGTCTTGTTCCATTGATTGTCAAAGAACCACACATAAATGTATGACACTCCAGTCTTGTTCCATTGATAGCCACAAAATCACGGATACAGGCTTATCAGACATAATAATAGCTGTGAAAATCTCTTTTTCATTTTTTTTTGAGACTCTAGTCACTCGCTGTGCATCACATGAGTTTATTTCTGGATCATGAGAAGTACATTTACCCCATTTTTTTTTTTACTTTTAAAGTAAAATGAATGAATATGGGGTCTTTATACATGAATTTATTAAACACCTAAATAGACAAAATGAAATTAATATGTGCTACTCATGTGTGACCACTTCCTCCAATCCCATTTACAGGGTGAAGGGGTTACTCTGGGACACTGGTTCTCATCCAGGTTGCATGGCAATTTGGTGTGCTCTCAGCATCAGCTTACGGTGCCACAGGCTTCTTATGGATACGTTGTTCTATCTATCTATCTATCTATCTATCTGTCTATCTATCTATCTATCTATCTAGCTATCTAGCTATCTATCTACTTTATATATATATATATATATATATATATATATATAGAGAGAGAGAGAGAGAGAGAGAGAGAGAGAGAGAAAGAAAATGTGTTAACTATAATATGCAAATGTTTGTCATTCTGAATAACTAAGAATAACTATATATTTTTGTATATGAACCCTTCATTATGCCCTTGACAGATGATCTCTAAAAAATAGATGTTCCATCTGAATTTAAGACTGAATTTTAGGGGTGCAATGAGCCAAAAATGATAGAGAACCACTGCTTTGGGACATTCATGACAGTGTGTGTGTGTGTAACCACTGACTCCAAGTCAGTGGTGTATTTAGGTTTTGTGCTGCCCTAGGCCTGACTAAAATCACGCCCCCCATTCTTTATTTGCCCCACCCCTTCCTGTTCATACCACACCTCTTCCTGTTTATGACCCACCCCTTCCTCTGTAAACCCCACCCCTTCCTCTGTAAACCCCACCCCTTCCTCTATTGGCCCCACCCCTTCCTCTCTAGTGCCAGGCCACTTGCTTCCAAAGGGGGTTATATTCAAAGTAAAAGGTTGTGTTGTTTTGTCTTAAAACACAGTATGTTCCATTATTCAATTATCCATTTATCACAATTTCCAAAATTCCATACATCCAGGATATCTGCTTTTACTTAGTAACAATATTTTGTTACAAGGTCAGGAGAGAAAGCCTCTATCAGTAACATCACCTGCCCACTTTAAATTGATTTTGGACATTCATTCACCCGCTGGGTTTTATTTATGCTCCCATATGTTTGCTTCATAATTTTGATATATTGACGTCAGTAGTTTTGTTCTGGTATCAGAATTACAATGCATTTTGCATATATGATATTGGTTTCACTTTTACCTTGTACTGCATTCTTTTTTTATATTTGTAGATTGTGTAATAAACTCTATTTTCCAGTGAGACACGGAGCGTTCAGTCCTCGTTCTTTCTTTGGTTTACATTTTTATCTGTCCACTAACCGATTGGGACTGATTTGGCAAGCTAATTCTTACTGGTTATTGGTCATTATACATGAGGTTTTTGGACTACAGACCAGCACTATTACACAGCGATTTGTATTTTTATCAACTCTAAAGTAAACTGGTAATAAGAGCAAAGAAAAAAAGTAGGGGAAAGTTTTGAATTCATAAGACGTGAATAAGGAATGTCAGAGGAGGGTGGCTGGCAAGAAGGGGGACGGGGAGGGAGACAGAATCACAGATGCAAGTGAAAAACATATAGTGTGAGAGATAAGTAAATCATGCATAAGAACAAAATAACTAGAAGCAAATATTATATAAAATTTGGTAGTGTGACAGGTATTCCTTATTTATTCCAATGTGTTTTGTATTGATATGACGGATCATACTAATTTCAAATGTCTTTCGCTCCTGTGTATTCTTGAAGGTCCCTTTGCGTATTTTGATTTTAAGGTTCTGGATAGAGTGGTTACCTTGGGTGAAATGATGACTGACTACGGTATAGTTCTTAGTTTTATCATATTTCTCAATAGATTGTCTGTGGGTATTCAGCCTTAGGGTTAGTGGTAGGACTGTTTCACCACTGTATCATCCCCATGGCAAACACCCTTAAATTATAGAAAACTCTCCTTAGGCTGCAATTGGACCAATGGCCTTATGCAGAGATCAAAGCATAAGCAAATATGGCACATGCCAATTGCACTATATGAGACAAATAAAAATTCCTAAATTGCCCACTCATTTCAATTGGGTTTTTAACCCCTTGAATGCTAGAGAAGCTTCCGACATGTTATTTTGAAATGCCTTTGAGTTTCTGTTGCATGTAAGGGGTTACACTGAAATCAGTGAGATTTGTTACCCCCATGGCACAGTTGGTTTGATCCACAATAGCTTATCATTTCCTTTCTGCATAAAGCCCCAGTTTAAAAAGCATGTATTAATTTCACTCTATTACCTGGCTTTAAGCCTGCATTTGAGTTAATCAGGATATATGATATGTATGCACAGAACTGTCTGAGATTGGCAGTCTTCTTAATGTACTCCTAATGTACATGGAACTTGTTCCAACCTGCCAAGTGCTATACGTAACTGCTTAATATCACTGGTAGATCTGGCAATGAGATGTTTATTTTTCCCTCTCCTTTGCAACCATAGGAATCATTAAAGGAGAAGTAACAGCTCTTAATAATAACCCCCCACACTTGTATGTATGTATCTTTATTTATATGGCGCCACACAGTGTACGCAGCGCCTTACAATAGACATATGTTACAATAAATAAGAGGGGATGAAATAAGTGCGACATTCATAGAAACAATGGGAGAGAGGTCCCTGCCCCAAGGAGCTTACAGTCTAAATGGATAAAGGGAGACATACAATGGGGTAAGAGGGTGTTAAGTGCTGAGATTACAAGTGCTGAGTTTGTATGGCCTGAAAAATCCTTGTGGCACCTATGAATTTTGTCCTTTTGCCTTTTTTTCAAAGGTTATTACCTTCAATCATTGCTGGATGTCATGTCCATGGAGGCAGATATGACAGTTGATTCAATTTTTTTGTCAAACTGAAACATGCAACGTGCATGAGTCTACTTAAGCCTTAATGATCCAGATGGGTGTGCAAGAAGACATTGTGAATGGAAAAGAAAAACAAAAGCCAATAAACTAAATCAATACGGGGCCCCAGGGCATCATACTGAATAATAAACTAAATCAATCATTGAATCATATTGAATCAGGTTCCTCTGCCCTCCCAAAAGGAGAGGATATGAAAAAAAAAAAAAAGACTCCAGAGCCCCAGTATTAATTTAAGGCAAAACATAGAAGGGGTCCCAGGGACCCTCCCACCCCGTTTTAAAAATATACACTCACCTTGATGTTGGAGGTCCAGAGGTGTCTACAATGCCTCCAAATGACCTAAAGATAAATAAATAAATAAATAAATAAATAAATAAATAAATAAAGCCTTCAAAACACATCTACACACTCACCTCCTCTAAAAAAGTGAACCCCCCACCCCCTATTCCTGTCTATTTAAATTTTTTCTAGTAATCCCACTGGCTCAATGGCATGATTATACATGGCACTGAATCTGCCATGATGGTGTCCTTCTGGGAGGTGAACTCTGGAACAATATAGGATCAGAAAGAGTCAGAGAAGAAACCCATAGCATATACCTTTAGGCCCACTTTCCGGCCCTGTCTTCATTCTTTCCCTATTGACTAAAGGCTATGATCTCACAAAACCCACTCCCATCCATTTCCTAGCATGTGCAACATCACCACACAGTCCTCTATTGTGTAATAGGTTTACCCAGAATTGTTCCAGTTCTTGTTAGTACATCAATGTCATTGAGGCTGATGGGCTAAGGACTGGAGGAACTCTAGGGCCAAGCAGCTGCATCCTAGTGAACTAATGCAAATTACTATTCATATCAAGGAGGCTTTTTTTTAAAGTCTATTTTAAATCAATTAAGATTTTTTAAAATGTATTTCTCCCCTATCTAGTGTTTCTTAGTCTATCAGCATTGATATGTCCTACCTTGTTGTAGATGATACCCTAACAGATGCACAAGTCCTGTGTCTGGTACTATGCTAGTCTGCTCCTTTGAGATGAGTGGATAGAATAACATAGACATTAAATCCTATTTGGCCCAGAGATTAGGCACATGAAAGTAGTAGATAAATCTTTGTTTTTATTGGTCACATAGAATCTGGCATTTTGGTATTTAATAAGAACTTCATCTGGGACATATCTTTGTTTTTTTCCCTGGTGAAATGCTCCTGTGTAGCTACATTATATTGTACTAGTGTAAAAGCCCATATACACTGGCCAAGGTCCAGGTGGTTAACCCTTTGAATGCCAGAGGGGTACCAAAGGGTTAAGAGGCCAGTCCTGCCTCAGAAGCAGTCATGCACTGTAGAGACTGCCTTGTTTTTTGCCAATGGATCTAATAAAGTTCCCCTTTTAACCCTTTCAGCTTGAGTGCCAGAGAGGTTGGATACCTCTCTGGCATTCAGAGGGTTAAGCCTGAAGACCATCCTGCCTGTCATTAATGAATGCTGCACTCTGGTATTGTCTGTTTCTGTTCAGAATTTGGAAATCACATTGTTTTTGCCCAGAGTTTGTTATACAGTTGTATGCTTATCTTGTTCACACTTGTTTACATCTATGTACCATCCTATATAAAAATTTGCTAAATGTGTGTTTGTCAGAAGCTGTCATGCACAGTAGATGCGGCTGCGCACTCTGCAGTCATGCAAACTACAGACTGCCCGTGCCGCAGCTGATAAAGGAGCATGGGCTTTGAATTCAGACCGTAGTCCTCTCTGCAGAGAGAGGACTACGGTCTGAATTCGGGGCGCCCCTCTCTGTATCAGCAGCGGCATGGGCAGTCTCTACTGTGCATGACTGCACTGCGGCCATTGCTGGGTGGCACTGTGGCCCGTGTACACGTGCTCTTCAACTAGTATACAATAAACAAAAAAGAAACAATTCTAGAGCAAAGCCAGCGTATTCTAGGGGAGAAATAAAAAAAATGTCATTGGTTTAATTGAGCTTTAATCCCCTCGAATGTGATGGTACCAGGATTTACTGGACCCTTTTGGGGTCGTCGGTTCCTGAACCGCCTCTGCTACTGCCCCTCTTCCCCGGCCGGCTGGAGCCCTGCTGCTTACTGGAGGTCCTAGATACTCAGACAGGAACAACTGGATGCTGCCCCCTGGCAGAGCTAGTGAATTTAGCTGCAGAATCCTAGGTGGGGTTTCCAGAAGCCCTACGCCAGTAGACCGGTGAAACAAGTGAATTTGCTCCTGCAGTGGCTAAGGTGAGAATCCCCAGCCCAAGCCCCCTCCAGAAATACAGCCAAGACTTGGATTAAGGAGGGTAGAACAGAACAGCCTTTATTGATAAAACACACTGCTTATATACACTTCCAGACAGTCTTATCAAGATAAGAATACAAATTATTGCTTGAAAAGGGACATTTTAACTGGTCCATAATAACCTCCCCTGACTGGTCAATGAAGCACAGCAGGAGTCAAATCACATTCCTTAGCACATGGAGTATTCTTTAAACAAGCCAGAGTGCTGGACTTAACAGCCCACTCTGCAATCTGGTTCCCCAGATTTACCAAATGTCACACAATGTACAAAACAGTGATCAATATTTCAAATGTTATAGTTCTAAATTATTCCATCTGGTCACACCCTCGAATGATCAAGACATCCCCAATGCATACTGAAGTAATGAGAACCTAGCCTTCAGGTACTCCCATTTTAAATCAATGAGAATTTTTGTACTTTTTAGTAGTCCACTGCAGGGAATATCATGGACCATATGCAGAAAGGCCAACATGGAGCAATTCTGCGGCAAAACACATGCACCACAGGGGGCAAATCAACATTCGCATTGAGGCCTTGAACTCAGCGCTCAAGAGGTCTCCATCCCATTGCAGAGCAATGCTTTTTAGGTCTGTCTAGCACTGAATGAGTTAAAAGTGTCATTTAAATCAATGGAAGTTTGTGGAATTCTCATTTGTCTGCTTTAGTTCAGTTGGGCTACCCCTGAATTGTTCCTATTTTCAATTGTGCATGTGGCCATACATACTATATAGGATTGTCACTCTTTGTATATGCTCTACCTAATAAAAAAGATTATTTATTACCTTTCTGTACATTAACCAAAATCTGGTAAGTCTTATTTTCCTTGCAAAAAAAAGACTGTTAGGAATGAACGGGAGTAGATGTGATGGACCCCAGGACATCAGCATTTTCCTAAATCAACAGACATCAGTGAATCTGCAGTGAGTTATAGCAGCAGCTGGTTAATTTTCCAGAATCTAGAGTATGACTTCTCAGCATAGCCTGTCTGCTGTTCATCACCTGCCTCAGACTCTATTTGCAGTTATTTAAAACATTTTTATTTGAAACCACTTGCTAATCTTTATCTTGAGGTCAAGTTTCTTCTGATGACAAGTACGATGTAATAAAAATTGATCAGCGAACAGCACTAAGTCTATAATTGTGCTCTTTTTTATATATAGTTGATTAGACTTTTTTATAGTGTTTTGGTATTATTGCCCCAAAAATCTGTATATACCTAACAGGCTATAATGCACCACTGTTATCTGAATAACAATAATAAAAAGTAATACAAAAAAAAATACAATAAACCTTGACACATATGCATTTCTGACCATGTATCCCATGACTGAAAAAAACTTGTGTACCACATTTTTTCTGGTAACTTCACCTAGTGTGATGGGGGTTGTGGTGCAATGCACTTACATGTAGTTTACATGGAGTCCTGAGTCTCTGTGTAGGAGAGAGTGGGGCAGTAGTGGATTTTGCATGCTTTCGCCTGATTGAGACCTGCAGATGGACAGGTTAAATACAAACAGGAACTAACAAGACAAGTACACAAATATATAACAAAGTAAAACCTTTACCCAAAACAACATGGGAAATGAGATTAATTATACATATCTATTCCACATAAAATAATGCAAAAATAAATCACATATGGAGATCCAGAAATAACACTTTTCCATCCAAAGGTACACTGTGTTTAGTCCCAAATGTTGGTGCACTGCTAGGGCCCTTGCTGAGGTGGAGGTAATGCTACTCCTTAGTGAAGACCCTCCTAAGCAACAATAGGTCCTTCTGGAGTTCTGGATTGGTTGTCTGGCCATACCTTCGGGGAAATGAGAAATTGTAGGTGGCTACTCCACTGGTTTTTTGCAGTCCTTACATCTCCCCTATTGGATGATTTCTGTTCCCCTGGTTGTAGGCTTGCTTAAGATTATAGCAACATAGCAATTTAGGTTGAAAAAAGACTTGCGTCCATCTAGTTCAACCCTTTTCCTATTCCTGTTTACCATCGTTGATCCAAAAGAAGACAAAAAACAAAAAAACCTCAATATAGCTATTTAAAATTCTGCCTTGAATGGGGGGGGGGGGGTTGATTCCTTCTTATAGCAGGTCTCTCAATCTCTGGGCCTGGCAGAGGGGATTGTGTAGGCACTGGTTGCACCAAGGCTCCAGAGTATAATAACAGTTGTGCCCAAACCAACATTAATTAGGGATAGCCTGTCAAACTGTATAAAGTGACGGGCCCTGATTGACTCAGATAAGGCTCCAATGTCCTTTTTTAAATTTCACCTTGATCCTGATGGGTTTTTTCAGTTCATCTAAGAACCCCCTGAGTGGGTCTGTTGTCAGAGTGAGCACCTCCACAATCTTCAGCCACCCATATGTCACCTCAAATTAATAACTATATTGCTCAAAATGTGGCATTTTACAAATGGCTAGATTACACTTAATACGAGTTTGTCTCCTGACGTGGCATTCTTCAGTTTGGGAGACTCTCCTAATTACAATGATCAATTACACTGGAAGTTTGATTCTCAAATATGGGCCTCGCAGTGGTGCCAATGTGGAGCAAACCAAGTACACCACAGATTTAAAATGAGAATCCTTCAAATTCTCATAGATTTAAATTGGGCCAAAATCACAGAGAGGGACAATCTTCAGTGAGCGTAAGGAAAAAACCTGAATAAACTGTTAAGGGGGCAGGTTTTCACTGTTCTCACAATAAGAAGATTGTCCCTTGCTGTGAGCTGTCTGGTCCCAGGACCAGATTCAACATCTGAGGGAAGGTGGTTTACACTAGGTAAAAAGGCGGGAGGGGGAAACTTTATCATTCAATCACTCTTGAACTACAACTCTGACAGTATTGAAATAACACTCTCCATGGCCCAAATACTATGAAGGTTAATTGGAGCTGCTTTTTTTGTGAAACATTACTATCCCTTTAATATCTTGAAGTATAGAGAGATATCCAATGCATTACTACTCAATATTTCTCTACTATCCTTCAAGGGGTAAAATGTTCCATTTAAACAGTGGACATTTTCATTTCTACCCTATGGTGCTGACAGTTTTCTCCATAATGGCATTTACCTTGATGAATAAGGAAGTGTTATTTTTCTGCTGAAATACTGCCATCAAATATCTGGAAAAATATCAAAAAAACATTCCAAAAGGGCCCCGAAATCAAGTTCTGGAATGGCTTGAAGCTGCAGATTTGGCACTTGTTAAGGAAACTTCAACCCAGCTGAGATGAATCACTAAGGTGTTCTGTGCTGTAACCCTTCCCATGCCTGTTTGAGTTAACTATGTAATGAAGTCAAATGGATGTCAAAATAAGATGAAGCTCATTAGCAAATGTTTATTAGCGACCTTCCCACAGATGAGCATAGTAGGTATCTGTAACGTACATTTTTAATCCATCTTGAAAGCCACAATGTCAGTTCATTGTTATGTTACTGTAGAATATTAAATATCCTACCAAAGGGATCTCTGGATATTATAAATCAACATTGCCTCCATTTGGGGTGTAGGTTACAACTGTAATCCAAACCTACATGTTTACAAATTCATTTAATGTATGTTCTTTCAAACCAACAAAAGCTAAAAATTTAGAAAAGTGAAAATGGAAATCCTGATTGCCTGCACTGTGATTACTTACATGGAAATATAGCCCATTTTCCTATTTAAATAAAATACATATTGTTACATACTTCTCAGAATAGACTTACAGATGTGCCACACAAGATCAGATTTTGGCTGTGTTAGTGAAGTCTACTTTAGTGCACTAATGCATATGTGTTAACAAAAAATGACATTGCTTTATGCTTAGAGCTAGATCCTTTTTGTAATTGGAGCATTATTGACTTTTATGAAATCTTTTGTTATTCACTTAGTAGCCAGAAGCTGGCTCCAGTTGCAATCTGTACTGAACTTGACAAATGTACTATTCATAACCCGAGGATAGACTTCTATGTCAACCAAGTATATGTAAGTTGACTTACACAGAATTATGAAGCCTACGTGGCTTACTTAGAAATCTATGAATGCTTAATCATCTATGCAGCAATCTCTGCGTGGTTGACTACAAAGTCTATGAAGAAAACATTGTAAAAGTCTACACAACAGACCTCAGGTTGTGAATGAGATAGAGTATATTAAACATTTGTAATGTACAGTTTATTCTGGTTTCAGACTACCCATCAAATGTTAAAGTGTTGGTCATTATCCTTTTTGACTTTGCTTGTTTTCACAGTGCCTGACAGAAAACTCTCTGGAGGTAGACATTTTGTGAGCTCCTTGTCATGTACATAAAAGTGTTGAAAGAGAAGTGAAGGAAAAGAAAATAATAATAAAAAATATACTCAATGATCATTTCAATATTATGTACTTGCAGAATATGTAAAGTCAAAAAGGAAGCTGACTGTCATTTTTAACTAAAGAACAAAGGGTAACCACATCACACACACATATGCCACACATCCCTCTGAGTGCAAGTGGCAGCATTGCCACCTTTTATGCTTTCCAAAACTGAAAAGTCATACCCTATTAAGAGTTGTGCTAATCACTAGAAATGGGTGAAAAGTCCCATCATATTCCCACAAACAAATCAATGAAAACCATGTGGTTGTCCGCTTTTTCACAAGAAAATCAGTTTTAGATAAATTGATTAAAATTTTCACCATTTTCACTCATTGCCAAAAAAGTTCACTATTTTTTAAATGGCTACAAACTTGTCACTCTTTTACTTACATGTTCTTCGTGTTTCGCAATAAAAACGTGACATTTCCAGGATGTAAAACACAATACATGCAGCTAAAGAGAGAGAGGGTGCTAGGCTGTTGTGCTGTGATTTATATAGCAAAATTGAGGTAGAAGAGGCTCATAATGTGTTCTATCACTATGAGCATGTGGAAGGACTGCTATGCGTCCAGTGAGTCTGAGGAGGAGGAAGTGACCACTACCAGCATTTAAGGTTCTGGATGCCCTGTTTCCCCAGACCCAATGATAGCCAGTCCCCCTACATCACCCCTAAAGATCTTGGGGAAATTTGTGTCACGGACAGAGGAAGAAGAGGGTAGTAATGTGAGCAGGACAGGTCAGCTGCCTATGCCTGCTGCCAATGCTGCGTCTGCCAGTGTGTCTTGTGATTCTTAGGAGGGGAAGAGGAGGAGATGATATCAAGCATGACAGCAGAGGACCCTAAGTCATAATTGCCATCCACAGGCTATTGTGCAACAGACCACTGTGGACACAGTGGAAATGGGGTCCAACAGTAGTGATGTGGGACTAGGACAGGTTCCACTTACCAGAAGCAATACTTAGATCTGAGGCAGTAGCAGCAACAGCAGGAATGTCATCCTATGCCCCAGCCAGTGAAGGCAAATGTGGAGAAGGAGAAGAAGAAGAAGAAGAAAGATGCCATTCTTCTCCACCTTTCCCCTCCCCTCTGAGGACCAGGGTGTGGAGCTATTTTTCACCTGGGACAGGCACACTGTAGTCATCAGCAATGGCAATGTGCACAATTTGTGATAAGTCTGTGAAAAGGGAAAAGGAGGGGAAGTACCTTGGCATAACCGCCCTCATCACACATATGAAACACAGGCACTGTGACATTTATGTGAAGCACGTTAAAGCCCCCCACCAAAGAAATCATGCACCACTGTTGCTCTACCCCCTGAGTCTCCCCAAAGAAAGTTCAGTGGCAAGCAAAGCACCTGGCTCACCATCACCTTCTTGCTCTAGGGTCCGGCCACAGGAAGATGTAACTACATCTTCTGGTAATTAGTGATGATCGAGCACCCCGATGCTCGGGTGTTCGGGTGCTCTGGCCGAGCGCCCCCGGAGGCTCGAGTGCTCGGCCGAGCACCCGAGCCCCATTGAAGTCAATGGGAGGACTCGAGCATTACACCAGGCACCCCCTGCTCTGATGAGGGGAGGGTGCCTGGTTCATAGGAAAAGGTCAGAAAATGATGGAAACACCACAGAAATGGTTCAGGGACAGCATAGGGAGGATGTCTGGATGCATCTTGGACTCCAACGTCGCTGCTGGGAACGATGTTTCGCCCGTAGTAAGCCATTTTTACAGACTGACCGTAAAACACACAAAAAGGAAGATAAAAACGATTTTAGGCGAAAAATTGTTACCAAACAGTATTTGCTGTATATTTACTTGAACTATCAGGATCACGTCCACTTCCCCGTCCCTTTTTACCCGCCTTCTTCATATTAAACGGAATATATGCCGGTAATCTGCGGCTAGGCACACGAAACAGAATGTGACGCTAATCTGCGGCTAGGCACACTAAACAATATGTGACGCTAATCTGCGGCTAGGCACACTAAACAATATGTGACGTTAATCTGCGGCTAGGCACACTAAACAATATGTGACGCTAATCTGCGGCTAGGCACACGAAACAGAATGTGACGCTAATCTGCGGCTAGGCACACGAAACAGAATGTGACGCTAATCTGCGGCTAGGCACAGTGAACGGAATATGTGACGTTAATTTGTGAATTTGCACACTAAACAGAATGTGACAATAATCTATGGCTAGGCACACGTTTAAAATGGCCCTTTTTGTCGCTGCGTTGTAAAATCATTGGCCCTGTGCACCTAACAGAATATGTCAGCTTGTCACTGCACTGTGAAATATTTGTCCCTGTGCACCTAGTACAATGTCACCTTAGAACATGTCCCCCCCAACAAAAAAATGAAATTCTGCCACCCCCAAAAAAAATTAAATGCTGCCCCCACACACAACAGTCCTAAAAAGGACTTTTGGGTCTTGAAAGAGTTTCAACAATTTTATTCTCCCTACACTGACTTCCTGTGCATCTAGTATTATATGTCACCTTAAAAAATATCCCCCCCACAAAAAAAAGGAAATTGTGCCCCCCCAAACAAAATATAAATGCTGCCCCCACACACAACAGTCCTAAAAAGGACTTTTGGGTCTTGAAAGAGTTTCAACAATTTTATTCTCCCTACACTGACTTTCCCTGCCTAAGCGCATCTCTCCCTGGCTAAGAATGAGCCGAACTCGCGCGTCGGGTGCTATACAGCACCCGATCACGGGTTCTGGCCAGCCAATCAGTGTAATGCCAGCAGCCAACATGGCTGCTGGCATTACACTGATGTCAGAGCCTCCCCGCAGGTTTATTGGCTGCGCAGCAGCTGCGAAACGTGCGGGGAGGAGACCCGAACATGGCGGGCGAGCACATGCGGTACTCGTACGAGTACCGCCTTGTGCCGAGCAGAGCGATGCTCGAGCCGAACCGGGCTTCGGCCGAGCATGCTCGCTCATCACTACTGGTAATCCACCTCATTTATCATTACCTCCCCTACCAACTGATAACCATTCTGTAGATTTCATGATGTGGCCATTCGTGTTCACCCATTGCACACTGTGTGGTGCTGTGACCACACACGGCAATGTGGTGGAGGATAATCATAATCAGGGCATCAAGTGGAATCTGAGGAGATTCCATCCCACAGAATATGCTAAGCTGGTGGCAGGGAGGGTTCATCATTACTATTAAAACTGCAAGTTGTCATGTGCCCTTAGAGGGGAGTGGACAAGGGGGAAAGTGACAGCAGCAGTACTTGGCTTCTGCTGGGATGATTTCACATTGGGTACTCAAAGCATCATGGTGTTTGGTGTGAGTGCAGATGTGCCCATTGTTCACAGGCCTTCCGTTATTTATCACACACACACACACACACACACACACACACACACACACACACACTGTACTGTGATGAGAGGCAAAGTTCCTTTCTGCACTCAAGGGAACAAATTCTATTCAAACAACACACCCATGATTTTGGAGGAGGGGCAGGTGGAGAAGCATTAATGGCCAACTAATTTTCTCCATATATACCTGAATTGCTGTGGGCTAGCAGTGGTGCTACAACTGCCTCAGTCGTATCACTGGAGCTAGTAGTGGCAAGTGGAACCATGAAAATCATCACTCATATTACTGCGGTTGTTGATCTCATTCCCTTGGAGCTGCCTAATCGTCCTGCTCCTTGAACAACTCAGCAGCAGCAGCAGCAAGAACAGCAGCTGTGAATGCTGCAATGACACAGGAGCATTTGTCCTTGGCCGCACTAACATGACCTGCTGCACTAGGCCAGTAGGGCATATTTTGTTCTCACAGGGCTTGATCTTTCAACATAAACCAGAGGCCTACTCTGATGTGATTCCTTAGGGCTTGTGACACTAATAAGCCTGAGTGATAAAAAATAATCTCTGGTTCCTCAGGGCTTGTGACGTTAACAAATTTGATAGTAAATATTACTCTAATTTGGTTTCTCGGGGCTTATGACACTAACAAGCCAAAGACCTACAAATCAATTTTTCCTCAGGGCTTGGGCCTAACACAAATTTAAGTCCTACAAATCAATGCTTCCTCAGGGCCTAGGCCTCTAACAACAAGTCTAAGTCCTTCAAATCATCCTCTACAAAATACTCCCATCAAGTATCAGTCTGCCTCAGTCAACGTACATCAGGGGGTCCCTATCTCTGTCATGTTACGTACCAATTTCTTAGTTTATTTTTAATTTTTTTTACTTTTCTATTAACTGTCCCCCCAATTCCAGTCTACAACCCCCCCAAAATTCCCTGTTCATTGATTCTTTCCCCAGAATCCACCAACACAGGCATCCTCCTCAGACCCCTTTTATGCTATGTCTCATTTTTTTCAATGTGGAAGTATTTTCCAGAAGAAGGCGCAAAAAAGCAAATAGCGCCGAAACGCGTTGAAGAAGCAACCTGACGTCCGGCGACACGGAACGCCGAATGTGGAAAGGAACATAGAGGGAGCAGAAGGACTGGTATCGAATCACGGAGAGAAGTATCGGTACAGGATTATACAGCAGCGGGGAAACGGTTCCAAGAGCAAGACTACGCTTGTACTTGAAGGGTTAAGACACATCAGGAGATTGAAGTAAGCGGCCACCCACACCAGGAAACCGGGATTCCTATAACAAGTGCACTGACTTAGATTGTTATATTGACTGCTTACATTCCTTCCTGATTATACTCGAACCACTGCAGTTCCCCCTGAGTATATACATAAGATGCAGATACTCCAGTAGTCTCCACCTATGATACCTGTATTTATGTTATATTTACACATACTGCTTCGTATCCTCTTTATATGCTTGTACTTATTCTCTACAACCAAGCATGTATACATTGATTCACTATAATTTTATGTGAATTTATTTATTTTCTTAGTATTTTTTGATCTCTGTTTGAGTATTTTGAGATTATTTCTGCCAATACATACAAGTTGTGTTTTTATTTATTTTTATATGTGCTCTTTTTATTAATAAAATACTACACTTAGATCTACTTTTATGAGCTGTCCCACCCCATCCCTCTTCTAATCTAATTAATATACTACTCTATATTTTATGCGAGGAGTACAAATATTTGGGGTCTCCTGATTTTTTCCTGCTGTATATTCTCGACACAGCATAGGTGGGGATGGCCAGAACAGGACTGGGAGCAGAAGCCGTAAGTGAGGGCATAGCATGGCTGGACACTGTGGAAGCAGTGGATGTGTAGCAGAAATGGAAGGTAAAGGACATGGCTGAAGACGAACAGAAGGAGAAACAGGTAGGTATTACAGGATTAGGTGGAGCAGATGCAGCTGATGTTGATGGCCTGCAGTGAATGTTTATGGCACAAATGAAGGGAGTATAGTGCTGCCTGAAGGAGAGGTGGATAGTGCAGGAAAAAACATTGCTGTAGTAGGAAACAGTGCAGCAGGTGCAGCAGGTACAGCAGGTGGATATTTTTCAAGCATTGGTCTGTGATACACTCAAATGGACTGAAACAGTAATGCAATGGAGGGAGCCATGCTGCACGTTTAACCTGCTGCTACTTGAGCAGTATATCTGCTACCCTTTTCATTCACTGTTGCTTAGACCGGGCCACTCAACGAACAGCACTGGCGGCAACCAATACCCTGCCGTCATGGTTATTCAAGACTACACCAGGAGTCAGTACTGTATATAGTAAAACCACCTTTACTAAAACAGTAATATATAATAGGTAGTAAAATCACAACAAGGTGCAGAGGGTAACAGGAGAAGCCAGCGATTCCTACAAGAAATAGGAGGCCACTTGGAGTAGACCTCTCTGCTAGAGACTGGACAGACTGCGTATGGTAGTCTCTGAGTAGCAGGTAAGGCAACCACAGATACAGAGCATCAGAGTTCTCCCACAGGAAAGTGAAACAAGGGAGACTCTTACTGACTCATGCCATCAGTCAGTATACTTGGTAGAGACCACCTGGGGTGAGACAGAGCGGGTAGTGGGCCAGAGCCGATGGCCAAGATCAAGCTGGTATTAGGACTAGTCAGGGGTCAATACCAGAGTGGGATGTCAGCCAGAGCCACAGGTCAGCACCAGATAGGTTATCCCACTATGTCGGAGGCAACACAGGATGGATACTAGGACAGAGCCCCAGGTCCACACCAGGATGGATGGTCAGACAATCCTAGGTCACACACGGAAAGGGTAGTCAGTCAGAGCCACCAGTCTGCACCAGATTGGGTATCGATTATGCCAGGAAGTAACACGGAGAGAATAGTCAGACAGAGCCACAGGTCAGCACCAGAATGGATGGTCAAACAAGCCTAGGTCATACATGGAACAGGTAGTCAGCCAGAGCCACAGGTCTGCACCAGATTGGGTATCTACTATGCCAGGAAGTAACACGGAGAGAATAGAGCCCAGGTGTGCAACAAATTGGGTATCTACTATGCTAGGAGGTAACACGAAGAGAATAGTCAGACAGAGCCACAGGTCAGCACCAGGATGGATGGTCAGACAACCCTAGGTCATACACGAAACACACAAAAGAAATATACAACTGTATCAGACATCAAAGTAAGGGCAACTGAGCTCAGTGTCCAGAGCCCTCTTATACCCAGCCAGAAAGTAGGAGGTTGGAGTCTCCAGTGTCCCAAGGAATAAAACTGATGCTAGCATAACATTACTATTTTGTGCCCGAACGTGATGCAGCAAACCGAGAGATGTGTCAAAACTTGTGCCCACTCCCGCGTCACCTGAATCCTCCGTGCCCATTGGAGAAAGGACACGGAAGACCGCTGAAGGCACCAGACACTGCCAGACCGCAAGCCAGGAGAGAATTGAGCACTGACGCTGGAGCGTCACTCCCAAACCCAGGCACATAGCAGCAACGTGGGAACTGAGGTAAGGCACACTGTGACACCTGTCCCATAGTTTTGCCATCCACTTTACAGATGCACCTGAGGTGAGTCAGCCAACCAGGTATTCATAGTGGTCCTGGACAGTCCCCAGCAGGGCATCATTCTCCTCCAGCAAAATAAGCGTACTTGTTGTCTCTGGGTCCCTTTGTCTTTGCCACAGAAGTAACAGTGGAGGAGTTTCTGTCACCTTCAGCCATCTTGTACCTGACAAGAACATGTTTTCTCTTCCTTATATATCATGTACTTACACGTACTTACTAGGGTAACATGCATGGAAACCAATCATTCCTGCAATTAGGGAGGAGTACATTGTCAGAAAATTGTAAAGCACTAGAATTAAAATGGTTAATTTAAAAGTTATACATTTTTATTCATATAACACATTTAAGCAAATACTCTATGTATCTGACTTACATGTCTACGCTCTTGGATTTAAGAACCTACATGACTGGTTTTGCCTGGGGCATTTTAATTCATAGGAGTACCTGGGCAATCGCTGGGGTCTCCAGTCTCAGGGTGCCTCACCATGGGCTTCTAACAGTCACGCTTTTACAGAAATGAACCGATTTAACGAATGAAGCAGTTGTGTGGGCTTTTCCCCGCAAATATGAAGAAAGGAATCAGAAGGCTACAACTAAACTTAAGGATCCTAAATGTTAACCTATATTTGTGGGGTATCCATTAAGAATTCTGCCGGAGGCCTAAGGGGTTCTTAAAACTGCCCTTGATTTTTCCAGTTTACATAGAGACCCTCAGGAATTAAAAGTTCTGAATGATTAGACTTAAAAGTCTATGATTTGGTGTTACAACAAGTTATGATTTATGAGTTTTACGAGTCTATGAGGTTGAGTGTAAAGTGCAAAGAACACTACCACTACCACCACCTAGTGACAGAATGCTGAATTGTGCTACTGAACCATTAAAGGGACATTACAGTTCTCCATGTTTGTTACAGTCACTAGCATTGTTTGCATGCATGGAAACAGAGGAATCATTAACCTGGAGGATGCTTCTGCTTTGGCAGCGTACAGCTGTATGATTCAGTTACAATTAAGAGAACATGTGCTGCCTCCCTTAGCTTTCTTTTTATAAGCGTGCACTGTATGTGCATGTTCATAATGTTTTCTAAAGTTGTAATGTCTCTCACAATGAGAATTTGTCAGATGAGAGAAGGCACATTTTGAATCCTCATTGATCTCAACAGGAAAAATGAGGTGACTGCTAATTAGCCATGAAAAAGAGCCAAAAAAAGAACAGTGGAGGGGTATTCCTGAAAAGGCAACTGGGGTTCGCAAACTGAGTGTAAGGTAAATAGAATATAATTTAGGAGTAATAAAATATGCTTTTTAAAGCAATTCTTAGTGCTTTAATATACGTTAAAGATTAATGGTGATGACATTTGGCCTAGTTTGTTCATTTACAGAATGTTATTCTTTGAATACAAAGAGTGATATTGTTTTGCAAAGATACACTCTCTTGTGGCACATCTGCATGCCTGTTTATGTTGACTTAAAGGGGAACATTCACCTCTTAAAATTTTGTACCATATGTTTAGTTATTAAAGTAATATTAGGACACGTGTTTTTTTTAACTTTACGTACACTTAAAGATATTTAATCTTCAAGCTGCCACTTCCGCATTATGCTGCACTCTGAATCTTCATGACTTCCCAGTGCTACTTAATTCTCCTCCCACCTCCCTCCCAGCTGACCCAGGGAGCGTGTTCACGCTTCCCTTCAGTGTGGTGTGAATTGCTTCTATCGTTACAGCAAGCTCCGGTTAGCATTATACTGAGGTTACCCCAGAATTGGTTTGCCCCAGAATTGCTTCAGTCCTTGCCAGCCTCAGTTCCTGAACTTAACCCTTTGAGTGCCAGGCACTCAAAGGGTTAATCTAGTTGATGGGCAGAGTTGTAACATAACAATTGTCTGCATCATATATAATGAATAGTCCAAAACAATCATATTGGTTTAAATGAGGCTTTTAACCTATTGGATGCTAGAGAAGTCTCCAATGCATTATGACCTGTCTAGCAAGGGTTAAAAGTCACATTTACATTTTATGAATTCGTCTGAAGTGCAGCTGATTTTCCCAAGAATTGCTCCACTTTAATCTTTGTGCATATTGTCCAAAATGCTCTTTTCGATCTGAGAGGGATTTAACGCCCATGGATTGGCGTAAAGCAGATGTGGTGCCCATATTTAAAAAGGGATCAAAGTCCCAGCCAGGAAACTACAGACCCGTAAGCTTGACATCTGTGGTAGGGAAGCTGTTTGAAAGATTGCTAAGGGAATATATTCACGAATTCTGCTGGAACATGAATATCATTAGCAATAGCCAACACGGCTTTGTGAAAGATAGGTCTTGTCAAACGAACTTGATCGAATTTTATGAAAAAGTAAGTAATAATATAGATGAGGGAGCGGCGGTTGACGTGATCTATTTAGACTTTGCCAAGGCATTTGATACAGTTCCGCACAAGAGGTTACTGTACAAATTGAATGAAATAGGACTAGGGGAAAATGTTTGTGTGTGGATTGGAAATTGGCTGAAAGATAGAATGCAAAGAGTGGTAGTAAATGGAAAGTTCTCCAGTTGGATAAACGTGATAAGTGGAGTGCCTCAGGGATCTGTCCTGGGTCCTCTTCTTTTTAATTTGTTTATTAATGACCTCCCAGAGGGCATAGGAAGCCATGTATCAGTGTTTGCCGATGACACAAAATTAAGTAAGGTAATAAAGTCTGAACTCGATGTGTCTTCATTACAAGAGGATTTGGACAAATTGAGTAACTGGGCAGGCAAATGGCAAATGAGATTCAATATAGACAAGTGTAAAGTTATGCATTTTGGGTATAATAATAAAAATGCAACATATAGTTTAAATGGTGTTTCTCTGGGGAAATCTACTAATGAAAAGGATTTAGGAGTAATGGTAGACAATAGACTTAGCAGTAGCATGCAGTGCCAGCTGGCAGCTGCAAAGGCCAATAAGATATTGGCATGTATCAAAAGGGGTATTGACTCAAGGGAGGAAGATATAATTATGCCTCTTTACAGGTCCATGGTAAGACCCCACCTAGAATATGCTGTTCAATTCTGGGCGCCCTTTCTGAAGAAGGACATTATGGAACTAGAGAGAGTGCAGAGGAGGGCTACAAAACTAGTAAGGGGAATGGAAAGTTTTAGTTATGAAGAGAGACTAGAAAAGTTAAACTTGTACACACTAGAGAAACGGCGTCTTAGAGGGGATATGATAACACTATATAAATATGTTCAAGGCCCATATAAAGGGCTTTCAAAAGACCTGTTCATTAACAGAACAGTACACAGGACAAGGGGCCACCCGCTTAGACTTGAGGAAAGGAGATTTAATCTACAACAGCGGAAGGGTTTCTTTACAGTAAGGACAATAAAGGTATGGAATGCACTTCCGGAGGAGGTGGTGCTATCAAATACATTAGATGCCTTTAAAAGGGGCCTGGATACTTATTTAAAAGAGCATAACATAGAGGGCTATGCACGTTAGTATTGGGATTAATATTTAGTTAGGGCTTGTTGATCCAGGGAGAAATCTGATTGCCATTTTGAGTCAGATGCCTTCTTTTGGGTCAGCGATGGTAAACAGGAATAGGAAAAGGGTTGAACTGGATGGACGCAAGTCTTTTTTCAACCTAAATTACTATGTAACTATGTAACTATGTAACATGTGTATAAAGCTCCAGACAATCCCCTGTTTAATCCTTTAACCTCTCACAGCTCCTGCAGCACAATGACATATTTTGAAATTGTTAGAGGGTATTTATAACATTATGCTCATTAAAACTTATTAAAAGCTGTCAAGATGACACAGATGTCTGAAAAATGAATGTGCTGAAATGGTAGCAGCCTGATCAGGTTTCTTTAACATTTCGAGTTCCAGAGAGGTATCCAATGCATTGCAATCCAATGCGCTGGACACCTCTCTGGCAATCAAAGGGTTAATATTATGACAGATTGTTACAGTATAGAATGATGAGTATGATAGAATAAATACCATACTATCTCTTTTCCATCATGTCCAGTCAATGCTAAATATCCCCTGTTGGTCCAGAGGAAGGCAAAAAAACCCCAAAACAATTGAAGCCATTTCCAATTTAGCCCCAAGTGGGTAAAAAAATTCCTTACTGACTACAAATGACAGTCAGATATTCCCCTGGATCAACAACCTATCTGCATTAAAGCCATCTGTCATAATTCTCAATATTGCTCTGTGCTAGATAGGCATCCATTGCTTTTCTGAAAGCAATTACAGTATCTGCAATGACAACATCCCGAGGCAAAGAATTACATAGCTTTACCACCCGTACTATAAAAAATCCCTGCCTATGTTTTAGTCAGAAGTGGATGACCTCTCGT
Source organism: Rhinophrynus dorsalis (assembly GCA_037306005.1). Lineage (NCBI taxonomy): Eukaryota > Metazoa > Chordata > Amphibia > Anura > Rhinophrynidae > Rhinophrynus > Rhinophrynus dorsalis. Next base: position 100,347,528 of record CM074720.1, read on the forward strand.
TCTTAGCTCTGCTCTTTGAGTAAATAACTAATTGGATAGTTCTTTGTATTCACCTTGAATATATTTGTAAATGGTAATCATATCACCCCTTAGAAGTATTTTTTCTAATGTAAACAAACCCAGTTTGTCTAGTCTCTCTTTATAACTCAGATCATCCAATCCCTTTATCAGTTTTGTTTCGCATCTCTGCACTTTTTCCAGTTCAATAATGTATTTTTTAAGAACTGGTGCCCAAAACTGTACTCCATATTCTAGACTAGGCCTTACCAGGGATTTTGTATACAGGTAGAATTATATTCCCATCCCATGTATCTACACCCCTTTTTATGCAGGATAGTACCCTATTTGCTCTTGCAGCAGCTGAGTGACTGTACACACTGCTGTGAAATCTATTGTCTATCAGTACTCCTAAATCTTTATCTAATGAGGATTCCCCAAGTTGTTTCCTATTTAGTGTATTTTTAGAATGTTTCTACAGCCCAGATGCATAACCTTACATTTTTGTTTGTCTCTGATGGAGCCCACATGTGGGGAGAAACGGGTTAAGCGAATTGTCATATTATTTTAATAATTATGAGTTCCTTGAACTTATCCCTTTTAGCATCAGTCAGTTCGCTTTGGTCGTAAGACTCCCATCAACAGACAAAGCTCAATCTGTCAATTTGCTTGGGAACTCCTTTTTGTTAGGAATTAGATTCAATATATGAGTTACTCCGAGAGTTTGACAGATAACCCAGGAAGGTATAGGGAACATACCCCGTACCTAGGAGGGTGTAGTATTATTTCATCTGTGGGCTAAGAAGGGGTGGTGAGCCCTTAGGGTCAGTGAGTTGAATTTATTTGATTCTTGACTTTAAAATTGGTATCTGTATGTATACCGAATTGGTTTTTACTGACTGATTGCATATGCGGTATACAAGCGAGTGTGTGTGTGTGTTTGAAATATGGGGATTATGTGATAGGTAATATGGATCATCTATAAACCATAACGGCTTGTCCTTCTTGGATGTCACTTGGCTTATGGTTGATTGATATTATGGAACAGGGGTTGCTGATAGGGTCTCCAGTGTTGAATATAATGATAGAGTTTCCATTGTGTTCCTGTTACCTACTTGACCATTAGAGACTGTAATATATGGATGTCATGGGGGTATGTTTATTTCTACTAACAGGATTGATCGTAATAGGTGGATGGTCATGATCCAGGTCATTCTTAATACTAAGCGATGATTCCTTAGACCTATCCATGCAAACTACCAATTCATATCCAATAATCCACAATTGTCACAGTAGTCTCTTTAAGGCTCGGTGTATTTTTTCATCTGAGAGGGGTTTAACATCTATATGATGCCACTTGTTTATTGATCCATTTATATCACATACACCATTTACCAAACAGACAATGTTTGTGTATGCTATATGGGTATGCGGAATTCATAACGGATTTTAAATAATAAAATAGGGTTTTTTTGTTTTTTCTTTTCTTTTATATTTGTTTACTTTATTTTAGGAGTTTTTTCTTTGGGAGTTTATCAGTCATCATTACATTTTACTGATACCCTGATGAAGTCTAGTTGAGGGACAGATCAGCTATTGTCATTTTTTGGCAGTTCTATTAGAAGGGACATTAGTGAGTTCCTTATAGATAGATTTCTATTTCTTTTGTTTTATTCAATATTATCTTTACTATCTGGCACCCTCACCTTTATGATTATTGGAGGTGATTGTTCCCTATCATATGGGATAGTGGGACGAGTGGTGCAGTTTTGTTTCCTACACTTCTTTTTTACTTTTTGATTACATTTACTTACTTTAAATGACATCTGCCACTTTTCTGCCCATTCACTCATTTATCTAAATCAGAGTGCAGAGAAAAAACATCCAGCCCTGTATGTATTTCCTTACATAGCTTAGTGTCATCAGCAAAGATTGAGATGCTACTTTTAATTCCTATTTCTAGATCATTTATTAAACAAAAAAGCATTGGGCACAGGACTGAACCCTGTCACCCCACTAAGGACTTTGTATTTATACAAACAATGAAAAGATGAGAACAAGTCATACAAGTTGTAATATAGTTGACCGTAGAGAAGGCTTGCTTAGTATTTTAGGGTTGGACTTTCCTTATTGGTGGGGTCAGACTGATTTGGAAGCCTTTCCACTGTAAAGGCACAAAAGAGTGAAAGAAAGTAACAGACCATCACTTGATTGGGTACTATCCTAAGAACAAATGATCATTTTGGTGAGCATTTATCAAATGTGCCTCTTTTTTGACTGTTGATTTAATCCCATAAATGTCAGTAATACCTCCATTGCAAAGCAACTTGTTGGAGATCTGTCTAACATCCAATAGGTAATGAGTTCCATTACCAAAAAATGTATGCATACAAAGAGTTCAATGTCATTAAAAAGTTGTATTTCTTGACCAAAGAAATGTATCCTTATAGTTATACATATGATATCATGCAGACCATACATAAATAATGTATAGCAATATAGGCAACATTTTCAAAACAAATCCATTCCTTCTGAATTTGGTAATTAATTTGTCAAACTTTGATTACATAGAGTATACTGTAAGTGCTCCCAGTGCTTGTAAATTAAATTAAACAGCGTTTTTCTATTAAATTGTTAAACAGCTTTTTTACTGAAAAATATGTGTTACATGGCAATTCCTGTTGAGTAAAACAAGTGTAGCTCAATGCTAGGAGATTTTAAATTCTAATGTTATTACAGCACAAACTTGTTTTTTCATGAACCAGTTAGCAAAAGTACAAATTGATAGCTAAAATGCAATTCTTTTTTATAATGCACTGTACTGGAGAGCTTGTTATAGACTACAGCTCTCCATAGAAAGTGATAGGAACAGCACCATCTGGTGACCAGAATAGAAAATTGCAATTTAATATTAAAAAAGCTGTATTGAAATGTAAAAATATTTGAAATACAAATTTCTCAGCAGTGAGCATTAACTTTTTCTAACCTAGTAGGAAAAAACATATAATGAAAATGTTTCATAAAAAAGATTACTGCTTCTTTAATCTGCATACACAAATACTGTAATTTCAGAGGTTGGTGACAATTTCTTTAACATAGAATATCAAAATATTCGAGGTGTTTTGGACAGTCTAAAATATAAATTATTATTGACCTGATGAATAAGTGAGTAAATATTTATACAGAAACTAAACATATCTTTTAAGCCCTCCTAATCTTCAATCATTTCCCCTCACCTCTTACCTTTCTTCTTTCTTTTACAGTGAACCTGTCTTTCCTATTACAATGTGCTAATATCACAGAGGGTGATATAGGAAGCCTCGGAAACATTAACTGGAGCATGCAAATATCACATCTGCATCGCTCTCTTTTGCCTTTCTACAGTAGCTGACACAGCATTCTGCAGTGTATCTGCCACCATGAGGTCACCAATGACCTGGAAGTTATTAATTGTTCCAACTAATGTTGAAAACTTATTTTGTTACTTTATATACCATTTGTCTGCATCTCTCTTCAAAGATGCAGGTCACTACAATGAACTGTGGGAGAGAAACAAACTGGTTTATTCTAAGCCTTATGGGAGGGAAATAGTAGCTTTAAAGAACTGCTGTGACATCCAGCACTGACTCAGCTAGGAACATTTAAAATGCTGTACCTTCCACCAGGGCTGTCCGAGTTCAGTCCTCAAGGGCCACTAACAAGCCAGGATTTTATTATTTCCCTGATTAAGCACCGGTGAGTTGGTCAGTGGCTCATTCATTTTGACTGATTCACCTGTTCTTAAAGGGATAGTAATACTTCGTTTTATCTTTATTTTATTTTGTAGGCATTAAAAAAAAACATGAAGAATGATATAAGTCTTATCTCTCAAACCTTTATGGTTTAAGAGATATTCACAAGCAAAGTATCCCCCCCTCTTCAGCCAGATCAGAAGGGAGATGCCCAGGTAGACTGCAGAGAGGGACAATCTTCATTTAAGATAAGGGAAAAAGCTGAAAAACTTGTCAAGGGGGGAAGGGCTTTCATTCTTTTCATACAAAGAAAATTGTCCCCTTCTGTTATCTGTACTGTCATACAACCAGACTCACATCTGAGAAGAGATGGCTTACACTAGGTAAAAGGGGCGGGAGGGGAAACTTTGCTTGTGAATATCTCTTAAACCATAAAGGTTTGAGAGATAAGACTTATATCATTCTTCATGTTTTTTTAATGCCTACAAAATAAAATAAAGTTAAAATGAAGTATTACTATCCCTTTAAGATCTACCCCTGTAATCAATCATAAAGCAACTGTGTTGTTGATTTCTCCAAAGCATGGTGAAGCAATGTGTTGGAGACCTATAGTCCCAGGAGTTAAATTACCATTTAAATCAATGGTTTGTGGGAGAAATTGTATTTCTACTTTATGTTATAGGTGGTTTGTACCAGAATTTCTCCACTTCTTTTTAGTTTATCAGCCTCCCTGGGGAAATTTACAAATCTGCTAATGCAGCTGATTTTTTTGTGTTGAAACATTAGCTTTCAATTCATGTGTCTGCATTTCAGGGTGTACACTTGAGTGTATGAATGCTTTAAAGCAGATATGTCAAACATGTGGCCCTGGGGTTTCATGCAGCCCCTAGCTAATAAACTGATGCTCCAGTAGGATCTTCTCTCTCTCTCTCTCTCTCTCTCTCTCTCTCTCTATATATATATATATATATATATATATATATATATATATATATGGAAGAAGACTTCGGTGTATCTGGAAAAAACACCATGGGTGGCAGTAAGGAGGAGTTATGCATATCTCCTCTATACTGCCTGTCCCATTGGTGTAAGCATGGGGTGTGATTTTCACAGGAGTGGGCAGGGAGGGTATCCACCATTGCCATCCACCACAGTACACACCTCCTCACTATACACCCTCCCTCCTATGGCAGTTCATATTTGAATCTCATCCCCTTTGCCTTTCAGTTCATCTTTCAATCTCCTCCCATTCGACTGGCAGTTCATATTTTAATCGTCTGGCAGTTAATTTTTGTCTCTCCTCCCCTTGCCACAACTGACAACCTTCCTTCCAATTACACATCATGTCACATTTATTACTCTCTTTCACATAACCCACTACTTTCAATGTATGAACAGACTTTTATTTCACTCACCAATCACCATTTCATTATGAACTTTCTTACATACAAACACATAGCTCACAATGCATATGATCAATCACACCACATACCATGCAAAAACACATTGCATCACGCCCATGTCACTACCTTCACAAGCCTACCATACCCTTATACAAATCACAACCCCTTACTAATGCAAACTGTGTACATCTCCTTCCACACATGTAAACACCACTAACCACTGGCCATTACTTAATGCCCACTCCTGTGAAATCTCTGCAAGGACTTCATCCTCCACCACTGTACACACCACCTCACAATACACCTTCCCTCCTATTGCAGTTCAACTTTGAATCTCCTCCCCTTCGACTGGCTGTTCCTCTTTGAATCTCCTCCCCTTTGACTGGCAGTTCATCTTTGAATTTCCTCCCCTTCAACTGGCAGTTGATCTTTCAATTTACTCCCCTTCGACTGGCAGGTGATCTTTTAATCTCCTCCCCTTCCACTGGCAGTACATCTTTTAATCTCCTCCCCTTGCCACAACTGACAACCTTCCTCCTCCTCCTTCAGTTACACATAATATCACATTTATTACTCTCTTCCACATAACCCACTGCTTTCAGTGTCTGAACACACTTTGATTTCAATTAACAACCATTTCAGTATGAACTATCTTACATGCAAGCACATAGCTGACAATGCAAAGGATCATTCACAATGCCACATAACATGCAAAACACATTGAATCATACCCATGTCACCTACTTCATAAGCCTACCCTACCCTTATACAAATCACAACACCATACTAATGCAAGCTGTGTGCGTCTCCTTCCACACATTTAAAAACCACTAACCACCGGCCATTACATCATCTTTACTGTATGCCTACCACATTCAAATACCATTATTGTGTCACTTCCTTAGCACCTTCTACAATGCAATTGTCATGCATTCGCAATTTTCCATTTGCAGTTGTCTGAGACCCCCACAACCCCTTTAAATAAACACAACACACACACACTATATTTTCTTAAATATACTTCATTCATATTAACAAACACATGGGCAATGCTGTGTCCAATTTGATAATTTTTTTTAATAACAGAGCGGTCCTTGTGGTCCAAATTACACTTTAAATCAGCTTGGCTTGCTGACGCATTCTAGTGCTTGGTTAGAAACTTCTGACTTTCCAGTGGTTGGCTGGTTGGGGAAGATGGGAGTTGTAGGGGGAGATTCACTAAGCGGTGATAACGTGGAGATGACTTCTCCAGTGATATCACTTCTCCAGTTTCTATGTTATTCTATGGACCCTATCCACTAAGATCTCCAAAATGTTAGTGAATTGGCTCCATAGAATGACATTGGAATTGGAGAAGTGATATCACTGGAGAAGTCATCTCCACTTTATCACCTCTTTATCACCACTTATTGTATCTCCCCCATAGTCTCCAATAGCTTGAGAGCCACAGATTACATACTCATGCTATAGAGTTGATCTAAAATCCCTTAACAAAACATCCAGAGTGGAGCAGCAAATTATTTACATTTCATCCATCTCTCTAGATCTCCCCAACAAAATAATAGTGCAGACATTGGCAGCCATTGAGTATGGGGTGCTCAATTATATCTTAGTTTGACTTGCTTGCTTTAGAGCATAAGGGTCATTTTCAGAAAAAGTAACTTAGAAAATTGGCGTTAGGTAGGTGTACAACTAATAAATCATTTCCATTTCCTATTTTACTGCAACATCATATTTGTCTACACCAGGGTTGTGTAATGTTAGGTGCTCCACATGCTGGAAGACTACAATTTCCAGCAGCTAGAAGGCCTCATGTTACCCATCCATATTCTACATCCTCAATCATCTATGTATTTTGGTCTCATTCTGATCTGTGAGCCATGCACCGCTGTAGTACAGAATGATTTTATAATCTTTCACTTGACTCTTTTTTTGTTCTTTGAATGTTTTTTTATTTTCAACGTCTGGAGATTTGTGATATTTGTGTAATGTTTACCCTACTATTCTCTAATAATATAGTGTCCATAAAGTTTACAGTGTCTTTAGAATAATCCATTTTTTATTTGATTGGTGGGTGGAATGAATTGAATGAGCTGTGGCACCCCAATATGCCAGTCTATTTATGGCAGATCTTGAAGAGAGATATATTCATTATGTGAACAGAAGGGGAACAGACACAGAAATAATTCAACAGCTAATTCTGTTCATTCCACCAATCAATCAAACTTTTTCTCAGCCAGATTACTGAATGAGCAATCTTACGATCAGGATCCATAAAGTAGTTTTAAAAGCATTCAAGAAAGAAAGACATTTAAACTAGTTCTTTTTAAAAGACATGAAAAAATGACAATATAGATGTGGGATTCTTATCTCAGTACTAGAGGTTTCTATAACTAGTGTCTCCTCTGTAGTGTCCCCTCCCCCCTCAGTTTCTCCTTGCTCTGCATCCAGACAAATTCTCAGACACGCTATTTATTGCTGACTGCAGTTATACATGTTTTATGTAACCTATTTCACCCTCTCCAAGCTGTTGTATCCTAAATCTTACATAACTTTGGAACACTGCATTGTTTTGAACAGCTTTTGTGATTCAGTACTGCTTGACCTAAGGAATAGAGGTGACCTCTTGAAAGATGGGGGGAGATTCACTAAGCGGTGATAACGAGGTAATAAAGAGGTGATAAAGTGGAGATGACTTCTCCAGTTTATCACTTCTCCAATTCCTATGTTATTCTATAGAGCCTATTCACTAATTCTAATATATCCAAAGTTGAAGAAATCTTAGTGTATAGACTCTATAGAATAACACAGGAATTGGAGAAGTGATAAACTGGAGAAGTCATTGCCCCTTTATCACCGCTTAGTGAATTTCCCCCTCGTCTTAACCCTTTGAGTGCCATAGGGGAACCCAATGCATTGCTCTGCAATGCATTGGGCACCCCACTGGTACTCAAAGGTTAAAATATAAACTGCCAAAATATAAAAGGTATCACCAAATACCAATGTACTCACAGGTTTGCACAGGAATGTGAATAATGCATGCTCATCTGTTAGCCATTAAACTAGTCTCTTGGGCCTATTCATCAAGCTAAAGAGATGCAATTCGGCAGTGAACTAACAGCACCAGAAGGGCAAATGAAAATTCCCATTGACTTTAATGGTGTTTTTAACCTCTTGATTGCTAGAAAGGTCTACAATGCTTTGTTCTGCAATGAACTGAAGACCAATCTGTCATTTAAGAATGACCATTTGAGTCAATGGTGATTCAGGGAATTTCTATTGTCCCCTATGATGCAGAGCATCCCTTTATCTTCAGTCTATATCTGTTTAATTAGTTAACTTTCTTTTCTCACTGAGGTCCTTAAGCAGAAAGCAAGATTTGCAATTCTGGAGCAAAAATAACCCAACACCATAGGGTACAAATTTCACACTGGTAGAAACTTTCAAGAGTTAAAAAGTCCCATTTAAATAAAAATGAAGTGTTTGTTTGTTCCCCATGGTGCAGTTGGTTAGCTCCAGAATTGCTCCTTTATTGTTTTATGCATAAGCCCCTGTCACTCTAAGATAAGTTTAAAGGGGCATAAACTTGTGCTATGAGAAAACGTATATTGTAGGTATTTTCCTGTTGAGTAAAATAAAGGTGTCCCACTGCTGACAGGTGAATATTTCCAGTTATTACAGTTAAAACATGTTTTTTTTTAACATTAACAGTGCCCTCTAGTGGTCAAATTACAATTTGTTATTCTTTTACATTCTATTTGAGGGGAATGTCAATGACAATCAGCTCTCCATAGATAGAAAATGCTGGGTCATGCTGTCTGTTAGAATTATCAAGAAATAAATGAGCTGTAATTCATTGTTTGATAATTTGAACTGTTATAACCTTTTAATAAAACAACTGACAGTAGTAGGAGTTCCTTTGTTTTACTCAGCAGGACAAGCTATATAGCATAAAAGTTTTCACAAATAATGTTTACTGTTCCATTAAGCCTTATACGGGCCTAATCATTTGAATTAGGCCCGTTGAATTAACAGTTGAATTATAAGTCATTTTTGAGAATTTATTTGTTGGTATCATAGTGAGGCACATTACAATAATTAGTTTATGTGCTTGGCCAGTATTGCCACATACTATGCTATGAATTGATCTAGACAGAACTCCCAGTTAAGGAACATTTCTAGCATCACAGTAAGGGATAAGGATTGCCTTGAATAGAACAGTAAAGCATACTATTGCTCAAGGTACCCCTAACACGCAAAAACATAGAATTTTCAGGGCACCCCTAACATTTTATGGTTAAATGTCAAGGTGTAAGAATGGGTACAAATACAGAAATATTTAATTATTTTTAGGACTCATATTTAGAAAAAAAACATATAGTGCATAACAACATGAATAAACAAATCATTGAGCATTTTCATGGCAAACCATTTGTACCATAGAAGACACTGATTTAACACCTTAAATACTAGTGATGTTGCCAACTAATTGATTAGCAAATCATCAAAGACCTCTCTAGCATTTAAGGGGTTAAAAGCCATATTAAATCAAGTTTTGTGATTTGTTTTATTTGCAAGTCAAGGGTATTACTATGGGGACCAGGTTTGATCCAAACTGTGAATTTATTTATAGTTTTTTTAACACAGTTTTATTTGTTTTTTTCGACGTCCTCTATAGACATTTTATTGACCATATTATTATTGTGTGTGGCAGGGTAGTATCGAGAGTATGCATGAATTTGTGGAATTTATTAATTAAAACGAAATGAGTATGACTTTTACAGCGAATATAGAACCCACGACTATCCAATATTTGGATGTAGAGTTGTTTATTATGGATGATAATAGGGTTCAAAAAAAACTTTTTTTTAAGACTGGATTTCAATAGTTTCCTCAATTTTGGTATTAACCATTATTCCAGTTGGCTAAGAACATTCCCTACAGCCAATTCAGACGTATTAGGCAAAATTGTTCTGATATTAAGGATTTTGATGAGGAGGCTAATATATATTAAGAAAACATTTTTCAGTAAAAAGATATCCTGGAGAATTGATTGAGAGATCCAGTTTGAGGGCTAGGTCCCTCAATAGGAGCTTTTTGTTAAAATATCAGAATAAAAAATATATTAAAACGACCATGATTCTAAAACCTATGTTCATTACCAGATATAGCAGTGATCATCATAAGTAGTGATGGGCAAAAAGTTTCTCCTCAAACTGAAATCGGCGAAAAATGGCACTTTCCGCTTGGCAAATAATTTCATGAGAAAAGTTCTGATTTTCTGCTTTTTCCTTCTTGTTTTCGCCTAGCTCATTGTGCATTGAAATCAATAGGAAGAAAATGTTTTCGTCACTACACGTAACTTTTCTACAGCAATATAAAAGGGTGTCAGGCTCTCACAGCATGCCATTCAGTGTTTGTGAGAGTAGAGAGCAGCACGGTGTTTGAGCTAGAGAAGAGTGGGGAACTGATGTTTAGTTTAGGAAATCTTGTAGGTTGGATATTTGTTTCCTGTATTAGGAGAGTCATTGGGGCACTCTGGGGAGAAGAAGGAACGAAGGAGGTTGACCCCAAATAATACCCCAAAATTCAGATTGACTGACTGGCAAGACACAGGCAGCTGGGGACCTATTTGCTTGCAGATCTTGTTGTTATTGTCTCTGTGCTGGGGAAGTCTGGGGAAAGAAGTTGCTGACTTTTTTTTCAGTAAAAAAAAAAAAAAAAAAAAAAAAAAAAGAATAAAGAAATAAAGAACTAAATATATTAGGTGACAGTGACAGACAGCTGACTGGGCTTAGGCAAGAGATCATACTCCATCAGATGTGTTGTGTAGAGTAAAATCACAATAGCTGAGTCCAGCAAACGCACAAGGTGCAGGAGGAGAGGCAAGAGTGGAGCACTGCAGGGACATGAGAGTAAAGTAGTAGTTCAAAAACTGACTACAGCAATGGTTGCTGCAGCGTGTACAATCAATGATGATGATCCCTCTCCTACAAGGGAGGATGCAGTTTGTCAAGGTCCCAGCAAAACTTCCAGTACCACCAGTGCTAGTAGAAATAAAGAACCAAATAAGAAGAACATTGAAGACTACAAGTCACATTCAAGTATTGATGATGCTGGCAATAGCATAACAGAGGAAGGTGTACCAGCTGAACTGCCTGCTGCATCAGATAGTGAGACAAACAACCACCAAAACACCTGTCCACAAAGTAGTAGTGAACTTTGTTACAAATAAAGTGTTTGATACCTCTAAAAGCTTAGAAGAATATAAAGATAGTAGTGGGCAGGTACTGCTGGTGCTGCTGAGGATGACCTAATTATTTCTGATGATGATGCAGATCTAGAATATATCCCTCCAGCATCCTTCACTTGTTCAGATACAGATGAAGTTGAGAGTGAGGATACTGGCAGGGCTATAAGGTTAGCAGAAAGTCAAAGGCTGGATCTTCCACCACTTTTAAGGAGCACTGTGCCTGTCTATAAACTGTTTGAGAAAGCCATTGGAAAGTCTGACCATGGACAAGCACAGATGTCAAAAAGCACACAGTCACCCTATCAGTCATCATTAGCATCATCACCTCTTCAAAGTCCAAGTCCCACTCAGCCATACACACCTGTTTTGAGTACTCAGCAGCAGCAACAGCAACACAGGTTATTAAAATCCACAGTGTTATATATGACGAGTGCCTCTGCTGCTGCTGCACCTTTTACACCTAGTAGTAGTGGCAGTAGAATTGCATCAACATCTAGCCCCAGTAGAGTTGCAGCAGTGCCTCTGGAAACCCTCAGTCCATGAAGTCCACAGTATGGAGATACTTCACTCAGGATCCTTAAGCTAAGCATGTTGTTATCTGTTGTCTTTGAAAAAAGCACTTGAGCAGGGGGAAAGCATGCTCACACCTAGGCACCTAGTCTATGATATCCCACCTGAAGTACAACCACAGGTCTGACTGGGAGACACACTATCAGCAGGCCAAAGGTGCAGCAGCTAGCAGCAGCAGAAGCACTTTTTAAAAAGTTCTCTAGGGCAGAAAAAAGAAGTAGTGAAGTTATTTATGGGTCAGAGAGTGTGCTACTGCAAGTGCCAACAGTTAGTTCAGTCCAAATAACACCTATGGCTGCTGCTGCAGAGGAGAATGACAGACAAAGCCAGGACAAGTATATTAACAGCAGCACAGATGAGTAGGAGGAGGAGGGATGTGAAGAAGGGTTTCCACCATCTACCCCACTTGGGACCACTGCTATGAGTGACAAATAATGTGTGTCAATAATCTGAGAAGGAGGACAGCGATTTGACTCAAACATGACAATAGTTAAAAACTATAGACATACACAAATCACACCACACCAGCCAGTCCACCACCACCACTACAGTACACATCTGCCACATTGTAGAATGTATTTTTTTTTTAATCTCTTGACAACATCATGTGCCAGCGTCACTTAAAAAGGAAGTTAGTGTTGTGGGAAAAGGACAAATGCATTCGGCATGCTAACACATTTTTCAAGCCATATGTTGCTGTAGGACTCACAACTTTGAATTTCAGCAACTTATTTCTAAACTACAGCCCTCAGAAGAAGTAATATTACAGGGGGAAATGTAGTACCTATAGGATATAGGTGTAATGTGTTAAAATTTGCGAAAAGTTTGTTAAACTATGTGAAAAGGAGGACATTTTTGCATAAGTGAAATGGCGAAAACATCTGTGAAAAAAACAAAAAAACTGCAAATTTTTGCAAAAACTCATGTGGGAAATTTTTCACACTATTCGCCCACCCCAAAGGTGAGATGGATTTTGAGCTCTCATTGGTCCGTCTTACATTTAGATCCTCTTCTTAAGAAGAATATTTCATCTAAGCACAAGGTGGTTTTTAGACGTGCTAAAGCAATTACAAATTGTGTTGCCCCAGTTGGTTATTTATAAAAGTTATTTAAATACTAAAACTGAGAATTTTCTTAACCTGAAGTGGAGTTTTAAATGTGAAATGAGTGGATGTTTCACTTGCAATTATATATCTCATAAAGCTGGATATATTAAATCTACTACTACTGGTGAGATATTCCAAAGAAACAGTCACATGGATTGCAGTTCTGCATATGTGATCTATGTTATCACTTGTGTAGGTGGACTGCAATATGTGGGAAGAACAGTTCAAACTTGAGCAAACTTGGTTTGGGAGACACAGTAGAAATTTAGAACAGGGTTTTTCCAAACACTTTATTGTTTCATGAAGAAAATCCTAAGGTACTGTCACCCCCTTAGAATATGTTCCACCATCTATTCATTCTAATAATTTTCACTGTCTCAACAGTCGTGAGACATTCTGGATGTTCAGGTGTTTGAAATCTATGAGTCCAATCTCAGTGAATATACTGAGACTGTTATTTTAGAGATAGATTATTGTATTTGTCTTTTAAATTATTTTTATTATATATATATATATATATATATATATATATATATATATATATATATATATGTATATATATATATATATATATATATATATATATATATATAATGTTGGCTTATTATATGTATTATATTTTTTTATAGTATATAGCATTTATTGTAACATATATTACTGTTTCACTTTAGAATAATTTCACTTTAGAATATATTAGTATTAATAAGAATTAGAAATATTATTTATTTATAAAATGTTTATAAATATAAATATTAATATAAATATTAAATTGAATTGACTGCGTTTCACTTTTTATATAATGGTATTAATTTATTTCATGCCACTTTAATTTAACACTACTTTATTTTCAATATTAATTCATAGCACATATTACATTTTCATACACTAAATAATAAATATTTCATATTCATATAATTTTCATTTTTTATTTTTTGCATTATACTCAACACTTATTTTCACACATATTCTTTTCTCCCCAAACACTTTTACATCATTTATTTTTTGCCACATCTAATCATTCAATATTTGATTATTATTTTTACATTTTTTTTATCTTTTGGCCCTTGAGTGAGGAGTGTGGCATTGTGTTATGCCTTGCCTGCATGTTCATCACTTACAGTTCCAAAATTATCACAGATACTGTATTATTTTGTATTATTAAATATATTAGATTAATGTTTTTAATATAATTTTATGATCCGTTAACTTTTGAATTTTTATATTTCATATTGGGATTTTTTTTTATATGGGAGTTGTTTCTCACATTGTATAAGACTGATGTTTTTAAATTACATCCCTTTAAGAGAGTCACTTTTTTTTATATAAGACTGATGTTTTTTTTTTTAAATGACATCTCATTAAGGGTCATGCCTATAAGGGCTATCCCTTTAATGTTAGTTTGATATCGCAAAAGACTTAGTTACATTTAGATACAATGTTATGTAATGTGGATTAACCAATGGGGGCCATTCTGCCTTTGATGATGCATAAGCATGTCACAATTTCATAAATAACATTCGGTTGTCTTATTTCAGGAATGGTGATTGAGGCTGATTGCTTCTTTGGAAGTTGTGGGTTGTGATTGGCAATTTAACAAATTTTGAATTTATTGGTTAATTGATTTCAGTTGTGAGACTCTCCCCCTATATATTAATGTAGTCAGACCAGCATGTATTTTTGATATCATTGTCTGTATCCTGATGAAAAGGTCAGATAGGACCTTGAAACTCGATTATTACATAGACATTTATCAGAAGAAGGCGGCCTCTATTTTTTAAAAATGAATTTATATTAAATATATATCATTTTTTTCAAGCTATGGATCTTGTTTCATGTTTGTCAGCTCGATCAGGGTGAGCCACATTTCCCCTGCAGTTATATGTTGAATGAAAGGAGCCTCATCTGCGTTCTATTACTGTGAGTACTGATATCTTTGACATCTGACTTCTAGACACATATTATAGCGCCCTCCTTCTATTTCTTTTGCTTTTATATTTCAATTGGGTGGGGGGAGATGGTTTTCTTAGAATTTCACTCCTTCTGCCTTTATGTATACATATGGAATTTAAAGTATTTGAAAAATAACTTGTACAGCAACAAAACTCAAATGTATCAAGTACTACTGTACTTTGCAGTACAGTGAGATACAGTATCATGTTCTGTATGCAACATGTATTACCTTGAATGGAAATAGAATGCTAAAGTGGAACATACACTTAAATTACTTTGATGATTTTGATAGGGCTTTAAAAATCATCTATATTTATGTTAGCTCCTAGTATTGAAGGCCTGTGTGCATGGGCCAAAGTGGCACCCAGTGGCCTCGGCTGCTGCCCCAGAGCTGGGAGCGGAGACAGGCGGTGGACCATTCGGAGCTCTCCGCTCTGGATCAGCTGTGCCGCCACTTGGACTGGAAGCCGGTGCACATTCGGCCAGTCTCTACTGCGCATGACTGCATCATTCCGTCAG
This sequence comes from Rhinophrynus dorsalis, assembly GCA_037306005.1. NCBI lineage: Eukaryota > Metazoa > Chordata > Amphibia > Anura > Rhinophrynidae > Rhinophrynus > Rhinophrynus dorsalis. The sequence continues at coordinate 100,363,057 of CM074720.1, forward strand.
TCTCTACTGCGCATGTGCGTGTTATGCACACAGGGAGTGACTCATCCTAGCAAATTATATTATAGAATTTTTTATTTAAAACTACTGTTTGGGAGATACCTAGCTTTATTTGTCAGTTTATGCAAATTACCCATTACTTCCTGGTAGGGGGGAGGGGGAAGAATTGAATGTTAGAATCTGACACACCAGGCTGCGCTGGCCAGAACTGTTTAATTTGTATAAACTGTCAAATAATTAAACGTACATATCTGTTAAACTGTAGTTTTAAACAAAGTATGTCTACCATAAATATAATGAATGCCATTCAAGTCACACGATGTTGCACATTACAAAGCGACATCTTAAAAAGCGATATCTCCAAAAAGCCACAGAAATACTTGCCACATATATAAATTATATATAGCAATTTATCTTCCAGATTATGATAATCATTGGCCTAACCAAATCTGAAGAGTGCACTTTCACAATCATTAGGATTTTAGCTGTGTATTGGTACTGGTAGGGAATCATTAATTCTAGATATTGTATAAAGTAACCGCCCTCTTGGTGGTATGGGAACATCTTGTATCTAGGGATCCATGAAATTGTTTTGCCTCAAAAGCAAAACCGGTGAAAAATGGCACTTTCTTCAGAGGGGTCATATTTTTGGGAAAAGTGCAGATTTTCTGCTTTTACCTGCCTAGCTCATTGCATTGAAATCAATGGTAAAACTGAATTTTCCTGCCATGTGACAAGTTTTCCTTCTTTTCTTGCAAGGATAGTTTGTCAGGGTTGTCAGATTCCCCCAGCATGTCATTCTGTGTTTGCAAGAAGTAGAGAAAGCAGCACAATGTTGATCTAGTTAGGATAGGCAAATAAAGCAAAGCTGGAGTTTAGTTTATGGGGTCTTGTGGACAAGAATTTTGTTCTCTTTGTTAGTGGAGTCTGGGGGACTCTGGGGGAGTGTGAAGGGAGAAAAGAGATATACCCAAATCTTTGCTGAATGAGACAGGCCGCTGTAATCCAAGTTACTTCTTGATTTGGCTGTAATCTCTGTGATAGGAGAGTCTGAGGGTGTGAGAAGGGAGCAAGGAGATTTACCTTAAAGGGATAGTAATACTTCGTTTTAACTTTATTTTATTTTGTAGGCATTAAAAAAACATGAAGAATGTTATAAGTCTTATCTCTCAAACCTTTATGGTTTACGAGATATTCACAAGCGAAGTTTCCCCCTCCCGCCCCTTTTACCTACTGTAAACAATCTCTTCTCAGATGTGGAATGCAGTCTATAGACCAGACAGATAACAGAAGGGGACACTCTTATTCCTATGAAAACAATGAAATCCCTGCCCCCCTTGACAAGCTTTTCAGGTTTTTCTGTTATCTTAATTGAAGATTGTCCCTCTCTGCAGTCTACCTGGGCAGCTCCCTTCTGCCCTGGCTGAAAAGTGTTACATCAGTAAAAGGGGCGGGAGGGGGACACTTTGCTTGTGAATATCTCTTAAACCATAAAGGTTTGGGAGATAAGACTTATATCATTATTCATGTTTTTTTAATGCCTACAAAATAAAATAAAGTTAAAACGAAGTATTACTATCCCTTTAATATCCCAACATTTTGTGTGACTTAAAAGACATGCAGATGTGATCCAAGTTCCTTTCAGCTGGCTGTTCTCTGTGTTAGTGTAGTCTGGGGGTGTGGCAAGGGAGCAAAGTAGATTTACCCCAAATGCCCCCAGATTTTGTGTGACTGAAAAGACACCCAGATGTGGTCCAATTAGATTCCTGATCTGGCTGTTATATCTGTGTTAGGGGGAGACCAGTGGCTCATGTACTATTAGCAGCAACACCGAGGATGATGATGAGGAGAGATTTAAAGGGTTGCTACCTTCTACCACTGTTGGGACCACCGCTGTGAGCACTTATTAATGTTTGACAATAATCTGAGAATAAGGCAAGCTTAAATGAGACTATAAAATCATAATTGGTCTAGATTTCAGCCCTATGAATCATGATATATATACATCAATCACATCACACCAGTCCACCACCACCATACACATCTGCCGCATTCAGTGTAAGTTGTAAAGTTTTTAGTGTGTAGAAAAAAAACCTGAAAAAAAAATTCATTTTGCAGACTTACAGAAAGTTAAACATTCAAATTATTACAACAAGGCTAGGCTAAAATAATTGTTTGTGGACTGTTGTTTCTAAGATGGTTTAATGCATTAATGGGAGAATAATGATGCTGAGTGTCTTATTTGTGCTGAGGATGTTTATTTTATAGTTTTCTAGGGCAGGCCATCAGGATTCAACCCAGGATTTACTGCCAGATAATCTGCACATTGAGCTCTCCGGTTAGTGGATAGCTCCTGAAATCAGAATATAATTTCTTTGGCTTTGATAAGGACCTACTTGTTTATTTCCAGGAATCTCCAGATCTTCCCCTTACTTCCTTAAAGTCACAGTTTCTTCTTCTTTTTTTTTTTTTTTAATGAAATACATTTTATAAGGCTTTTTTTTCTGCTGAGGAAAAGATTTTTACCAAAGGTTGACTCTATGCCCTTCTCTTCTGATGGCTTGAGGATCTACAAAGATGTTGCTCTATAGGACTTGCAGTCCAGCATACCCTCCTTTTCTCTTCTTATATACCAAGCATAAGGGAGATAACATGGGTTTCTACGACCAGTTTGCTACATTTCCTTGAATAATGGGACCTCCTGTCCAGCATGTCTTTTATACCAAGAATCAGTATCAATGTGTTTAGTTTTTGCAAACAATTATTTCCATAAAAACTGTGTGAAAAGTTTATTGGTTTACGTGTATGTCAGTCACTACATAACAGCACTGTAAATAATGTCATATCCAGTAAAATGCCTTGTTTTGGTGCCTGTGTGCTCACTAGAGTATAATTGGGGGGGGGGGGGGTCACTGTCTGGTTATCTTGAGGAAGGTTACTGTGTTAACTAAAATGCTGATCTGTTAAATACATTTTTGCTATTTTCTTCACATTTCATTAAGTCTTGAGAATGCTTTTTTACTGAAGAAACTATATATATATATATATATATATATATATATATACATATATAGCACAAGTAAATGGAAAAATCTTGTACAAGAGCACTCTTGGGGCTTTCATATAAAGTAAAAAATGACATTTATTAGGTTATTAAAAAATCAAAGTTTCGGAAAGAGAAAGGCTCTACAATGGAGCCGAAATGTTGATTTTCAATAACCTAATAAATTTCATTTTTTACTTTATATGAAAGACCCAAGAGTGCTCTTGTACATGGTTTTTCCATTTACTTGTGCTACATATTTTTGACTATAAGTATTGCTGTTTTGGAGTGCCCACACACAGTATCGTTTACATATATATATATATATATATATATATATATATACTAGTTGAAGAGCCCATTACACGGGCCACAGTGCCACTGCCACCCGGTCACTGGGCAGTCATGTACAGTAGAGACTGCCCGCACCGTGGCTGATACAGAGCATCCAGCTCTGTATCAGCCGCGGCGCAGCAGTGTCTACTGCTCATGACGTGGCGTTACACACGTTTTAGCGAATTATTATATAGGATTACAGGGTTAAAGGGTTTATCATGCTGAGTAAAACAGTAAAACAAGGGTCCTTTCACTGCTGAGATATGCTTAATTAAAAACTTATTGCAGTACAAACTTACATATTTTGGTCGCAGTACCTCCATAGCCTGAAATTTTTTGGTGGGGCTATTGCTACAGCAGTCTATGAATGACTATAGCCAGTTGACCATAAATCTCCATAGGATGCCGTAGCAACAGCACCAATAAAAATGTTCAGGCTCTGGCCACACACAAAACTCAGAATGTGGGTTTAGCCAGCAAAGCTGGGACACTCCACAAGGCAGTTATCTACTCTGCCTATTGGGAAATCCGTATTGGGCTGTATGGGCTAAAAAATTATTTGGCCACATTTTTCTATTTACCAGTTTGATTGTTTCTTAGATCTGATTTTTATTGTTACTTTTTTGTCAACATTTCAGGGAGCAGAAAACTTTTTAGAAAGCAATTTTGATCATGATGAGCGGCACAGCACCCCCATTGAAACCATAAGAGTAATTGTTCAGTCTGTAAGTTAGAATGGAATTAACAGTGGACCTGTGAACTATTAGTAAATGTGCTAGTTTACAGCTATTGCCTGGTGCTGGTACTATGTAATGCATTTTTTAAATACATTTTTGAAAAAAATATGGCTATTTCTTATCAAATAAGGATAATATTCTACATTTTACAATGTAATTAAGCCCACTTTTTTATACATACTTTCACTTTAATACTGCATCACATTGCTAGTCTGTTGCCATGGAAAACTTTCAGACATAGTACTAGCAATTTTTAAAGCTACTAGGAACTTTTTTGACAGTTGTATTATACTTATTAATATTTTAGATTTTTAATGCTTTTAAACTGATATGAGATGGGTTTAAATGAATAATTTACCTATTAAAACATTTAAAAATCTACACTAAAATTGTTTCTGAAATTTGTTTTGCCAAAGGGCTTTGAGAATTGTAATAGCAGAGGAATTTACCTACCCATAACTGTAACATTTCACCCTGAAGCTCAGTACTTTCAACTAATAAAACAACCCAACAACATGTGTTTAACTGTTTATCCTTTTACTGAGGCAGGTCATTTTACTGTTCACATATAATTATACATTTACACTTAATAATTTTGTCCAGACTCCATACAACAGATTGTTAAAGGAATATGAAAATAAGCACCTTGGCATGTGAGGTATTTATACCAATTTTGTCATTGTGACTAAAAACTCTCCCTGGCCCATCAAACATTACTGTCTATTTCTTTGTAGTTGTGAGTTCTTCATTCACCCTATTTCGAAAAGAAATATCAGTGCTATATATAGAGAGTGAAAGGTTACAAAACAGAGATTATAGAGAAAGCTTATGACAGATCTCTAAAATCTGAGAGAAAAAAGTATTAAAAATAAAGATAAAAAGAACAAATATTAGAATCATCTTCAACTCCACTTTTTATTTCTACATACAATCAGAAAGCTCCACAAATAAAACATATCATACACAAATATCGGCACATTCTAATGCAGGGTCTGAACCTGAGAAAAGAGCTAGGTGACCAACCCAAGGTAGTATTTAGAAGAAATAGTAACAATGGCAAGAAAATATCACTCAATGATATTACATCGAAGTTACATAACACTCCTATGAGAATGTATAAATGTGGCACAAAGGATTGCACAACATGTGCCCATTTAGATAAACCTCAACAGTAAAAATGTACAAGTTTTGTTACTAATAGGGAATATGAGATTCAGGGCCCAATACTATGACCACTGGTGGTGACGGTGGTTTTGAAAGCACAGACTGGTATTCTACTAACTGTATTGTGACAAACTACCGACATGTAAAAATTTGTACCCAGTGGACACAATGAAAAAGCAGTTGAATCTGGCATTCTATTACATGTAATGGCGTTAACACACGTTAAGAGACTCACTGTTTTTTGCTTAACATTTGTGCCTAGCAAACCGAGCAGAAGGGATGACGGAACCCACTAGAAGCTGATATGTGTAAGCATACTGTACATCCCAGCCAATTGTAGTATGGGAACCATTTGTCACGGAGTGACTAGGAAATAACGACACTTGACAAGTACAGATAAAATTTAAAATAAACTTTATTTTGAATACAACAGTGGCAGTAAAGAATAGTACACTCTCATGAGTCCAGTGAAGAACAGTACACACTTTCTTCACCCTTCACTAGGCAAGTGTGGTAACTCTCATCTGTACCCTAACTCTAGAGTACCCAGGCAACTGGAGCGAGTATCTCCAGAACTCTGGAGCAACGCAGTAGCGACTGACTCCACCACCTTCTCGAGGCCAGTGCAAGACACTTCCTCAACCCTTCATTAGGCAGGTGTAGCAGTAACGGAACGCCCCTAGGTAACCTTCGTAGCAGGATAGAGGGACAGTGCATGGCACTTCCATAGTCACACCAAGCAGGTGACTCATAGCACAACTATACCCTACCGCCACGGAATACCTATGCAAGGCAAAACGGCACCTAGTAGGCTAGATGAGGCAACAATGGGACCGGACAGAACACAGGAGATCAGTGACACGGACTGACCGAAGCAAGTGCCCAAACTAAACAGATCACGGAAGGTCAGTGACACGGACTGACCGACAAGCACTGCTAACGGGTAGCGAACACGGTAAGGTAGGCCCAGACAACAAGGATACAGTAGCCGGGCTGGGTATCCGAGACTAGCAATCGTAAGTGGAATGGAACAGAAGGAGAGTGGTCAGACGTAGCCAGGAGTCAGAGCCGGATCGGGTGGTCAGATGTAGCCAGGAGTCAGAACCGGATCGGGTAGTCGGACATAGCCAGAAGTCAGAGCCAGATCGGGTAGTCAGACGGAGCCAAAGTAATACAGAGGACAGCAATGGACCAACACAGCACTAGGCTCAGGTACACCACGAAAGGGCACAGGTAATAGGACATGCTGAGGTTTAAAAGGCCTGGCAGATGGGCGGAGAGATGACATCATAACCACAGTGACCTACAAGAACAGCGACTTGCATAGAGCGACAGCCAGGAAGTAACAATGTCGCTGTTACAGCAATTACCCACTGGAGGCAATCATGGGCACCGTGATACCATTCTGAACAAAGACTGTCCATATAAAATCCAGTCTGTGTTTTAATTTCCATTAGTATGGCACGGGCAATGGCCTGAGAGGTAACTAATGGGGGGGTCTTCTTCTGTTTTCTTGCTGCCAGCTGTAGCAATGGCGGCATCATGGCCTTATTCATGCCATATGTTTGGGGGCATCATGTACATATTTATTGGTGGGCATCATGTACATATTTTTGGGGGCACCGCAGACTTATATATTGGATTTTTTGGGTGGACATCGATGATTTGAACCTTTCTTAAAATTATAGTAGCGGTGGATATATTGGAAGAAAGAAGAAGAGAACATAATGAAGTATGAAGATAAGAAGAAGACCGAAGACAAAAGATGACAGAAGAAGAATGACAGTGGATGACAGGTAAGTGTTACACCTGTGGGTTATGGGTGTTAGTATAGTGTTAGGGCTAGTATCTGTTTAATTATTTATGTATTAGTTTTTATTTTTATTTTATTTTATTTATTTTTTTTTTTTAGTTATCCACCCTATCTTATCACGGTCAGTCAAAAAAAAATTGCAACAAAAAAACAAAATCAAAAACTTCGTTCCCAAGACTTCCACAGCAGAGACACTAAAAGCAAAAACAGCAAGCAAACTGGACCCCAGCTGCATTTTTCTTGCCAGTCACACTGAATTTTTGGGTATTTGGGGTCAATCTCCCTCCACCCTTCTTCTCGCCCAGAGTGTTCCCAGATTCCACTAATACAGAGAACAAATGTTCTACCTAAAAGACTCCCTAAACTATACTTCAATTCCCCTTTATTTACCTATCTTCTCTAGCTCAAAAAGCATGCTGCTTTCTCCTCTTACACAGAATGGCATGCTTGTGAGAGCCTGACACCCTTTTATATGGCTGTAGAAAAGTAGAGAAAACCTTCCTGTAGTGGGAAAAACGTTTCTTTCCATTGCAATGAGCTAGGTGAAAAAAAAACAGGAAAATGGCACTTTTTTTGTGGGAAATTATTCGCCAAGTGGAAAGTGCTATTTTTTGCCGATTTTGGTTTGAGGTGAAACGTAAGTTGTAGCACCATTGAGAGGTTACCTTGCCTAGAACAAGACACGTTGCCTTGTTCCTGCTTGATGGGTGCTCCTCACAATTGTCTCCCTAAGTATAAGGGCATCCCAGGCATGGAGAGGAATTCAGCTGCACCACACCAACTAGACCCACATAGGCCGAAATGTACATCTGTGTTTTTGCTGTCTCTCTTGTGCGAAGAGGATTGTCTGTGGGCAGTACCAGTCTGATAGGGATATGGAGATTTCTTCTCTGCAATGACACATGGGAGTAAAAAACAGGAGTTGTAGCACCATTGGGAAGCTACCTTGTCTAGAACAAGACAAACTACCTTGTTTGAACCTGATGGGTGCTCCTCAATATTGTCTCCCTAAGTAAAAGGGCAACCCAGGCATGGGCCCTTGCTTCCATGTGCCTAGAGAGATTCAGCTGCACCACACCGACAAGGCCCATATAGGCCGAAATGTACATCTGTGGTTTTGCCGTCTCTCTCATGCAGAGAGAATTTGCCTGACATTTCAGAGCTGGACTGTCTGTGGGCAGGACCAGTCTGATATGGATATGGAGATTTCCTCTCTGCAGTGGCACATGGGAGAGAAAAATGTGAGTTGTAGCACCATTGAGAGACTACCTTGCCTAGAACAAGAACACTTTACCTTGTTTGTGCTTGATGGGTGCTCCTCACAATTGTATGTCTCTGTGAAGTGAAAGTTTTACCCCATCCCTAATCACAATCATCACTGTCAGTTATCTGAGCTAGTTGGAGTTGCCACATGGAGTTGTGTATGTATGTATGTATCTTTATTTATATAGTGCCTAAATGTACACAGCGCTATACAGAAGCTGTAATAGTACAATACAAAAAATACAGAGCTGTGATAAGAGAATTAGGCTAAAGTGTGATCATTGCATTATTTGTGGGGAAAGTGCAGCAAAGGGAATCATCCACTGGAAAGGCACCCTGCCCCAAGGAGCTTACAATGTGGCCACTTTGTGGTTATTGTTGGGATGGACAAAGCACAATGACAGCAAAACCTTTTTGGTTTTTGGGGTAGGATCATTCCGCATGTTTAACATGAATCTCAGGGTGGTTATACTGCATGTTCTTTATTAGGGCAGGTATACCAAAGTGTGATGTCTCCTTCTCCTTCTTCACAACCTTGTCACATAATTTGGAGTAGGAACCATGTCCTTTACCACCACCTATCCCATACCATAGCCACTGCGACCACCTCCTCCACTAATAATAACAACTGGCAGGGTGGACACACTAGCTTGATTATCCTGCTGTGCCATATGATGTTCAGACTCACATGACTCAACAGCAGTAAGGAAACTGGCATACACCATAATGTCACTCATGATGGTGGTGATACCCATAACCATTTTGAAATCTGTTTCCCACTCTTCATTGGTTTGAACCAAGAAAATTCTCATACTGTCTTCTTCACCACCATCACAGTTATCACCACCACCACCACCAATCTCTTCCTCCTGTCATGGGGGTGGTGACAGGTGGGACATAGTGGCATCTGGTGTCACAATCAGCACACACACAGCAGCAGCAGCAGCAGCAGTATTAGGCACAGACAGCTGTAATTAGGGGTGGGTGAAAGGTCCTGTCATGTTCCAACAAAAAAATCTGCAAAAAACCATGTAGTTGTCAGTTTTTTCTGGAAAAATTCACTTTAAATAAAGAGATTAAAATCTTCAAGCACTGCCAAAAATTTGTAGATATTTTTTCAATGGCTACACACTTTTCACCCCTTTAATTACATGTTTTTCACCTTTTTGCTAAAAAAAAACTTGACTTTTCCATAAAGTGAAACACAATAAAAGCAGCTCCAGAGAGAGTGAGGTGTTAGGCTGTGGTGCTGTGAGTTTATAGGGAAACTGAGTCAGGTGAGGCTCATAGTGACTGTCATCACTATGAGCAAGTTGAATAATAATAAAAGGAGGAGCTGCAAGGACCGCTATGCATCCAGTGAGTCTGAGGGGGAGGAAGTGACCACTACTAACATGAAAGGGTCTAGATGCCTTGGTTCAACAGACCCAATGATGGCAAGTCCCTGTACATCACCCCGGGAGGGGCAGAGGAAGAAGAGGGTAGTAGTGTGAGCAGGACAGGTCAGCTGCCTGTGCCTGCCGCCAGTGCTGCTCCTGCTGCTATTGCTGCGCCTGCTAGGTATCTTGTGATACTCATTTGGGGGGGATGGAGGAGATGATGACAAGCGTGACAGCAGGGGACCCTAAGTCACACTTGCCATCCTCAAGTAGTCCCACCACTACTACTACTACTACTACTTAAGAAAGTCCAATAGCTTGTATGTCTCAGAGTGTTAGGAGTGAGCGAGTGGATGATCATGCTACTAGTGAGAAGGAAGACTCAGGGACTAAAATTGATGTGGTTGGTGTTAGTAGTAATAGTGATGGTGAAGCAGCTGGTGGAATTAGCGTTACCACAGTAGACCCTCCTGCTGAGGTGGTAGGGGAAGTAATGTAGAGGGGACAGCAGACTAGCAGTCAATGGAGCCTACAACATTCCTCTGGCCCTAGGCGTCCCGTTCCCCCCACGGCATTGTCCAGGTGGAACATGATCCTGAAGAAAGCAGAACGGGTGGTGGCTACCAGCAATAATTCCACCACCACCAGGAGCACAGATCAACTGCCTGTGCCTTCTGATAGTACTTCCAGTCTGCCTTCTTCAGGTCAACAAGAGATGGCAAGTGTGAAAGCAGGGGACTGTCTGTCACATTTCTCATCACCTCCTCCAGCTGGTGAGATGTCTGTAATAGAGCAGCAGCAGCAGCAGCAAAGAGGGACTGGAGGTAGGGATGATAATGGTGGAAGAGACTTTAATGGCCTTTTTAGCCCAAACCAAGAAGGAACTGGAGACAGAGATGGGGATGTGCATCACCACCACCACCACCAGCAGTGAGCTTTTGGAATTTGCAGAGCTTGCTTCTGCTGTAATTCCTGCTGCTGCTGAGTTGCACGGGCAGCAGGATTCTGAGGAGCAGGCTAATGTTCCACAGGTCACCGTGGACACAGTGTGAATGGGGTCCAGTGATGCGGGACTAGGATAGGTTCCACTTGCCAGCAGCAATACTCCTGGTCCTAGTTGCAGTGCTGATTCTGAGGTGGTAGCAACAATAACAGCAGTCTCATCTTCTGCCCCAGCCAGTGAAGGGGCAATGTGGAGGAGAAGGAGAAAGAGGCCATTCTTCTTCACCTTTCCCCTCCCCACAGAAGTACTAGGTTTGGGACTATTTTTCTCTTTAGACAGGCACAGTGCTGTCATCAGTGATGGCACTGTGCACAATTTGTGAAATGTCATTGAAAAGGGGAAAGGAGGAAACGCACCTTGGCAAAAGCGCCTAGAATGCCGAAGTTTGTTTGCCTCCTGGAGCAAGATCAACTTGATGAAAGAATATGTTTTGAAAGTATCAGTGAAGGCAATATCAGACTGAGATCGATGTGTATTGGGAATAGTGGTTGACAACCAGGAGGGTTTTATGCAAACTATCTGCCTAAAGTCTGTAAGTGCAATTAGTATGTGTTTTGTGTGATTGGAATAAAACACCACTTTTAGATTTGGACTCTTTTGCGCTCTTGTTTCTAGACTTATTCATATTGTTCTTTGATATATTTGTATGTAGTAATCACATCACTCCTTAGGAGCCTCTTCTCTAGATAAAATGCGGTTTAACTAGTCTCTCTTTTTAACAATAATCTTGCAATTCCTTTTTCATTTGCTTGTGTCAGTCTTTTTCTAGTTTGATAATATATTTTTAAATAACCCGTGCCCAAAAATGTTCTCAGTTTTCTAGATGAGGCCTTAACAATGATTTATGAAGAGGTAGAATTATATTCCCATCCTGTGTATCTATACCTCTTTTTTTATACAGGAGAGTACCCTTTTGGCTCTTGCATCTGCTGAGAGACTCTGCACACTGCTGTGAAGTCTATTATCTATCATTACTCCTAAATCTTTCTCTAACAAGGATTCCCCAAGTAATTTCACAGTTAGTGTAGATGTAGCAGCATGCTTGCTTTGGCAAGCCAAATTCAAACCTTTATATTTATCTATAATAAATGTCAGCTGCTACTTTTCCACTCATTCACTCAGTCCATATCCTTTAGCAGAGAAAATACATCCTGCTCTGTGTGTATTAACTTACACGGTTTAGTGTCATCAGCAAGATTGAAACCTTATTTTCAATACCCATTTTAAGGTCATTAGTAAGTAAAATTAAAAAGCACTGGGCTCAGGAATACGGATCAATAGAAAAAAACACTGATTTTAATTATGGTTTTATTTTGATATTTAAAGGTGCATTAGGCTTGCTCTAGTGCTACTAAACTTAATGGATGTGCAGGTGAGGGGCAGAGGAATGACACCAGAGGTTAGTGAATATTGGTACACCATTGATCCTTAAAAATGAAAAGTCTCCCAGCTGACCTTATATATCAATGTGTGTTTCTTTATTCCTGCTAACATTTTTTTAAAACAGTTAATGAGGTGATACAAACGACTCTGCCATTTTGTGGCAAAATCAGGAATGAAATGTGGTTCAAATGTGGTTCATAATTGTTGATATAACTCTCTGAAAAAAAGGCATTAAAGCAAGGATCAATGGTCTTTTTTGTATGTAACCTATCAGATAATTTTCAAATAATTCTTGAATTATTAAATCAGGTCAACCAAACCAATTTTTACTAATTACACTGAAATCTGTTTCAAGGAATGAATGTTAATGCTAAGAAAGATGCATTATAAGCTTTTTGGAAAAAAACAAGGCTTTAAATGAAATAGCAGCATTCATTCTAGAGGAAATTGGCATGACGGTCCGTTTTCCTGCAGCAACCTAAAGCCAAATAATTACTTAATGACATCTACAAATATTGGATGTTTAGCTGTGACGACTTTAACAAAAATGAATAGCTGTAAGCTATTTTTTCTATGAGATGGAGAGGTGGGAATCACTCCCATCCCAAAGCAATGAAGGAAAACCGCTATCCATGTCTGAATACATCCCAAATAAACAGCATTCTGATTACAATTCTACCTCTCGATGCAAGTTACTTGTACTCATATGTCTTCTGAGCACTTATCCTATATAATAATTCACTAGGATGTTTGTCACGATGCAGTCATGTGCAGTAGAGTCTGCCCGTGTTCAGCCTGTCTCTATTGTGCATGATTGCATCACGTGGAGCAGTGAGGTAGCGGCTGTTTAACATTACTTGGACCTTGGCCTGTGTACAAGGGCTTTTACACTAGTATTTTATAATAGACATCATGAGTGGACCATGCATTCACAATGGAATCATTATTAGTCAAGTGTATTTTTCACTTTATCTTACAAAATCAATATGATACTATCAACATTAACATAAATTAAATTATATTTTGTAGCTAAAGTACATGCAGTGGCTTTATTTCTTTTCACATTGTTGAAGCATTATTTATAACTATTTGCCTTAGTAGAACATATTAGTAGGCAGTAAACTATGGAAGACATTTGAAGCATATAAAATGCTGTCACAAAGTGGGTACTTTCTTATACATGTGTGTTGCTAGTTAGCTTTACAGTGATACTGGGCCCTTAAATGGATAGTAATGTCAAATAACAAATCAATATACGATTTTTCCACTTACATTTTTATAAAGCATAGTATATTTTTTAAATAATTGACCTGCATATCCTTGACAATCCAGTTAAAAGATTCCCCCTCCCACCCCTTTCCATTATGGCATAAGGAGCTCTTTCATATCCGAAATCTTGACAACATTGCTTGTGTCAATTTAAGAAAAACCCTGCCCCCTTGATGAAGCAAGGCAGGGTTCTCCTTGTGCTGACACAAAATTGTCCCTCGTTGCATTCCGTCCAGACCAGCTTTTGCATCTGAGGGAACGCTTTCTGATGTAATGGAAAGGCCAGGGAAGGGGAATCTTTTAACTGGATTGTCAAAAAGGATATGCAGGTAAATTATTTTAAAAAGATACTATGCAATATAAAAAATATAATGAATAATTGTATATTGATTTATTATTTGACATTAATATCCCTTTAAAGGTATAGTAATACTTCGTTTTATCTTTACTTTATTTTGTAGGCATTAAAAAAACATGAAGAACGATATAAGTCTTATCTCTCAAACCTTTATGGTTTGAGAGATGTTCACAAGCAAAGTTTCCCCTCACTGACCAAAACGGTCAAGTCTACCATCTAGCTATCAGATTTGGAATCCGGTCCGCAGATCAACCGGTGGCTCTTCAGCAGAGCCAAAATAGCAAGAATAAAAATAACTATTTCATTGGAAAGGTCTAAAAAGTGTGCTTGCAAACCAGGCACACTTTGTAGACTATTCGAATGAAGCAGTTCTTCTTATATCTCACGATCTAGGCTCTGCTGTAGAGCCAAGGCCTGTCCGTGGACTAGATTCCAAATCTGACATCTAGATGGCAGACTTGACCGTTTTGGTCAGTGAGGGGAAACTTTGCTTGTGAATATATCTCAAACCATAAAGGTTTGAGAGATAAGACTTATATCATAAATAATAATAAAAATAATAAAAACAGTTCTAATTAATCATCATAGTATTTGGACTTTGCAGAGTGTTATTTCAATTCTGTCAGAGTTGTAGTTCAAGAGTAATTCAATGGCAAAGTATCCCCCTCCCGCCCCTTTTACTGATGTAACACTGCTCAGCCAGAGCAGAAGGGAGGTGCCCAGGTAGACTGCAGAGAGGGACAATCTTCAATTAAGATAAGGGAAAAACCTGAAAAACTTATCAAGGGGGGCAGGTCTTTCATTGATCTCACAGGAAGAAGATTATCCCCTGCTGTTATCTGTCTGGTCTATGGACTGCATTCCACATCTGAGAAGAGATGGCTTACACTAGGTAAAAGGGACGGGAGGGGAAACTTTACTTGTGAATATCTCTCAGACCATAAAGGTTTGAGAGATAAGACTTATATTGTTCTTCATGTTTTTTTAATGCCTACAAAATAAAATAAAGATAAAACGAAGTATTACTATCCCTTTAAAATGGATACTGTGCTAGACATCACTATCTGGCGAGGTGAACAGATATGAACAGATGCCAGCAGATGCTTCACCAAGCTGTCTCACTGGTATCCCCTCACCTCGCCAGACAGAAGTGCAGCTTGGTGAACAATCTGCTGACATCCATTCACAATGTCTGGCAAGGTGCATGGATGTGAGCAGAGGACAGTGGAGTAGCATGGCAAAGCATTCACTCACAAACTACATGGTTTAATAATTATTAAGGAAAAAAAAGCAAATCAATATGTCTTGTAAATTCAAATATTTGCTGGCCAACTATATATTAAATTATTCTTTAACATAACATGTTATTAAATAATTCATAATATTTTTAAGGCATCTGAGCCTTTATGGAGGTTTTTTTACTTTTATTGTAACTGAGTTATTTATGAATGACAAAAACATACTATGTCTAAAATAGCAAATGACTTTTTACTCCTTTCAGTGCCACAGTTTATGCAATTTAACAGAGACAGCAAATAGTCCTCCAAAGAGCGCTACAGGGAAATCCCCACATCATCATCCTGAGACAGGCAATTTTGGGACTGTGAACACTGACAGCAGAGAGATCGGAGTTTAGTACTTAAGGTGAAGTGCCACATTAACATATAAACATACCCACATGAATATGACAATGGCTCTTTAAAGGGATAGTAATACTTCGTTTTAACTTTATTTTATTTTGTAGGCATTAAAAAAACATTAAGAATGATATAAGTTTTATCTCTCAATCCTTTATGGTTTAGGAGATATTCACAAGCAAAGTTCCCCTCCCCGCCCCTTTTTCCTAGTGTAAGCCATCTCTTCTCAGATGTGGATCAGGTTGTATGACAGGACAGATAACAGAAGGGGACAATTTTCTTTGTATGAAAACAATGAAAGCCCTTCCCCCCTTGACAAGTTTTTCAGCTTTTTCCATTATCTTAATTGAAGATTGTCCCTCTCTGCAGTCTACCTGGGCACCTTCCTTCTGATCTGGTTGAACAGGGGGGGGATACTTTGTTTGTGAATATCTCTTAAACCATAAAGGTTTGAGAGATAATACTTATATCATTCTTCATGTTTTTTTAATGCCTACAAAATAAAATAAAGTTAAAACGAAGTATTACTATCCCTTTAACTTGCATTTCCATTAGGAAATGAGCCATTGTTGATGTGTTAAGTACAAAATTGTAAACCTGTCGACAGCATGGTGGATTCATGACGACGATGATAGCAGATTGGTGGTGGATTGACAGGGTTATTATGGTGAAGATATGTTAGTGCATATTGGAGATGTGCTTTCAACACAGATCTGATGCAGCATCACAATCCTGAGCCCTTATCAACCTTTAGTGCATCTCGGCCCTTGTGATTTTCTATTATTTAAGTATTACAAATATTTAAAATCTGCTCAGCATCAAATAAGCTATTCTTCAGGCTCTTACTCACACCTACAAGAGTGATGCAACATAACTTTTTTTCCTATATTTGACTGGGAAGCAAACAATTAAAAAAATATATTTTTTTCAGTGTTTTCAGAGTCCATATACTTTTTCTATAATTGCTTAGCTATCTTCACTTTCCCATGTAAGATTTTTCATGACCCTTTTTCCTCTGTGCCTTGTTTTTAGTTATGTATTGACAACAAGCAATGAGAAAATTCCCTATACATGCTATAAAGGGGGCCTTTGGGGCTGTCTACAATTGAAGTCTGAAAAATGGCAGAATGTGTGTTTCGAAATGCACTAAAGCAATCACACACTGTAGTACATAACTTGAAGTGAAGGCACAGTAGTAGGAACTGCATTAGCAGATTTGCACCCCCACCAACACACATACTGTATGTGTATAATGCTATAAACATTCATTTGAACATTTTTTATTTCACTAAAGATCAATATTTATTAACAAGATAATCTCACTGTAATCTTATTTCTCTATAATGGCTTAGCTATCTTCACTTTCCCATGTAAGATTTTCATGACACTTTTTCCTCTGAGCCTTGTTTTTGGTTATGTATTAACAACATGCAATGAGAAAATGTGTGTAATTCCCTATAGATGCTATAAAGGGGGCCTTTGGGGCTTTCTAGAATTGAGGTCTGAACAATGGCAGAATGTGTGTTTTGAAATGAACTAAAGCAATCACACACTCTAGTGCAAAACCTAAAGTGAAGGCACAGTAGTAGGAAGCCAACTGCAGAGAAACTGTAAGCTATGGCAGATTTGCAACACCCCCCGACACACACACTGTATGTTTATAATGCTATAAACATTAATTTGAACATTTGGAGCGTCCAACTCTGTATCAGCAGTCTCTACTGAGCATGACTGACCTGCGACCGGCTGGCAGTGGCTCGTGTAATGGGGTCTTCAGCTAGTATTATTAAAAAAAGATATTCTCACTGTAATCTTCTTTTCATAAATAGGACTACTATTTGCTTTTGAAAAGGATTTTGTCCATGATGACATCGCTCCTGGCTGAGAAGTGTAGCCACAATGATATCATATACTTCTTTTTAGTAGTTTAAAAGAGTCTTGTGACATTTTCACAACCACCAGGCGAGTATGGTCATGTTGTTTATGAATGTGTTCTGTCCCAGATCAGGTGAGACACCAGGAGGAACAGAAAAGTTTCTGAAAGTGAAAATGATTTTGCTGAAGTGAGACAAAATGTATATCATCATTTTAACCTGTATCATATTTCTTTCATTTTTTTCATGACACATTCATTTTTATGTGAGCATTAATGAATTTTGTAATGCATTTTCAGAATACAAATCAACCCAAAATAAAAAAAGAAATAATAATCATTATCATTGCATTCAAAAATGGAGTTTACTTTGTAAATATTGCCATTTAATTGGAAGCATATTTCAGTTTCCAAAATATTCACTTCATGTGGTGTTAAGTTCTCTGTGATGTAGGTCTCAGAGGTTTGGCTCCATTTGTGTCTAGATAAACCCTGGCTAGAGTGTTTTGTGCACGGTATTTTTATGATTTTCATCCTTATTTAATGTCCTGTGAAAAACCTCAGGTTTGCTGTCTGAAATAGCAGCTTTCATCTATATCCCTGAATTATCGGATCATGGTAAACCAACAGACTTGGGTGATCTGGAAAGTTTGTTAATTAAACAAGCAGTCGCATTATATTAAGAACACACATATATATTGTAGGTCTTTTCCCACTGAGTCAAAAAGGGGCAATCCCCTGCTGGCATATGCTTCAGCTAAACGTTATTACATCACAATCTTGTTTTTTTTTTATGAAACAGTATGGCTGTGTGATAGCTCAGTTACAGTTTAAGTTCAAGCAGTATTTCTATGTCAAATGATGATATTCAAATGTACAAACTTTTGAGGGAAATGATGACTTTAGCTGAAATATTTAATCCAAGTCGAATTGCCAAATTTGGTACAAATCCACTGACTGTAAAGGTACTAAAAAATGAGTAGTTTCTTGATTAAAGTTTGAATGGTATCATGTGTTTTATGCAGACCTACAAAATCTTCTAAATCAAACGTCACACACATGGGATGCTGTTCACTTTTGATCTCCATATTGATAAATGAACATGCAAACTTTATCCAAAAATAGGTACTCTATCCTGTTTAAGTCCCCTGGTAAGAAAACATTTTGTACAACAGATGTTACTGCCAGTCATAGACTATGGTGATGTGGTATATGCGCCAAATCTATTTTAGTAAACTTGACACTTTGTAGAATTCATTATGTAGCTTTATACTCCAATGTAATTATACTACCCATCACTGTGATATGCTTAAAAATCTAAATTGGTTAACATTCGAACCTAGAAGTGCCCTTCACCATTCTTGCTTTCTATACAACAAATTCTATGGAAATCTACCGGACTACGTGATCAGTATGCTTACTCCAGCTTTCCATACTAACTATAACCTCCGCTCCACTGCCAGCAACACACTTCATATACCACAATAGAAGAAAGAAGCCAGTCAATCTGTCTTCTCCTTCAGAGCGCCAAAAGTCTGGAATAACCTGCCTGAAAAAAACAGATCTTCTCCCCGTTTAAAATCCTTAAGAATAACTGCTTCTTTATATCTAAAAACAATATGTAACTGTATCTATTTTTTTAGTATGTATGTATGTATGTTTATATGTGTGTGTGTCTATATATATATATATATATATATATCTCAATATGTAACCTTTTACTGTAAACTATCCAGGACATACTTGAAAACGAGTGAAATCTCAATGTATTATAAATTAATAGTGTAAGACAAGTACCACTGTTCAGACATATTTTGGTTTAATGTTACAGTGTTGTGTAATACATTTTTACACAGAGGCACATAAATCATAGGCAAGGGGAGAGCCGACATTGATTTACACAGTTTACAGTCGGAAAAACATATCAATCAATAAATAAAAATTTACTCTCTGACCCTCAAGCAGGCAGAGCACATATTTTTGGGTGTTTTAAATTGATAACAATACCTAACTTAAAAAAAAGAGTTGTGGGAATTTTAAGTCATTTTGATCAAACAAATCACAATGATCAAGCATACAAAGTGAGATTCATTGATCAAAATAAAAACAAAAGATTAAGTCCATGCAGCATGCTTGATTGATCAACATTGATAATGAAAGAAAATAGTGGACTTTATAAGGCAAAAGCTTTATTTAAAGCCTGTGTTAAAAGTCTCACTCATATAAACAAAAGAAGGAATGTTACTATAAAATATGTGCTTTACAAATAACATCCAGTTTGTAACTTTATTATTTGTAGTGTTATTAATGCCATAAATTATATTAATTATAATGTTATTGATGATGTTATCAACACGGTCCTGATTTGTTAAAGTGATGAAGTAGGAGAGTTCTAGGAACGTGCATAACACTTTGCAAAGTTTAGAATCATGTAATGTATGGATGATCATACAAAGAAAGCAGAAGAAATTCAAGTCTTGTTGACCTGGTTTATAGAAAACAATTCAGGTTCAGTTGTTCTTTTAGTTCAGGCATGTAAGTCATGTGGTCCAAACGCCAAATGCAGCCTTTCCCTGATCAAATGTAGCCCCTAATGAGGTGGGTGGCTGAAACTAGCCTCAGTCATAACTATTTGTATGTTATATCAACTATTGATTTGCACGTATAATTGAGAATAATAGACTTCTAAAGTATGAATTGTGACCAAAGACTTCTGGATAGAAATACTTTTATACTGCCATAGTATACTCTCAAAACAGGCCTGAAGATCAAGCAGTGTAAAATTAGTAAAACAGAGACCCTAGATCCAGTTGGCAGATACAAGCACGTGTGCAAATAAAAGGTTTGCCCCATATTTGCAACAGTTCTTCTGAGAACATCAGCAAAAATTACTACTGCACTAATATACTAGTTTCTACAGATAAATAACTGGTGAGAGCCTCATGTTGGTTGTTCTGTGTGCAGTTGTGTCAGCTGGGTATGCAACGCATTGTTTTGCAATGAGAAGCATACCCCTCTAGCACTCAAAGGGTTTAAAACAAAACTGATACAGTGCTAAAGGCAAAATATACAACTCAAAGAGGAGTTACAATGTTGGCACTAAGTATTTCCATTTGTCTATAGGAAGCACCTACCTAGGTGGTAAGTTTTCACACTGCAGTTTGGTATATCTATATATAATTCTGAAAACTATCTGTAGTTACCTGAATTTAATGAGCTGCATTTTAGTCAGTTTGTGGTTCACATCTCAACATAATAGAAAAGGTTTCAATAGCCTTAATGGGAAATCCTATAGAGAAAGGCCTCACTCTGATTCTTCAGCATTTTCAGGTGCAATGTTATTGTTCTCATCATGGGCTATGCTTCAGGGAAAGGAATCTAGTAGATGGAAAAGAAGATCTTTACTCATGCACCCAATCTCCCAAGGATTAAAATGCTAATATAGTTTACACAGATTCACTTGAAGTAATCAGAAAGTAGTGAACAGGCATAGTCAAACCAGGAAGTGGAGATTAGATGCAACTAGTAGGAGCTAGAGTTCACCAGAAGTGAAGAGCAAACTTAGTCAAAAGGAGCAAATGTACTATTATCAGGGAGCAAATAGTCATAATAAGGTTCCGGATAACATTACCATGAAAATAGGGAGCTAGGTCCATAAAGACATGGTTTGACAAGTTTGGTGTGGAGGAACTCAAGTGGCCTGCACAGAGCCCTGACCTTAACCCAAAAGAACAACTTTGGGATGAATTGGAATACCGACTGCGAGCCAGGCCTTCTCATCGAACATCAGAGCTTGACCTCACAAATGCTCTCTCGGCTGAATGGGCACAAATTCCTACAGAAAACTCCATAATTTGTGGAAAGCTTTCCCAGAAAAGTGGAGGCTGTTATAGCTGCAAAGGGTGGGACAACTATGTATTGACGCCCATGGTTTGGGAATGGATTGTTTTCATAAATAAAGTTTTGTTCTCCTTTTAAATGTCTCATTTAAATCAATAGAAACATTCAGAATGTTGATTTTCCCTACAGTGCAGTAAGCTGACTCTATAACTGCTCCAGTTGTAGACTTGTGCGAAATTTAGACAAATAAGGGTCATTTGGTGTCATAAGGGCTGCCCGAAAGGAAAAAGTTGTTTGTTTTTTTTTTTAAACCGAATCTGAACAGCCCTAGTCAGAATCTTCGGTGTAAATTTCGGAAATTCGGACGACGGCTACCTGCACACGTGATACTTTCCTGCTATAATTTCTTTCCCATTCAAGGTTCATCGTTTCATGATGGGGGTTGGACTAAT
The DNA here is from genome assembly GCA_037306005.1 of Rhinophrynus dorsalis. Classification (NCBI taxonomy): domain Eukaryota; kingdom Metazoa; phylum Chordata; class Amphibia; order Anura; family Rhinophrynidae; genus Rhinophrynus; species Rhinophrynus dorsalis. Next base: position 100,384,604 of record CM074720.1, read on the forward strand.
GACATGTCAAACACCCAGACAGCCTGGGTTAGTTCATTGTTTGAGCACAGAGACAGCAGAAGGAGATAGAGAGTGTCCAATTTTTGTGTAGGCAGGCAGATAGCATAGGTAGTCAGGAGAGTCATCTTTATTCCTGTGCAAAATATAAAAAATACTATTTGAAGAGCTCGTTACACTGGCCACAGTGCCACTGGCAGCTGGTCGCGGGGCAGTCATGTGCAGTAGAGACTGCCTGCGGAGCGCCCTGTTCTGTATCAGCCGCGGCAGTGGCAGTCTCTACTGTGCATGACTGTGGCGTTACGCAAATTTTAGTGAATTATTATATAGGATTAGGAATTTGTTTTAATAGTTTTCAGTGTGACACAGCCAGTCTCACAGTTGTGTAGGCTGGTAGGCAGGTCCTTATTGCCACCGCAAGGGAGAGTAACTTTTAAAAGTATGTTAAATTTGGCCGAATAATTCGGACTATTGCCGAATTTCATCTGAGTTGAACTGGTCTGATCCAAAATGCAGATCCTCCAAACGACAAAAAAAAAAATTTGTCTGAAATTGAATTTTACCGAAAATTTTTGTTGTGCACAGTTCTATCCAATTCCTCTTATTACATCTGCCTCAGTTGCTCTTTGACCCTGAGCTGTAACCCTTTGAGTGCCAGAGGGGTATGCAATGCATTGAATACCCCTCTGGAACGCAAAGGGTTAATTAAAGTCTCCATCACTTACATCACCTGCTGGAGCCCCATCCATGAATTCATTTATTTTACTTTGCTTCCTTGTGTTAGCATTACTGGATGCCATTTTATAAACATTCTTAAACCAGAAGCTAAAAATAACATTTATCTTATGCATGAAGTCTCAAGAGATTTAAAGCCATTTACATTCAGCAGAAGTAAAATAAAAGTGTTAATAGAACTGGACATTTTGATGTTTCTCTACCCTTATTTGCATTTTGTGCAAAATAGTATCCAATTCCCTGTGCTCTAATCACCCTTCCCTGAAAGGAAACCATAAGTGTTTACCTTATTGCATGTACAGACACAGGAGGATTTCTCTGGCCTTCACCACAAAACTACTCAAACGGCCATTATTTGCAGTGATTTAGATCCATGCTGAACTTGATGACTTGAAAATAACAGCCATTCATTTTATATTTTAATGACCTAGTATTGGATATAGAGATAAGCAAAATATTTGTGTCCTGACAACAAATATTGTAGAGATTTAACTTCATGATAATTCAAACTGTAGCCAGAAAAGCGATGAACTGCACTACATAAACACAAACTATCCTTTTCTCCGACTATATGGGATTTGCCTGGTTCTTTCCCAATGCGAGGAACAGTTGCTTTTGTAAGTTTCCTTTTCTTTTTTCCCTTCCCTTCTTCCCACTCCTCCTTTGAAAGCTTCAACAAACATGGGGCCAGATTTCAAATTAGGCGGAGTAGGCAACTGTCTTGAGCTCCAAATTTTGAGGGGAGTCTCAGATATGCTTGTCATGACCACATTCTGATTTGTGGGTGTGGCCAGACCAATTCCAGTGTCCTGCACCATTTTTATACCCCATTAAAGGCTATTATTGAAACCCCTGGATGCTCAAGAGATATATAATGTATTGGAGATCCATCTTGCAATAAAGGGAATTAAAGCATTTTCAGTTTTTGCTTGTTTTAGATCAATTATTTGTTTTGCCCCAGGAAACAGTGGATTGCACTGTGGGCGGGGTCATGTGAGAAAAGTGGGTGTGGCAATTGGCAGAGCTAAGAGTGCCTAGAGTACCTTCGCGAGGGGCACCTAGGTTGTAAATCAAGCCCTACTCCTGCAAACTATTTCTGAAATGTAAATGCAAATTTTGCCTGTTTATTACAAACATTGCTTCCTGATTTGCTCTCTAATCCAAAAAGAGATTTAAAAAAATCAACCTCTGTAAGAGATGCGGAGGGTGGCATGAATTTGTATTGTGGGGCCTAGTCTTTTCTGACTACATAATCTGACGTTTTGCTATTTGGTATAGTAAAGGAAGATGGCTGAAATGAAAATGTATAGTGTGTTAGTTTGTGTGGGGGCTCTTCATAGGGGCTTAGGTACTGAGTATGGAAGAGCATGGTTCTGTGAGAAGCTTTACAAAACCTGTCAATCATACTAAGCTTCCATTACTGCTTCCATTAAGGTGACCTCACTGTTTTTTGCCTTTTTTTCCTTCCTCTGCATAACTACATGAAGGAATGTCTTTAATTTTTCTTTGGAATTTTTATTGGACTGGGGTAGATAACCTTTGGAACTCAAGCTGTTGGAGACATGAATTCCCATCTTGCCCAACCAGATAACAACTGGTTGGGGCTGACAAGAGTTGTAGTCTCTGCAACACCTGGAGTGCCAAATATTGTCAAACCATATTATATGGAATGCTATGGGCTTTCATCACTAAGAAAGAGATGTACAAACAACATATATCTATATCTTTTGGTATCTTCATGATAGAAATTTCTTCATTCACGTATAAATGTCTTAAATTATAAAGAATACTTTTCTGAGCCAAATGTCACCGTTTGACACAATTTACTGGTGTTTCTATGGTACAAATTTTGACACAATTAAAATATAAAACTTGCTGTATCATGAATTTTTTTTTTTTTAATAAAATGTTTTATTTAGTTTCACAAAAGAAATCTAAATGTGTAGCGGTTACAGGGATGAAGGCACAGGAAATCAAGGAGTACAAGGTAAGAATAAGTGTTATACAATCATGCAAACAAAACTGGAGACCAGTCAGTTGTACTTGTTGCTGATACGCAAGCGGCATGACCTCAGGCCCAGCGAGATCATCCGCCCAGGTCAGTCCCACCCATCACACCTATGGTCAAGTACGTGGGCCCAATACTCACCCCCAAAGGGGGACACCAGACCCCTTCAACCTGGATATAGAAGGAATCCATGATTTCATATACATTCCCAATGACAGCTCCCTGGGACTGACCTGCCTGCAGAATGAAGGCCAGGAGAGAGGTCCCCACAGCAGCCCCCACCCCTCTTGGGGCCAGCAGCCAGGGGAGCCCCCACCGACCCTGCTGACCCCCACCCAAGAGATCACAGCTGTCAGCTTGCTGATTATTGAGTTTCATGAAACATTTTTAACATCACATTAGTCCATCTCATTTGTTCATCACATCTTCTTAAGATAAACTTAAAGTGATAGTAATGTTTCACAAAACAGCATTTGGGCCATGGAGAGTGTTATTTCAATACTGTCAGAGTTGTGGTTCAAGAGTAATTGAATGATAAAATATCCCCTCCCGTCCCTTTTACCTACTGTAAGCCATCTCCCCTCAGATGTGGATCTGGTCCTGGACCAGACAGCTCACAGCAAGGGACAATCTTCTTACTGTGAGCATAAGGAAAACCCTGACACCCTTGACAGGTTTTTATTTATGCTAACTGAAGATTGTTCCGTTCCACCCGGACAGTCTTGCTGCTCTGGAGTGAGCAGTGTTACAGCAGTAAAAAGAGCGGGAGGGGGATACGTTATCATTAAATTACTCTTGAACACAACTCTAACAGTATTGAAATAACAGTCTCCATGATCCAAATACTATGAAGATCAATAAGAGCTGCGTTTGTTGTGAAACATTACTTTCCCTTTAAACTTTTCAGTATATGTAAAAGTGTTTATTCTTGCCATGGTCTAGGTGGTTAGTGGTTTTGGGGTATAGAATTATGGGCAAAGTGTATTGTGGGGGTTTAGAGATGTAGATTTTCAGGTTCTGGATGTACTGGATCCACAACATTTTGGGTCTACAACCATCGTTACATCTTGGTGTGTTAATGGGGTGACTGATTTGCCGCTGTCTCCATGACTCAAGAATTGTCTCATCCATGGTTTTCCCATTTTCCCTGCTCCTTTGGTTTTTATTTATTTGTTTTAAACCATGTTTCTACCACATTTGTTTTGTGTCATATTTTTTCAATAATGTGTCTACGTTTAAAGGGATAGTTATTTTTATATTAAAGTGCAGCTCCAAGTCTTCTTTATATTTTAACATGTAGCACTATATTTAATTACTTACAGTTCTGTAGTTCAACCACTGTTCAAGCTGAAAGGATCCCCCCTCCCGCCCCTTTATCTGCATCACTAAGCCCCTCAGTCTGGTCCAGATGGTGTGTGGCAAGGGACAATCTTCAGTAAGCAAAAGTTTCCTTAAACTTACCAAATGAAGATTGGCTCTCACTGCATCCGTCCAGTCCCATGACTAGATTCAAGATCTAGGGGGAGGAGGCCAGAAGGGGTGGGAGGGGATCCTTTCTGCTTGAGCAGCTTTTAAACTACAACACTATAAGTAATTAAATGTAGCGCTACATGTTAAAAAAAACATAACGAAGACTAGGAGCTGCACTTTAATAGAAACATTACTGTCCCTTTAACTCATAGGACCTTAGACACAGAACTTACCTTGAATAGTTATGTATTAAAGAAGTCGTTCAGCACAGATAGGATAGGTGATCCAGCACTAGGGAGGGTTACTAATATATTAACCAGGTTTTTAATAAAAAAAAACAAACAAAACAAAAACACAGTACACATAGCTACACTAGTATATACACACACTTGGACAGCAAATGGGTGTCTGACCATACATTTGACACAAAAGGCTTTGAGTGAAATTGCACAATTCCACATGTCTTCTTTCAGTCATCACCTCTTGTTGTACATGTTGTGCAGTGACTCAGGCAGGCCATTTACATATTAATCAGGTAAATGTATATCAATGAGCTATTTAGGCAGGAATTTCATAGTCCAATGTAAGGTAAATCCCATGGGTATAAGCGGTATCTTCAACACAGGTGGCTTGAAGAAAAAGACTGGGCAACAAATTTTTACATTTTAGCGTGTGTATATGTAGGTTAATATATCATTGTGGTAATATACCAGCAATTTTGACTTATGCCACTTAGCAATGTGTTTGTGGCCTTTGCGACAACAATGATTTTAGCACATAACTAAGGGTTGGATTCCATTGCAGGTAATACAAGTTTTAACTAGTTATCACATACAAATGAACTAAATACAGTTCATGCAAATGTAATGCAAACCATAATGTTTCCTTTCACAAACGCATATCACAGTGTCAATATATTCAGTTCTATTTTTTCAAACAAAGCTGTCATGTGTAACCATAGATGTGCAAATAAATCTGCTTTTTTTTTCTTTTGCATAAGTTTTCAATTGTAATTTGCCTTTTTTCTGCAAAAATTCCAGTAAATAGAAAATAAATAAAATTTCTGCCTTTTCACTACTGCCACATCATTTCTCATGAGAATGTTGTGGTTTTCCCCCAGTGCTTTCTGTGGCCACAATTCTATGGCTACCAATGGGACAAGACTGGAGGGTCAGTATGTGTATTTTTTATAGGAAAAAATAAATAATACCAGCACTCAGTCCCTAGCTTTCTATGGCTCACCGTGTGAAATACCAAGTCATGTGTATCATTCGATAAACAGTACAAGATATATATATATATGAAGGATTAGGTAAAGTGCATGAATGATATATATGTAATCTTTTACATGGTGAGCTTAGAAGCAGCTAAAAAAAAATATTATTTTATAATCTCTTATTGCTGCAGCTATTCCCAAGTGCTCACATCCATGAGTGAGTCAAATACAAATGTTGAGGATGAAGTGTGGGTCAGTGAATCAAAAAAAGAGAGAAGAAACATAAAAAAAGTACTAAGTGTAATATGTCAGAGGAAATTAAATAGCAAATATCCTATGTAATAATTAGCTAAATCGTTTTTAACGCCGCGGCATGCGTAGTAGAGACTGCTTGCACTGCAGCTGATACAGAGCTGGGCGCTCCGAAGGAGTGTCCAGCTCTGTATCAGCCACAGTGCGGGCAGTCTCTACTGCGCGTGACTGCCCCGCAACCGGGTGGCAGTGGCACTATGGCCCATGTAACAGGCTGTTCAACTAGTATTTAATATGACTAGCTATTTGGGACGGTTTTGCCTGTCATGTCCTCAGCCTCACAATAAACTTTTGAGTGGCAGAGGGGTACACAATGCATTGTGTACCCCTCTGCACTCAAAGGCTTAAGCACTGGTTAACAAAATAAACAGATGGCCAATGCATCCCCCACTGCTAATATCTCCTAAAGAGGGATACTTGGCAGGTATAGACCCCTACTATCTCCTAAAGAGGGACACTTGGGAGGAATGGCCCCCTACTGTCTCCTAAAGAGGGACACTTGGGAGGTATATAACCCTAATATCTCCTAAAAAGGGACAATTGGGTGTATGGTACTTTTAATCACTAAAAGAAGTTCTGCATCAGCTGAATTTTTACACCAAAAATGACCTTTCCTTGTGGACATATGTGATTTCCAGATCTGTATACGCAATGAAAGTACAGGATCGTACTGGGCAGTTCTTGTATGTGGCTGAGAACTGGTCATTTGTCCAAAAGCTGACATTGTAACCCTGAGAGCTGATGACAGTAGAAGGAAGTTTGTTACACAGATAATATATATATATATATATATATATATATATATATATATATATATATATAATTTACACAAGACGCACAATTTAAACACACGCATACCCAACACACACACACAAAAAAAACCCCACACGTAATACACAAACACCACGCACATGCAGTACAATTGGAGAATCTCGAGGGAAAGTTTTTCAAGTGCTGGTGTCCTTTGCCATGCCACAAATGGCAGTGCTGTGCAATGTGATGGAGTCACGGCAGTAGTCTGGTGCAGTTGATGTAGCACTATTTATACTATTGTTGCACCATCTCTGCTTATCGTTGCATATTTTTTCATCTTGGCTACATTGTGTCATATTGCGTATTGTACAGATGATTTTGTCTTATAGTTGCTACACTATCTATTGGCAGAAACTTCTAGCATTCCTCTTTACTGTTAAGGCCATATAAGATAATAGCATCCCTCTCTAATAAATATTTTTCCATATATATAAATATATATATATATATATATATATATATATATATATATATATATATACACTATATAATATAAAAGTCCAGATGTATGTTTTGTCCGATGCAGTCATGCGCAGTACAGACTGCCCAAACGTCCAATACAGTCACGCGCAGTAGAGACTGCCCGAATGCAGGTGCTGGGAGGCCTGTGTACACTGTCTTTTACACTAGTATAAGGCCGTCCATTAATTGCAGGTATGGAGGGGGTAACGTCGGCCCTCTCCCGGTATGTAGATACCTTCCTCCAGAGATATATGGTCACATTAGCATCTTACATTAAAGGGATAGTAATACTTCATTTTATCTTTATTTTATTTTGTAGGCATTAAAAACATGAAGAATGATTTAAGTCTTATCTCTCAAACCTTTATGGTCTGAGAGATATTCACAAGCAAAGTTTCCCCTCCCGCCCCTTTTACCTAGTGTAAGCCATCTCTTCTCAGATGTGGAATCCAGTCCATAGACCAGACAGATAACAGCAGGGGACAATCTTCTACCTATGAGAATAATGAAAGCCCTGCACCCGTTGACAAGTTTTTCATCTTTTTCCCTTATCTTAATTGAAGATTGTCCCTCTCTGCAGTCTACCTAGGCACCTCCCTTCTGATTTGGCTGAGCAGTGTGTAAAAGGGGCAGGAGTGGGATACTTTATCATTGAATTAAAAACCTGTCAAGGGTGTCAGGGTTTTCCTTATGCTCACAGTAAGAAGATTGTCCCTTGCTGTGAGCTGTCTGGTCCAGGACCAGATCCACATCTGAGGGGAGATGGCTTACAGTAGGTAAAAGGGACGGGAGGCGGATATTTTATCATTCAATTACTCTTGAACTACAATTCTGACAGAATTGAAATAACACTCTCCAAAGTCCAAATAATATGATGATTAATTAGAGCTGTTTTATTATGAAACAATACTATCCCTTTAAAGATACACATCATGTGTTACAGGCTATGGACCAATTTATCTGGAGGGAGGACTATATCTGGTTACCCATAGAGTCTAACTGAGGATACATACAAAGATATTGCTAGTAGGGATAGACATCAGATGATATACCCTGTACACCAAGACAAGATGGCTGTTGAAAATACACAAATATTGAAAAAATTATAAATATGCATTGGTCCATATTATTGACAGACCCACTATTGAAGCCACACATTTAAGAAAAATCCAAAATAATATATAGAAGAAATCAAAATTTGAAAAATATGCTTTCTAAAAAGAAAGTCAAAAATAGTGAACACAATAAAGACAAAATAAAAAACTTTCTGGCTTGTGATGGCATATACAGATGTGGATCAGCCAGGTGTACTACTTGTCAGTATATAGCACGTAATATTAAATATTTTACTGATGAAACAGGACATACACAAACCATTAATAGCTATATAAATTGTAACACCACCTATATAGTGTACAGCATAAAACGTCCATATATAGGATGTACAAAAAGAAGAATAAAAGATAGATTTCTTGAACATAGACGAGCTATATTAAATACTGATAACAAATATCCTCTGGCAGAACATTATTTGAGACATCATATTATTGGAGGGGGGAAGGGTGTGGGTGAGAGATTTAGGCTTCTATGCCAGAGAGAGACATATTGGATCTATCGTTGTGGCACATTAACACCTGCAGGCCACAACTATAGACTAGATGTGTCTACTTTCATCTAGGTGTAAGCTATTGGTACAGGTTTTTCTTTTTATATTTAATTTTATTTTTATTGTGGTTACTAATTTTTGAATATTTTATTTTTATTTCTATTTCTATTTTTATCTTGATTTATATGTTTATTTTCACTTTTTATTATCAATTTTATTTTTATTTCTATATTTTTTTTATTTTTATATTTATTTATTTTCATTTTAATTTCATTTAGGTTATTGTTTCATTCTGTTTTCACACATTTTATTTTTATCACATATTGCAAATATTCTATTGGTCACCTCCTTCTTATATATATGATGGTCATTATCCATATGTATCATCAGGGGTTAATGGTGAAAAAATGTGTTAGCCTTCAAGCCATACCTTTTTTTTATTTTTTTTGCAAGTGTCCACATTATACAATTAAATTATACTTTACAAAGATAGTTGGTTCTACAGAGGGCTCGTTTATAAAATTTGCATCCCTGAAGAAGTGTCACACAGATATGAAACGCGTAGGATTGTGGTGGTCGTGTCATTTTTCTTCATCAGAGTCATTGCTACTTAATATCACATTATCACCCTGTTGTATATCCAGTTTTCAGCATTAGAACTGGACGTGACGCTTCTTTCGGTCCTCATACCATTCAGTGCCATAGCCTCAGTCAACTTACGTTCACCTTTGCATACCTCCACCCAGTAGGGTGTATAGAGGTTAATGGAGGCTTGCTAACTCATATCCGTGCCTGTGATTTGGAGACGGGAGAGTATCCGGGTAACAGAGGACCGGCACTCTGCCCACAAGTGGTGTCTGAGGTTCTAGTCTATTCCAACTATTTAGCTTCCATCATATAGTATGGACTGACTAGCGCTACGTTTCTATACTCTGCCCGCGAGAAGCTTCTGGCAGTCATCCAGCTGAACCAAATAAGTACTAGACGGGAGAGTTTATTCCAGGGTTTGAGGATTGATTTCATTTATGAGTCCGTCCATATATAACGTTTGGAGCAATATTATATATCCTTGTTAGGATACGTTACACATCCACTCCCTTTAGGATTGATGGGTGTAGAACTATTAAATGGACATTAGGTTCTTAGTACTATCAGAAGTTGTCCATCACTGAAAGGGTGTATTTTATTAGGTTTATATCATATGTAGCTACAGTAGCATTCTCTTGATATGATTGTTTTTATTTGTTTTTTATATGGATACATTCAGATACGTTAATTGGAGATCTCCACAGTATATTGTCTCTGTGTTTTATTTGCAATAAAGTACAATTTATACTTTTATATTACTGATGTGCTCCCCTCATTGTTGTTTTTTGTTATTTCTATTTAGTTCTGTGCACTGACAGAATCTGAGGAGAGCTGCATACGGTCAGTAGCTTTATGGAAACTCAATTAGGAGTGCCATTTCCCAATATTGTTATAGGTGTGTGTATATATATATATATATATATATATATATATATAGTGTGTATATATATATATATATATATATATATATACATATACACAAAGGACTTTTGCCATATATATGCGATTTATGTGCACAGAATATGTCATGTTAAATATATTTGCTATTTAATTTCCCTGACGTACTACACTTAGTACTTTTTATGTTTCTTATGTCTTTTTTGATTGCCCTGACCCACACTTCATCCTCAATGAGGGTTTTTTATGGCTACCAGCTAAGTGGAACAAGGCTGGGGGGTAAGTATATGTGAGGTTTTATGGATACCAGTGGGACATGGCTGGGGGTATATATCTCTGTAGCTATATGGCTACCAGTACAGTGGGACAAGGTTGGGGGGTTGCTATGTGTGTTGCTGTGGCTACCATTTGGGCAAGGCTGGGTTTAGCAGCTTTCTCTCTCTCTCTTCCAGCACAGACTGAAAGAAAATTTACATCTGAACATTAAATGGAGGATATGAAAACTAAAGAGCAGTACACAATGTTGGTGGCTACTTCTCCTCTTTCACTACTAACAGTTTTTTTTATTCTTCTCTGCTATATGTGAACTTGCATGAATGAATTGACAGGCATTGATAAGGATTTCCTTTCATGCCGTAAGACAAGGATGCATGTTAGACATGAACAACAGGCTATTTTGATGTAATGCGTAACCTGTTCTACAGGCATGCAACTGAGCTAGGATTGGATATACATAAAATAATTTATTTATTAGTTGCATTCGTATTCAATACCCTCTGCAATGTGTGTATGTCCTGCTGCCAGATGGCTACATTTTCTAAATTAATAATAAAAAAGAGAAACTCAAAATTGTGTTATTCTAATTAATTAAGGGCAGGTGTAGACAGCGTTTGACACTCCAGCTTTTACTCTAACACTTTTCGTGTATTAAAAGCTTATTCATGAATACACTAAACGCGTTAGGCGGTTAGCATGTATTTCTTGTTTTGTACTCCAGTGTATTTAGGTGTAACATTTGGAAACATTTTTGATTTTAAAGGGATAGTAATACTTAAAATGTAAAAAAATATGTTGTAGGGTTTATCCCCCTGAGTAAAACAAGAGTACTCCCACTGCTGAAAGGTGTTTCATTCAAAAGTTATTCATTTTCAAAGTTGAATTTTTTTTGTGCAATATCACAGTGGCCTGAAATTGTACAGTGGCGCTGTTGCTACACCATCCTATGGAGATTTATGGTCCCGGGACCAGAGCTGTCCATAGGATGGTGTGGCAACAGCACCACTGTACAATTTCAGGCCACTGTGATATTGCACCTAAAAAATTAAACTTTGAAAATTAATAACTTTTGAATGAAACACCTTTCAGCAGTGGGAGTACTCTTGTTTTACTCAGGGGGATAAACATATTTTTTTTACATTTTTAGTATTACTATCCCTTTAATGATTGATACAATAAAACAACTTTTCTACACATTGGAGGTCAAGTGGCTGTTTGGAGATCAGCAGACCTGTAGCAGCTCTCCCTTCTAGTAGTCGTCTAGTTTGTTGGAGCCCTTGGCCGGGGTTTGTTGGGAGGTGCTCCAGGTCCATGGGCTGCATGCTCCTTGGTGAGTTCTATATGATTTACTTTGATTCATTGTTACAACATGGATATTCACAGAGTTCCTGGAATTGTTACTCCAGCTTTTAGGGACTGTAACACCTATCTTCACCAGCCAGCCATTGGCTGGTTGGGCATTATGGAAGTTGTGGTTCCCAACAACTGGAGAGTCAAAGGTTGCCTATCCCTGACTTAGGGCAACATTTATTAAGCCTAATGCAGCTTAGCAGCTAATTTTGTGAATATAAGAAGAAATGGCAAAGTAAAATCTTCCTAACAATATTAAAGCAATTAAATGTGTGCATTTATGCATGGAAAAAAAACATTTGGAGATATTTCCTGAGGTGGAATGTGTGTGAAAAGCTGATTTTCAAATGTTTCTTCTCCATTCATTCCAACTTGTAAACAGGAAACCTTCTACTGAGTACAACTGAGTTTTGTGTCTAGAGGAGACATGAAGATGTACCAAAATGCTTCCTGATAACAACAGTCAGTAAATTGATTAAAATAAGAAAAGAGGCAAAATGCCCTTCTTCTCACAAATGGAACAATTTTCACTGTTGTAAATATAGTCATCCGAGTATAGCTGTATGATGAACAGAAGAACAGTCTTTCACACAATATTAATTCAACCAAACAGGATTCAACATGTTCTACAAAATAGAAGGAGAACAATATTATTCAAAACTCTTTTAATTATCTTGAGAGTGCATCAAGTAGAGGCTAACAGCTACTAACATCAAGGCCCCAGGGATCTTCTGATTTTAGGCAGCTCTGAGGTTAAGACAGGACAAAAGGCAAGTGCAGATTACATCAAGAACATTATGTGCTAAATTATCTTTTTGTACTTAACTGGAACAAGGTCAGGGCACAGAAAATGGCCAGAGGGATATGCAAAAATGTCTTCTTGTGTGTTTTTGAGTTTGCACTGGATAACATGCATGTAGATGTTTGCACAAGTTTTATGCATGTTTACTGATGATAATGAAAAGACTTAACTGTGACAAAGTTTATACATATCTCTTACACACACATTGGCACTCTTGAGTTTATGTTAAGGAGATTTGTGACAGACAGTTGAAGCACACTAAATAATTTGTTTTTAAAAATCAACAAAGACAGCATTCTTACCATAGCCACACCTGCTAAGGATTGCATAAAATCGACTGCATCGACTGCTAATGATTGCATAAAATCTGGAGCAGAGAAGTACTTAAATACATGGTCCGGGTGATGTTAACCCTTTGAGTGCCAGAGGGGTACGCAAAGCATTGCTTTGCAATGCGTTGCGTACTCCTCTGGCACTCAAAGGGTTAAGAGGCTGGTCCTGCTCTGCCACCGACGCAGTCATGCACTGTAGAGACTAGCCGAAAGCACAGAATGCTCCCAGCACAGAACTCCCAGCATTCTGTGCGTTCAGGCAGTCTCTACTGCACATGATGGCTTCTGACAAACATCCTAGCGAATTATTATATAAGATGTAAGGCGCAATTTTTTTGCCCCCAAATTGATCAGTTTTTTTCCTCTATACAAAAGAGGAGATATATAAATATGGTGCAGATAACAAAATGCCAGTATCCAGTTATAGACTATATCAGAATTCCAATGCAAAACAAGTATATACATAAAAATGACTATGTGTAGGTTATCCACATAAGACCAACTGGGTTCTCCTTTAAAATGCGATTCAGTTTGTACATTTTCCCTCAGAGAATAGCAAGTTTTTTTTACCTAATATTAATTCAAATGCCTAAATCAGTAAACAGAATTCTAAGTGTCATATGATTGCATTTTGAAAACAGGGTGGCCAGCCTGAATTCAAAATTGTCACTATTCACTGAGCTCCGAAGATATTCTAGGTGGTAGGTTTTTAAAGGGATAGTAATACTTAAGTATTACTAATCCCCATATTGTAGGCATGTTAAAAATAATTGAATTGTCCCCAGTGTCATCTCTCAAACCTTTATGGTGTGAGAGATAACTGCCCGCAAAGTTCTCCCCTCCCTCCCCTTTCCCTGAAGTCAGCTTTGCAGCTGACTGCAGGGATATCCGGTCTTACTTGCATCAGGGGGCTCTGCAGCAGAGCCGAGATCGCGTTAGTAAAAAATAATTATTTCACTGAAACGGTCTTCTATGTATGCTTGCAAACCGAGCACACATAGAAGACCATTTCAGTGAAATTTTTATTTTTTACTAATGCGTTCTCGGCTCTGCTGCAGAGCCGCATGACTGTCGTACGACATGCTTCCCCTGCAGTCAGCTACAAAGCTGACTTCAGGGAAAGGGGAGGGAGGGGGGGACTTTGCAAGCGGTTATCTCTCAAGCCATATAGGTTTGAGAGATGACACTGGGGACAATTACATTCTTTTTAACATGCCTAAAATGTGGAGATTAGTAATATTTAAGTATTACTGTCCCTTTAACTGATCAATTTTTCACCTGTAAACCTTTACATTTGATTTATTTATCTGAAGATGATGCTTTTTGTCTCTCATTCCACTGCATGTCTTAATGTTAGGTTAAAAGGATGGCTGTTCAGTTAAAATTTCTTTAAAAGCTACTTGAAACAGATGATGCAATTAATAATTCTGCTGATGTAGGCCATGACCTTAGTTCCGAAAGCCTCATGTACTAATGTCAGAAAAATTACCAATGTAAGTCTTTGTATATCAATACCTTTGATGTTCTGAGTAACACAATTTGTAAAAAAACAATTAGGATGAAGGGTTTGAAAGATATAATGTACAGTGTTGGACAAAGGAATGAATACTGAGTACTGCAATGACAGAGGTACAAGGTTATCTAAGGTTATCTGTAGCATTCAAATCCATTTTCAGTATGTAAGGAAACACTGATCATTAGTCATTTTGCATGCTATCATTATTTGCCGCTGGAGGCTCTGCATCTCAGGATGAAGCTAATTATTTAGGCCTTCCTATAGCGGAGCAATTGAAAGCTGATTGCTGAAATAAAAAAGATAAATTCTGAGCATAAATAATATTTTAACCCCTTGTATGTTAAAGATATCTGTAATGTAATGCAATGTAAGGTCTCATGCATCCAAGGGTTTAAAACTATTAGAGAAATGTAAAATGTAACACTGCCCAATATCTATTTTAGTGTATAACGAGTGATAGTTAAGGTAAATATTTCAAGTTTATTGTCAGACACAAACATCCAGTAGTTATTTGTTTCATATAGATATCCTAAGAAGAACTGGAGTGATTCTTGAGCAAACCAATTGCACCATAGGGGAAAAGCTAAAATAAAAACATCACATTGATTCAAATGAACTTTAAAGGGATAGTAATGTTTCATAATAAAAGCAGCTCTAATTAATCATCATAGCATTTCGACTTTGGAGAGTGTTATTCCAATTCTGTCAGAGTTGTAGTTCAAGAGTAATTCAATGACAAAGTATCCCTCTCCAGCCCCTTTTACTGATGTAACATTGTTCAGCCAGATCAGAAGGGAGGTGCACAGGTAGACTGCAGAGAGGGATAATCTTCAATTAAGATAAGGGAAAAACCTGAAAAACTTGTCAAGGGGGCAGGGATTTCATTGTTCTAAAAGGAAGAAGAATGTCCCCTTCTGTTATCTGTCTGGTCTATGGACTGCATTCCACATCTCAGAAGAGATGGCTTACACTAGGTAAAAGGGGCGGGAGGGGAAACTTTGCTTGTGAATATCTCATAAACCATAAAGGTTTGAGAGATAAGACTTATATCATTCTTCATGTTTTTTTAAAGTCTACAAAATAAAATAAAGCTAAAACGAAGTATTACTATCCCTTTAAACCCCTTGAATGCTAGAGGGGTTTCCAACGCATTACCAAGCATTGTATTGGAGATTTGTCTAGCATTCAAGTGGTTAAAAGTCTAATTTAAATCAATGAACAATTTTATTTGTCCTCTGCAATGCAGATGGTTTACTCCAGAATTACTCTATTTTGTTATCGGCACTTTAGTCTGTGTTAAAATCATGTGTTAAAAAAGTCACGTGTTAAAATGTTTAGTGAACAAACATATCTTATTGTTTATGATGACGCGCTTCATTTTGGAAACATTATATACTTTTGGTCACCAAATAAGGGAACTGATGTACTTTTTATTTATATGTACAGGAACAGTTTCCGATATATTTAGTAATAACTGACATTGATGATAATAAAGCCCATAATGTTATCATAGATTAAAAACACAGATTCAATAATTGCATAGTAATAACTTGAGGGTCAAACCTCTGTCTCTACAGAAGTACCTCACATATTAGAACACATTCAGGTGAGGCACATACATTGATGGCAAAAAAGACAAATAAGGAGGACAATGGACTATTCAAGAAACTTACTTTAAGTCACTGTATTATTTTCTTTAGTATACTTTTCTAGAAGAAGAAGACATTAAAAGAAGTATGGGCTAAATTAAGGATTATAATGGCATGACTCAGTTGGAGATTTTTTTGGTGTTCAGTACATTAGGAGGCAAGTTACTGCATTTATTTATCAGAGATTTCATCTACTCAGACCCATTGCCACAGGACTGAAATAAACCCCAAACCCCCATGATGCCTTTATTAAAAATGGAAACAGAAACCCTCTATGGGAACTATGTTAATTGATATGGCAATTACTTCAATGTATAAGGCTTGTCACACAATAACTACTTCTAACATGACTTCAGTTATATATACAATAGATGTTTTTTACTTAGATATGTTATTACCTTATACTGGGATGTGTTAACCCCTTAAGGACCAGCAGTCCAGGGAAGTTACCTTCCCTTAAGGACCGCTTTGATCCTGGCCAATGCTCCAGTACACGTGACCTGTTACGCGCTGTAAGTAAAAAGTACTTGACGTGCTATGACCGTCACTGGCCTTAAAGGGATAGTAATACTTCATTTTAACTATATTTTATTTTGTAGGCATTAAAAAAACATGAAGAATGATATAAGTCTTATCTCTCAAACCTTTATGGTTTAAGAGATATTCACAAACAAAGTATCCCCCCCTGTTCAACCAGATCAGAAGGGAGGTGCCCAGGTAGACTGCAGAGAGGGACAATCTTCAATTTAGATAAGGGAAAAACCTGAAAAACTTGTCAAGGGGGGAAGGGCTTTCATTGTTTTTATACAAAGAAGATTGTCCCCTGCTGTTATCTGTCTGGTCTTACAACCACATTCACATCTGAGAAGAGATTGCTTACACTAGGTAAAAGGGGCGGGAGGGGGAAACTTTGCTTGTGAATATCTCATAAACCATAAAGGTTTGAGAGATAAGACGTATATCATTCTTCATGTTTTTTTAATGCCTACAAAATAAAATAAAGTTAAAACGAAGTATTACTATCCCTTTAAGGGTATAAGGACCATGACGGTCATAGTACGTCATGTAGTCCTTAAGGGGTTAAATCTAAGACCCCTACTCCACTCCCTTTCAGTCTTTCCTCTTCTATCATTGTTTTGTTATTTTAATATAACATTTTAAATCAATACAAAAACTTTTCAATTTCAAAAAGAATATATGCTGTGATTAGAAAGGCAAACAAGAGAGCAAGTTCATGATAAATAACATAGTATAAAGTAATGTATTTATAAAGCAAAAGCAAGAATGTTTCTTGATAATGCAATTGAGTTATTTTAATACTTTCAAATATTTTCCTAAAAACAAAAAGAGGATGCCTGTAGATATTGGTTACAACATACTCTTATGTGCTTTGTGCTAATGCACTTCATCAAAGGCTAACATCTTACATCTCATGACACAATTACAAACAAAAAGACACAGGTGCCAATTAAACACCACCCAATGAGTGAATAATACATACTAACAAGGGATTGGGAAGATTAGTGAACATAGTTGCAATCGATAACCAACAAAAACATCAAGGAAACAAAAATGAGATGATACAAACCTAAACATAAAGAAAGAGATCTGAAAAATAATTTCCAACAGTTAAAAGAGCATAACATCAAACATAACAAGAAACATCAAAATCAGAATTTAACCAAAAAGTAACTCAAGTCCCAATGTAAACCTGCAATGAGCCTCAGGTCTATCTAAAAAACAAGGATGATCACCGCTTCTTAAAAGGACAGAGATTCATTCTTTACCTTAAGACTTGGAGTATCTCAAATTGACTACATTACAATCCAGACAGTGATGTGCAACTGGCTTCATCTGATCTTCACATAATAGGTTATCTTCTTCTGCACGTTAATGGCCTAATTGTGTGGCCAACATACTGTATAAAGCATAGTTAACAAGGAATGAGGTATACAGTGTGGTGGGATTTATAGTTAATATATTTTCTTGCTTTAAATTATTTGGCAGTCTTTGCGCTAGTACAAATCCAAGAAACATTAACATAGTTACAAGCCAAACAAACTCTTGCTGCACACCTGTACATCCCCACTATAAAGCCAAGTTGGGACAGGAGGTATTTTTAACATAAAAAGAGTGGGGTATAATTGGTCAACTAAAACTGGTGCTGTCTGGCTAACAAAACCTGGCAAATATAGCACTTGATGAAGTTTATCATCATTAAATAAAATAAGAATTCTTTAATAGCATTTTCTTTATAATAGCAAACTGAGTACTATATTAGCACCACTACACACACCACAAGCAGGCAACAAGACCCAGGGCTTTAAGCATGAGATGTTTGGCTTTAACACCCCCCCAGCAATTACCTAGCAATAACCCTGCTTAAGAGTTATGTGATGTTCATCTTGGTACACTTATGTGAGAGAGTAAAAACATTCTGAATAAAATTATTTTCCAACAAAAAAATATGTTTGCACATTTTTGAAAACATGTCAGCAGTTCTGAATTTTCCATACTGCACTTTCTATTGAATTCTATAGATAAGGTGGACTGCTAACTTCAGTTTTCTGTGGAATGTGATATTAAAAGCATTATCATTTTCTGACAGTTTGAGCATGTATAAGTTTAAAATAAAACAAATGCTAGCAGTGAGACTAGTCTTTTCAGCAGAAAAAACAGTTTACTGTTCCTTTAAGTCCTGCTCCTTAGGGGGAATCTGATCACTTTATTCTTGAGAGGTTTCCAATGCAATGATGGCATTTCAATCATCTAAGGCAGTGGTAATATCAATCTTTGGACCACCAGCAGGTGGGTACTAAAACACCCACCATCCCCAAATAGCCAACAGCCATCTGGGGATGATGGGAGTAGTCGCCATAGTTGTTCATCCAAACTTTGACTACCTCGAACTAAGGGGTTAAACTTGAGGTAACCTATAGCATGCTTTTTGGGGGTGTTAGATATACTGCAGATAAAATTATGGCAACTCAACAAAAGTAATTTTATTGGTGATGACTAGAGAAGTCAGTTAATTATATTGGATATGTTCCCAGGATTCCAGCTGCTTCATAATGCATTTATTCAACTTTGTTTGGATAACTACACATTTAAGTGTTTCTGAAGATGCTTAATTTATTTATTTTTGATGAGTGTGAGTGTGTGTGTGAGTGTTTGTATGTGTGTGAGTGTGTGTGTGTGTGTGTGGGGAGGGGTTGCCTGGCACATTTGATTTGTGAGAAATCTGTTCCTTATGAATATCAATTAAAATGGCCGCGTAAGCACTTGTATGCCAGAGGTTTTTTCAAAGTGCTACTTTGTGTATATTACATTTTGAGGAAAGGTGATTAACCCTTTGAGTGCCAGAGAGGTATGCTTTGCATTGCAGGAGCAATATGTAGCATTATTCTCTGGCGCTCAAAGAATTAAATGGCCTTGTTATTGTACATATGAAACAAAAGAGAAACAGCGCAGAAGAAATTCCTCTAAGTGTAATATCTTCAAATCTGGGTAGCCTTCACCTTCACCACGTGCTCCATAAGAAATGCACTCACCAGCTTCCCTGGTACACAACCCCAGGACGGTTTCTCTTCTCTGTCAGTGGGTCTCCCTCTTTACTTGGTCTGGTTTCTCCACAGGATATCCTCAGGTCTTTCACAGTGGGTTTTATCTTTTTCCATCCTAACTATACACAGTCGTCCCTACTCGTCTCCGATAGGATTTTCTTCTGTGCAATTCTTCCTATGACATGCCATTCGGACTTTGAGACACAGTGGTTCCGTTTGGGACAGGAGAACTTGTTGGGCCGAGCAAAGACACCCCAGGGGTGGTGGGGTGGGATGATGTTGTGCTGACAGATGGGAATCTTCATTTTTGGATTAGGCGGTCTAAAACTGATGTTGTGGGATGGGGGGTTTGGGTTACTTTGTTTGTGATTTCTTCCTCCCCAATGTGCCTGGTTATGTTGCTTAGGGGTTTTTTGGAGGTGCATCCCCCAGGTGGGGGTCCCCTCCTGATTCACGCTGCCGGCTTGCCGTTGACACGGTATCAGCTTGTGTCAGTGTTTCTTACTTTTATGCGTCTTGGCATGCTGGGAGCGGAGTTTTGGGGGCACTCCTTTTGGATAGAGGCGGCCACTGAGGCCTCCAGGCTGGGTTTGCCGGAGGACATGGTTCAACGCATTGGGAGGTGGGAATCTATCAGGTTCCGGCTCTATGTTCAGCCAGAGAGGAATATTTATGTGTGAGATGGGGAATGTGTCTGTCTGATGTTGAAGTGATGCTGCACTATATAATAAAAAACAAACAAACAAAAAAAAACTATATATATATGGACCTTATGGCAGTGTGATACTTGCCTGTTATTAGGATAGTTAAGTTTATATGGGAAAAATAAATGATGATGGTTAATTAGGAAAGAAACACTGGAGAAAGTTGCCTCAGACTTTAAATGTTGCGGGAGGTGATGTTACCAGTTGGAGCCGAGTGTGGGATGGCCCAACTGGGGTAATTGGTTTAATCGGTTGGAAGTGAATTGTGTTCAAGACAAGTGTTAAGCATGAGCCCGGTTAATTGGCCATGCAGGGAGAATTTATATGTTTGGTTATGGGTTTGTCAGTAGAATGTATACATGGGAACAGGTATGAAAATAATGGGTATAAATTGATATGTAAAATGTTGGTGAATTAATAAACCGTCTGTTCATACCCAAAATAAGCAGCTGTGTGGTGTGTTTTTATTTGACTATCCCTAGTCCTTCTTCACGGTGAATATATGAACTACCTTAAACCAGGACTAAGCGTCTGGTGCAGGGGCACTGGACTTGATCTGACCACACCCATAATTCAGAAAATGGGTGTGACCAGCTTAGCTGAGGCTCCCCTCAAAACATGGAGCACTAGGCAGCTGCCTACTCCGCCTAATTACCATGTAGCAAGAACATACTAGGTAACTAGATAATAACAGTTGCAGTGCAATCACCCCACTCCAAACTTATTATTATTCCCTTGGATGCTAGAATGGCCTCCAACACATTGCTTCTCAATGAACTAGAGACCTTTATAGCATCAAAGGCGTATGCTAGCCAGACACCTTGATAAATTATTGTTCGAAGTTGATATAATTCTGAATGGAGCAATACATCATGTAAGGCATTTTCCACATAAAATCTAATTGCAGAGCTTTGTAGAGCACCATAAAACAGTTTATAGGTATTCAGGAAACTACCTTGTTACAAAAGACATGTTAGAGCACAGTATGCAAAGTAAGTGCAATGGATACAGCATATACCTAATAACACAGCACTTAACTCATTGAGTGCCAGAGGGGTATACAATGCATTGCTCTGCAATGCACTGGACACCCCTCTGTGACCCAAAAGATTAAACCGGACGCAAGTCATTGAATGTATGGTATTCCATAATGACATAAAATCAGTTATTAAAAGAAAAAATATGATAACATACCTGCTTTCTCTGAATCACAATGACAAAACCACTGTCCGATGGTGATTTATGCCAGCATAGAGCCCCAATAGTTCTCACTAGGGAGATGCACATGACCTTCTATTGTTTACATGAGTCTAGAGAGAGAAAGGCTTTAGAGGTTTATCTTCCAGAACCTGAGAAATAACAGTAAACTCAGTAAATCAATCAAGAACACAGTATTAAAAACAGAGAGGGAGATTTATACACCTGGCGTTATAAAAAATGTGGAGTAAAAGTTGCTGAAGATAGGAATTTAAAAATAAGCTTATGGAAGTTTTGGAAGCCTTAACGCAACATAGTTTTGTTTCTGAAAGAATAAAGGTAAAGCTAGAAAAAAATCTTGAGCAGCAAATTTATAAAGAAATGTCGCTAACTGTGACAATTAAGCAACATCATTTTCACCAGGTTTAAGGTTTTCTTAACCATTACAGGTTTTAACATCAGATTGCTAACACCATATTTATAATGGTGCCCTTATTCATTTATAAATAACACATGGCGTTATCGCTAGTTGCTGTGACTTAAAGGGTTAGTAATGTCTACTTAAAAGTATTTGGTTGAGTCTTCTTTATATTAAAGCTAAGAGATTGCGCTATATTTAAGTGCTTACTTTTGTGTAGTTTAAAAGTTATGCAGAGATAATGATCCACCCCCCGTCCCTTTCTTGCATGTCACTACTGAATCTGCATTCTGGTCTGAACGGCTGCAGCGAGGGACAAACTTCAGTAAGCAAAGGGAAGGGGGCAGGATTTCCCTTATTATTACTGACTGAAGTTTGTCCCTCTCTGCAGCCGTTGAGTAGCGTGACCCGATCTGAGAATCAGAGGGAGGGGGCTAGAAAGAGCCGGACGGGGGATCTTTTTCTTTGCATAACATTTGAACCACACAAAAGTAAGAACTTAAATATAGCACAATCTCTTAGTTTTAATATAAAGGAGTCTCCACCAAATTCTTTTAAGTAGACATTACTAACACTTTAAAGACAATTCTTGGTTTTAGAAATCTCCCCCATAGCATTTAAAGAAACCAGTACTTATGAAACAGAAAACTACCCTAGACTATTTATAGCTATATTTACAGGGTAAGTACTACTTAAAGCTGAAGTAAAACCGTGTGAAAAAATCCTTATTATTTGAAACTGGATATAGCCGTGACCCTAGCTGTGAATATATTTTCACCCAAAGATCAGTACTCACCTTATCACTCACCCATCACCAGGGTTGCAGAACTGGATGAAACCATCACCCATTTCCTGTTACAATCCCCAAGTTCATACAGTGAGGGAAAAAATTATTTGATCCCCTATTGATTTTGTACGTTTTCCCACTGACAAAGAAATGATCAGTCCATAATTTTAATGGTAGGTTTATTTGAACAGTGAGAGCCACAATAACAACAAAAAAATCCTGAAAAACGCATTTCAAAAAAGGTATAAACTGATTTTCATTTTATTGAGTGAAATAAGTATTTGACCCCCTATCAATCAGCAAGATTTCTGGCTCCCAGGTGTCTTTTATACATGTAACAAGCTGTGATTAGGAGCACTCTCTTCAAGGGAGTGCTTCTAATCTCAGCTTGTTACCTGTATAAAAAGACACCTGTCCACAGAAGCAATCAACCAGATTCCAAACTCTTCACCATGGCCAAGACCAAAGAGCTATCAGGGACACGATTGTAGACCTACACAAGGCTAGAATGGGCTACAAGACCATCGCCAAGCAGCTTGGTGAGAATCTGACAACAGTTGGTGTGATTATTCGCAAATGGAAGAAACACAAAATAACTGTCAATCTCCCTCGGTCTGGGGCTCCATGCAAGATCTCACCTCATGGAGTTTCAAAGATCATGAGAACGGTGAGGAATCAGCCCAGAACTACATGGGAGGATCTTGTCAATGATCTCAAGGCAGCTGGGACCATAGTCACCAAGAAAACAATTGGTAACACACTACGCAGTGAAGGACTGAAATCCTGCAGCACTCGCAAGGTCCCCCTGCTCAAGAAAACACATGTACAGGCCTGTCTGAAGTTTGCCAATGAACATCTGAATGATTCAGAGGGGAACTGGGTGAAAGTGTTGTGGTCAGATAAGACCAAAATCGAGCTCTTTCGCATCAACTCAACTAGCCATGTTTGGAGGAGGAGGAATGCTGCCTATGACCCCAAGAACACCATTCCCACTGTCAAACATGGAGGTGGAAAAATTATTCTTTGAGGGTGTTTTCTGCTAAGGGGACAGGACAACTTCTCTGGATCAAAGGGACGATAGACGTGTCCATGCACCGTCAAATCTTGGATAAGACCTTCCTTTCCTCAGCCAGGGCATTGAAAATGAGTTGTGGATGGGTATTTCAGCATGACAGTGACCCAAAACACATGGCCAAGGCAACAAAGGAGTGGCTCAAGAAGACACACATAAAGGTCCTGGAGTGGCCTAGCCAGTCTCCAGACCTTAATCCCACAGAAAATCTGTGGATGGAGATGAAGGTTTGAGTAGCCAAACGTCAGCCTCGAAACCTTAATGACTTGGAGAGGATCTGCAGAGGAGTGGAACAAAATCCCTCCTGAGATGTGTGCAAACCTGGTGGCCAACTACAAGAAACGTCTGACCTCTGTGATTGCCAACAAGGGTTTTGCCACCAAGTACTAAGTCATGCTTTGCAAAGGGGTCAAATACTTATTTCACTCAGTAAAATGCAAATCAATTTATAACTTTTTTGAAATGCGTTTTTCAGGCTTTTTTGTTGTTATTCTGTCTCTCTATCACGGTCCCCGTGATTCCCTGTCAATCTCTGTAGGTATACATTTGCATTGGAGGAGTCTGATTGGTCCGCCCAGGATGTGCCTTTATATACTGAGGCTTGGGCACTTGTCAATTGCCCTTTCGTGGTGTTGTGTTGCTGCGCCTTGTTATTGATCTCCAGTGTCTCCTGTGTACCGACCCGGCTAGTCTGACTCTCCTTCTGCTCCTGCACCGTGAACTGACCCGGCTCTGGCTGACGACCCTGCGCCGTGAACTGACCCGGCTCTGGCTGACGAACCTGCACCGTGATCCGACCCGGCTCTGGCTGACGACTCCGCTCTGTGATTCGACCCGGTTCTGGCTCCTGATCCGGCTCCGTGACTGCTCCACTCTCCGGTGGTGTTCCCGCGACTCAGTCATCCGGTTCCGGCTACTGTTCCTGTCCGGTTACTGCTCCTGTCCGGTTGCTGCTCCTGTGTACTCCGGTCGCGCTGGTGACATTCTGACTGTTCTCTGTTTCCTAGCTCATTACGCTGCAGCCGAGGTTGCCTGCCTTGTTCTCGTTGAGCATTTCAAATGTACCAGATTAACCCTTTATCACAGTGCCTGTGATCTGTCTGTCACTCTCATCTGTGGCAGATTGTGATTTGCTCGGTTGGTTTTGCCCGCCCCTTGGTGACCTTTTTATACCTGACGCTTACATCTGTCAGATGCCCTTTCGTGGTGTTTCTGAGCCAGACTTGCTGTTGCTGTGTTCCTGTATCCGGATTCTTGTGTACCGACTTTGGCCTGTTCTGACTACTCTCCAGTGTTCCTGATCGCGTATGACCCGGCTTGTCTGAGAATCCTCTTTGTGCTACGACCCGGCCTGTCTGAGAATCTTCTACGTGCTACGACCCGGCTTGTCTGAGAATCCTCTACGTGCTACAACCCG
Organism: Rhinophrynus dorsalis; assembly: GCA_037306005.1. Classification (NCBI taxonomy): domain Eukaryota; kingdom Metazoa; phylum Chordata; class Amphibia; order Anura; family Rhinophrynidae; genus Rhinophrynus; species Rhinophrynus dorsalis. The sequence continues at coordinate 100,409,791 of CM074720.1, forward strand.
GCTTGTCTGAGAATCCTCTACGTGCTACGGCCCGGCTGGCTGACTTCCCGCTTCAAGTCCTTCCCGGCTGCCTGACTGGTTGTCGCCGCCGCGACATTCTGAATCCTGCATTGCTGTGCCAAGCTAGTGTGACCATTACCCTCCTGGGTAACCCATCCATCTGTGCAGAGTTCCTTGCCGACTTGCAGAAGCTGTGCCTCTCGTACCGAGCCTTTACACGTTGCAGAGCTAAGCTACCATACCGAGCCTGGGAGATTCAAACGTACCTATTAACCCTTGCACTGCCGCTCCCCACTGACCGGACCTCCTTGCTCAATATAGAACCGTTGCCTTGTAATTCTACTGCTGCTGAGTTGGCCGCTACTTGGACGGCGACTCCCGGTTATATTTACAGAGTAGTAAATCCCAGTAGGCCGTTTGGGCGTTCTTGGTCTCACGGTTAACGACGGAGGTGTCCGGTGCGGCTATTGGTGGCAAGGTTAGGCTCCAAGCTCTTGCTCAATCTGTAGGTAAACGCCCGCGGGGGCTCTTGGCTCGTGTTGTGCTTACAGTGGTCCTCAGTGATACGCCCGTGGGGGCTAACACGCCAGCTTTGCATCTCGGGCTAGTCTCGATCACGCCCGTGGGGGCTACATACTCTCGCACTTGCAGGCTCTCTGGTCTATTCATGAACGCCCGTGGGGGCTATCGTGGGTTACTGTGCTGCTATAACTTATATTGGTCACTGAACATCTTCTACTCATCTTCATATGAACTCTGTGCTTTGCACACTTGCTCAGTTTATCTAGACACCACACGGGTGTGCCAAACCCCACAGCTGAGACTGACTAACTGTTTTCATTCACCCTTTAGGGTCCTATTCCCTATCCTCTGTACCTATGTTGGGTGCCTTTTGAATATTGTATTAAAGTTATATGTACTCTGTAATATCTTGCAATTGTTGCAGTCAACTGTAGAGGGCGATCCTTTTCATTTTATTTCTTTCAATAAAAGATTGATTTATTTTACCTACTGGTCTGAGTGTCTAACAAACAGTAACAGTACGAAAGGGCCATGACCTCAGACAGTAAGGGTGAAAGTAACGCACAAAACATCCACTGGAGAATGGATGTCCATGAGCAGCGCCTAGATCAGTTGGCACTGGCTCTACAAACCCTACTTGAGCGTACGGTACACCTAGACAAGCCTAATCCAAATCCGGTGGTCCCCCCAGTCTTGACACCGGACAATCCGCCTCTAGCTCCTCCCACGTGTGTCAGAGGCTTAACGGCTGCGGCGCCGTTACTATTGCGATATGATGGCGAGCCTTCTCTTTGCAGGGGTTTTATTAACCAGCTAGAGATCTATTTGGAATTAACACCCCAGGCTTTTCCTAACGACCGAAGCAAGGTCGGTTTCATGATATCGCTACTAACAGGCAAAGCTCTGGCTTGGGCAAACACCTTGTGGGAGAGTGCCAAACCCTGCACGTTGAACTTTTATGAGTTCATAAAGAAGTTTCGCCGTGTGTTTGAGGTCCCTGGCAGAGTGGCCTCCGCTGCCAAAAGGCTAATGGAGATACAGCAGGGCGATCGTACATTGGGCAATTACGCAATAGAATTCCGGACCCTGGCAGCGGAGGTGGGCTGGAACGATGAGGCATTATTAGCAGCTTTCACTAAGGGTCTCTCTGCACCAATTAAAGATGAGATAGCTGCTCGAGATGTACCTAGTGACCTGGACGAACTCATTGATTATGTAATGCTCATTGATTCTCGTATCCGGGAAAGACGGCTGGCAAGGAGGGCGACCTCCAGAAAACATGGGCAGGACAGCTCCTTTGACCCACCCTCTCCACCCTTTACTACGGAGCGTCCAGGAGAGGCAGCTGAGCCAATGCAGCTGGGGTTTACTAGACTCTCCAAAGAGGAAAGGTCTTTTCGTAAAAAGCAAGGCCTATGTTTATATTGTGGCAAACAGGGGCACCTTTTGCGCAATTGTCCAGTGAGGCCGGGAAACGCACGCACCTAGGTTACCTTGGGGGACAGGCCCTAGGTGGTGTTCAACAGTCCCTAGATTCTAACATTGCTAAACCCACCATCCAGGTGACGTTCTTTTGGGCCGACAAGGGCGCAGAAACCTTGGCACTGGTGGACTCGGGTGCTGCCGGGTACTTTATGGACCAAGCCTTTGCGGCTTCACACAATATTCCCCTGTGCAAGAAAGAATCTCCATTGGCAGTAGAGGCCATTGGTGTCAGACCATTGGAACCTGCCTTTATTACTATGGAGACCATTCCTATTTCTATGTCAATTGGGGCACTCCACAAGGAGGAGGTTCAGTTTCAAATTATTCGTTCACCTCACCATGCAGTCATTTTGGGGTTTCCATGGTTGCTTCGACATAATCCTCAATTTGATTGGCAAAAATGTGAGGTTAAGTCCTGGTCTGATTACTGTAAAGAAAACTGTCTATCGCTTCCTGTCAAAATTATGTGTACCTCTCCTGCTGTGCCAGTTGAATATGGGGAATTCAGTGACGTATTCAGCAAGGGGGAGGCTAGCGCATTGCCCGAACATCGACCCTATGATTGCGCTATTGATTTGCCTCCAGGTGTGATTCCCCCGAGGGGACGAACCTGCCCACTGTCATGCGAAGAGAGCAGGGCAATGGAGGAGTACATTATGGACGCCCTTGGCAGGGGAATTATTCGCAAATCTACCTCTCCGGCTGGTGCCGGATTCTTCTTTGTAAAGAAGAAAAGTGGCGAACTTAGGCCATGTATTGACTACCGGGGGCTTAATAAGCTGATGCCCAAGAACGCATACCCTATTCCACTCATCACCGAGTTATCTGACAGATTGAAGGGCTCCTCTGTCTTCACCAAACTTGATTTGCGGGCCGCCTACAATCTGATTAGAATCAGAGAAGGTGATGAGTGGAAAACGGCATTTAATACCAGAACTGGGCACTACGAATATCTGGTAATGCCGTTTGGCTTATGTAATGCACCTGCGGTATTCCAGGAGCTGATTAATGATATCTTGCGTGACATGCTTCAGTCCTGTGTGGTGGTATATCTGGATGATATATTGATTCATTCCGCCACTCTTTCCCAACACATTAAAGATGTCACGCAGGTTCTGTTGCGACTCCGGGAGCATAAGCTGTTTTGTAAAATTGAAAAATGCGAATTCCATGTCTCACAAGTACCATTCTTGGGGTTCGTGATCACCAAAGATGGAATCGCTATGGACCAGGACAAGTTGGCAGCTGTATTACAATGGCCTCGCCCTAAAGGGTTAAAAGCAATTCGGTGCTTTTTAGGGTTCGCCAACTATTACAGAAAATTCATACGTAACTTTTCTACTATTGTGAAACCTTTGTCGGATTTGACACATAAGGGTGCTACTCCCTCTCAGTGGTCCGAGGCCGCTGAAAATGCGTTTGAGACCTTAAAATCTGCCTTTGCGTCTGCTCCAGTACTGTCCCATCCCAATCCCTCCCTGCCTTTTACCTTGGAGGTCGACGCTTCTGAGGTTGGGGTTGGGGCAGTACTCTCCCAGCGTCCTGTGGGAGGTGGTACCTTGAAACCTTGTGGTTTCTTTTCTAAGAAATTGTCCAGCGCACAGAGCCACTATGAGATTGGCGACAGGGAGTTATTGGCTATTATTCTGGCACTGAAGGAGTGGCATCACTTGTTGGAAGGTACCAAGAACCCAGTACTGATACTGACCGATCACAAAAACCTGACATATCTCTCTGAGGCTAAGAGGTTGTCTTCTCGTCAGGCCAGGTGGGCACTCTTTTTGTCCCGGTTTAACTTTGTAGTATCGTACCTCCCGGGATCTAAGAACGTGAGGGCAGATGCATTGTCTCGTCAGTTCGTGTTGGACACTGACAGGGAGGAAGCACCGGTGCCCATTATCCAACCCGACCGTATATTGGCGACTATTCGCACTAGTATAACCTCACCCCTGGGGGAGGAGATTTTGGGGTCTCAAGCGAGGGCCCCATCTGAGACTCCAGTTGGCAAATGTTTCGTAGATGAGCCTTTTCGCACTCGTCTATTGGAGACCTATCATTCTTCTAGGGCAGCCGGGCACATCGGCAGGGATCAGCTGGTTTGGTCTCTTTCACAATTATTCTGGTGGCCTACGCTCAGAGCCGATTGTTCCGCTTTTACTGCCGCTTGTTCCACATGTGCCCGTGCTAAGACCCCCAGGCATCTCCCAGTGGGCTTGCTTCAACCTGTGCCTAATGGAGACCGGCCCTGGTCCCACATATCTATCGATTTTCTGGGAGAATTGCCTAGCTCGAGGGGGTATACATTTATCCTTATGGTGGTCGATAGGTTCTCTAAAATGGCTCATTTTGTGCCACTCAGGGGTCTTCCATTGGCTCAGGAATTGGCTAAGGTCTTTGCTAAAGAAGTGTTTCGTTTGCACAGGGTCCCTAGAGTGGTGGTCTCCGACCGTGGGAGTCAATTCGTGTCCAGGTTTTGGAGGGCATTCTGTGGCATGATGGGCATTCAGTTATCCTACCATCCCCAGACCAACGGAGCTGCTGAGCGTGCCAACCAGGGATTGGAACAGTTCTTGCGCTGTTTTATTACTGATCATCATGACAATTGGGCCGACCTGTTGCCATGGGCGGAGTTTGCCAGGAATTGTGCAGTTAACTCTTCGTCCGGGAGCTCCCCGTTCTTAATCAACTATGGGTTCCAGCCAGGTTTGCTCCCGGACTCGTTCCAGTCTCAGCAGATTCCGGCTCTGGATGAGCATATGGAGCAGCTCCGTTCCACCTGGGCACAGGTACAAAGGGCCCTCAGTCAGTCCTTCCAGTGGCAGCAGCGATATGCCAACCGTAGACGGCTGCCAGCGGTCTCCTTCCAGGTTGGGGATAGGGTATGGCTCTCCTCCAGAAACCTCAACCTGCAGGTTCCCTCGAATAAGCTGGCTCCCCGGTTTATTGGCCCATTTAAAGTTATTCGCAAAATTAATCCTGTCTCCTATGCTTTGGAACTTCCACCGTCTATGCACATTCACAGTGTGTTCCATGTGTCTCTGTTAAAACCCCTGGTGTGCAATCGTTACACGACCACTCCAGTAGTTCCTGGGCCGGTGGACATCCAGGGGCAAGAGGAATATGAGGTTCAGAGCATTATTGATTCTAGGCAATTTAGAGGGAAGTTGCAATATTTGGTCCACTGGAAGGGCTATGGCCCGGAGGAGCGCTCTTGGGTTGACCAGAAGGACGTCCATGCGCCCAGACTTGTGCGCAGCTTCCACTCTAAATATCCTCAGAAACCGAAGCCTCCAGCTGGGAGAGGGGGTCTTTGAGAGGGGGGTACTATCACAGTGCCTGTGATCTGTCTGTCACTCTCATCTGTGGCAGATTGTGATTTGCTCGGTTGGTTTTGCCCGCCCCTTGGTGACCTTTTTATACCTGACGCTTACATCTGTCAGATGCCCTTTCGTGGTGTTTCTGAGCCAGACTTGCTGTTGCTGTGTTCCTGTATCCGGATTCCTGTGTACCGACTTTGGCCTGTTCTGACTATTCTCCAGTGTTCCTGATCGTGTATGACCCGGCTTGTCTGAGAATCCTCTTTGTGCTACGACCCGGCCTGTCTGAGAATCTTCTACGTGCTACGACCCGGCTTGTCTGAGAATCCTCTACGTGCTATGACCCGGCTTGTCTGAGAATCCTCTACGTGCTACGGCCCGGCTGGCTGACTTCCCGCTTCAAGTCCTTCCCGGCTGCCTGACTGGTTGTCGCCACCGCGACATTCTGAATCCTGCATTGCTGTGCCAAGCTAGTGTGACCATTACCCTCCTGGGTAACCCATCCATCTGTGCAGAGTTCCTTGCCGACTTTCAGAAGCTGTGCCTCTCGTACCGAGCCTTTACACGTTGCAGAGCTAAGCTACCATACCGAGCCTGGGAGATTCAAACGTACCTATTAACCCTTGCACTGCCACTCCCCACTGACTGGACCTCCTTGCTCAATATAGAACCGTTGCCTTGTAATTCTACTGCTGCTGAGTTGGCCGCTACTTGGACGGCGACTCCCGGTTATATTTGCAGAGTAGTAAATCCCAGTAGGCCGTTTGGGCGTTCTTGGTCTCACGGTTAACGACGGAGGTGTCCGGTGCGGCTATTGGTGGCAAGGTTAGGCTCCAAGCTCTTGCTCAATCTGTAGGTAAACGACCGCGGGGGCTCTTGGCTCGTGTTGTGCTTACAGTGGTCCTCAGTGATACGCCCATGGGGGCTAACACGCCAGCTTCGCATCTCGGGCTAGTCTCGATCACGCCCGTGGGGGCTACATACTCTCGCACTTGCAGGCTCTCTGGTCTATTCATGAACGCCCGTGGGGGCTATCGTGGGTTACTGTGCTGCTATAACTTATATTGGTCACTGAACATCTTCTACTCATCTTCATATGAACTCTGTGCTTTGCACACTTGCTCAGTTTATATAGACACCACACGGGTGTGCCAAACCCCACAGCTGAGATTGACTAACTGTTTTCATTCACCCTTTAGGGTCCTATTCCCTATCCTCTGTACCTATGTTGGGTGCCTTTTGAATATTGTATTAAAGTTATATGTACTGTGTAATAGCTTGCAATTGTTGCAGTCAACTGTAGAGGGCGATCCTTTTCATTTTATTTCTTTCAATAAAAGATTGATTTATTTTACCTACTGGTCTGAGTGTCTAACAAACCGTAACACCCTTGCACTGCCGGTAGCCTCCGATTACGTGCCATTTGATTCATTGCCAAGCTCTGGTGATTCTCTGAGCCTTAACACATTTGAGCCTCCGCTTTACGCTATAGCAGTCCTTGCAGAGCTCCGCCTGTTCGATGCCCGGTGAGCATCGTGATCACGCTGGTTGACACTGGTAGTCCATTCGCTCTTGCAACTAGGATTCTGGGTCACACCTGGTGGGTGTCTGGGCAGTACCTCATTCGCTCAAAGTGTTTTATCCCAACTGCACTACTCTGTGCATCGGCTCTTCATAGCTTGGGCAATTCCGTTCTACTGTGGCCTCCCAAGGGCTGGCATACTTCAGTGGCAGACGCAGGGTTACTCGATACTCATTCAGGGCGATTCCTATTCTGGTTACATCAAGTTGGCAGTTGCAATCCTCATAAGCCCACTGTGGTGGTACGGGCTCAGCTTAGAGCAACAGGGGCTCATCCTGTTTATGCTTCAAGAGTGTTACAGCGCTTTTCCTGAGTTCCTGATCTACATTTAAAGACTGTACCATAGACTGCTTTATATCCCCTGAGCCTTACCAGTTGCTCCACTTAACCCAATGCACTACTGTTTGTAGTTTACTCCATCCACTGTACATATTGCCTGTTCTTTACTTTACTAGCCCCTAGGGGCAGTGTTGTTCATTTTTATTTCAATAAAGTGTATTTTACGTTACATCCTGGTCTGTGTGTCAGAAAACCGTAACACTCTCACTGTTCAAATAAACCTAACATTAAAATTATAGACTGATCATTTCTTTGTCAGTGGACAAATGTACAAAATCAGCAGGGGATCAAATAAGTTTTTCCCTAACTGTAGATATGGGCTCTGAGTAGGCACAAACTTTCTTCATGTGCAAAGTCTGTATCAATTCTAGGTATATGCAAAGACAAAACTTCCTCTGTATACATGCACAGCTGTGATATGGGATTTGAGAAGGTAGGAGGGTTGGTTAGGGACAGTATCTCAATTGACGATTACAGCAAGAAGTAGATGGAAGTTTCACCAGATTACTTAGGTCTGGAGAGCAATGAACAGGAGCAAAAATATTTCACCTAGTAAATCCTGCCACTTATGTTTGTGATAAAAGTGAAACTTTCCTTACAATAACATAACGCTTCAAATGATTATTACATTAACAATACGCAACACACTTATGTTTCTTTTCAAGTATAATTGCTCCTTTAATGAAAAATATAACTTTTCATGCAGGCAGGCACCGGAGAACAGTGCAGACATCTTGCAGAGCTGAGAGCTCTGCGTCTGTGCTGTCCGTTCCCTTTAACTCCACTATTGGTGAGTTGAATGCCTTTGTGCCGAAAGGCACCGGAAGGGACTGAGCGCAGGAGCAGACAGTGTCTACTGCAAGATCCCAGCCGGTGCCTGCCTGCATGAAAGGTTATATTTTTCCTTAAAGGAGCAATTATACTTGAAAATAAACATATGTGTGTTGCATATAGCTAATGTAACAATAATTTGAAGCACTATGTTATTGTAGTGAAAGTTCCATTTTAAAGGGATAGTAATACTTAATTATTACTAATCCCTATATTACAGTAATATTAAAAATAAATGTATTGCCCACAATGTCATCTCTCAGACCTTTATGGTTTGAGAGATAATCTCTTCTAAAGTTGCCCTCTCCCTCCCCCTTCCTTGAAGTCAGCGTTGTAGCTGACTGAAGGGAAATCCAGTCTTAGGATCATCGGGCGGCTCTGCTGCGATCGCATTAATAAAAAAAAAATATTTCACTAAAACAGTCTTCTACGTGTGCTTGCAAACCAAGCACACGTAGAAGACTGTTTTAGTGAAATATTTCTTTTCTATCAAGCAATCTTGGCTGTGCTGCAGAGCCGCCTGAAAGTTGTACGGCAGGCTTCCCTGCAGGCAGTTGCAACGCTGACTTCGGGGAAGGGGGAGGGAGAGGGCAAATTTAGATGTGATTATCTCTCAATCCTTAAAGGTTTGAGAGATGACACTGGGGGCAATACATTTATTTTTAATATTGCTTTAATATAGGGATTAGTAATAATTAAGTATTACTATCCCTTTAAGATAGCACTATTGGTGTTGTGTTTGTGTGCCCTCTTTAAAGGGATAGTAATACTTAAAAATTACTATCCCCCATGTTGTAGCCAGTAAAAAATGGAGTTAAATGAGACCAGCGGCGTCTCTCAAACCTTTATGGTTTGAAAGATATCCACTTTCAAAATTCCCTTTAGGCTTTTCCCCTGACATCAGCTTTCTAGCTGAGAGCACTTGAATCCTCTCCTGGGATAAGCTGGTGGCTCTGCAGCAGAGCGGAGATCGCGTTAATAAAAAAGATGTCCTTGACTAAAAAAGTCTTCTGTGTGTGCTTGGTTTGCAAACACACGTAGAGGACCTTTAAAGTTAAGGATTTCTTTTTTATTAATGCGATCTTGACTCTGCTGCAGAGCCTCCATTAGTCCCGGGACCGGATTCCCTTGCTGTCAGCTAGAATGCTGATGTCAGGGGAGAGGGAACTTTGAAAGCGGATATCTCTCAAACCATAAAGGTTTGAGAGACACAGCTGGTCTCATTTAACTACATTTTTTACTGGCTACAACATGGGTGATAGCAATTTTTAAGTATTACTACCTTTAAGTACATTATTTATAAAATCTCTCAGTAGAGCTCAACTAACCTGACAGCACACCCAACCTAGAGAACTGGATGAGCACTAAGCACTGTCTCAAAAGTTTCTTAATCATTCTCTGTATTGGTCATGTGATCCCTTCCCATGCAGTCCTATTGGTTGAAATCAATGATCATCTGCAGAACATCTGTCCCTGGCAACTTACTTTGGTTTGGGATAAAATTATGTGTATCAAACACAAATATAAAAAAATATTCTATTATCTTTAATAATATTGTAAAAAATAATTTAAAACATGTAATTAAGGGTGGAATGCAAGACAGTGGAGCATTCATTATTTTATAAAAGCCAAAAATGTATGCGCTACTTGCGATTGCTCATGCTTTGATGCAAGAAACCTATTAATGCTTTGATACTGAATAGCACATGCTCCTAAATTAACAGCAAAAATTAGAGAATGCTCATAAATTAATGGCATAGTTATCTAGACACATGAAAATGTGTGCTAATTTCTTTGGTGAATTAGGTGCAATAGCTAATCCTCTTACATATTAGCCAAACCCACTTTTTGAAACACATTCACTAAAAAATTGAGCGAACGTTCGCTAACTGAGAAAAAACATGCACAATTCAGTAATATTTTGATGCTAATCATTTTGACATAAAAAGTACACTGTAGATAACGATTGGGCATGTTTCTTGCATTCTGCCCTTAGAGTCCACTTTTTCCAGGAGTAAATTATATCTGGTAGAACAGTCATTTCATACATTAGTGTTGTGTGAGCCTGAACTGACAAAATGGAATGTGTAGTTTTTCAGGTAGGCAATAAAATGCTCTTGTTAGCCACAAGGAGATATGAATGAACCAGCACAGTTAGTTTACAGAGCTATATACAAGTTCACAAAACCAACACCAATACCAATGCTTATGTACAGACACTTCAGCACATGCCAACACCCACAACTTCACCAGCACAGAACTTTAATGTGAATAAACCCTGATAATGCTACTCCTTCAGTAGACTTATGAATAAGGAAGAACCTTGAGCATATTTCCCTTGGGTCCTGTTAGTATGGGGAGAAAACCAGAGAAAAGGGAAGGCACAAGAAGCCAGTTTTTCCACATAAAAACCCCAGCACACAGCTGTTAGGCTGATTCAGTACACAAAGGCAGTCCCTTGCACTTATATTAGAGTGAATATCTACACACCTCTCATGGATATTATGGATAGGGTCACTAGGTTACCAAAATAATTTCTTTATTAGTGCACTAGTGTAAAAGCCTGTGTACACGGGACAAGATCCGGGTAATGTTAACACTTTGAGTGCCATAGGGGTATGTAACACATTGCTTTGCAATGTGTTGCGTACCCTTCTGGCTCTCAAAGGGTTAAGAGGTTGCTACTCACTGCTCCACGTGATGCAGTCTTGAGTCGCATCACTCACTTGATGCAATCATGCGCAGTAGAGAGTGTTCAAACGCGGGCAGTCTCTACTGCGCATGACTGCATTGTGACAAACATCCTAGCGAATTATTATATAGGATTGTGCAGCCCATTTCACCATTACTTTAAAGGAGATCAACAAAACTACATGACCCAAGCAGGCAACAAGGCTTGGTGCTTTAAGCATGATACCTATGGCTTCAGCCATCTAAAACAGTAATTAGCAGATCCCCTGCTGCCAAGCACTGCTTTGTATTAGCACCTCAGATGCTCAATACATTTGTAACTCATTCTTTACCACCCAAGGGTTAAAAACATCTATGACATAATAAGTTCCCCAGGTCAGTAGTGCAGATGGCAGATTGGATACCATGTGGTCAAGGGGATTAGAAGGAGGATAAATTAATCTGTGTGTGTAGTTATTTCTGTGACTATGTTCTACATTGTAGTTGAAAATGTAGCTCTACTGGCCTTATCGATTATCGATAAAGAAAAAAAGGAGCCATACTGGATCAAACCAACTGAACCACAGGAGACAAAAATTCCTCAAATTATTTCTGACTTAAATGAGACTTTTGACCCCTTCAATTCAAAAAAGGTCTCTGATTCAGTGCACTTGGGACATATCTAGCCTTCAGGGGTTTAAAAACCCATTTTAAATAATTGGGGAGTTTTATTTGCCCCCTATGGTGAAATTGGTTTACTCCAGAATAACTCCATATTTATATATATATATATATATATATATATATATATATACATACACACACACACATATATATATATATATATATATATATATATATATATATATATATATATATATTGTTATGGAGTTATTCTGGAGTAAGCCAACTGCATCATATGGTACAAATAAAAATTCCTAAATTAGCATGCACTTAAATATAACTAGAGAGGTCTCCAGTGCATTGCTTCACAAGGCATTGGTTTAAAGCCCAATTTAATTTAACAGGAATTTCAATTTGTCCCCTATGATGCAATTGGTTTACTCCAGTTTACTTTTACAAATATGGGCCTATGGGGGAGATTTACAAAAAGTTTTCTTATTCGTTTTCACGAACAGATCCTTAAAATGTCCGTATTCCTTATTATGAATGTTGGTATTTATAAAGTATTCTAGTTACATTTACAAATCTGGAGACCGCAAAAAATAAGAAAAGGTCAGACATGTCATTATATATTATTTGGAGAAAATTCTGTCTGTAAGCTGTCACAAATAGTGAAATTTCTTTATAAATTCTCTGCACCACTTTTTACAAACTTCCTTACTCAATTTTTTTCAAGAAACATACACAAGACATTTCCTCCTAAACTATCATTAATACTTTTATAACTACCATTGACAGTCTTACAGCCATTTTAATGCTTCTTTTCGATTAACTCCATTTTTATAAATCTCCCCCAATATTTTTTGTACAAGGCGTAAATGTACAAGCTTTACCTCAGAAAAGCAGTAATGTATCCTATAAATGAAGACTTGATTATTCCTTACACTTTGTATTAACACTATGTAGCGTCGGCAATGTTCTTATTTGTGTAGTTCTTGTGTAAGTATATTTTAAAGTTTCCCGCTCCCGATCCTTTACAGATGTCACCATTCTTCCTCAGAACTGGTCACTTGACTGGACGGATCATAACACGGGACAATCTTGTATCAGCATAATGAAAAACCTTCCCTCCAAGGGGGTCAGGGTTTTACTTACTGATAGACACAACATTGTCCCGGATTTCAGATCTGAGGGAAGAATAGTGATGTCTGCAAAAGGGGTGGGGGAAACTTTAATATATAATTACACAAAAATGAACATTGCTTAAGGTACAGAGTGTTATTATAAGAAATAATAAAATGTTCATTTATAGTGAGACATTACTATCTCTTTAAGCCTCTGTGGTTAGTCTACCTGTGTCTGACTGGAGATCAGCAGGGCAGTGGGGAGGATGCACATGATTTGTGCTACTCTGATAAATATTTCTCTTATCCTTACCATACAGTAGTCCATATACAATAAAAATTGAAGAAATTCTGAGTATATCTAAATGCATCATAGGAAACAAATAAATATTTAAACCAATTTAAATGTGGCTTTTAACCCTCTGTGTGCAAGAGGGGTGCGTGATGCTTTGCATGCCCCTCAGGCAATTATAGGGTTAAACCCTCCAATTCTATAGTAGTTTTCAATACATTGCAAAGCAATGTCCTAGATACATCTTAAATCGAATGTTTATTTGTCTCTTATGGAACAGTTGGCTTTCCCCAGAATGTCTGCACTTATGCCTATGAATATGGTCCATTGTGCCAATGAGTGAGTTACAGAACAATGAGAGTAGGCATGTGTACATATTCACCACTGTTCCCTGCATGAAAACAATCTTGTATTTACTAAATAGTAGGTGAACAAAGCTTCCAACGGAAATACATGAATTCTGTTTATCTATGGGAGAAAAACTAATTTTCACTACAAACAAATTGGTAGAAAGCTACACACACACACAAACATTGCCCAAAATAAAACACTGTGTTCATATTTAGGTCATCTGTGAGGAAAAAACACATTCATTGCTCTTCAACAACATCCAAAATAGTTTTGCTAATTCTTGCATAAGTGGAAATGCCTGAAAATTAAAATCACTCAAATTGTGAAAAAAAAAATCCATTTAGTACGTAGCTGCAGCATCACATGAGTTGGAGTCAATAAAACATATTCTACATGATTTTATCTAACAAAATTGTATTGTTTATGGAGAACCTGGGTGTTAACAGGAAAAATATATAACCTGTCCCTGAATCCAGCTCTATGCTTGGTTCTTGCTGAGACTAATGTAACAAAAAGAACTGAATCAAACCATGTGCATCATAGGGAGATTGTTACAGCAGTGTTCAGATAACTTACCAGGCTGCTGAGACTCAGCAACATATCAGATCACGTGTATAAACCTCATGCCTATGTGTCATTAATTCCTGCCTACCTTCCATCACCCCAAGACTACCTCTCATAAACCCTGCCTATGCCCCATCACCTCTGACTATTTAATATTACTGCCTATGTCCCATCACTGCCTGACTACATCCCTTCATCCCCCATTTCCCAGCATCACCCCAGGGGTTGATAAGTGATTGATTGATGGGATGTAGGCAAGGGATGATGGGATATATGGAGGTCATGGTGCAACATAGGCTGGGGATGATGAGACTTAGGTGGGGGTGGGGGTGATGGGACATGAGCTGTGAGGGTGTGGATGATTGGGTGTAGGCTAAGGGGGATAAGGTATAGCCTGGATGTGAGTGAACATAGACTGAGGTGATTGGATATAGACTGTGGGTGATGAGACGTAGTCAGGGTGAGATGAGGTATAAATAGTTGGTGAAGGAAGAAAGATGGTAAAATAAAAAGCAGAGGAAAAGGCAGTAGTGATGGGAGAAAAACTGAAGTTTATAGAAAGGGTAAATGGATGTCCCTGTTGAGGACTGAGGGCCTTTCCTCTTTCCCATTTGTTTTGGATGGAGAATTTTTTGTGGGTCAGGCCTGAGATGGGTGGCTCCCTGCTAGTTCATTAGGACTATTGTTCCCTCTCTAGATTTGAGTGTACAAGTAGGTTTTGTGTCTACTCATTTAGGATGGAAGCATGCACAAAAGCTGTGTACCTTGATCTGGATGATAAAGATAAGCACATTGGAATGCTGGAATCAGCTAGATTCAAGTCTTCTTTTAGTAGTCTTCAAGTCATTTTTTAGGGTGGAATGCAGAAAATGTGTTCAATCGCTATTTAAGATATACTTTCGATGGAAATATGATTAGTGCCAAAATTTTACTGATTTGAGCAAGTTTATTAAGCATTAGAGAATCTGTGTGATTTTTTTAGTGAATGCTTTTCAAAAAGTGTGCATGGCTAAAATGTCCATCATTCTGTGACTGGATTAGCAATTACACCCAAATCAGCAAAGCGGGTAGCACACTTGTTCATTTGTTAAGATAACTTTGCTGTTAATTTCTGAGCATATAATAATAATGCCTACATTTATGGCTTCCAAAAAATAGCTAATGCTCTACTTTCTTGCATTCCGCCCTTTCTTTGGATATGAATTTACCCCGCTCCCCATTCTCTTTCTGTCTTTCTCTCTCTACTATTTTGTTCTTGGTCTGCCCCCAACTCAGGTATGGTTAGTGGGACAACCTTTTATTTACTGGGCCAGGTAGGGAGCAGTCCTTTGGTCCCATAGTCGTAAGATGTCTCTCAGCCAGTCAGTGGCTAAGGCTTATTGATTTGGTTGTCAGGGGCTGAAGTGGTTTCAGCTTTTTCTCTATACCCCAGAGGTTTTCTGTTCACAGGGTAAATGGTCAATCGTACTTGTGATTCACCTGGAGGGGGACAATGTCTTTGGCACATTTCTAGTGGATTTGGAAAAGTTTAGAGCAGTTTTCCACAGGATGATCAGTGTGTGTTTGGAGATCATATGCTGTTTACACTGGAAGTGCACCAGGGACACTAAGCCTTTGACAAAAGTAGGATCCATATCTATAGCAGGATTATTACTTTTGTAGAACAGTTCATTGTCTGTCCTCCACAGGATTTTTGTGAAAAGGGGTTTGTTTTTGTTGTGTACTGTTGGGTTAATCCCATGGACATAGGTCTGGCTTTTGAACAGGCCATGGCTTTGGCAAGGGGGGGACCCATTGGTTTAGAGTTAAACAGTTGGTCCTGTTGTGCTTTTTGGTCCTTTGTGAGAAAAATTCTTGCAAGTTACATGTTGAAAAGGTGGAAGGTAATTTTTGTTGGTCAAGTTGGGTGAGTAAAAAAATAAGAAAAAAAGAAATGACACAGATGTCTCTAAGTGAATTTTTGAGGTATTTTGGGGGCCTTCACCTTTGCTCTTGTACTCTTGGGTTGAGTACTCATTTGCATTTGAGGCTTTTATTCTGCCTCTAAGAAATTAAAGGATCCCCAGTATACACCATGGGATAGGTATTCTTGTCTTCCCCTCCATTCGCCACTCCAATGTCTCCAGTAACTTGTCCATAATATGGGATCCTTTCAATAGTCTCACAGAGGGAATTACAACCCCACTTTGTTGGCTATATCTTAAAACTGGACCACTCTTCAGAACTAGGATGGTCTTATATGACAAAAAGTAATTACAAACAAACAAGTGAGGTATAAAAAGCAACTTTTTTATTATATTAAAACATGCTAAAAAATAAGCATGTACTTTTTAATACAATATATTCAGTTATAAAACAAAACAAAATGCTACAAATAGCATATATGCTATATGAAAAATGATAAAAACAATGGTTAGGCTCTACAGGTTTTGTGATAGACCTATCACTTCATCAGGACAAAAAAATCAAATACCAGTTACCTCTTTTTATATTTCCTTCAATGTCTGGATCAAAAATGCTGTTTCCATATATCAAAAAAGAAGATTTTTCCACCCAAAGGTTAGACCCCTCCTACTCTACACATCACACCTGAGATGCTGCGACAGCCAATAGCATAGCATATTATGTGCTGATCCCAGAGACTGGCTTCTTTTACATGTTCCAATACAAACTTCCTTGTTGCTTTTTATTGCAACACATAATAGAAGCTCTGGGATCAGCGTATGATGTAACATAGTAAATTAGGTTGAAAACACATACAAGTCCATAAAGTTCAACCTTTGCCTCAGAAAAAATAAGAATTATATAAGCCTTCCTGCTACAAAATGAGTGTTAGTCTATTTACCGGAACTTCCTGTTTTACCTACTAATACACAGTATAACCCTATTTGTTCCCTCTCGAAAGAAATACATCTAATCTTCTCTTAAAATGTATCCATTGTATCTGCCATCACCTCATCCTTGGGCAAAGAATTCCACAATTTACAGATGTTACTGTAAAAAAAAGACATCTTCTGCTTAAGTTAAAATCTCCTTTTCTCTAATCTTACGGGGTGGCCTTGGAATGAAACGCTAACTAGAGATCCTTGTATTGACCTCTCATATACTTGTACATTGTAACAAGATCAAACCAAGTTTGTAGAGCATTTCCTCATGTGTTAAGTCCTCCATTCTCTTAATTAATTTGTTGCTCTTTTCTGTACTTTCTCCAGTTGTAGAATATCCATTTTCAGAAATGGACCCCAAAACTGCACTGCATATTCAATGTGAGAGGTCTTGCCAACAATTTGTGAAGTGTCAAAATAAAGTTAGCCACTCTTGTGCTATGCTACTGACTATTGGACATCTCAGATGTGATGTGTGAAGTAGGAGGGGTCCAAACTTTTAGATTTCAAAATCGTCCGTTTTGATGTATGGAAACGTCTTTGATACAAGCACAGAAAACAAAATATAAAAGGAGGTAATTAATATTTGTCAAATTTTTTCTTCTCCTGATGAAGTGATATGGTGTATCACCAAATGTGTGGCGCTTTATCACTCTTTGTTTTAATCATTTATACATATAATATATCTGGTATTTATAGCATTTGATTTTGTTTTATCACTGAGTATATTGTATTAAAAGGTTACATGCATATTTGTTTCAACTTGTTTTACTATTATAAAATGTTGCATTATATGTGTTTTCAGGTAATTCATTTTTGTCCTTTAACAGCATTCTATTTCTGAAGAGTAGTCCAGTTTTAAGGGAGGTCAATGATTTAGGTAAATTAGAAGAATGTGGCAGCTGCAATTTAATGTTGATAAATGTAAAATAATGCACTTGGGCCATAAAAATCCAAAGTAAAAATATACTGTGCAGTCAGAGACAACAGAGGAAAGGGATTTGGGAGTAATTATTTCTAATGACTTAAAGGTAGACAGGCAATGTAATAAAGCAGCGGGGAGTGCAAGCAGGGCTGTATAGCTAGGGGCATTAGTAGCAGAAAAAGGGAAGTGGTCATGCCACTCTACAGATCTCTAGTTAGACCTCACCTAGAGAATTGTGAACAGTACTGGAGACCCCATCTCCAGAAGGATATAGAGAAAATTCAGAGAAGGGCTACTAAAATGGTGACTGGTTTACATGAAAAGACATAGCAGGATAGACTAAAGGATATTAATGTGTATAGCTTGGAGGAGAGAAGAGAGAGAGAGGGGATATAATAAAAACATTCAAATACATGAAGGGATTCAACAAAGTGCAGGATGGAAGTACATTTCAAAAGAGTAAAAATATTTGGACAAGAGGCCATAGTCTAAAACTAGAGGGACACAGGTTTAGATGTAATGTAAGAAAGTTTTACTTCACTGAGAGGGTAGTAGATAAGTGGAATAGACTACCAGCAGAAGTGGTAGACGTTAATACAGTGACAGAATTTAAGCATGCATGGTATAGGTATAAGGCTGTCCTTAACATAAGAAAAGAACAAGGACAAAAAAAGGTTTGAGGTTTTTACAGTAGGAAAATGGGCAGACTGGATAGGGCAAATGGCTCTTATCTGCCGTCAAATTCTATGTTTCTGTGTTTCTAGACAACATTGTGGGGTTGTAATTTCTCTGTGAGACTATTAGAAGGAACCCATCAACAACTGACTGGATACGTTGGCATAATTAATGGAGGGGAGAACAAGAATACCTATCCCTGGGTGTATCCTGAGGATGTATTGAATAGTTAGAGGCAGAATTTAAGCATCAAATATGAGTACATCACCTAAGAGCACAAAAGTGAAGGTGAAGGCCCAAAAAAGATACCTTAATTTTACACTTAGAGACATCTTCTGTGCAGTATCTTTTTTCTTGTTTTTTGCTGTAGATGTGATGTGTGGGGAGTCCAGCCTGCACTAGACAAGCAGAGCAAAACTATTTGTGGTTTTTGGAACGAGGACTTGTTCCATATAGGAATATTAAGTGCAGAAATGAATGTTCTTTAAAATTAGCAGAGGTAGCAGAGAAGAAACATGTCTGGGACTGGGCGAGGAAGTGGGAGGGTTGGAAGGGTTAGGTCACTAGCAGAAGGTGAAAGGGTAAAGGTGAAGACTGCACAGGAAAAGGAACTGTGCATCTTGACATCATGGCGAGGCATCTATGGGAGAAACAGAGGAAGATTCCCACCCTCCCCTTTCTTCTTTGTTTATATGATTTTTTCAAAGCTTTCATGTTTTTGGTCCTTGCCAGTTGAGCAAAAATACTTACAGATTTAAGCATATAGGTTATGGCAAGGGCTACAAAATTGCTTTTGGTGCCTAGTTATTCAGTCATGATAATGGTTGATACAGATGCAGCCTATTAACACCCATCAAGTTGTTGTGCATTTGGTTGGTTCAGGTAACCATTCCCTAAGATGGACTACTTGTCCAGCCTTATCCAGATTCCTACATTGATTTGAAAAAAGCTTTTACCTTATGGTTTGGGCCTTGCTACACTTGGCTCCCATATGGAGATATCTATTTTTCATGCCTAGTTGTGTGTGTGTGTGCATGGCCATAGTGTTCCTGTGTGTGTGTGTGTGTGTGTGTATTTATGTGTGTGTCTGCATGGCCAGAGTGTGCCTGTGTGTTAGTTTGCATGACCAGAATGTGTCTGTGTGTGTGACTGGTCAGTGTGCCTGAGAGTGCACGTGTGTATCATTTTGCATAACCAGGGTGCATCTGTGTATATTTCTGAATGGCTAGAGTGTCTGAGTTTTACTATTGAGTGTCTGTGTCTGCATCTCCATGTCCAGACTGTCTGTGTATGTGTCTGCATGGCTATAGAACCTTGCATTTTTATCTGTATGGCACAATTATTGAAAAGAAGACATTTTGTTTTGCATATTCTCTAAATTTAAATATAAATTTCTTTATAACAAATGCATGTATATTGTGCCACTGAATTGCTTTAATTGCATGTGTGTGTGTCTCTCTGCGTGGTCAGTGTGTGTGTGTGTGTGTCTGTTTCAGTGTATGTCTGTGTCTGTGACTAAATGGCCAGAATATGCCTGAGTGTTTCACTGCATAGCCAGACTGTGCCTGAGAAAATAAACGTGTTTTTCCTACTCTTCAAAGTAAAAATAATTTTCCTTATAAGAATTGCATGTGTTTTTGTGCTGCTGGATAGCCCTAATTACACCTGGTAGTTGTATGCATCGCTAAATTTAACCCCACTTAAAATATATCTTTGAAAATACCTGGTACTTGCCAGGTTAGGAATATATCAAGCATGGGTAATTAAAAAAAAAGACACAAAGAAAAAGTTGTCAACTTTTTATTGGTGGACAAAGTGCCATAAAAGTGAATCAAAGACAAAAGGTACAGGATCACTGACAAAAGGTACTAGGTTAATGACAACAGATATAGGGTCACTGACCTAGCATGATCTGGATGATGATCAGCTCTGATGCCAAACCATTGTCTGGCATCAAAAATTATGAGGTCAGCTACACAAGGTTATACGTGTTTTATTTGATTTTCCTAACTACTATCTGACGCATTCAACCTTTAACATTTTGAGTTACAAATGGTTGTCCGACACATTGCAAATCAATGCATTGGACACCTCTTTGGCACTCAGAGTAAAACAAGGTAGTTTCAGGGTTAAAAATGAACGACCCCTGCAAATCTTTCTAAATGATTTAGAGACATAATGATATGGAGAGAAAAAATGAAGTATTACTGTATAAATGGTTTCCACATGGTAAAATGCTAATCCCCATGTTTTTTCTTCATGTGACTTAAATAGCTTAAACTCTAATCAGATTAAGGCTCTCTTACCAGAAATCTTATTCAGCAATAATAATCTAGCTATCAACCTTGATTTGCATTACATTTGCTTTAACCCCTAGTTTATATGAGAAAATATACTTAAGTAAAAATTGTCAAATGTAAATTGGTCAATTAAATATATTTTCTTAGAGTTTCTTGTCCCTGTAAATTGAATCATAAAAAGGTTAATCTAATTTATTTCTCATTCGTAATAAATGATTACTTTAACTCTTTGGATGCTAGAGATGTCTTCAACACATTGCTTTCACCAACAAAACAGTCATAATGGTATTTGGAACCAATCACAAACTGCGTAATCTCTGCAATACCCACCAATCCATTGTAATAGAGTCTAATCGTAATTTGGCCCCGGTGGACTCCTACAAATATCTTGGTATGTGGCTTGACCCCAACCTCACTTTTGGTCTTCATATTAATAAATTAACAACCAAACTTTATCCCAAGAATATGTGCTCTGTTTAGAAACAAATCCTGTTTAAATCTCCTGGTAAGAAATCGTATTATACGACAGATGATAATGCCAGTCATAAACTATGGGGGCATAGTATATGCTCCAGCACCACAAATCCATTTTGCTAAACTTGACACTCTATATAAGTCATTTTGGGCTAGATTTAAAGGCAGCCCACACCACAAAAAAAAAATGTCACAGCATTTTTCCAAGCACTGTGATCAATTTAAAGACCTGTGCTATGAAAAATTTCTGGCAACCCCCCCCCCCGCTGGCCGCTACATTTAGATGAGTTTTGGCCCATTAAAAATAAAAAAATGCCTCAGTTGCCATTTAATAGACTACATTAGCTCTAAAAATCCAATAAGGGACTCACTTTAGCGCATAAAATTTAAGACCCAGTTTTATTTTTTACTAAAGTCCCTTATCGGACCTGTAGTCACCCAACCCCAGTGGATGTATTGATATGTAACCCTAAATCCCATATCAATACATCCAAAGTGCCTAAAAAGTGTTCAGTTTTAGTACAATTAACCCTATGTTTGCCAGTGGGGTATAATTACCCTGCCGGCATTCATAGGGTTAACCCGATTAAGCAACAAAGCACTATCACATTACAAGTAACACTTACCAATAATCCTTATGTCCAGAGTACTGGTCATCTTCTGTCCTTTCTTCTCTTCTTTCTTGTATCTTCTTTCTTCTCTTCAACCTTCTTTCTTCTAGCTATAAAAAAAACAATAATATTAATGTAAGTTTGCTGAAATATCGCTTCTGCACAGCCAATCAGTTTAAAACACTCACTCGAATCTGATTGGTTGGGATGTGCATGAGAGAATTTGAACAGAGACTGTCCATATGTAAAGACAGTCTCTGTTCATATTCCCTCAGTGTGGAACAGGCATTGGCCCGTGAGGGACAGGATGGAGGGACTGTGGCACACAGTACTGTCTCCACTGCTGCTGTCTCTGCAGCAGCAAACAGTAGTGGAGACAGCTAAGATTAAGCTCAGTGTTTTATATTGCATTTTGGAACATATTGGAATGGCTTAACCTGGACAGAATATAATGGCTTAACTTGGACACAATATAATGGAAGCATATTTCTATTGAGCCAGGCACTAATACATTGTTTAAGCCTTTGAGCACCAGAGAGGTCTGCAACACATTGCTTTGCAATGCATTGCGTACACCTCTGTATTATTGTCCACGATATTTCAGAAAACTTTTTATAATATTATTATGTTTTTTTACAGTTAGAAGAAAGAAGGATGAAGAGAATTAAGAAGATACAAGAAAGAAGAGAATATAGAATGAAGACAGGAGACAGACAGTGGATAACAGGTAAATGTAACACATATAAGTTAATGATCAGTGCTTGGCTATATGTCAGGCAACGATATTTAGCATTTTTACTGTGAAGTTCCCAATATTGCTGCTATTTAGCTGCGATTTGGGAACTTAAAGCACAAAACGGACATTTGGCCACAAGACCTTTTCTGTGGCCTATAGTCTGTTCTGCCTTTAGCTGGTAGGGCCTTTAAATACCGACTTAGACATTTTATTATGTTGTTCGGTACTCAGTTTGGCCATATGGGCTGTTTTAGCGCAATCCTTAAAATCAAGCCCTATGTGTCTTATTCCTCTAATCCTCCTACCCATCATTGTGATATGCATGAAGAACTAAACTGGCTAACACTCGAATCTAGACATACCCTTCCCCTCTCTTGCCTGGATAATAACGACTTCTCTAGAAAGCTACCAAACTACCTGACTCCACTGCTCACTCCAGCTCTCCATACTAATTATAACCTCTGCTCCACCACTAACAACTCACTTAGTACACCACAAGAAAGAAATCAGTTTGTTCTGTCTTCTCCTTCAGAGCTCAGAAAGTCTAGAATAGCCTACCCGAAAAAATCAGATCTTCTCCCAGTCTAAAATCCTTTAAAATAACTGCTTCTTTATATCAAAAAACAATATGTAACTGTATGTAAATTTTTAGTATGTATGGCTGTACGTGTATATTTATATATATATATATATGTATATATATATATGTATATATATGTATATATGTAAACACTCCAGGACATACCTGAAATCAAGAGAAATCACAATGTATTCTTCCTGGTAAAACATTTTTCTAAATTAAAAATAAAAATAAAACACTAAAGATCTTTCCAGAGTCCAGAATCAAAGGAATTATAGGCTAAGATGTTCTTATGAAATGTACTCAGAGGGCCATATTTTATTCGGTTTTATCTTCTCTTTATTTAAAAAATTAATTGGAGATGTCCCTAGACTCGAAGGAGTTATAATGGAAATACATAATTACAATGATGTATTCTTATTACAATCCTTGAGTTACTCTTTACACCTAGTTCACAAGGGTGATTTTGTTGCACCACAAAAACAGAAATATTAATATGGGTCAGTAGCCCTTTAATATTTCTAAAACCCCTTATTAATCTTATGATTTCCCAAGGAAGGAGTAGAGGAACCCTACTGGTAGAGGAATAAGATAAATAAATTAATTTGGGTTCAGAGACCCCGTATTAATTCAGATATTGCCCAAAGAAGAGGGCAACAGTCTCTTCCTCTACTGTTCCATCAGGCAGAGGACTAAGGTCCCAATGCTCCTAGCTATTTATTTTTAATTACCCCTGCCCCATAACACCATAAATAAAATAACACAACACACGCATTAAAGAACAGGCAATTATGTAGGTGTTAAATTAAAGAGGTCACACTTTTATAAGCTGGAGGTCAAGAAGAAGGGCATAGGCCTGGTCCATTATAATGGCCTCTGGTTAGATCCATTGTTAAAGTTCAAAATTTAACCCCTTAAGGACCCATGACAGTCCTGGACTGTTATGGGTTGTTATACCCTTAAGGACCCATGATGGCCCTGGACCGTCATGGAATTCCAGGCTACCTGTGCTGCTGCCCACTGTTTGGGGAGTCCAGAATTGGATTCCACAAAAATATAAAAAAAATGGTCCCTGGTCCTGAAATGACCGCACCGGGCGTGCGCGGCCGGTCCTTAAGGGGTTAATATGGGGTTTGGGATGCCATATTAATCAACAAAATGATTGAGGAAGGCTTGTGAGGACACTTCTCCTACCCTCCTTACCAGGAGAGGAATACTTACAAATCAGAGACTCCACATTAATTTAAAAGTTGCTAACAGAGGAGTGTTTTGTCCTCTCCTTCTGCTCCACAAGAAAGGAGGCTAAATCCACATGAAAGGATTTCTCTTAACCTTAGAGGGATGTTTCATGGAACCTTATGGATGCCACGGTCCTCTTTTGTAAATAGAGTTAAAATAAATAAATAAATAAAACGATGTGCCAGAGAACACACAATCATGGGATTTACAAAATCTATCTATCTATCTATCTATCTATCTATCTATCTATCTATCTATCTATCTATCTATCTATCTATCTATCTAGCCATACCTCCCAACATTTCAAATGGCGAAAGAGGGACACTTCTGTTTTAGATGGCGTTTCTGGGGGCGTGGAAGGTAGGCGGGGTATTTCCAAGAATTATTAGGTTATTTCTTGACCCATCTGCACCTCTTTGTGTAACTGATAAATGATTTACAGCAAGACCAAAGTATTTTAATTACCCTTATTAATGTATAAACACATATACTGACAATTAACAACACATTTATGTATGTTTTATTGCTGTGGAGCATTGTAATACACACCACTCATTCTGTTGTCCTAAAAAGAGGGACAAAAGGGTAGAAAAGAGGGACAGAGAGATTTGGGTCTCAAAGAGGGACTGTCCCTCCTAAAGAGGGACACTTGGGAGGTATGGTCTATCTATATATCTATCTCTCGCACTATCTATACATATTAAACAGAAAAGCAATACAAAATGTTGGAAAATGTATTAGAATCTGAATAATAACTTCTATACATGAAATGACTTGGCTGTCAGAAGCCCTAAGGAGATATTTGCCATTACACAGAATGTCCATCAATGGCTGAGTTGCAGGTCACAGAGGTGACAGTCTGACATACACTGAGCTGAGTCACTAGACACTAAAACTGAGCGGCCGGGAATGATCTTGTGTGTGTGTGTGTGTGTGTGTGTGTGTGTGAATGTGTGTGTGTGTCTCTGTGTATATGTGTGTATATATCTATCAAAATTTAAAGTGAACTGGTCACCTTAAGATTTGTTTAATTTTAAAAATTATTTAAAAATGCCTGAATGTTGTGTTAGATTTGTTTGCAATAAAAACAGTTTTTGAAAAATGAACTTTTATTTTTTGGTGACATTTTTATGGCAGTTACTTCGGGTGCTGGGCCAGTAGCATGAATGTAAAAGTTCATCAGCCCAGCTCAACCTGCATTAGCCTTCAATGACATTGGTGGCACTTCAGGGTATACACTAGAGTACGGTCACCATAGTGCATATGCAGAGGACACACTCTAGCATTGTTAAACCAGCAGGTCCCTTATACCATTTCCACTGCTCCTTGTTTAATACTAGTTGTTCAGCCATACAGAACCTGAAAACACCCCCTTATTGCAGGCAATGTTAAGGGGAGAATTTTCAGTGTAATTAATTTAGTAAATTGGCATTAGGCAGGTCCAAGATTTTTTCACTGAATAGTATTAGTACATCACCTTCACTGTCCTATATTAAAGAATCTACGCAGAACCCATACATTTGGGGATATTTCCAATAGCAAGGTTTGGCCTTTAACACAACTAATTAGTATTCTGTGCAGGGAATAGCATAAAATGGAGAGCAAACCTTTAGGCATATTTTAATGCTCTGTAAAACAAATTAAACATATGCAAGGTTAACGGTCCATTTGAATGCAAATTACTTTATTTTTAGATATTTCAGCAAAATGCAAAATAAATGAAAGAGAAAAATGAACAGTCACTGGAACCATATAGACATCAAATGAGTGTGAAGATTCCTATGCATTCAAATTTTTATTGTTAGCATTCAACACATTTCTTTCTTGCAGTAGCTCTAAGGTTATGTTCATACTGGCAATTTTTTGTAGTAGTGTTTGAAGCAATGGAATTACAGGTATGTAGAAAATATGTGATTTGACTGTGTTTACATGTGATAGTGCAGCAAATGTTTTTCCCTCTGAGAACCCTTGCCTCTACACTGAAAGACCAGCAAGAAAACTACGTTAAATAATGTCATACCTTGGAATTTTCAAAATTAGATTTCCTTGAAAATATAAATCCTTAAAGTCTCCCTTAATATAGATCAGAGGTGGGCAACCAGTGGACTTCCAGCTGTTCAGGACTACAGTTCCCATTATCCTCAGCCAGCATACCTGGGAACTTTGTCTTGTGTCATGTGGTGCTGCTGGGGGAGATAAATTATGCAATTTGTGTCAAAAAGGGGTGGGGCTTAATCATGAATGGGGTGGGGCTTAACAGATGTGTTAAAAGCAGGTGGAACAGCATACCTCCCAACATTTCAAATTGCCAAAGAGGGACACTTGTGTTTTAGGGGGAGTGGCTGGAGGTGTGGCTGGTGGGCGGGGCATTAGTGAGAATTTTTAGGCTGTTTCATGACTTATTGACACCTGCTTGTGTAACCTAATAAATGACTTCTAACAAGACCAGAGTATTTTATTTACACAGACTAATTTATAAACACATATACTGACGTTTAAACAAATAAATAATGTGAGTTTTATTGCTGTGGAGCAATATGATACATTTCTATACACACCACGCAATCTGATCTCCTAAAAAGAGGGATATCAGGGTGGGAAAGAGGGACAGAGGGATTTGGGTCAAAAAGAGGGACTGTCCCTCCTAAAGAGGGACACTTGGGAGGTATGGAACAGGGTGAAGAAGGAGGAGAAGTGGAAGGAGTGGGAGGAACAGACTGGGAAGGAGCAGAAGTGGGCAGAGTTTTATCAGAAACTCCCCACATGATGGAGAATCAGCCTCTGCCCCGGAGACCCGCAGCAAAATATGGGGCAAATCCACAAAGTTCCCAGCTATGCCAGCCAGCTGTTGGAGGGTCTCAGGTTCTCCACTCCTCTA
The DNA here is from genome assembly GCA_037306005.1 of Rhinophrynus dorsalis. Lineage (NCBI taxonomy): Eukaryota > Metazoa > Chordata > Amphibia > Anura > Rhinophrynidae > Rhinophrynus > Rhinophrynus dorsalis. The sequence goes on from CM074720.1 coordinate 100,436,795, forward strand.
GCATCCAAATGGTTATATATATTTGGCAATATTTATCTGTCCCCTATGGTGCAGTTAGTTTACTCCTGAATTGCTCCTCTCTTTACACATAACCTCCATATATATATATATATATATATATATATATATATATATATATATATATACACATACATAGATACATACATACATACATATATATATTTCACACACTATTATCAATATAAATAAAACCCTGAAAACTTGTCATGAATGTGTACTGGGTAGCAATATGGCCAGATTTAATATCCAAGCTTTTTAAAAGAAACAACTAAAACCTAAAGCAGATAACTGTTACAAGGTTACAGCCCTTCCCCTTTCAGTCTTTAGTCCTATTTGTCTTTTTTCCTCAAATCCAACAGACATTACACTAATCACTCATTATAAGATTGCATAAGCAAACAGGGGTCAAGTGGTTATACAAAGCTAAAACTGTAATAATAGGAAGAGCAAGCTAGTCATGGATTTAACCCGCTGAGCAACAGAGATGCATTGTTAGAGGGCTTTTTCTGTCGAGTGAAACAATGCAACCTCCATTGCAGGGAGATTTTTTTATTCAAAATTCTTATTTCAATTTAAACCTCTTTTTTTGTTTTATTTTTTTTACATTAAACGTAAATGTTCCATAGTTTTCAATTGTGGTCTCTCCACAGTGCTTTTCTTATCACTTACTATGGAAAGCCATAGACAGTGACTAAAGCTCTCTAATAGAGTGCATCATAAAAATTATATTTGCTTTCTAGACCCCAGGTGGTGCTGTTGCTAACAGTTTGATTAAAAAAAAGTATTAGCTGTAATAAGTTTTGAGTGGCAGTTCCTTTGTTTTACTCAGCAAGAAAAATCCTGTAACATCTATTTTTCACTTAAAACCATGTTTAGTGCGCCTTTAAGTTTAACCCTTTGAGTGCCAGATTGATTTGCAATGCATTGCTTTGCAGTGTGCTGCATACCCCTCTTGCACTTAAGGGGTTAAGTTACATGAGCAACCATATTTGAGTGCCAGTGGGGTGCACAATGCATTGCAAAGCAATGAACTATGTACCACTCTGGCACTCAGAGGGTTAATGTGGCAGTGTTTGATGGGATTGAATGAAAAACAGAGATGTGATTTTCCTGCACTTTACATGAGAGGGTAAGACCAGTTATTTCCTCCCTATCTCTCAATCAACAGCAACAAATCGTAAAGGAAATGGATCTGCCTACAATACTTGCATTATCTAATTGGAAGTACATTATAATGCAGATGTGTAGGTATGGAAATACACTAAGCCATGTGTAGAGGGAACAAATAAAAATTCCCCAAAACACCACTCTTTTAAATTGATAGTAATGTAACACTGTAAATGAATATTTGATTATTCCTTATACTTTTTATTAGTGCTCTGTACCTGTCCATATCGGTGTAGTTTTATTGTAATGATATTTTAAAGTTCTCCCCTCCTGCCCCTTTTCCTGATGTCACTCTTCTTCCTTCGGATCAGAAAGCCGGTCTGGATGGATCACAACGAAGGACAATATTGTGTCAGCATAAGGAAAACCTTGATCACCTTCATCAAAGGGGACATTGTCTCTCATTGCCAGTCAAGAGACTGGCTTTCAGATCTGAGGGAAGAAGAGTGACATAGGCATACCTGGGAACTTGTTCTGGAGCACCCGGAGGGGTGGGGCTTACTTGTGGGTGGGGGGGCAGAGCTTATTGGGGATGTCACAAAGTGGGTGGAAGTGGGAGGAACTGGGTGGGGAAGGAGGAGAATTGGGAGGGAAGTGAGAGGTACAGGCTGGGAAGGAGCAGAAGTGGGAAGAGTTTCCATTCTCCCCACCACCAAGAGAATCAGTCACTGTCCCCAGAGACCAGGCATTAAGGTACAAAAACCAGTCTCTGGGGCAAATCCGGGGAGTTCCCAGATATGGACACAGGGAAAAGGGGCGGGATTGGGACTTTAAAATATAATAACAATAAAACTACACCAATATGGACCATGCGAAAACATTATTAAAAAGTATAAGGAATAAGTGGATATTCATTAATAGCGTGACATTATTATTTCTTTAAATGGCCCCTCTCTCCTAAAAACAACTTTGCTGATTTTGAAAGCTTTTTTAAAATCAGCTATATGTTGCATTAGTAATTTCTGATTTAGAAAATTAATTATTTAGATTAATTTAATATGTTAACTCTTCGAGTTCCAGAGGGGTACGCAACACATTGCAAATTAAGACATGCTATGCAGTCACTTCCTGTCTTATCACTATATCACCTCCCCCATTCAGTGACACTGCCAAACAATGTATTACCCATCTCTTCTAGTCCTGAAGGGTTAAGTGGCAGTATAGGAGGTACTGTAGCACTAAGACAGAAGGTGCATGTATTGCATGCCTTATTTAGTATAATCTAAAAATCTAAACAACACAGAAGTAATTTTCTAAATAAAAATGGCTAATACAACAAAGAGGCGATTTTTCCAAAATCACCAAGTGTGTTTTTAAGTTATAGTGTCCCTTTAAATCCTTGAATGCTAGAGAGATCTCCTACCACACTTTGTTTAGTAATGTGTTTCAGACATGCCTATTATTCAAGAGTTGTAAAGCCTCTTTATCAGCACTTAGTGAATATCCCCCATGGTGTCTTCCACAAATAAAATGTAAAAACATCCCTCACATTGAATAAGCAACTATATCACAGCATTATCCAGTTACAGAGAGATCTGCATTGTATTTCCAAGAAACAAGAGACCAGAAAAGCATTACCTTTTATTAGACACTATTATAACTGGAGAAGAGATAACACGTGGGCTAACACCGAAAACATGGCATGGTATCAGACATACTGATACACACATCCAGACACATAAGCAAATAGATACACTCAACTGACCATCATCCACTCCAAATTTTCCCTAGTGGAGTGGTGGTAGCCTGGCAGGCATTAAAGTGCAACAATTAGCATTATATGTCTCACAATCTCCAACCAATAGGAGATGCACCTCTCTTCTGTTGTTTAACGTGACATTTTGCATCTTCCCTGAATCCAGGAAGGAGCAGACAGGTAGTCACAGCCAATAATGATGTGTCAGTGTGTCTCCTACTCTGCAAGAGATATGAATTTTCTCCAAGGTCTGTTAGGCTGGAGGTCCCCATCAGGCCAGTCACGCTGAGCCATTTTAACATTATGCCAATGTAGACAGTGGTCAATGACCCAATGAAGTAAAGGGCCTCCTACAAACAGAAATTCTCATAAACCACAAATTGAGGCCATCTGGCCATTCCTGGGAACATTTTAAATGAGATAATCCTTGAAGTTCCCATAATATAGATTCCCTGTCATATGCCCCTACTCTCTCTACTATAGAGGTGCTCCATTCAGTCCTCAGGGGGTCATTAATATGAAACAACTTAAAGATAACACTGCATGAACACACACAAGACAAGCAGGATGCCTCCCTTTTCCTTCCTGGTACAAGTGGCACCACTTTAAACACTAAAGAAGCAGTAAACTGGAGCAGAATATATAATAGGTAGCACCGGACTGTCTCTCCCTGAGAATTTGGCTCTTCACCCTGAGAGCTGGGTAAAAAGCGTGAGTCTTAGGGTCAAACCCTGAGCATTCCCAGGTATGCCCCTGGTTCCCCCTCTCCCCTGTGATCCGGGGCACAGAATACCATCTTGCTCAATGTATCTTGAAATCAGTTCCTGAGTATTATATGCAGAGAGTTGTGAAACTCATTGTTTCTCAAGATGGTAGGTGTAATTGTGTTACTCCAGGGGTAAATGCACTAAGCGATGTGTGTGTGGTGAGCACATTGCCATGGAAATGTAGATACACATGGCCATATGCTCTAAAAATTAAGTATGCAAGGGAAGGGGGGATTTAATCATTAGCATGCCCACCCTTACACCCCTTCACATTATCAGCAGTTTAACAACCCTGAAGTCTGAGCACTCAGACTTCAGCACCAGAAACAGCATTGATCATTAACCCTTGGTACTGGTGGTATTATACTCCCCTCTACCAGTAGTCAATCTGGAGAATGGAGGCTGGCTGTAGGAGCCACTCTTTGCCTGCCAGCTTTGCTGATCAGAGGTGCTGAAAAGTGATGGTTTGTCTGGCACATTCATTTTTCTTCTCAGTCTCCTGATAATCCTCATATGTGGTGTGGTTCTACTTGTACTCTCTTTCACTGGAGAAACACTTGGCTTCACTCCATTGCTGATCCCCATGCACACTGTGGGGTAGCACTGATAGTTCTGGGGATGATCCTTTTTTTGGCCTGATCATATTTATAATTGTACTACTCTACAGATCTTGTTAGTCACTTCTACCCCAGTAACATAAGTGTGTTCTCAATCTCTGGGCAACTCTATGGGACCCAACAACAAGATGGGACAGCAATTATGGCTAACCTCATCAAAGTTCAACTAGAAAATGAATGAGCAACCTGAGGATCATGAGGACTACAACTTATTGCGCTCACCAGAGTGACCGTCACTCCACTCAGTCTCCTTCGTGGGCAGGCATTCACCTGCTTGCTATCACCTTGGTCTTTCCTGGTGGAGGCGTAGTGGAAGGCGGCAACAAGCAGGCGAAGGCCCACTCGAGGAATATATAATTTCCCTCTGTCATAAATTATGCCCCATCTTGCTGTGGATGCCTTTGATGCACTATCATGAGATGGTGTTAGTCTAGACATATACAATATTGATGGTTATTTCCTTTGGTTTGAATTTCCCCCTTGGAGGGAACCTTTTACCTGGTGTGGTCTCTGGATGAACACCTTGAGTTTCTACCTCAGCTTAACAAAACCAAAACTTGCAAAGGAATTATTTGACTCCAGAAACGGATGCCTTCTCCATGATACCAGTACCAAGAAATCACCTTCAGCAGTCTGACAAGCCCTACTGCACAAAAGCTTCACAACCATGTTACAGAAGGGCAGAAACACAAGGCAGAAACACATTGCCAACCTGATGCCTCAGCCTATGACAAGCTATGACAAGACCAGTGATGATGACAGATGAGTTGAACCATGGAAAGCATTGGTGTGCATCTGCAGAAGACGGCACTGAAAGGGATAAGGAAGCACAGATGCTGTCTCTACTCTTTAGCAGAAATGTCCTCTGGCTGCACAGTGAGCTATAGGAAGATCCCAACATCAACAATCTCAGGTAGGCGACAACCCCAACATCCACAACCTCAGGTAGACTTAGTGCACATTGCAATTTGGTCCATTATCATATAAACACACCCTTATGAATACAACAATGGTTCTTTAATCTGTATTTCCATATGCAAATGGACCATTATTGAGCAAAATAGTAAACCTGTCAAAGGTATGGCGGATTCATGATGATATCTGTGGATAATGTTGGTTTGGTGGCAGATTCACAGGGATATGATGGAGAAGACACTTTAGTGCATGCTGTTGATATGCCATCAACACCACGTCCACCATATCACCATGCTGCCCCTTATCGCCCTTTACTGAATCTCCCCCCACCCCCAGATGTGAGCTCACATTTGCTATTCTTGGGTATATTACACACCTGGTTCCCAGCCCTCTTAGTAGCCATGAAAGCAGTGTCCTTTCAGTCCCAAGTTCCTTAATGCAGAGCATAAGTGGCTCTCTATTCTGGACTTGGATAAAGTCCAATCCATTCCTGCAGTATCGGATGCTATAATACGGGTGTCTCAGACAGGTCCAAAGCCTGGAGTATGGTATGAGGGATACATTTCTAACACCACTCTGTAAAGAAGGAAACCCACAGAGGGTGTGGGGTGGGATGTAGACAACAGAGTCAAGTGAAATTATTTTGATACTATTGTATGATTGAGTAATCACTTTTAGTAGAAGGGGAAAAGAGGTGTTGGAACCACTTAACCCCTTGAATGCTAGATACGGTCTCCAACACATGGCAGAGGAATGCATTGGAGACCTCTTTAGCATATTAAGGGTTAGGCCAAAGGCCTACCAGTGGGTTAATTTGAACCTGGAGGCATGGTAATTGTATGTTCCTTAGCACTAGTGTTAATGTGTCACAACGGTCCAAATACTTCCATTAACCCTTTGAGTTCCAGAGGGATATGTAACACATTGCAAAGCAATGCATTGAATACCACTCATGCACTCAAAGAGTTAAGTGACATTGTTTTTGATTCACACATGGCAGAGAAATATTGGATTTTCAATTATGTGTTACAATAAAAAAACATTGAGTTATACCTTCCAAAAGCCAGCTGAGAATGATGTGATCTGTAGTGCAAAAGCAGATGGGGAGCCACAGGTACCCATCTCTGTCCAAAACCCATCCCTTTCATGTCATTTTCTACACAGTGACAGTCACTGATGTATTTATAGACAGGATTAAAGAATAAGGAGGGGTCAAAGGTTTACCTGGCTCTCTGTTGAGAAGCTTTTCATTTGGAATTTGTTAATCTTAGAATGCAAGATGGAAGCATGTCACTAAATGCAGGACAGTAGGATAATCAACTTTATACAGAGAAGCCAGTATCTTTATATCTAGAAAAGGAAATCCAAACTGCACTTACATCATGTCTCTGCAATTTCCACGGCCAGCTCCGTGGAGGAACAATAATTTAACTCTACCACAAAAGGAAAGCCCACTTACAGAGCAAGGAGAGACGATAATAGGCATCTATCTTCTAAGTTTAGGTACGTATGCCAGAAATACTTAATTACAGTGGTTGTAGTATGCTATTTTAAAGAAAATACTATTTATGTTGTATCTTATGACAGAAAAGTGGAACAGTTCTGGAGCAAACTTACTGCTCCATGAGGATCGAATAAAAATCCTATTGATTTAAATGGTGTTTTTGACCGCTTGAATGCGAGGAGGTCTTCAGTGTACTGTTTTGCAATGCCTTGGAGACCTTTCTAGTATGTAAGGAGTTAACCCTTTGAGTACCAGAGGGATACGCGATGCATTGCTTTGCAATGCGTTGCGTACCCCTCTGGCACTCAAAGTGTTAAAAGCCTCATTTAAATCAATGGGAAAGTTATTTGTCCCCTATGGTATAACTGGTTTGCCCCAGAATGACTCAATTGTTTTTACTTAGAACCCTTTGATTTCCAAAAAGGAAGTTATTCATTTAACGCTTTGAGTGCCAGAGGGGTGTCCAGTGCAATATATTGGAGACATGTCTGGCATTCAAACGTTTAAAGAGACCATATTACACTAAATTTCTGTCATCAATTGTATGATCTAAGCTGAAAGAAAAGATATGTGTCTGAGTGCCAGAGGGGTGTGCGACACATTCCAAAGCAATGTATTGTACAGCTTCTTGGCGATCAAAGGGTTAAGCACATAGTATCCAATTAAATAAAGTGGGTGCACATGTATTTAAGTGCCCCCTGTCATTTTTAATGTCATATGCATTTACATATGCTGATATGCATTTAATTGTCACCAGAACTACATTATCAGAAATGTCTTGCATTAACTGTTCGTGTGTATATCGAATTGCAAAATTTAGTATGCACACCGGTAACAAAAGAGTGGGAAGAGTCAGAAAAAGTCTGGTAAATAGTCTTTTCCTACTATTTTACTGGCAGAATTTCTATCCAGTTTTAATATAATCCAGTCCTAAATTAGCATTATGTGGGTGGCTCTATATAATCACTCTTGTTACACTACATGAAGAGTTTGTGAGTGCATCTTTTCAAACCTTCCATGGATGAACAAAGACTTGTAGACAAAATGTATGTCATTACTTGGTTTCATTGTGTTCTGTTTCTCTATGCAGGTTGGATGTCATGGTTTGGCAACAGTATTGTAATCTTCATACTATACAAACAGAGGGCCAACTTGCTACCTACAGACTATCTTACTTTTAATCTGGCAGTGTCAGATGCAAGCATCTCTGTATTTGGCTACTCCAGAGGAATAATTGAAATCTTCAACGTGTTCAGAGATGATGGCTTTCTTATTACTTCAATATGGACATGCCAGGTACAATCTGACTATATGAAATGGCTGAATATTATAAGTAAACATAAAATAATCAAAACAAGAGCTTCAGAGTTGGAGTGTTGATGGGACAAATGTACTGGAGTAATTATGGGTCAAACCAATTTCAACAATAGGCATAAAATAAAAATCCCATTGATTTAGCAATTTGAATGTCAGAGAAATGTGCAACACATTGTTGTGCAATGTATTGTGTACATTTTTGACATTCCAAGGGTTAAGAGAAGCTTTTAACTAGAGCCATATTAAGATTTGATAGGCCCTAGGCAGAGTAACAATCTTGTGCCCCGATCTCTGCACTTACTCAGTTCAGCCCTGCTGCAACTGACCTGATGGGGAAGAGTAAGAGATGGAAGAGATGATGGAGAGCAAAGTACAATGGGTAAGGTAAGCTGACCAGATCAGACCATCTCTAACTGGGGCTGCATGAATGATGCATACTGCAGGGTAACATAAGCCCTTGAATGCATATTTTTCATAAGTAGGCCAAGTTAAAGAATAAGGTCAGCTCATCTCACCCTTTTCCTTATCTCTCCCATTAATTTCTCCACCACTTTCCTCCTTCTCTTCACCTGCTCCCATATCATCACCTTCTCTCCTCAACATATCCCCCATACATCACCTTTATCCCCCATTGCTCCACCTTCTCACCCCATAATAGCCACCATATCACCTTATTCCCCATAGCACCATCTTCTCTCTTCATCACCTCCCCCTATCTCAGGGCTTAAAATTTGAAGTCTTTTGCTACTAGCCAGACCTGAAAAGTTACTCGCCACTGCAAGCCATAACATACCCACCAGGGCTGAATTTCTACTCGCCAGGGCTACATTTTCACTCGCCATTGGCTAGTGGCGAGTGGAAATTTTGAGCCCTGCCCTATATCACATTCATCATCCATGGCACCACTTTCTCACCTTCTCATCTCACCCATATCACCTGAATGGTTTTGTCGGCCAGTCGTCTTTATCAGATTGCAAACTGAAAGTAATTAGAAGTAGACTACAAGAAAAATAAACTGCAAAACAATAGTATATGGATATCACTGACTACTGTATGAAGGATTCCCATCCAGGTAAGTCCTTCTGTTAAATAAAGTGACACATATGGATAGGGTATAGTTTCCTTTAAGGGAATGAAGTGACCACAAATATTTTTGTTATTTATTAGACACACAGTACAATGCACATTTTGTTATGTGAAAACTAATTTACCATATATGTGAACTAAATCACTAATTCATGGTAGAGAGAGAAGAAAGAAGAGAGTGAAAGAGAGAGAGAGAAAAAGGGAGAGATAGAGGAAGAGAGAAATGACTTCATTTATCAGGCAAAGGAAAAATACATTATATATATTATATGTAATTATCTGAGGTTACCTATATTCTTGATACAGAGACTCCGTAAAATAAAATGTTTATAGCATTTGTCTTGTGAGACAATATTTCCCAGCTTAGAACTAGCTATTGGGGACATTTCCTCATGTTCTTTTTTATTATTATTATTCATTATTTATATAACGCCAACTAATTCCGCAGTGCTTTACAATTAGGAATAGACATACAGAGGTATTAAATAGTACAATCAGATGTGGAGAACAGAAGGATCAGAGGGCCCTGCTCGTGAGAGCTTACAGTCTAGAGGAAGGTAGGTTGGATACAGAAGGTGAAAGTGCTATTGGGTGTAAGTGCCTCCTGTCACATGAACTGCCAGTCATTGGGTGGAAGTGAGAAGTGCTATTGAGTGCAGTGGTCCAGGCAAGGGCTGATTCTTGGTGATAATGTTTATGGATGTAGTTGGTAGGCTTCCATGAAGAGTTCTCCTCATAATAACTACATTTATAATGATTACCGAAGAATTACACATCTGCAGTATTGAAAACCTTTTTTGTACAATTCCTTTTTTTGTGCATTCAAAAATATTTTCATAAAATATCAACCATTTTGGATATAAAATTCAGAGTGAATTAGCTCTGTTATAAATGAAAGTAACACTATATAAAGTAGACTGTTTGCTAGGCGTTTTGTAATTGCTGTTTAGAGGGAAAATATAAAACCGGGGAAGCAGGAAATAGGGAGCATGTTCGTTTTTATTGGACAATAAAACTGAATTAACAAGCTCTAAGGCCACCAAGATACAGACAGGAATGGAAAGCTAAACTAGGCAAATAAATTTAATAATATTGGATAATCAGAATATTTGAAGAAATGTGCATTCAGGTGAAGTTAGCTTTTCCAGAAAATGTGCATATTCTTTGGTTTAACTTGTCATATCTGCATTTATAGAGGAAAAATGTGTAAAGTTTTAATCCAATTAAATTACACAAGCATAATCTTCCAGAGCATTCTGCTTTAGTCACAAAGACCAATATATATTTAGGATTAAGGTAGTATGATTGCTTTATGCATTAGCTAATTGTCCATCTGATTGGGTAAATTCCGTTTTCCTTCTGCCTCACAGTCATACAAGGAAACTCTCAGGGTTTTGACCCAAATCTCAGGGTGTTAGGGTAAAGGGCCAAATTCTTAGTGTGACAGAGTCCAATGCAATCTGTAATCTATTCTATTCCAAATAACTGCTTTTTTAGCTTCTGAATTGGTGACATTTGTACTGGGAAGGCAGACAGAAAAGTGCTGTTTGTCTTTTATGTGTTCATGCAGTGACATCCTTAAGTTGTTTCACATGAATGATCCCTTGAGGACTGCTTGGTACCTCTTAATTAGAGGGAATAAGGACATACTGCTGAGAATCTATATTATGGGAACTTTAACATTTAACCTTTATAAGATCTTGGGGTCAACTTATTCCAAAAGTTCCCAGGTATGCAGTGTAGTCCCAGGGTTAAGGGCAAAATTCTCAGGGTTTGAGAGTCCAGTGTCACCTACCACATGATCTGCAGAACTTAACTGCTTCTCTAATATCTAAGGGACATATGTTCAAAGATATAGCAAAATAGCTTTTTTCGTTTGTAACGACATTTCAAAGTACAGTGTTGTTGGGCTCATTAATATTTTCAGAGAGTGTTAATTGTGATTGGAAATATGTCGTTATGTCATTGAAGTATGATTCCTGACTGAAACTGTCATATGTAATGACACATATGTCATAACGACAAAAATGTCGTAACTAATGACAAAAATGTCAGTACATAGGCATGATAATTGTGCTTTTGTTGTTTTTCCTTCAATTTAGGTTTCTTACATTCGGACCTTCACATTCCTTCCACTTTTTTCTAAGCGTACAAATGTCTTTTCCAAGACTTTTTTTGTTGTTGTATACGACAAATGTTCTTTTACTCTATGCAACAAAGGAGAATAGTTTAGCCACGCCCTTGCCCTGCCCCAATTCTGGAGTTGTGTCATACATAATAGACATTACTAGTTTTTTGTTGCATGCTCTATAGAAAATTTGTTGTTCATACATACAATTACTTATTTATGACATTCATACATTTTTTTGTCATTATCCCTTTGAACATATGGCCCAAGTTGGTTCCATTTATACCAGGAAAGCAGAGGAAGTAGTCCTGTTTGTCTTGTGTCTGTTCAGGCAGTGATATCTCTAAGTTCTAGCATCTTAAAGGGTAATTGAGGAATGATTATAGCACCTCTGGGTTAGAGGACACAGTAACATATTGACTATAATCTACATTATAGAGAGTGCTAAGGGTTAATAAAGTTAATAAGGGTTCATATTCTAAAGAGGGTCAGCTCATAATGAACGTTCACAAGAATGCTCATAGCAAACCCAGCACTTGGTTCTGTTTGGTTTGCATCAACGAAATAGCAAAATAAAACTTCTAATGTGTACCTAATTTTCCTCAATGCAAAGTGAGGAGAAGAAATAGCATAGTCAGTGAAAATTAAACTTTGGGAGCTTTGTGTTATTGAGCCCTCCAGATACTCCAGAACACTGCTGGGAAACTAGAGGCCTACATATTCTGGAGTTGGACCACTAGTCCCATCATTCTTTGCCAGCTAGGCATGATGGACTTTGTAGTCCAATAACAGCAGAAGCACAGCCAGTTGCCCTGCCCCCCCTGCAATAAATCCATCCCTTGTAGCTGACCCAGCTAAGTGGCAGATTCAACAGGTACGTATGAAAATAAACCTGATTATTACGCTTAAAACTTTCATAAGGGTCACTTCTATTAATCAGGAACCACTTTAAAAGATATTCACCCACCCCTTTGTGGATTATGACAATACTTTTTTTGCAGATAAATAGGGATAGAGGGTTATTTAGAAAGCTCCACATCTACAATGTTTGTAACTTTAACAGAAATTGTTATTTAAGTTACAGTTGTTAAGCCCATATATGTATTTCAAGCACCCATATATTAGCAATCCTAAGTACCCTTAGCCCCAACCATGGCCAATCCCCCATTCCTGGCAAACTTCATCCTTAGCTTCACCATTGTTGCCTGGTACAGAAATTATATTTATTTATAACACACAAACCCCAAGGATGGTCTTAAATCAACTGACCATTAAAATATTTTATACATTTTAGATACATTATTTTATTAGTATATAAACTGGACATTGCAACAACATATAAAATAGTCAACATAAATTAACACTGGATCTCTGGTGCAGAGTTATTGGGGTTGTGTTTGCCACAAGGCTAACAGGGCTGAGTCTTCTGTGACAATATGGAACCATAGCCAATTGCCAAGTCTGCTTAACCCTTTGAGTGCCAGATGGGCATTCATGCATTTCTTTGCAATGTGTTGGATACCCCTCTGGCACTCAAATGGTTAATGGCAAATCTGGCACTGTTAAGAGGTAGGTATGTAGTTGAAAATTTCTTAACTTCAGAATCTATTTGGTGAATTATATCATGCATACTTTAATGTGTGTCCATTATCAATGTAGAACAGTGATGGCAACTGATTACATCATCCTCCTAGCTTGAACAATAGTATGAGAGATGCGATAATGCCATGGGAATGTTCACCAGCTGAGGTGTACAGTCATATTTGCAGAGATAATGCATATTTGCCAGCAGTATTTTCTAGCTGCCAAGAATTTCCTGGGTTGACTGAATTTTAAAATGGAATATCTTCTAAATAAAGCATCTTCCAGGAGTGTTAATAAAATATATTCAATCCTTTGAGTGCCAGAGGGGTATGTAATGCATTGCTGTGCAATACCTTGTGTACCCCCCCTAGCACTCTGAGGGTGAAGTTTTGTATGCTACTGCAACATAGTAAACTTGAATATTTAGCTGATACATTTCCTTGAAACAGTATTTGTCAATTCCAGTCATCGTATACAGTACATGTAACAGTCTAAGCTGCAAGAATAGCCTCATCTGCATTTTTCATAACAGTCTCATTTTAAGTAGGAGCATACAGATTTTGCAACCAAGTCCTACTTTTCCACAGGCATCCTACCTTTCATCTCAACTAGATTTACTGTTTGCTAATGTCTATACCTCATACTTCATAACTATCCAGTTTTAAGGGGAACATTGGAGACAAACTCACTGTCATGGGAAGACTACCAGTTATACCACCTTGCCTGAGTCCTTGTTTGATTACATCTGCAATTAGCCACAGTGAGTGACTGCACAGGGTCTTATATTTGTTTCCCTGCCACTTACCCTCCTCAGATAAATTAATGACATGCTTAGCAGTGTTGGCCCATGTGTAATGTAACTGGCAGCTCTCTGAGTACATTTAATCAAAAAAGTCTCTCACAGGCAGTAGGATTTGCCCACATGGAAACCTGAGATTTACTTTTGTGACCAGCGCTTCATAGACTACATGTGGGTTGGGCTTGTTACATGGTAAAGATACTGCTGTCAGACATACATGGGTTTGGATCCACACTTATATTAAGGACAGAGGTGCTGAATTATGCAATGGGGGATGTCTGTGAGTGCATGGACCAGCTGAGACTACCAGACCTGTAGATGTGTGTGTCTATCTGTGTGAATGTGAGAGAGAAATAAAGAATGTGTGAATGAGAGAGAGAGAGAGAGAGAGAGAGAGAGAGAGAGAGAGAGAGAGAGAGAGAGAGAGAGAAAAAAAAGAAATATTATCTGTGTAAATATCTACAATAGGAAATATTTCTGTTACTCTTCAAATGGACTCTTCATGCACCAGTCTGCATTAGGAGGTGTGTGCAGTGCTAGGCATGGCACACTGACTATATCTCTCTTTGTCAACTTCAGATATTAGGAGTCATGTCTGGTCAGTGGTTTGGCTTTAGTGTAAATTTGCCAGTACTCAGTCAGGATATTGTTAAAATAGGGTGGGCAACCTGTGGCTCTGTAGCTGTTGTTGGCAGTGCATCTGAAATAGTCTATCAAAAGCAGCAGAGCCCAGGGTTTCCTTCCCATGGCTTAAAACCATCACTGTAGGGAATACACGAGAACTTGAGTTGCTCAAAATACTTAAAAAATATATATTTTATCCATGTGCACATTTCACCAATTACCTGAACCGGTTATTAAATGCCCAGCTAATTAAACAAACAAAAATATCTATCTATCTATCTATCTATCTATCTATCTATCTATCTATCTATCTGCCTATTTTCTTTGTTTACGCTGCTCTGTGCTTTGTTAAAGGGATAGCAATGTCAGAAAAAAGTATTAACTATATGGTAGATACAATTGAAAGTTCTCCGCTCCCTCCCCTTTCTGCTTGACGAGCTGTAAAGCTTTAAGGTCATTATTTCTACAGCTATAAAGATTTTATTCCTCACATTCCATCCATTCCTTCTGTTGTTTTACATTATAAAACGAATGCCAGTTTAGATGTCTGAAGATAAAAATCAGTGAGCTGACGTCACTCACTTGATCTAGCAGGATAATATGGTATCTATATTATTAGTATTGTTTACAATCTTAAAGACTACTGCATTTTGAAATGAAATTAGACTTTGTGGGACCTTATTAATCAAGCTAAGGAGGAGCAATTCTGGAGCAAACCAACTGCACCACAAAGGGGAAATTAACATTGTTGGAAGGAGTCAAACCAAAAGGTACCACAGGGGGCAAATGGACATACACCAAATTCCCATCAATTTAAATTGGGCCTTTAATATATTGAATGCTTGAGACATGTCAGCTTATTGTGAAGCAATGCACTGGGAGACCCTCTAATGTTCAAGAGGTTAAAAGCCCCATTTAAAACAATGAGGGTTTCTATTTGTTATGAATGGGTTATAATCTTGGTGGATCTGTGACCTTGGTGGCCCAACCTATTTTCTTCCTTTGGATGATTGCATTACTGAGGTGCAAATCAATATCAAAACTACAGTACATGTTTGTATGATTAGTTTTTTGGTTCACTGAACAAGCACAGTTCCCAAGTATGTCTATGATCAATGCAGAAGAGCAGAGTTTCTTGTGTGGTCATCATGTACCCTAACAGTGCAAGCTTTCGAGGATTTCCTGGACTGAACACAAGTCTGCAATTGGTGAATCATCCAATCTGATTATTTCATCTGTAGTAAAATCAAGAAACCTGCACTGTTAGGTTTAATTGAGGTCCAAGATTGAGAAACACTACAGTTGACCAATAAATACTACCTTGAGCTCAACAGGAACCTGTATATTCTATGTTTTATATATACATATATATATATAAAATTGAATGATTGTTTAGGAGTTTCCAGATACCATTAGAGTCTGATTTAATCTAAAGAGAAACTATTTCCATTAATAATTTAATATTTAGAAATTCAGGGTTGCCAACCTCTGAAAAATGTTTTTTATGACAGTGCTGAAAACAGTTATGAACATTTTTAATGCCATTTCGATAAACGTCCAACTTGCTCCAAATGCATTTTTGCTAGATCAGACGCTACCAAGTGCACTGCTGCCTTTTTCAATGAGGATATCATGCAACTATTTACAAAGTGGTTAAAAAAAACAAATGAATACATTTAACTAGTTGACTTCCATATTTCAATGTACAAATTAAAAGGCTAAACATAAGGTAAAATATATTAAGAACTTTATTTCTATTTTCTTAATATTTTTACAGCTATCTATTTTTTTGAATGTTACAGACGCTTCCATCCATGGTACATTTTTACCCCCATTTTTTATTTAAAAAAGAGGGGGTGGTAGGAAGACCTTAGTTAATATATTTTGTTTATATGAGTTCTGTAGACACATATTCAGTCTGATAAATTTTTACCCTATAGGCGAGAGGCCAGAAGACCACCTTGTCAACTCGTCTTTTATTAACTTGGTCTAATAATTTGTAATTTGTAATTTGGAATTCCCTCAGTCAGTGTGTGAGTCTTCCTAGGGGCTCCATCTAGTATATATCTAGAGCCAAGTTAGGGGTGGCATTATGCCGGGGTGGCATTTGCCAGGGTATTACCACCTTCTCTAAGTAACACCTTATCAAAGTATGGAGAGTTATACAAGAGAGTTGGACAGGAGAGGGCACAGGAAAGAAACACAGCTGCTGCAGAACACCTACTGATTAATACAGGCAAGTGAATAAAGTGGAATTGGAGAAAATAGATAATTTTATACTTGTTATATTTATTTAATTTTTAATCTCAGCTGGTTTGTCTATCTGTATGCACCCTGTGAGCCTTGTCATATGCATGCCAACATGAACCTATTACTTCTATGTGTACTAACCATTACACTATTAATACAGATTTCCTCTTGTCCCTGCAACCATGCCCAGCACCCTCATCATACCATACTAATACACCATGGACTTCTGCATACAGGTGCACTCCCTTCTGAATGCTGGTGGAGAGTATTAAAAACAAGCTCACCCTCCCCCAGTAATTATAGCAACAGACGCACCGTCTCACTATATGCTCACAGAAAACAAATCACCAAATTTTTATGCATTCTATTACTTGCTTTGGCAAATGACATAGAAACCAACCCTGGCCCTCAAATAGCAATAAATGGCAACCTCCCCTTTAAAAAGGGTCTGTCTTTTGTGCACTGCAACATACGCAGTATACTGCCCAAAATGGATGAACTAAAAGCATGGTGTTATGCATACAAACCTAAAATTCTTATTCTTACTGAATCCTGGTTATCTCCAAAAATACCTGATACTGCTGTTGCCATAGATGGATACTCATGCTTTCGAAAAGACCGTGCAAAGCGAGGAGGAGGGGTAATCATATACATACAGGAATCAGTAAACTTTACACTTCTAAATGACTCTCATAACTCTGATTCTTATGAATACATTGCTGGCAAAATTTGTCTTCCATATTCAAAACAAATCATAATTGTAGGCATCTACAGACCACCAAATACCCCAGCACATACCCTTTCAGACATAGCACAACACCTAAAGGAGATTGCCACTCAAAACAAGAAAAGCGAGCTGGTGGTTCTTGGAGACTTTAATATAAATTGGCTAGACTCCAGGAATGAAAAGTTTTGTTCATTGTTTAAAACATTGAATTTATCACAACTAATCTCCTCCCCTACTCGCATAAATCCTAAAACATCCAACCATACTCTGCTAGACTGGATCCTTTCATCCTGCACAAGCAGAATCCAAGACTCAGGTGTACTAGCAAATGTGTTTAGCGATCACTCCATAGTTTACTGTGTCCGCAAAATAAAACCAGTCAAGTCATGTTCCAAAGTCATACTCACAAGATCATTTAAAAATTTTAATCTTCAGTCCTTCCTAAATGACTTAAGAAATTGCTCATGGCAGAGAATACAGCTAATACCAGACCTAGACTCAGCGATAGAATTCTTTAACTCTGAATTTTTACAGGTCTGTAATACACATGCCCCACTAAGAAAGATCAGGGTTAGGGGGGCACATCTACCCTGGGTCTCAGCTGACTTGATTCAATTATACAGTCTCAGAGATGCCTTGTGGACAAAATTTAAACAAACCGGCTCCGCATATGATCACACTGCATACAGACAATTAAGGAATACATGTACAAAACAAACAAAATTAGCAAAAGCACAATATTTTACTGACAACTTAAACAGTAACATTTCAAAGCCAGCCAACTTTTGGAAGGTTATTAAAAACCTTTATAACCCTCCTAATCATACTCACCCATCAACTATAATCATAGATAATGAAACAATACAATGCCCCACAGCCATAGCCAATGCATTTAACAGCTACTTTATTGGATGTGCCACCACCCTGATTACACAAAACAAAGATAACTCAGAAGTTCAGTCATCTACAGAACATTCACTGGCACCTGTTGCCCGACCCAGTTCTGAATATGAATTCAATTTCATGCCAGTAAATGAAAGCGAAATATATGATCACCTCCTCAATCCAAAAATGAAATGCCAATCTAGCCCTGACAAACTACCAACAATGCTATTAAAGCTCAGTGCTATGGTAATGGCCAAACCGATTGCTTCTTTAATTAATACCTCTTTGGCAACAGGGTACATGCCCAAATCCTGGAAGGTGGCTAGAGTTGTGCCTATCCACAAAAATGGGGATAAAAGTGTAGTATCAAATTACAGACCAATATCCCTACTCCCCACTTTATCCAAAATCCTAGAGAAATGTGTACATGTGCAACTAAATAAATATTACCAACAGACTAGTTTTTTCACCCCTCTTCAATCAGGCTTTCGACCAAATCACTCAACAGTCACGGCCCTCCTAAAAGTAACCAACGATATCCAGACGGGCATGGAAAATGGTGACCTCACAGGAGCCATTTTCCTAGATTTTGCCAAGGCCTTTGACACAGTAGACCATAATATTCTGATAAATAAACTCCAAAGATCAGGACTGGGTAATAATTCTCTAAACTGGTTCCGATCCTATTTATCAGACAGAATGCAGTATGTGTCAGTTGCTGGCAATGACTCCCCTACTCTCAAAGTAACAAGTGGAGTTCCTCAAGGCTCCATTCTTGGCCCGCTTCTGTTTTCTCTTTTTATAAATGATCTTCCCAAGGTTTGCAAATCAACTTCAGTACACATGTATGCAGACGACACCATTCTCTATACTAAAAACTCAAACATATCACACCTTGAGGCCATATTACAACATGATTTCTGCGAGGTTGAAAGATGGATAGCAAGGAACAAACTGTTCTTAAACACAGACAAAACTGTCACAATGATATTTGGCACAAAACACAAACTGCGTAATCTCGGCAATACCCACATGTCCATTGTAACGGAGTCTAATCGTAATTTGGCCCCAGTGGACTCCTACAAATATCTTGGTATGTGGCTTGACCCCAGCCTCACTTTTGGACATCATATTGACAAGTTAACTTCCAAGCTTTATCCCAAAATCGGTGCTCTTTTTAGACACAAATCATGTTTAAGTCCCCTGGTTAGAAAACGAATTGTGCAACAGATGTTGCTGCCTGTCATAGACTATGGTGATGTAGTTTATGCTCCAGCGCCAGAAATTCATCTTAGTAAACTTGACACCCTGTATAATTCAATATGCCGCTTTAGCCTTCAATGTAATTACACTACTCATCGCTGTGATATGTTAAAAGAACTAAATTGGTTAACACTCAAATCTAGACGTGCCCTTCACCTTTCTTGCTTAGTACACAACCACTTCTCTGGAAAACTACCAGACTACCTGAGCAGTATGCTCACTCCTGCTCTACATACTAAGTATAACCTCCGCTCCACCGCAAACAACTCGCTACGTATACCACAATACAAGAAAGAAGCAGGAAGAGCCGCCTTCTCCTACAGAGCGCCAAAGGCCTGGAACTATCTGCCTGAAATAACCAGATCTGCTCCCAGTCTAAAATCCTTAAAAGTAAATGCTTCTCTATATCTAAAAACAGAGTGTAACTGTATATAATTCTAAAATTTCCATATGAATATTTGTATGTATATTTAATAACATGTAATATATAGTGTTTCTCAATTTGTATAAATAGGCAACCCTCTACTGTAAACTGTCCAGGACATACTTGAAAACGAGAGAAATCTCAATGTATTCTTCCTGGTAAAACATTTTCTAAATAAATAAAATAGATGCGGCTGCCCCTAACACCCACCCCCAGCTCACATGCTTGGGACATTCATAGTCCAAGAGTTAGGACTTCCAAGAGCATGTTTAATAAGCATGGTAATTCCTAAGACACCTCCAACTCCTTGAAGTCACGTAGAAGCTCTTCAAGTAAATGGACCAGAAGCCAAGGTGGTAGAAGCATATGCCCATTTGCAGTTGGCAATGCTGATTAGGAGAAACTTACATTTGTATAACTCAAGCAACATTCTGTTGCACAGTACATGGAAATATAGAATGCATTGTTTATATAATGCAGGGCAATGTTTATATAATGCAGGGGAAGGAAAACTTTATCTCTTTAACTACAACTTCTATCATCTTTAGCTGTCCGTCGATGTAATATCACTACCATTTCTGGATTTCATCATATAAGTTACTTGTATCATAAAAAACATTAGAAGAACTATGGTAACTGCTAATACATATGGCTTCAATGAATGCACAAACATGCTCATTGAGTGTGATATAATTTATGAGTTGTTCAAAGGTATGATCTGACAAACAAATTATGGTATGACACATCAGAATGCTGCTGTGGCACATAGAATACTTATTAAAAGGTAGCTTTAGTTGGATTTAAATGTATATTAACCCCATCCCGGCAATGGACGTAGATGTACGTCCCGCAGAAACTGAAGTCATTGCAGGTAATAGGGGAAAAAAAGTTTGGCGGCTGTTAAGTGCCGGCTGCGTGCGTGCGCGGCCGGTCACTAAGGGGTTAACACTTAATATGGAAAAATATATATATATTGTAAGGCTTATCCTCTTAAGTAAAATAAGGGTACTCCCATTGTTTAGAGGTCTTTTATTAAGTGTTTTGCAGCTCAGACCATCTGACCAGAGCTGCCCATAGGATGGTGTAGCAACGGCACCACTGTAAAATTTCAGGCCATTGAGATATTGTACCTAAACATTTCAAATCTGAGCTGCAATAACTTTTGAATAAAACACCCTTTTTTTTACTCAGGAGAATAAACCCTACATTTTTACATATTAATTGTTATTATTCCTTTAAATAAGAAATAGGTCATTTTATGTTGTTAAATATGTTTTTGTGACAATTCAGTTTTAGTGGAAGTAAGCATCTAAGCACCTAAGACACTATTGTTTCTATGGAAATTCTATATAGGACATTCCATATAAGAAAATGTACATATTTACCTTTCATCTGGCACCTGCTTCTGGATTATGGTCAGCAGTGGCCTATAACATCTTCATGATACATTAGGGGCAGTTCTCACATAGAAGAAGCCTGATATGCATCCTAAGGAAAGTAAAACCAGATGTGGCCAAATTACTTTCATATAACTTTACATTTTGTGTTCAATCATTCCAGATGACAGAAAGCTGTCAGAACTGACACTGGAAAACTCAGATTTGTTCTGTAGAATTTGATTTAAGATATTCAGTGGAATGTAACACATGTTATAATGTCTAACTGTAGATACCACAAACAATTAGCAATATAGTAGATTATTGGTTTATTACCTTTATTACTTTAACCTTTTGTGCACCAAAGGGGTTTCAATGCCTTGCATCACAAAGAGTTGGATACCCCTCGGGCACTCATAGGGTTAACAATACCACCAGACTAGATTATGCACTCAGCATATCTTGTAAATTGCTAATCCTTTAATGTCTAATTCAATATATACCATTGGCATGATGAAAAAATATATTCTATATTGCATGTTGATAGTAATATATCTCATTTATATACATTCCTTTATTACTAAATGTATCTTCATTTAGGTTGTGGCCCCCTCAGATGCTTTCTTTAGTTCTGCTCCATTTGTAAAACTCTAGAACACCGCCAAAAGTTAGAGATACAAAGCATCTAGCATTCCATAGTAAGTTGTTTGGGCAGATAAATGGGCACCATGATGCCCTGGGTGGTAACAGCTGCTCAAGAGCAACTAACTGTGGGATTCTAGAGACAAAGTAACATATGTTGGTAGACTTTTCCTTCACTACTAGTGTGAGGCAGAAAGTATCTACCTTACTGCGGACTCCTAGGTTACATACACAAAAGTATCAAGTAATTATATGTGGCCTGCAACATTTAAGACCCCCACCCTTAAATTAGTCACAGCTCATTCATGGATGTCTGTGGTGTGTCAGTGTGATGAACTCATAAAATGTGTATATAAGAGAGATAACGCATAAAGAGAATGTTCAGCTATGGAAAAGAGTTACTTTTAAATTGTTATAAATATTTGAACCTCTGACAATTACTTATATATATTTTTCTCATTCAGGGAGAGCTGGCAATTTTTAGCCCAACCCATTTATAATTGGCATTAATGTTGTCAAGTAAAACAAGTATCAGCACTTTGAGAAGTATTGCCTTGCAGTGTACTTTTTCTCATGTAGCACCTACTTAAGTTGTAATATGGCAATCTAATTATTAACTCTGAATTATTTTTTAACATGCAACCTAATTATTTTTCAGATACCAACAATTGAATTGAAATTGAACTACATTAGTGATATCTCAAAGTTTATAAGCCAAACTGAGCTACACTTCTGATACTACAGACCTTACAATGTAAATGGAACTAAAAATTGTGATAACACAAAGCTTACAACTGATATACATTTACTTCAATTATGCCACAGAGCGTAAAATTGAAATGGTGCTACATTAATGATACACAGATTTTAAAGTGTTAGTAATGTCCACAAAAAAGTTTTTTTTGCAATTAGAAGAGCTTAAAAAGCTGAGCTAAATGCAAAAAACCATATCTCTCAAACCGCTATGGTTTAAGAGATACAGGCATTTAAAGTTTCTCGTTAATTACCACAAATCCCTTCATTGGAATGGTCTAAAACGTATGCCTGATTTTCAAGCACTAGTTTTAGACCATTCCAAAGAAGGGATTCGTGGTAAATAAAGAAATCGCGGCTCTGCTCAAGCGCCTCCGTGTCAGCTGACATGGATCTCCTGCTGACAGCTTTACAGCTGTCAGTAGGAAAGATCAAATTTTAAACGCCTGTATCTCTTAAACCATTGCGGTTTGAGAGATACATTTTTTTGCATTTAGCTCAGCTTTTTAAGCTCTTCTAAATGCAAAAAACTTTTTGTGGACATTACTAACCCTTTAAAATTGAAATGGAGCTACACTATAACACACAGCTTAAAACTGAAATGTGTCTAAATTAGTTTTACCAAATAGATTACAATTGACATACAGCTAAATTAGTGATACCACAAAGCTTGACATTTAATTGTAGTTACACTAGTGATACCACAGAGCTTATAATTGAAATGGAGCTACAGAATTGATACCACAGAGCTTATAATTGAAATGGAGCAACACAAGTGATACCTCGAAGCTTACAATTGAAATGGAACTACACTAGTGATACTACAGAATTTATAGTTAAAATGGAGCTACATTTTAACTGTAAGCTCAGTGGTATCGCTTGTGCACCTCCAATTCAATTGTAAGCTCAGTTGTATCACTTATGTAGCCCCATTTAAATAGTAAGCTGTGGTATTGTTTAGTTCCAATTCAATGTTAAGGTATGTGGCATCACACAACACACTATCACTCATGTTTCTCCTTTTTATTCCCCTACCTCTAGAGCGAGTGGCATGCTTGAATTTGCCTCCTGCTTCATAGCTTCTCTTTCAGGACCTGTCAGGGTACACACGCAGAAACCATTGTACAACAGGACGTCACTTCCAGTTGTATAATTGGAATACAGGACCTGGCAGGTCCTTAAAACCAGTATATCTTATGGGCAGCAAATGCTAACATTGCAACCCACTAAATTCATAGGCTTTGTCAGGATGCCCTCTGGCCAGATGGGCAGCCTGATTAAAGTCTAAGATACCCCCAATATTGGGTGTAAATAGACCTATAAAAAGGTTTACTGCTCCTGTAAGGTAAGTGAGGGAATATTATTGAGATGTGCTCTTTTAATATTATATTTTTGTATATCTTGTAATCAAAGATGGATGACAACCAAATTATTTCCTTGTGCACATTTCTATAGGGGGTGTGAGTAAAAGCAGGAGGTTCAGAATCCGTTACAACAAGGGTCAAAATTCAGGGCCTCAGAGTGTTATTACAGAGAGGGCTACCAGATCACCCCTTAAAGGTAGCCTTCACACTGGTGATTCTCACTCTGTATTGTGTTATTCTGAGCTATTCACCTCTGAAACATGCACACTGAGCCATGTATATAAGGACAAAGTTAAGTAAGTCTGCACGATTGGAGACAAAATCCCTAACATTCCCACCAATTGAAATGGGGATTTTAACCCCTGGAATACAAGAGATTTCTCCAATGCATCGCTTTGCAATGTATTGGCAAACTCTCTTCTATTACAGGAGTTAAAAGCCCCATTTTAAAGGAATAGCTATGACAGAAAAAAAGTAATAACTATATGGTAGATACAATTAAAAGAGAGTACTTGCACTTATTCGTCTCAAACCGTTTTTTGTTTGAGAGATATAATAATAATAATAATAATAATTTGTGATTTTTATAGTGCTTTTTTTCCTGTGAGACTCAAAGTACAAATCTATAAACAAACTTATGAAAGAGACTAGATATTGCATCTACACTTAGTACATCTTCCCCTAGTTTGCCTTAGTACATCAGTCTCAATATGCTTTTTCATATAAGAACAATGTTATTTATAATTTATGTTTATTAAATTTCACTTGGAAGCATATGCTACTATATCAGCAGTGGATACCATACATCTGAATCCAGGTCTTTAACCCAAAACATTCTGACTTCTGTTTACAGGTTGATGGGTTCCTCACACTCCTTTTTGGTCTGGCCAGTATAAATACTTTAACGCTCATCAGTGTAACACGTTACATTAAAGGCTGCCATCCTCATAGGGGTAAGAATATGTCTTGGGAAGCTCGACAATTCTTCGAATCGACAATTGCTCATTTCCATATGGAAATGAAGCATAATCAGATACATTGGTATGCAAGGGGGTGTGTTGCTATTATAATGTGACACTTGACTCATTTAGGAAACTACGATAGCAGCCTCTGCTGTCGGAGTTCACAGTCTCCACTTCACCTAACTCAGGCTGTCATAGCTGGGATCTCCCCTGTACTCTTCTATGGAGTAAGAGCAGGGAGAGCTAAGACTGCATTCTCTGTGCTTCCCTACCTAGCCAGTAGGGGAATACAGAGAAGGCTGTCAGCACCATGGACAGCACTGAATGTCATAGGGATGTGCATTGCTCACCCCTGTGGCATTCAAAGGGTTAAGAGCCAGCTGCAGTTTGTTTGTAAACATTGATGGGATAACACACTTGTGAGAGATAAGGGTAGGCATACACTAAAAAAAGTTTTCTAATAGGTAAAGACATAACTCTGGTAACAAACAGACAAATGGGGGGTTAAAGCCTAGCTTAATATCATTGTCATCTCTCTAAGGAAAACTCACTTCCTGTGCATCAGGCAACAACATTATATTACATGTTCTATGATGCAGGAACACTACCTCAAAATTCTGTACAGTATTGCATTCAATGGCAACACTGTAAAAGAATGAAAAATAAAACTATACAACAAAATTAGCTCGATTTCCAAACAAATTACACCATGGGAATTTCAAGGTCAGGATCAGCAAAACGAAAAGTTCTAACCTGATCCAGAGCCTTCCTCAGGAGCATTTACATTAGAAGTGACATAGTCAAGTGGAGTGTTTCCAGTGCTGGTGTATGTAGTCATAAGCTTGTTTTTGGTTTCCCGATTCTTGTGCTTCTTTCCCATGTAATGCTTCTGTGCCATCTGGGGGTTGTTGAAAGTGGCATGACACAGCTTACAGAACTTTTCAGGGTCAGACGGATCAAACTTATCTTGGGGGGTAGGTTATATGACCAGCCCTTAATGTAAGCACATGGGAGGTAAGTTACATGACCAGCTTGATCAGCGTTATAACCTTTAGAGCTGTAGTATATATATATATATATATATATATATAGATAGATAGATAGATAAATACTAGAATGAAAACCCGTATACAAGGGCTAAAGTGAACCCAGTGGCCCCGGCTGCTACCCTGGAGCCGGGAGCAGAAACAGGCGGTGAGGCGTCCCAAACTTCCCGCTCCGGATCAGCGAGTTTGTCTAGTCTCTACTGCGCATGGCTGCATCGTTCTAGCAGTCTCTACTGTGCATGACTGCATCATTCTAGCAGTCTCTACTGTGCATGACTGCATCATTCTAGCAGTCTCTACTGTGCATGACTGCATCGTTGCATCGTTCCAGCAGTCTCTACTGTGCATGACTGCATCGTTCTAGCAGTCTCTACTGTGCATGACTGCATCGTTCTAGCAGTCTCTACTGTGCATGACTGCATCGTTCTAGCAGTCTCTACTGTGCATGACTGCATCGTTCTAGCAGTCTCTACTGTGCATGACTGCATCGTTCCAGCAGTCTCTACTGCTCATGTGTGGTTACGCACACAGGGATCTTTGCAGGCTAGGGTTTTATATTTTTTATTAGATATATACACATACATTATAGTATATTTTAACCCTTTGCATATCGGAGAGATCTCCAATGCAAAGGTACTGGAGACAAACAAGCATCCAAGGACTTTACCCTTTGAGTGCCAGATAGCTATGCAATGCATTGCTCTGCAATGAGTTGCATACCCCTCTGGCACTCAAGGGGTTAAGCTATATTTTTATTGTTTTTAAATTTTTATATTCAATGTACACATTATATCAACTGCATGCTCCTATATCTAAAAACTATCCCTAACAGTTAATAATAAAACCAAACAGCAAAACCCAGCCCTAATACCTAACCCTAAATTCTAACAGTTCAGTGGCTGTCAGATATAGGACAACAGAGAACCGTCTGATCTCCTCCAGTATACAGTCCAGTCACCAACATCACGTTTCCTGAAACATACAACTACCATAAGAAAAACCATTCTACTCTCTTTTTAGCCAGGCACACATAGATAACAGCCATGTTAGATCGCTAATGCAGGCCTTATCCAGAATTCTGAGTTTAGTTATAACATATACATGTAACTGCACATATTCATTGCACAAAATATATCATTATAAAGTATAAACCAGGCGTGATGGATTCATGTAGATAAATCCATCTGTTTAATAAAATAAGAGGCACTCATTCCTATGGTTATAGTTTACCTTTAAGATCAAAGCCAAACATTGGCCTATAACGTGAGAACATTGTAGTTTTTCCCATTTTTGCTACATGTAACCCTTTGCATTACATTGCTTACCCCTATGGCACTCAGAGGAGTTAAGAAATATGCTACAAACAATTTGTGTTTAATCAACCAAGGTCTATCATTATTAAAGCAAATGAATCCAGATAATATATATATATATATATATATATATATATATATATATATATATATATATATCTCCAGATTATAATAAAATAATTAGAAGTGACTCTGTCACTTCTAATGTAAATGCTGCTGAGGAAGGCTCTGGATCAGATTAGAACCTTTTGTTTTGCTGATCCTGACTTTGAAATTCCCATGGTTTAATTTGTTTGGAAATCGAGCTAATTTTGTTGTATAGTTATTTTTTTCATTCTTTTACAGTGTTGCCATTGAATGCAGTACTGTACAGAATTTTGAGGTAGTGTTCCTGCATCATAGAACGTGCAATGTAATGTTGTTGCCTGATGCACAGGAAGTGAGTTTTCCTTGGAGAGATGACAATGATATTGAGCTAGGCTTTCCCTGCTTCAAACCCCCATTTGTCTGTATGTTACCAGAGTTATGTTTTTACCTATTAGAAAACGTTTTTTAGTGTATGCCTACCCTTATCTCTCACAAGTGTGTTATCCCATCAATGCTTACAAACAAAATGCAGCTGGCACTTAACCCTTTGAATGCCACAGGAGTGAGCAATGCACATCCATATGGCATTCAATGCTGTCCATGGTGCTGAAAGCCTTTTCAGTATTCCCCTACTGGCTAGGTAGGGAAACACAGAGAATGCTGTTCAGGATTGTCATAGTGTTGGTGATGTGTTAGGGGAGGAGATCCCTTCCACACTGACAGCACTTCGAAAATCCTGTATGCTAATAGGGACCTCCTCCAACCTTCCCTTTCCATCCAACAATTTTGTGAATATGTTGATGTGTGTGCAGATCGAATTTCCGGAGTGATTCAAACACATTGACTCGATCATACTGACACCACATCGACATTTAGTGCATCTAGGCCATTGGGTCATAAGGCCCATTTATATAAATGAGTATTTTTTTTTTTAATTTTTATTTATTCCCTGTGGTGCACTTGGTTTCCACCATAATTACATTACATTACTGAGCCTCGCTGAGCCTCAGGCACAAAAGAGGAGCAATTCTGGTGCAAACCAACTGCACTACAGGGGAGAACTAAAAATGCTTGTTGATTTAAATGGGACAATTAACCCCTTTTACACAAGACGAGTTGGACACCTCTCTAGAATTCAAGAGGTTAAAAATCCCATTTTGAAACAATGGTGATTTGCAAAATGTTTGATTTGGGGTGATTTTATTTGTCTCCTGTAGTGCAGCTGGTCTGTTCCACCATTGCACCTCTGTTCTTCTGTACATGAGGCCCAGTGAGGATGATGTATTAGGGAAAGTGTGGAGGTTTGGGGGAAAATCAACAGCACCACAGGGAACAAATACAATTTACCATTGATTTAATTTGGTCTTTTAACCCCTGAATGCGAGAGAGGTCTCCATCTTATTGTTTATCAATGAGTTGGAGATCTCTCTAACACTGAAGAAGTTAAAATCCTCATTTTATCAAATGGTGATTTGAGGAACGTGTTAAGGTCTCCTAAGGTGCATTTGATTTTCTCCAGAATTGTAGCATTTTTTAGTACCTCATACTCAGTGATGTTTATATTGGGAAATGTTGCAAAGGAAATAGAAATATTTATGGCAAGGGTGGGTGACCTGATGCCCTCCAGCTGTGGAGGACTATAATTCTCATCATGATGTGGAAACTGTAGTCCTCCCCAGGTTGAGGGCATCATGCTGGCTGGCTGATGATGATGGGGATAGTAGTCCTCTGCAACTAGAAGACCTCACATTGTCTGTCTGGGGATGATGGAAATTGTAGTCCTCTGCTGCTGGAAGGCCTCACATTTGCTTGCTGACAATTATGGGAACTGTGGTTTACTCTTGAAATGTCGCTCTCTACTTGGCGACCATCGGAAGGGCGAGATCATAATGTTGTTGAATCAAAAGGGCGTCATCAGAATGTTGCCCACATCAAAAGGGAGACATTCTGATGTTACACGCTTAAGGTTAACCAAATAGAGGGCGACATTAGTAAAAGTAAACCCTGGTGCTCTAATTTTGATTCTCCATCTATAACCATGTCATAAAAACTGATGCAGTATATCACTGATCTCAAACTATCAATACACCTGAGCTGACAAAAGCACTGGATCAGCACATTGCATTATTGATGAATATAAACACACTTGCCTCTGCATACCAATTCATGTTCGGGGTGCTCATATCAAGAGCACAGTTAGAACCTGCTTATCTGCTTGGGTAACATTAACTCTCTGAGTGTCAGAGGAGTGTGCAACACTCTGTGGAGCAACATGCTGCACATCCCTCTGGCCCTCAAACAGATAAAGTTGCCACAAATTGGTATAGTGAGAGTTTCGAACACAAAAATAACCCCCTCTTTATATGTAGTTCCCTAATAACATGCACTGTGCATGATTATTTTCCCAATACTCCCAGACATTGAGAGTATTACATTCCCCCTGCTGCTAGCTCCTTGGTAAGCCATATGCCTGGCGGCCATCACACAGACTTACTCTATGCCATGCTGAAAGATTCTTGCTGATGTGATGGGCAGGGGGTTGTTGGTAAAATAGCCTGTCTCCTCTCATTGGCAACGTCCCAGCTCTGCACTAGGTTGGTGAGATTAGAATTAAGAGTTCAATGCTCTTGCCAAGTAGGTAACATTATGATCTCTCCCTTCTGATGGTTGCCGAAGTAGAGGGCAACATTTCAATAGGATAATAATGTAACAGAGCATTGGACACTTAATTCGAATCACACCAACCTAGTGCAGAGCTGGGACGATGCCAAGATAACCAAGTACAATCACTGGGAGCCCTGGAAAAGTTAGTAATGTTTGCTCCCTCATAACATATGTAAGGCTAGATTTTTGGCCTCAGAGATTGTTTTCGTGTACATAATCTCAGTTCATTTTTTTGGGTGTTAGGGTTCCTTTAATAGAGACTGAACACCTGCTAATAATAGTAGATTGATTGAAGATGTTTTCTCTTGAACAAAGACACAATGGCAAAATTTATAGGGGCCATTAAAATTTTTGGATCATGGTAAGATACATGTGGTGGGGACTATTATTGGCAGGTGTTCGTTTTCTATTAAAGGAACCCTAGCAACTAAAAAATAACTGAGGTTATGAACATGTAAACAATCTCTGAGACCAAAAATCTAGTCTTACATATGTTATGAGGGAGCAGATTATTACTACCTTTTCCAGGGCTCCTAGTGATTGTCCTTGGTTATCTTGGCTACAGAAATGCATTCTGGGATTGCAGTGTGGCATGCAGCCTAGCTGCAATCCCAGAATTCCATGAAGAGCCAGGACTGTCACCGGTCCTTAACACACAAACACCATTGGCCTTTCAGGCATCAGCTGTTAAGGGGTTAAAGAAATACTCTATGAACAGGGCAATTTTCACATATGTTAAAAATACATTTTAGAATCATCTTTTAGAGATTTAACATATGAATAATTAATTTTTGCATATGCTCTGTGATTTTTAAAGTTATATCTACCCTATTTGATTTTTTTGGTTTTAGTGTTCCTTTAAATATGCCCTGTGGATATCCATTAATGCATTGTACAAGACTATTAGGACCCAATTAGAAAAGCATGAAGAGATAAAAGTGTAGAGAAAAATAATGAAATCAAATTTCAGTTGAGAGATGCTGGCTTGGCGTATGATGTATTTATAAGTGGATAACCCCATTACCTGGTCTTACATTGTGTTTTAGTGTTACTGAATAAAGAGCTTATATCAATCTCTAACATTAATCAAAGCATTCTGCTTGTTTAAAGAATCCTATCTGAGTACCAGAGATGTGTGCAGAGGTTTGCAGAGAAATTAATTGTAGACACCCCTGATAAGAAAATGGTTGTGTCCGCTGTGTATTGATATCTAATATATCCACTTTTTCCTTCAGCCAACTGTATTAGCAATGGCAGCATCACTGTGTCATTGGTCCTGATCTGGATTGCTGCCTTGTTTTGGTCAGTGGCTCCACTGCTGGGATGGGGAAGCTACAGAGGTAATATAAATTTTGATTTCTAAAAATTTGACATGTTAAATACAAATGTCATTGTAATACGAATTGTTTCTAATATTTTTACTTCAGCTTGAAAGCTTTTGAAGACTGAATTTAGAGAAATCTGCTATAGAATAATAATCTATCTGTGTCACCTGAGCTCAGGCAAAGGCACCCAAGGTGCCCTTAGCATCACCTATGGCCACACACATCACATGACTCCACCCTAGTCCTGTCCACTGTTGTCTCTCAAAGAAAATACAGATTGCCTACAACAGAAAGGTATAAAAATAGCTCTTAAACCAGTTTCTGCTAGAGAGATCTCCAGTGCATTGCTTCACAATGCTTTGGAAACCTTTCTAGCATCCTAGGAAATAAATATAGAAATATAAAAACATAAGTTTTGAGCAGATAAGAACTAATTGGTCCATTCAGTTTGCCCATTTTTCTGTCTAATTAAAATCACAATCTTACATTCGTCTCTGAATAGACTTTTGTCTAGCCCAGGCATTTTTTAACTATCTTACAGTATTGGCCTATTTCCTGAATACTAAGTGACTCTTAATATAAAATTTTGAATCGCAATTCCAGAAGCCCAGAAAAGGATTGATCGGAAAGAGTCATTTCCATTTGCGGGTGGCATATTTGAATTTGCCATTTCTCCATTGCTTGCCTCTCCATGTCCTTTCGGTTCCTGCTAGTCATGTTTTCTAATGTGTAGAATCATATCCAGTTGTTCCATGTCAGTCTGTGGCTCTGCACATTGGAAAATAAGTCCTGGCAGGAACTGAAAACAACAGTGGAGAGAGTGGTAAATTTAAACATGCTACCCAGTGGGTGAAACTTCTATCTGGTTGCCCAATAGATCGAATCTTCAACTGATCTAATGGGTACCCCGACTAAAAGATGGCCTTGAATATAATGTAAGGTCTTTTTTTTTCAGGCTAAATGCATGAAAAAATACCTTGCTTTATATTCGGACAAATACAGTAGTCCCCACCACTTCTACTGTAAGCCTGTTCCATGAGCCTATCTCCCTTCTATAAAGTAGAACTTTACTTAAATGATAGCCAGAAAAGGCAATGTAAACTCATAAATAAACCGGCTACCATAAACCTGGGGCATTTGCATTGCTTTGGCCACACCCATTGCATTGCTTTGGCGGGTGGTCAACACAGCTGAGGCGTCTCTCAAAACGTGGTCCTCTAGGTGGTTGCCTATTCTGCCAAATCATTCACTGCCCATAGTCAAAACTGGATAGAGGGTTCTCACCTAATCACCTGCTTGGTCAAAGACAAATAATGTTACATATTATTATTATTATTATCATCATCATCATCCTTTAGTTATAAAGTGCCGATATAATTCCACAGTAGTTTACTATAGAGAAAAATCATAGGGAGGCTGATATACTAAAGAGAATTGGAGACATTCTGGTATAAACCAGGAGTAATAATGCTAGAAAAGTCTCCAGTGCATTGTAAATGAATGTGTTGGAGACCAGTGTAGCATTTAAGTGAATAAAACCCAAAGTTAAATCAGAGGGAATTACAGGAATGTGTTTTTCTCTTTTGCTTGATAAATATTTATATTCTTCTTAGTGTGTTGGTCTCACTGAGACTTAAGAACCCCCCGGATCAGAACTAGAGGAGGGGGGCATGCAAAAGGGGAAGGTTAGGAATGGGTTGGAGGAAAGGCAGAAGTAGGTAGCACTGGAACAGAAGAGGAGGCAGTTGTGTTGAGCAGAGGACGGAGCAGGAGCAGGTTGCATTGCTGAGCTTGTTCCTTACCTATCCTGGACGTGTTTGATGGTCTGTGATATTGTAGCTGTTTTCCCTGTGTAAACCAATGCTTGATGGCTGAGCTGGATGCGTGATGGTGGAGATCCGCCAGGTGGCTGAGGAGGACAGTGGTACATGGCTTCAGGCTCACCTGGATTGTCGGCGTGTTCATTCCGTCGGGACTGTGGCTCTTTCTGCCCCTTCAGTGTCTGGCTGTCCGGTGCACTCGATGAGCGCAAGGCCTCCCACCAGGCTCAGTCCTAACTCTGGTGGTGGGAGGCAGAGGAGTAGAAGCCCTGCAAGGATGAGTGACGATCATGGGTCCGGTGGCAAGACAGCTTCTAGCAGGGGCCGGGACAGACTGAGGGATTGTGCAGCTCCTTGTGCTGTACTTCTGGATGGTGCCTGGAGGAGGTGGGTGCTAAGTCTTCTGCTGTGGCTAGTGTGGAGAGTCGTCAGGATGCTCTGCCTCTGGGTGATGTGGTGGAGTGGGCCGTCAGATGAGCCCTGTGCTGGCTGCTGGAGTGCTGACTGCTGGGAGCACGGACTTGGCTGGACAGCTGCTGTAGGAGGATGGGGGTCCAGTAGTCAGACGGTGGTGGGGCTTGCATCTGACCTCTTGTGGGGTGAGGGGGATGGTTCCGGCCTACCTGGAATGGCTCCGCGGTTGGTAGCTGCCTTGGAGGGGCAACAGGGGCCTGATGGACTGCCTGTGCGACCTGTGGGGACTTTGGGTTACTCCGGGAGTGCGGTGTATGCCGCGGACCAGGGTGCGCATGCAGAGCAGTCTGCACCGCGTCCTGCTAGCATGCTTCTCTCCTATTACAGGTCTTGGATCGTGTGACAACCTTGGAGGTGCTTCAGCTGGTGTACCTGTGCCCCCTGCGGTTGGGCAGCCGGTAGCAGCTGTGGTATCGCCTTCGGGTGGTGTTTCCAGTCTAAGAGGAATGTGAAGTTTGGGGCCCGAGGGACGGGGGGGTTCTTGACCAGGTGGTGGGTTCCCTGTCTGATATTCTCTGGATTCTTCAACAAGGGGTGGTGGGTTCCGGGGGGATGGGGCTCTGGGGGCTTGGGGTTCACACTTAGATCCAAGGGAGGTTGGGTCTCCGTACTTGTGGGCAGGTTCCATGGGTAGTTCCTCTGTTGCACCTTC
Organism: Rhinophrynus dorsalis; assembly: GCA_037306005.1. Taxonomy (NCBI): domain Eukaryota; kingdom Metazoa; phylum Chordata; class Amphibia; order Anura; family Rhinophrynidae; genus Rhinophrynus; species Rhinophrynus dorsalis. The sequence continues at coordinate 100,471,047 of CM074720.1, forward strand.
TGTGTCATCTACGGCGTTGCCTTTGGAGCCTTTGGTGGGCTTGTCTTCAGCTTCTGGTGGAGGGGATTGGCATCAAGTGTTCTGGTGGGGTCTGTCGCGGGGGGTTTAGGTTCTGACCTGGAGGTTCCAGTGGGGGTTTCTGGGGCGGCTCATGGGGCATCTTATGTTTGTTGGTCGGATCCCCTTGGTTTCCATCTCAAGCCAGAGGTGCTCGAGAAGATCTGGCATGGATAACTTATTGAGCTGTATTCCCTTTTGCCCTTGGAGGATTTGCCACCAGAGAGGTATGACAGGGATGATGCTATGAAGGAGGAGAAGGAGCGATCGCGGTATAGGAAAATTCCAAACGTTTTTGGGAATTAGATTAGGGTCATGGACTTTTTCGGGGTCCCTTTGGCCCCGGACAAATCCGTCGGACTTACGTTACGTGTTTGAGTTTTTTGGGCATTGTGATTGATTTGGTCAAGATGGAGTGCCATTTGCCGATGGATAAAGTTTGTAATTTGTGACAGCTGGTGGACGTGTTCTTCGGAATGCGGAAGGTGATGTTGAAGCAGGCTCAGTCTTTGCTGGGTAAGCTTAATTTCACCTGTCACGTCCTGCCAATGGGTCGCGTATTCAGTAGGCACCTGGCTCATCTGATGGCGGGCGCTACGAGGCTGCACCGTTTTGTGTGGTTGTCTGATGATGTGCGAGCAGACTTGAGGGTGTGGGCTGCCTTTTTGGTGGATTTCAATGCGAGGTCAGTGTGTCCGGTGCGTTCGGCATCCAATGCGCAGCTTGGGCTGCACACAGATGCGGGCGGAACTGTTGGGTTTGGCGAGATCTTGGGTTCCAAGTGGTGTGCCGGTAGGTGGCCGGATTGGTGGATTGCTGAGGGTCTGTTTCCCATCATGGTGGCAGTGGAGCTTTGGAGCTCATCCTTGAAGGACCAGAAGGTTGTTTTTCACTGTGTTGTGGCTTTTGAGGTTTTTGGTCTTGGCCTGCCAGCGTCTTAACATTGGGTTCCGTGCGCAGCATGTGCCTGGGGTTCGCAAAGTGGAGGCTGATACCTTGTCCCAGTTTCAGATGGAGAGGTTTCGGGAGGCGTGGCCATCTGAGGACTTGTAAGGAGTGGATTGTCTGGAATTCCTGTGGGAGTTTGGCAGGGGAGAATAGCTCAGTGGGTTTAGAATTCGGTGTCGCCGGCCACGTGGGCACGGTGCTCTAAAGTGTGGGAAGAGTGGTCTGCTTTTTCAACTTTGGTGGGTGGTTTTACTGACAATGCCAGTCGCCTACAGGGGTGTTGTGGCTAATTTGGTGTTGGTCTGATCAGGGGTTGTTGCCAGTGGCTGTTACAGGCGGCTTGTGGGTTTGGTTTTTGGGTTTAAACTGATGGGTTGGAGGGATGTGACCAAGGAGTTTGTCATTCGCATGGCCTTGAGGGGGTTGCGTGACAGTCGTAGGCCAGTCTCCTTCTCTTTGTTGCACCAACTGATATCGGCTTTGCCAGAGGCTTGTTTCAGTAAGAATCCGTTTTATTCCAGTTGGCGTTTAGCCTGGCATTTTTTGGTGCTATGAGGATTGGCGAACTGGTGAGCAAAAGTAAGGCGCAGCCGGGGGGATTAGTTGGGAGGAGGTTAATTTGGAGGAGGGTCAGCTGCGTTTTCGTATCCCTCGCTCCAAGATATATTTGTTCGTGGGGTGTGGGTTACTTTATATGGGGTTTCTTCTCAGGTTTTCTGTCCGGTGACGTTGTTGGGCTGTTTCTTGGCCATGAGACCGAGGATTCCTGGTCCTCTTCTTGTTCATGTGTCGGGTGACCCTTTGACTCATTTCCAGTTTGTGCAAGTTTTTCATAAATGTCTGATGCAGTTGGGGCTGTCGCCCTCTGAGCTTGGAGGTCATTCTTTTCGGATTGGGGCTGCGACGGAAGTGGCTAGACTGGGTTTGCCGGGGGAGGTTGTTCAGCGCATTGGACACTGGGAGTCTAGCCGCTTTCGATCTCCTGTCCGGCCGGATATGCTGTGATGTGTTTTTTAATTGCTGGGGTTGATTGTTGGGATTTGTGGTGGTTTTTTGCATCCCTCTCTCCCCTTCCCCCTCTATTATTTTTCTGTTTACTTCCCTTCCAGGTGCTGGTGTCGTGAGAGCCTGGATCTTTGGGCATTCCTTTGTGTACTGGGCTTGTCACAAGAATGTTGGTGTGCAGGAATGGCCTTCAACTGGGCTTTGCCGCATCTGAGGTGGCGGTATTGTGGTGTGGGTTTCTGGGCATGTTATGGCTCCAATTATTGCCGGAGGTCCTGCGCCTGGAGGCTTGCCGGGGTGACGGGCCTCAGCTGCTGGTCATACATTTGGGGGTTAATGATTTTGGTTCTTTTCTTGCTTGGGATCTGGGGGAGAGGATGAGGAAGGATTTGGGTAGGCTTGTTTCACTATTCCCTGGGGTGGTGATAGTCTGGTTAGAGATAGTGGCTCAGAGGGTCTGGTGATGGGCGAGGGATCGGAAGGCTCTGGACCGGAGCCGGTTAAGTTGAACAGCAGGATGTCCCGTTTTGTTTTGGGTTTGGGTGGGGTTGCTGTGAGACATAGGACTTTCGAGGAGCAGGATAATCGTCTGTTGCAGGATGATGGGATCCATCCCAATGATATCGGTTTGGATTGCTTCACCCTGGAACTGATGTGGGGTATTGAACAGGCCTTGGTTTTGCTTCGGGGGTAAGGTCCTGCTGCTTAAGGGGAGAAGCAGCAGGCCCTCTGGTGGTGGTGTCCTTGCCTCGTATGGGGTATGGTGAGTTTTGACACAATAATTCAGGATGGATCCTTAGGGAGGTAACCCTAGGGAGGTTGGCACCGGGCTAATTCCGCAGGTGGTTACTTGCCCATTATAGCTGGCAGGGTCTGGCACAATGGATCAACTGGTGAACTGCACTTTGAATGGATGGATAATGGTTCCGGTTAAGCATGAGCCCGTTGGTATTTGGCCACGCTACTTCAAGCTGGGAAGTGGTTTAAAAGGGGGCAAGAGCTATTTTAATGTTGTGTAGCAATGGGATTAAGAGTTGATTGGTGTATGTTACTTATGTTAAGTAGTTAAATTGGTTAATAAAATTGGCCTATTCTTACCCAAAATAGGTGTGGTGTCTTATTCCTTATCCCCTTGTACTTTTACATGAGAGTACAGTATAGAAGGACCAGACAGACCTGCTTGTGATTGCTTGCAGTCTGAATCTTGCAGCAAACATGTGTATACTCTCTGCTAGCTATACTTCTTTAAATAGACAATAGGCTTCAATATTGTGATTGAGAAATGCCAAGAAGAATCATAAAGCTGTTGTTCTAAAATATCTCTTTCCAACTATAGATTAGAAAAGTGGTTCTCAATCTTGGTGCTGTGGTATTTCTGTGTTCATTCATTGGACACCATCTTAGGGTGCCATGTTTTTTCTGTAGGCAAAAAAAGGTGTTACCTTGTTAGCCGTAGAAGAAGCAGCAGACTGATAGATTAAAAATGATACCTTTATTAGCTAACAGAGTAGGTCTAGGATTCAAGATTTCAAGACAACTCAGATATCTTCTTCAGGAGTGTTTAGAATGAACAAAAGGAGAGTCTGCTCATCAAATCCTGACTTTTACAAATAAACAACCTATGACATACTTTAAATAAAACAGCGGGGATTTAGTTGCATGTTTTTGGCCAAAGACATGGTAAGCCTACCTGGCCCATCAAAGCACCCCAAATTCAGGTAAGTCACTAGCTGCCTACAAATGCGAACATGTATTTAATATAATGCAATTAAAACCAACTTTACTTCTACTTTGAACAAAACCTTGTGACGGAAATAGGGATGGTATTTTTACTTTCCCTAATCAGCTATACACTGCTGGGATCTACAGACAGGAGAAGAGGAACCAAAACCTCCCAAACTACATACAAAAATTATAAAATATACAGAATCCTGGGGAGCTCAAAATAACATTTATTAGCAGTATTCAATTAGATACATATGTTATTGTCAGCAGACCAGCAAGATATTTCTTGGATACATATACAGTGAACAAAAAACAGCGTCTGTGCATCAAATCATGACTTTACAAGTAAATAACCTATGTTTAGAATGAAGGCTGAATACAAATTACATGACAGGTAATACACTCATTCAAATTGGTTTACATTTAAATTCCACTGGAACTGAATCCCTTATCACCATTGTCTGTATAAATCATTCCTTATACCTAGGTTTCTCTTTATTACCCTTTTGCTGCTCCAGCAAACATAGTGTGTAGAATGACTGTGACTGCAGCCAAAGATGGCTAAGTGTAGAGAATGTAGGTGTTAACCCTCAAGCACCTGAGAGGTGTGCAATATATCACTTGCAATGCATTGCACACCGCTCTGGCACCCAAAAGGAACAGAAATATGTTTATTGGGTGGCATAATGTGACATAAATTCCTTGTCATGGTTCAGGCCACAGTTCAGAGTGTTAAACTTGGTCATGAATTTATAGTCCCAAATCTCTCTGACTTATAACATTCCCCATCTGTACAGATCCCCAGAGATCTAAGAAGGCTCTAACAAAAATGTGAATGTTGAGATTCAAATTTTTGCTCAAAGCAACTGTTATGCACAATATGTTTTTTTGTTATTCTGATTGCAAGACATAAATCTATCTGTATGTATTTATTTGTCTCCTTGACAAATAACCTATAAAATGTTGGATGTGCCTTGAAAATCCCACATGGTGCATTAGCGGTGCCTTGAGAAAAAAAAAGATTGAGAACCACGATATTACAACATTATTCTAATGTAAAAAATAGAAGATATCTATAAACAGATAGCAGGCAGTTATATCTTGGACTGCTTCCTAGAGCCTGGATTCCATCACAGGTGATCATATTGGCTTTATAAAAGATTACTTCATTTTAAATGTGTGCTTTTTTGCCAAAATCATTGTTTTAAGCTTATTGTGAACACCTTCATCAGTATATCATGAATACTCCTGAGTTAAGACATTATATATTATATCATCTGTAATGTATATTTTCCCTCAACAAAACTAAAATGTTATAAAACATATCTGGATATTAGACTTCTGTGAAGCATTGCAGTGTAGACACTGGTGGTGGGGGGATGTAATATGATTTGAATTTGACTTATATCCTCACAAACCTTTACCATCTTGCTCTTCCCAGATCGTATGTATGGGACGTGTGAAATTGACTGGACCAAAGCAAGTTTCTCCACAATATACAAGTCCTATATTGTGTCCATTTTTATCTGCTGCTTCTTCTTACCTGTAATCGTTATGGTCTTCTGCTATGTGTCCATCATTAATACAGTCAAATCAAGCCATGCTCTGACAGGTGAAGGGGATCTGACTGACAGACAAAGAAAGATGGAACGAGATGTAACCAGGGTATGTAATATGTTTGAGTACAGTCTTAATGTGAAATGTTTGCGCTGCATGTGCACAGAAAAATGGAGCAAAACAGCAGCAAGAGCAAATAACATTTCCAAGTGATTTAGATGATATTTATATTAGCCTCTCTAGCATTCAATGAGCTAAGACCATCATTTAACCCTATGAGTGCCAGATGGGTACGCAACTCATTGAAAAGCATTGCATTATGTACCTCTCTGCCACTCTATGGGTTAAATCAATGGAAATTTTCATTTGTCCCCTATGGTGCAATTTGTTTGCTTTGGAAATGTTCCACTTTTAGTGTTTGAAACACAGCACAATATTGTCTAGAGACTTAGAGGGCTACATATTAAACTGGTGCATGTAAGTTAAGGGGGCCTGGGTTTAAGCGCACATAATGCTAATTTCATGTACAAAACAGCACAATGTATGTAGAGCTTCACCACAAACATAGTGAATGGAGGGGTAAATGCTTCAAAAACAAAACCAAACACTGGCAAAGACCCCACTGACCTTACAATATTCATATACAGGATAACCCATAAGTATTTGTACAGTGACACAAGTTTAGTTGTTTTGGCTCTGTACTCCATCACATTGGATTTTAACTGAAACAGTGACTAAAAGGATAAAGTGTAGACTGTCAGCTTTAATTTTGAGGGCATTTACATCCATTAACTGTGAACCGTGGAGAAGTTACAGCCCTTTTTATATATAGTCCCTCCATTTTAGGGCACCAAAGACTACACTAGCAGAGAGTTTACCAGAAGATACACACCACTGGTAAGCCTAGGAACAGAAAGACCAGGTTACAGTTTGCTAAAAACTACATTAAAAAACCTGGAACAAAGTTTTATGACGAAGATGATTAACCTGTAACCTGATGGAAAGAGTAAAGCATGGAGAAAGAAAGGAACTGTACTTGATCAAAACATACCACCTAGTCTGTGAAACATGGTGGAGGTAGTGGCTTGAACATGTCTGGCTGCCACTGGGCCTGGCTCAGTTGTCTTTATTGATGATGTAACTGCTGATGTCAGCAGGCTGAATTCTGAAGTGCACAGAAACATATTATAAACCTATGTCACTAAATCCTCATTTTAATGAAATTAAAAAACACATGGGTTTTTCCCTGTTTGGGGATTTGGAGGATCCCTTCATTCCTTGCTGCTTTTCATATTCCATCACAAATGAATTATATTTGATTTTTGTATATTCATGGTGTTTTAGCAATGTGAGTTTTTCTTCTGCTTCTTTCTTTTTGTTTAAAGGGATAGTAATGATTCACAAAAGCAGCAGCTCCAATTAATCTTCATAGTATTTGAGCCATTGAGAGTGTTATTTCAATACTGTCAGAGTTGTAGTTCAAGAGAAATTGAATGATAAAGTTTCCCCCACCCACCCCTTTTACCTAGTGTAAGCCCACACTCCTCAGACGTGGGATCTGGTCCATAGACCAGACAGCTCACAGCAAGGAACAATCTTCTTACTGTGAGAACAATGAAAACCCTGCTACCCTTGACAGATTTTTCAGCTTTTTCCCTTATCTTAATTAAAGATTGTCCCTCTCTGTAATCTACCTGAACACACCCTGCTGCTCTGAGGTGAACAGTGTGACATCAGTAAAAGGGGCGGGAGGGGGATACTTTATCATTCAATTACTCTTGAACTACAACTCTGACAGAACTGAAATAACACTCTCCAAGGCCCAAATACTATGATGATTAATTAGAGCTGCTTTTATTATGAAACATTACTATCCCTTTAAGAATATGCTATTTTCCAATTTACTTTGGTCCCCTAAAATGGAAGGACCATGTAGGAAAAGGGCTGTAATTCCTACATGCATCATAATTATGGATGTAAATATCCTCAAATTAAAGCTGGCAGGCTGCACTTTATCCTCTTATTCATTGTTTCATTTCAAATTCAGTGTGCTGAATATTTACCGACTACACTGTCATTAGTAGCATGTAAAGTACCCTAGGAAGATAGGGTGATAATGTACTTGTATATGCTAGGGATGAATGCTAGAGAGACATAATCTAGAATTTATTTGTTTTAATGAACCTTCTAAACCAGGGCTATCCAAGTTCAGTCCTCAAGGACCAACAACAGGCCAGGATTTAAGGATTTTCCTGATTAAGCACAGATGAGTCAATCAAAATGAATGAGCCACTGATTAACTCACCTGTGCTTAGTCAGGGAAATCCTTACATCCTGGCCTGTTGATGGCCCTTGAGGACTAAACTTAGACAGCCCTGTTCTGAAGGAACCACTGAATTGTGCAAAAAACTTATACAGCCAGTTGTAGCTGCAATAAAACAAATACGTTGCTTTACTTTTTTAGAAATTCACAGATTTTAATAATAACTTTTAATCTGCTTTTCAGGTTTCTGTTGTTATCTGCACAGCCTTTATTATTGCCTGGTCTCCATATGCTGTGATATCCATGTGGTCGGCTTGTGGCTACTATGTCCCGGGTCTCACTAGTATTCTTGCTAGTCTTTTTGCTAAGTCTGCAAGTTTCTACAATCCTCTGATCTACTTTGGGATGAGCTCCAAGTTCCGTAAAGATCTCAGCTTATTGCTTCCATGTACAAAGACCACCAGAGACCCAGTCAAGCTCAAACGCTTCAAACCAATTAAGCAGAAATATGCAAATGCACAGAGTTTAAGAGATGAGATTGCTAGTGAGCACCCTGTAGTAGGAGCACAGCCATTGCCAAGTCAAGACTCTGGGGTGGGAAGCCCAAGCAATACTCCACCTCTTGAAATGAAAGATGTCTGTACGTGTGATATAGATTTAGTATCTGACAATCCTAGTTATGAATGTCATCGGTTATGAGCTAGATAAATGTAATGTCAGAAATTATTAAAAAAAAAATAATTGGTAAAAAATAAATGTTTTGTGTTTTTGAAATGTGTAATTCTTTTTGCCTTGTTTTCCAATGTTCTCACATCAGTAGTGGTAGAGAAGGTAATCATGTTGTCTCCTTATGCCTGTACATATTACCTGGAGGGGATAATTTAGTTACACCCCCTCTACCCATAATAATTACTTAATTGATTTTAATTGTAGGTAAAATCTCTTGTGCCTCAGAAAACACTGCTGCAAATTGTTACATTTAACCTCTCTAGGGCCTAAAATGCATTCAAGACAGGCATACTAGTCCACTGGCTGCTAGGAATGTCTCTAATGGATTGTGAAGCAATGCACTGGAGATGACCCTAGCACTCAAGGATTTAAATGTTTTTTTTTAATACTCTAATAGGAATTTTGGTATAAATTAAATGAACAAATCCAGGATTTGCAGACACTGGTTTCCAAAAATAAAATAGGCACTTTATGCAATGCCCAGTCTGTTCTATAATTCTGCATTCAAAAGCCATTGCAGCTACATTTGTGTAAAGCAGAAGTGAGCAACCCCCCCCCACACACACACACAACATACACACACACCAGGTTGTTGGAATACCTTTTCCATCATCCTCAGATGGCCAGTGGTTGATGGGAACTGCAGGTTAACACAGCTGCAGGAGGGATGCAGATTGTGCAATTATGGCATGCACCTTTGCACAACAGAAGCACAATTTCCCATTACTAGGGTGATAAAGCTTTTCTCTTTCTCTGATCTCAAAGGGGAAAAAGAGTGCAAATGTTTCTGGAGATCTGAAAACCCCCTCTTGGTTTTCCCTTGTACACTGTGTGAATATGGCATAGATTCACTTAATGTCGATGCTGTGGCTATTTGATTTTATTGATGTGTTCAAAACACTTCAACATTTTGATGTACACACACACATCACCATATGCACTAACATTTTCCGATGCAAGGGGAGGGGTGGAGAAGGTCCCTATTAGCATACAGGATTGTTGAAGTACACAGCCAAGCCTGCCCAACATGTGGCTGGGATCGCCCCCTCCAACTTGGCCCACTTTTTTAAATTTAATTAATTTTCAGACCTTGTTGGGGGAGAATCAGGGTCCTGATGTCTCCCCAAAGTCAATTGCTTTGGGAGATCAATATTAATGACTCAGGAGAGCAATATGTCACTGGTGACATGATCACTGGTAAAGTGAGAAGGCTTTCCCAAATCTAGCCCACTCCTATCAGTTCAGGTAGGAGTGAAGCAGGAGTGCATATTTCTCTCCTGCATTACCAATATTGAGTAAGATCGGCTTTGAGATCAATAACTGTGTGTGTGTGTGTGGGGGGGAGAATTAAGTAGGGGCACTGATGCCCACCTCAATGAATTCTTTAAAAAAATTATTAAAATGAAAAATAAAATAACCCTGTGTATTCCACAGTGATGTCCAGCACATTGCTTCAATACAATGGATACCCCTGCAGCACACAGGATTCAGTTTTGTTCATTATTGTTTTATGCAGATCTCCTTGGGCAAGATCAGTAAGGGTCCTGATGCCCCCAAAGAGATCTGAATAAAATATAATAAAAAAAAAACCCCAGTGTGTTCCACAGGAGGATCCAAAGCATTGCTTTGCCCCCCTCCCCACCATGGCACACACAGGATTACTTTTTATACAGACCTCCTTAGGGGCATCAGGCTTTGCAATGCTTTGGACCGCCCTGTGGGGGCATCAGGAGGGGTCATGTGCTCCATAGTCTTGACATGAACACTAACTGCCTTCACCTCCCCATGTACCCTAACTATCCCTATCTGATTCAACATCCCAGTGAATGTCACATTCTCACAGCCTAACTCCCCCTCCCCACACACACACACACCACTCAGCCTGGTTCTGCTGCCAAATGGTAGACACAGACTGCCAGTGTGCAATGGAATGAGGCTGGGAATCAAACTAAGTATGTGAGAAACATACACTGATTCCCATCCTGATTAACATGCACACTAGTAGTTACAGATCGCCCGTATGCACTGTCTGACCTCCATCCAGCCTTGTTCAACTGCCCATTGGTAGTCAGACATACCACATACACTGCCTGGCACCCCCAGGCCTGGTTCAACTGGCATCACAGGTCTGCACATACACTGGCTGACACCCTTCCCTGTTTCAACTGGTAGCTATAGAATCAGACGTACACTGATTGCTTCCCCATCCTTGTTCTGCTGGTAACCATGCTCTTGGCACCCAATATGGTATGTCGACCGATGCCAGTGGAGTGCTATCTTTGAAGTTAGTGCCTGGATGCAGTTCATTGTCCACTTTCTCTATCTTTTCTTCAGTTCATTTGTCTTTAAAACCATTTTAGTACATCCAAATCATAGTTAAAATATATGAAAAATGATTGGAGTTGATGTAGTTATGTTTCTGGCAGCCCTACAGTATGTCAACTCATACCAACAGGATGTCGTTTTTCTTGGAAGAGCATTAGCTAAAGATTACAGTTGTATATTGCATGTTTTTCAAAGCTAGCTGTATCTTTAAAGAGGTAGAAATGTAAAATAGCTACATTTTTTTTCCTATAGTCATGCTTGAAAAATTGTAAGAAAAATGAGAACTTGTAGTAAGTTTAGTTTTGAGGGATAGGCGAAAAGTCCATTTTTTTCCTGTGGGGAATTTCGAGATAAATACATGGTTTTCCACTTGTTTTGAGGGAAATTTTGTACATAACAAAACCATTACATTTTCCGCTGTTTCGCTAAGAACATAAAATATTTCACGAAAATGGTTCAATTTTTCAACTATGACTTTCAATGTGATGAAATTTCCCACCCACATACTGTAAAAACCCAGAAATTCGTGCCATGCAGCATGCTGCAGAATAGGCAGTAAATAGAGTGGAAGAGAGAGAAAAAAAAAAAAGGCAATTAACAAATAAAGTTCATATGCAGGCTGACACTATGAGAACCAGTAATTAAAGGGATAGTCATACTTCGTTTTAACTTTATTTTATTTTGTAGGCATTAAAAACACATGAAGAATGATATGTCTTATCTCTGAAACCTTTATGGTTTAAGAGATATTCACAAACAAAGATGGTGTGGAGGAGAGAATGAGGGCCTTTTTAGCTGAAAGAGATAGGGAATGGGAGAAAGAGATGCAAATGGGGATGGGTATCACCGCCAGCAGCAGCAGGGAATTTCAGCAGTTTGCTACTGCTGTAATTCCTGCTGCTGAGTTATCACAGGCAGACAGAAGACCAAGAGAACAACGGGGGCGTTTTTCACAGACATGTGTACATTCCGCTTCAAATATATTTAAAGTTATGTATTCACGCTTAATTAGGCCGACCAGACCTCACCTTTAACCAGGGACGCATAGGAAAAATGCATACTGCAGGACTTCTTTGATTTCAGTGAAGTACTGAAATATGCCTATTTCCTATGCGTCCCCCGTTAAAGGTGAGATCTGGTCAGCCTACGCTTAATGTTCCACTGGTTGGTAGTTCAACAACCGGCAAATGGCTTCAGGGGTTAACCTGCCCCTGTATAGGAACTCCTGAATCAGCTGCAACATTCTTCCACAACAGCTCTCAAAAAAACAAGACATCAACAGTGAGAAAATAAATATTTAGTTTATTACAAAAACTTAAAAACAGGTATCCATAATCACCAACGCATTTCAGGATTAAAACATCCTTTCATAAGGGAGTTTAGTTCTATAATAATCCAGTAGTTACAGGACGCTGGTTTTATAAAACAAAGAGCTGGTATTATTAGCCAACCTCTTCAAAAGTATTTGATACAATTAATCACATACTGTGCGTAGTCGACCACACAGAATCAAGTTCAGCATTTAATCACCGACTTAGAGTATGTATCGGCTACATATAAATCTAATTAAATATAAAATAATATAATTAAACCTGTCTGATCTCTCCTTTCTAATAACAATCAATAAACAGTAAATACAAATACAAAATATCGTCTTACTCATCATCAAAAGTGTCAGTGCTAACATTAATAGAATAATCACAGCTCTTTATTGTTAGCTAACTTGTGTGATTTAAAAGACAACACTGATGAGACCCAAACTATTAACCCTCTAGATGCCAAAAGTTAAATATACCTTCCTTATTAAAATAAATAAATAAGGAGGGCAATAAGGATATGTATGTATATTTTTCATAATAAACCTTCAAATATTGGAGGGTAAAAATTACTTCTATCTTTAACCCTTCAAACAATGATATACTGAGGGGGTAAAAAGGATGATTTCCATCTTATTAACCCTCCAAGTGCCATGAAGCTCATTAACCCTGTGAGTACCTCCTTTTGGTATCTAATCTGTCTCAGCAGATGAGCAGGCTAGTGTGCCATAGACTGACATGGTCATCATGGTAATGATTTGTGACTAGGACAAGTTCTATCCTAGATCTAGTGCTGATTCTGAAGCAGCAGCAGCCTCACCAGCCAGTGAAAGGGATTCTGGATAAGAATAAGGCCATTCTTCTCCACCTGTCCCATCTTTGGCCAGGCACAGTGCAGTCATCAGAGACTACACTGTGCACTATTTGTGACAAGGTTGTGACACACTTGGCACAACCGCCGTCATAAAACACATGCAGCAAAGACACAGCACAGTTTATGTTATGCATGTGAAAGTCAAAGCGGCATAAATTGAGAGCTGCTGTTGCTGTGCCCTCTGTCCATCCCCAAGCGCACAGAGAACATTGGTGAAAATCCAAGAGGAAGACTAGAGAAACTCAGAATAAGCCTGGAAGTTTGATGATGAGTGAAACACCTGCTTCGTCACTAGCGTTTGTGCTAGGGTCCAATTGTGGTAAAATGTACCCACAGTCCCCCCCTGTCACCCTCTGGTTCCTTTACTTCCTCCTATGTCATCTAACCTTTGCCAGTGTTCCTTCCCCCACCAGCTGATAGCGATTATGTAGATGTGAGGATCTGGCAGTTTGTTTCCAGTTATTGCCCATTGTGTGGTGCAGGGTACTAGGGAACATCTGTGGACATTTCATCCCACTGACTAAGCTAACCTGGTGTCAGGGAGTATTTATTATTTTTACTAAATCTTCTTGTTATCAAGTGTCAGTGAAGTGGACAAAGACCCTAGTGACAACAGTGCTTGATTTCCTGGGGGACGGTTTTATATTGCCGACCTAAACATCATGGTTGCAGTTGTGCCAGTTTTGTCATGAGAGCAGATATGTCAATTGTTTCCAGTCCTTCCCCTATTTCATAATGTTTCCTTATACACACACTGTGCATATTACAGTTGCTAATGTAAAGCACAGTTCCTTCCTTCCCGCAATGGGAAAAATAGTATTCCAACACATCCATGATTTTGGAGGGGGTGCAGGAGGAGAAGCATAATTGGCCAACTTCTTCTAACCATATTCACCTGAAGTGGTGGGGGCTTGTTGTGGTGTTGCTGCTGCCTCAGCAGCACTTGAGCTAGTGGCAAGCGGAACTATCATGATACCATCACTTGTCTCATTAAATTGTTGATAATCCCAGCCTCATGGAGCAGCCTAATCCTCCTGCTGCTTAGACAACTCAGCCATAGCAATAGCAGCCTTAACAAATGCAGGAATGCCATCGGTGGAGTTTGCCAATGCCCAACACACCATCGTACACTGCTGGCACAAGGCCAGAAGAGCATACTTTTTTTGTTTAAGGGTTTGCATTTAGCAAGCCTGTTGATTGTAAAGAGACAATTCAACTTACACTGAATGAGGTAGATGTGTATAGCGGTAATGGACTGGTGTGGTGCGATTGAGATATATATATATATATATATATATATATCAACGTGTTTTCTACATCAATTATTAGTATTATCATCTTTGAGTCTAATGTAAGCTTGCATTATTCTCAGAGTATTGACACACATTAATCATTGGACATAGCAGTGATCTTAACAGTGGTATTGTAACGGTTTTAAGGACACTCAGACACGTTAGGTTTAGGTTAAAATGCAATTTTATTAAAGAAGCACAGTAACAAAATAACCCACACGGGTCCAGTAGGTATGAAGACAGAACACTACTGACACAGGTCAGGTTACAGTATAATTACCCACACAGGTCCAGTATATACAATACACAATATAATACTGACACAGGTCAGGCACAGTGCGTGTGAATCCAAACTAGAAAGATAAATGTGGTTACTATTAGTCCGAGAGGATAGATAGGCCCTAATAGTGCAAGGGCCCTTAGCACACTCTCTACGCAGAGAGTGACACAATGGCGACTAAGGCCACAAAAGCAAAGGAGGCCCGGGACAAACGGTAGACTACCGGAGCTGCCAAAGGAGGACTGCCACGGAGGCACGGAATGATGCCAATCAGGAGCTGCAACAACTGTACCCAAAGTGCCAGGCACCAACCCACAAGGGGTTAACGAAAGCTCAGACCTGCCAGAGTTGACTGCCAGAATAGATAATGCCTGAGGCGCACAAGATGACCCAACCTCAGCTAGGGCAGTATAGGTCAAGCGTACCGTGGTGCTACCGAATGGGTGCTGCGAGCACAGGATGAATAACGAGGCACAATACTGGTCAGGTAACAGTACAAGACTGCCGGAACAGCAACGGAGGCAACAACGGATCTGTACGTGGACAGGAAGATTGGAGACAGGCTCTTAACCGGATACCAGATGGAACAGTAAGCAGGTCCGGGTGGGCACACAGAGCAGGAGCGACAGCCAGGCCGGGTCGGAACACAGAGCAGGAACGTCAGCCAAACCGAGTTGGTACACAGAGCAGGAACGTCAGCTAGGCCGGGTCGGTACACAGAGCAACAACGTCAGCCAATCCGAGTCGGTACACAGAGCAGGAACGTCAGCCAGGCTGGGTCGGTACATAGAGCAGGAACGTCAGCCAATCCGGTTCGGTACTGTCACGGTATTTGAAGACTCTCAGACTTAAGGTTTGGTAAAAACGTAACTTTATTGAAAAAGTTAAGGCAATCCCATAGGGAATCATACATATATAACAATACAACACGTAATGACAATATGAATGGGTTCTACCGGCCTTGCCAATAATGCTGGGCAAGGCAACCAAGTGACAGTTGCAAATATAGCAGTAGGCTCTACCGACCTTGCCAATACCGGGTAAGGCAACCGTGAGGTGTAACGTACCGGTTCTACCGGCCTTACCAATACCGGGCAAGGCAGCCTGAAGGAGTACTGAGAGTAGGCTCTACCGCCCCTGCCTATACCGGGTAAGGCAACCATAGAGATGTAACGTAAGTAGGTTCTACCGACCTTACCAATACCGGGCAGGGCAGCCTGAGGGAACACCGATAGTAGGCTCTACCGGCCCTGCCTATACCGGGTAAGGCAACCTTAGAGATGTAACATAAATAGGTTCTACCGGCCTTACCAATACCGGGCAGGGCAGCCCAAAAGAGCACACCAGGCTGTCAGATGACAATGACAATAGAGTGGAATAGGAATCAATGGTCTCGCTCAAGTAGAAGTCTCCAGATAACTGCGATAATAAGCTGGACAGCAACCGGCCCTCAGTGTCAGAATAGTCAAGGAGCAAACCAGCGTCCTCCCGCTGGGACCAACTGTAACATAACCCACCAGGTTAGTGGAGTAACCCAGCGTCCGCACGCAGGGACCAACAGTAGATAATGCCACCAGGTTTAATGGAGTAAACCAGCGTCTGCACGCTGGAACCAACAGTAATCAGAGTTACTAGGTTAGATGGAGTAAACCAGCGTCCGCACGCTGGAACCAACAATAACATGAGCCACTAGGTTAAATGGAGTAAACCAGCGTCCGCACTCTGGGACCCGCAGGGATTGAGCCACCAGGTTAAATGGAGTAAACCAGCGTCCACACGCTGGACCAACAGTATCGAGCCACCAGGTTAAATGGAGTAAACCAGCGCCCGCACACTGGACCAACAGTAATTGAGCCACCAGGTTAAATGGAGTAAACCAGCGCCCGCACGCTGGGACCAACAGTAATTGTGCCACCAGGTTAAATGGAGTAAACCAGCGTCCGCACGCTGGACCAACAGTAATTGAGCCACCAGGTTAAATGGAGTAACCCAATGTCCGCACGCTGGGACCAACAGTAATTGAGCCACCAGGTTAAATGGAGTAAACCAGCGTCCGCACGCTGGACCAACAGTAATTGAACCACCAGGTTAAATGGAGTAAACCAGCGTCCGCACGCTGGGACCAACAGTATTTGAGCTACCAGGTTAAATGGAGTAAACCAGCGTCTGCACGCTGGGACCAACAGTAATTGAGCCACCAGGTTAAATGGAGTAACCAGCGTCCGCACGCTGGACCAACAGTAATTGAGCCACCAGGTTAAATGGAGTAAACCAGCGTCCGCACGCTGGGACCAACAGTAATATATCGCCGGAGCAAAACAAGCACAATGTCGCCTAGTCGACAGGGGAAGGAGCGAGAGCCCTGAGACCAAGCGGAGGCTAACCGGAACGAGCACCGCTACACTGACAGATGACCAGAACTGTAGGAGCCACGGAAAGCAACCGGAACCGGCTAGAGAGACTAGCAGGCAGGAGACTCAGGAACTCAGGAACGATCGAGACTGGAACACTGGAACCACTGGAACACAGGAACACCGGAACACCAGAACACCAGAACACTGGAACACCGGAACGCAGGATCCTCAGGCCCAAGCGCCTGACAAGCAGGTCAGAACAAGTAATGTCAGAGACACCACGAAAGGGCAACCTGGGAGTGCCCAGACTGGGTTTAAAAAGGCTCTGTGAGGTGGGCTAACAGCAGACAGCCAATGAGGAACTTCCAGCAAGTGATAGATACAGGATAGCACGAATCACGGGCACCGTGATAGGTACACAGGGCAGGAACAGTACAGGCAGAGTAGTCAGGCAGTCTGGGTCATACACTGGAAACACACGAATACTGGAGACAGTGCTAGTAACGGGAACACCACGAAAGGGCCAAGCTGCAATGACAGGGCTCAGTATTTAAGAGTTATCACTGGGCGGAGCAACACCACATTAGCCAATAAAACTGAATCAGGAAGAAGCACTGTCAAAATGTTGCCAGAAATAACACGCACAGCGTGATAGGTATGCAGCAACCTTTCAAATGCCTCCTCCTCATTCCCTGTGCTGCTTTTAATAGTACATGTTCCAGGGGTTTCCCTGTCATGTGTTGTTTTGCCAGTAACCATGGGGTCATCGTTTCTACAGAAAACATAAATTTCCTGCTAGTGTGCTCAAACCATCAAACATGCAGTGGCCACTCCTAGGAGCTATATGGTGTTCCCATAGAGATGTGCCACCACCAGAGCCAGATCCACCACTACAAATGTTTGAATGCTGCCCCTGAGACCCATACATTACTATCTGTGGTGATGATGATATGTGATCAGAAATATGTTGAGAATGGCATGTTCTTGTTGACTTTGTTGTTGCTCCTGCTGTTGGTCCAAACTCTTTGCTTGCCCTTTGCTTACTTCCTTTTCAATATGCTTTCTAGCAGCTTTTGTTTGGTCCTAACTTTCTCTCTCTCATCCTCCAGGTAGAATGCAACCATCTACTCAGTCTATAAGAATATCTTTATATTCTTTGACAGAATATGATTCCTCAGAGAGATGCTGCTGATCATGACCCCTTGTATCTTTGGCAGAAATTCTGAAATTCAGCAGAATTTATGCCATTTTGACAGCAAATGGTGGTCACACCAAATATTAATTTGATTAAAATTTTCCTTCTGTTCACTCACTATCATTTTGTTAATTGATATTAATAAACTATTAACATGCCTATTTTGAAAGCATTCTTACTGTACAGCATTTCTTCACACCTGACTAAGATTTTGCACTATATATATATATATATATATATATATATATATCTATATATATAAAAGAATAAGCCTCATTGCATAATTTATGGTACCCCACACACAGAACATAATTTATGTCTCCTCAGAAAAGAAACTCGCATTGAACAGAATGTCTGATTACATAATTTATGTCTCATTAGGAGACACAACTCCTATTGGGTGATTGAATGGGGACTTTACTGCTCTCATTGGGTGATTCAGTGGGGGCGTGTTTATCATACAGGGAGTTGGCCCGCCCCCTCCAGCCCACCCACCAGTATCCAACTGACAAAAAAATATATATATATAACTGCCACTCGCTCCTGAGGTAGGGATATCAGTAACTTCTCCCGGTCCACTCACACTCTCACTCAGGATCATGACCCCACAAACACACTGTTTCACCTCCCACAGAAAACTGTAACCCTCCATACACTCTGTGTCACCTCCCACAGATAACTGTAACCCTCCATACACTCTGTATCAGTACAAGGGTGTAATGTTCCCATAAAATACAAACTCAGGGATAAACTTAATAGCAACTCTTATTTAACTCATCATCTCTTCAGTCACCTCACTGTCTCAACTGTCACTCCTCCACTTCCTGCTTCCCACCCTTTCTCCTTAAAGGGAGAGAGATGCTTTGCTGTATATTACAGAGGGCAAGCCTCAAACACAACTTTCTATTTGATCCCTCAGCATATTGCTACATTGCCTCAACTGAAGAGCCACCATGTGCTATATTGCTATGTTAGCTCAACTTAACCCTTTGAGTGCCAGAGGGGTAAGCAACGCATTGCAAAGCACACATTCTGTCTCACAGTCTCTCACACAGTCTCTCAGTCTCACAGTCGCAGTCTCACAGTCGCAGTCTCACAGTCGCAGTCTCACACTCTCACACTCTCACACTCTCACAGTCTCTAACACACTCTCACAGTCTCTCACACAGTCTCACACTTTCACACAGTCTCACACTCTCACAGTCTCTCTCGCAGTCTCACACAGTCCCTCACACTCTCACAGTCTCTTACACTCTCTCACACTCTCACAGTCTCTCACACTCTCACAGTCTCTCTCGCAGTCTCACACAGTCCCTCACACTCTCACAGTCTCTTACACTCTCTCACACTCTCACAGTCTCTCACACTCTCACAGTCTCTCACACAGTCTCACACTTTCACACAGTCTCACACTCTCACAGTCTCTCTCGCAGTCTCACACAGTCCCTCACACTCTCACAGTCTCTTACACTCTCTCACACTCTCACAGTCTCTCTCACTCTCACAGTCTCTCACACTTTCACACAGTCTCACAGTCTCTCTCGCAGTCTCTCAGTCTCTCTCGCAGTCTCTCACAGTCCCTCACACTCTCACAGTCCCTCACACTCTCACAGTCTCTCACACTCTCACACAGTCTCACACTTTCATACAGTCTCACACTCTCACTCTCACACTCTCACAGTCTCTCTCGCGGTCTCTCACAGTCTCTCTCGCAGTCTCACACAGTCTCTCACACTTTCACACAGTCTCAGTCTCTCGCAGTCTCTCTCGCAGTCTCTCACAGTCTCTCTCGCAGTCTCTCACAGTCCCTCACACTCACACAGTCTCACACTCTGTCTCTCGCAGTCTCACACAGTCTCTCTCGCACTCTCACAGTCTCTTACACTCTCAGTCTCTTACACTCTCAGTCTCTTACACTCTCAGTCTCTTACACTCTCAGTCTCTTACACTCTGTCTCACAGTCTCACACTCTCTCACACTCTCTCACAGTCTCTCTCAGTCTCTCACACTCTCTGTCTCTCACACTCTCTCAGTCTGTCACACACTCTCTGTCTGTCACACACTCTCTGTCTGTCACACACTCTCTGTCTGTCACACACTCTCTGTCACACACTCTCTGTCACACTCTCTGTCTGTCACACTCTGTCTGTCACACTCTGTCTGTCACACTCTGTCTGTCACACTCTGTCTGTCACACTCTGTCTGTCACACACTCTGTCTGTCACACTCTCTGTCTGTCACACTCTCTCAGTCTCTCACACTCTCTCACACTCTCTCAGTCTCTCACACTCTCTCAGTCTCTCACACTCTCTCACAGTCTCTCACACTCTCAGTCTCTCACACTTTCACACAGTCTCACACTCTCAGTCTCACACTCTCGCAGTCCCTCACACTCTCGCAGTCCCTCACACACAGTCACAGTCTCACAGTCACAGTCTCACAGTCACAGTCTCTCAGTCTCACACTCTCAGTCTCACACTCTCAGTCTCACACTCTCACAGTCTCTCACAGTCTCTCTCACAGTCTCATACAGTCCCTCACACTGACAGTCTCTCACACTCTCACAGTCTCAGTCTCACACTCTCACAGTCTCACACTCTCACAGTCTCACACTCTCACAGTCTCACACTCACACACAGTCTCACACTCACACACAGTCTCACAGTCTCACACAGTCTCACACTCTCTCACAGTCTCACACTCTCACAGTCTCACACTCTCATACAGTCTCACACACACAGTCTCACTCACAGTCTCTCTCACACTCTCGGTCTCACACTCTCTCACAGTCTCTCACACACTCTCACACAGTCTCACACGCTCTCTCACACAGTCTCACACGCTCTCTCACACAGTCTCACACGCTCTCTCAGTCTCACACTCTCTCAGTCTCACACTCTCAGTCTCACACACTCACACACACAGTCTCACAGTCTCTCTCACACGGTCTCTCACAGTCTCTCACTGTCACACTCTCACAGTCTCACTCTCTCACACACAGTCTCACACTCTCTCTCACACTCTCTCAGTCTCTCACACTCTCAGTCTCACAGTCTCTCACACTCTCGGTCTCACAGTCTCTCACACTCTCAGTCTCACAGTCTCTTTCACACTCTCACACACTCTCAGTCTCACACAGTCTCTCTCACTTTCTCACAGTCTCACACCCAATCACTCACACACTCAATCACACTCACAGTCTCACTCAATCACTCTCACAGTCTCACTCACACCCTCTCACTCACACCCTCTCACTCACACCCTCTCACTCACACCCTCTCACTATCATACACACTCTCACTCACACACTCTCACTCACACACTCAATCTCGCACTCATAGCAATTACTCACACATAATCACACCCCGGGAGCCAGCACGATCCACCTTCCACCATAGTCTCACTGTCACTCACACCCCGGGAGCCAGCACGATCCACCTTCCACCATAGAATGTGCAATTACCACACGCATTTCAATTACATGAATGAATGCCAGTCACTCACATCCCGGGAGCCAGCACGATCCACCTTCCACCATAGTATGTGAAATTACCACATGCATTTCAACTATATGAATGAATGCCACAGTGGAGGCATAAGTACAAACACAAACTCATTACAATGACACATAGGTCAACCCCTTATGACTCACTTCTGTGTGTGTGTGTCTCTGTGTGTGCCTGTGTGTTTCTCACTGTGTGTGTTGCATGTCTGTATCACACTCTATGTGTCTGCATGTATGTGTGTATGACTGTCGCTCTTTAAGCATCTCAGTGCATGCGTGTGTGTCTCTGTGTTTGTCTCGCATCCGTGTGTGTGCATTAATTCCCTACATATCCTGACGGGCAACGCCGTCCCACATTGCTAGTATATATATAATTTGTTTATGTACTTTTCTTCCAAGTACAGTCTTACACTGAGTTCAGTGTTCAGTATTCACAGTGTTAGTTTATACTTCAGCTTGCATGCACAGAGAGCACATAAAATCAATCTATTCTCTGTGCTCAAACACAGTTCTCTACAAACCATTCTGAACTGGTGAGAGTTATTTTAGGCATTGTTCATCAGGCGTGGGATGCTTAGATTTGATCTACAACAAGCTGAGAAACAAATAACCCATTTACAGAGAGAAGCAGAGTGTAAAAATGTTTGAAAATGTTGATGAACTTTACTGATATCGAGCCAACACCTTCTCTGTGGAAATAGCTTGCTATTAGCGACCACCTCTCATTCAACAATGGATCAATGGAGTCCGTTGTTGATTCATTGAGGATAACAGAACAGCTTTTATTTGTGCATTTTTGAAGCCAAGCCTGTGGCATTTTACTGAAAATCACCAAATACAAAGGACCACACATTGTGATGTACTGATACTGGAAAGACCTGACACAATAAGTTTACATGAATACAAATTCTATAGTTAGAAGAATTAAGATGTAAGGAAAGATGAGGAGTTAAATTCCAAATTATGTGTATGGTATGGTATGGTAAGGATATTTATACAATTTTGTCTTGTTCAGGAATCTCTAATGTCAAATACAAATTCTTACACCCTTCTCATTCTACTACCATTATGTGAATAATGTGCAAGTCATGACTTATCCCCAAAAATATCCCCTTGCTCCAATCAGGTGGCTCTTCTGGATTAAGCAAATATGATGTTCCTGTTCAAGTCCAATAAAATGAGAGCATGAAATTGCAGAATGCAAACATACTTTTACCTGTGTATGGGGAGCTTTGGCAATAATCCAAAGAATCATTGCCTAGCAGATAAGTCATGTAACCAGATGATTGAATTCTCTTAAATAATATGTTTTTTATCCTTCTTACTTTGTTAAGAAAAACACTTTTTGTTTTAGGGATACCTTACTTTTAAATAGCAATGGATGCTGTCATGAGACAAAGACAACACCATATAGAAATACACAAGGAAGACAGATTGAGTATCAGTTTGAGCATCAAAGCAAACACAGAGACATTCTGTTACAGGGAAACTGCAGCAATTATATCCAAGTCTAGTTCACTTTTATGGTGATGCATATGCCCTAAAGTGATTTCAGAATTGAATGCTGCAGGAAAGACTATACTTTATTTTAAGTTAATTAAACCTATGGTTATGACTCATCAAGCTGAGATATGATGTGTCGTACTGTCCAGCTGGTGGGCCATGGTCAACATTTGTCGTGCTCCCCAGATGGAGGGTCAAGGGCAAGCACTTGACCAATTATCATTTTTCTGATGCAGACTAATCTCAGGTGCATTGCTTTACAAAGTTTTGACAACTTCCTAACATTTGAGGGGTTAAAGTGTTATTTAGAAGCCATGTGGGTGGAGCTTCTGGAGATGGCTGCCTGCCAATTGAGCCCTGTCTTCCACTACATCCACAAAGAATATAATAGTGGTCCCTCCCCCTTTCCTTTTTACCCTATGTAGCACCTTGAAATCCCAAGGGGAAAATATACACAATGCTTATATCCCAGGCTGATGACTACCTTACAGTAATATAATAAGAAAAAAACAGGAACCAGAAGAGGTGGCCTTAGAACCAATTGCTCCACAAGTGGCTCACCAGTGTTCCACTTACAAAATACCACTACATGATGGGATATCGTTTACATATCTTATCTGATCTTAACTCAATTATCCTTAACATCAAATGCCAAATGACAGACGTGCTAGATGTAGTGAAACAAATCTTTAGAGATGAGTTGTGGATGGCAGTGATGGACGTCAAAGATGATATGTCTAGACTAGAGATAAGAACATTGAGGATGAAACCCAACTACAATCACATAATGAGAAACTGGACAATACCACACATGGGATTTTGTGGATATTATTACTTGGGGGGGGTATGAATTGAGGAGTATGTGTATATGTATGTCATGAACTGCTTTGCTAATATACTATTAGAGGACAGGAATATGTCACTGTTATTACTCATTATTCGATGTAGACAGGATGAACTGTGAAAATTATTGTTTTGGTTGGGGATTATAGGGGGCCCTCTATGCTCCTCATCTTTTTGCTCTTCCATTTCCATCCCCACTTTTCTTTTAAGAGACTCACACCACAATCTAGAACCTTGGGTTTAGTGGGACACATTTTGTCCTAGCCTTTCACCTTTGAGTTAATCACCTACATTTTTAGGGAGCTCCTTTTCTACCTACATGTTTTACCGTGGTGTGGTTTCCACCCTTGTGCCCTGGTGTTCTTCCCACCCATTTTTTAGCTTACACCTGCACTCGAAGATCCAGTGTTAAAGATTGCAAAACACTTTTTGCCAATAATATAGTAACATAGTTGGTGAAGTCGAAAAAAGACATGGTCCATCAAGTCGAACCCATGCCAAATCACCCCTGTTGATCCAGAAAAATGCAAAAAAACTCAAAAAACATTGAAGCCATCTCCAATGAAGCCCCAAGTGGGTAAAAAAATCCATTCCTGGCTCCAAATGGCAGTCATGTAGTTCTCTGGATCAACAATCTATCTGCTTTGAAGCCTTCTGTCATAATTCTCAATGTTGTTCAGTGCTAGATAGATAGCCATTACTTTTTTGAAAGCAGTAACAATATCTTAAAGCACAGCATCCCAAGGCAAAGAATTCCATAGCTTTACCATCCTAACCATAAATTCCTGCCTTTATTTTAGATGAAAGTGCCTTTTCTCTAGTCTTAATGGTTGACGACTGGTGCCCAAAACTGTACTCCATATTCTAGATGAGGCCTTACCAAGGATTTATATATATAGGTAGAATTATATTAGCCTCCCATGCATCTATGCCTCTTTTTATGCAGGGTAGTACATATTTGCTCTTGCAGCAGCTGTGAAATCTGTCATCCATCAGTACTCCTATCATTCTCTAATGAGGATTCCCCAATTTTTTTCCTATTTAGTGTATATGTAACTTCTTTGTTTATATGGCCCAAATGCATAACTTTACATTTAAATGTCATCTTCCACTTTTCAGGCCATTCACTCAGTTTATCTGAATCCTTCTGCAAAGTAAACACATTCTGCTCCTACCCTTTGGTGGCAGTACTTTTATGAGGACTCCGCTTATCAATAATCATGGGGGATGCGAGTGAAAGGTTTAAGTATGATTTTATGGAGGAGGAAAATGAGGAAGTCATTAAGGAAATGAAGCTTGGGAAATCCCTGGGAATGTACAGCTTCATCTACTCTGATACAAGAAATTAATAGATACCCCAAGACTGAAGCAGTTTGGTAATTACATACTGAATAGGGATGCAGGTGTTCTAGAACAATTCATTACCACCATTACTACTGTAATCCCATTAGTCTCATCATCA
Organism: Rhinophrynus dorsalis; assembly: GCA_037306005.1. Lineage (NCBI taxonomy): Eukaryota > Metazoa > Chordata > Amphibia > Anura > Rhinophrynidae > Rhinophrynus > Rhinophrynus dorsalis. Next base: position 100,496,280 of record CM074720.1, read on the forward strand.
TCAGTACTAAAATCATGATCAGAGTCATACCAAACAGAGTCTTTCCTCTCCCATTGCACTTGATCAACTATGACCAGGCAAATTTTATCCCTATTAGACAAGCCCCCTACAACATCAGGCTAGCCTTCTGTCATGTCCTCCCTGTTTTTCCTGGTTTTCCTGGCATATCTGGACAGGTATTCTGTCTTTTACTTTGTTCAGTTTCCCCACCATGTTGTATGGCGCTATTGCTGAGCCTTTATCAAGCTCTGGCACTTTGTGTTGGTGCACGATCAAAGCATTCATGTCGTGACCTAGTTCCTTGAGTTCTTGTGTTTCCAGAGATTCCAGTGTTTGACCTGACTTTTCTTTGACTCTGTTTATGTCTCCTGATGTGGCTTTGTCTCTGGTTTGACCTAGTCTTTGTTTCATCGACTCCTCTTCTGCCTGCCTGTGTACTGCTTTTGCCCGACTGGTTTTGACTTTGGTTTGCTGGACTATTCTTCTGTATCATCCTCGTACCTTGTTACTGACCCGGCTTGTCGACTATTCTCTCTTCATCACTTAGGTTCTCCTGCTCCCATCTTGTCAAGTTCAACACTGTTGACCACCCCTCTCAAGTTTGACTTCTTGACCTCCTGTCGAGTTTGATTCTTACGACCGCTCGAGTTTTTGACTGGCTGTTCCAGTATAGCAGCAGAGACAACGGTGCCTCTGGTAAGTTCCATTCATTGATTCCTGTCTCAGTGAGTAGCTGTCTGAGTCTAGGGTTGTCACCCTGTTATTTGGTTTTGCAGCCAGCACCTTCAACACGGCTTCCCTAGAATAGCCCCCCCCCCACTCCAGCTAGCACACCCTATCATCTGGCTCACTGAGGCCTACTCAGCTAGTACATTTGGTTTTGTTGTCTTGTTTTATTTGTATTAATATCTGTTTGTATTCTATTTGTGGGGATTCCACTCTGCAAAGCATAACTCAGGCAGCTCACATTGGGCGATCCTAGTCTGATCATCAACATCATACACACACATACATAAACACTGCATGAACCAGACAGGTTTTTGAGCCTTTGACACTGTCATTGTCCTTCCTCTTTGAGGTCCTGTCTTGGTTTGGGTCTGAGTGAAGTAATTGATTTGCTCTTAGCATTGTACCACTAAACTTACACCAGGCTTTGGATTGTGGGGATGCAACTGGACCCTATTCCGATCAGCAAGGTAACCCTGCAAAGCTGCCCACTAACACCAATTTTGTTTGTTGTAGCCATTGAACATTTGGCTGTTAGATGGTCGGCCAACACTTGTTGCCATAGCAAAAAGATAAGATCTTCTTCTTCACTGAAAATGTCCTTAACTACCTGAATCAACACCTTGGGCTGATTCCTAACCAGTTAAAATTGCTCCACGATTTCTATATGTTTGCAGATTTACAAGTGAACGAACAGAAGACTGAGGGACTAAAAATCAAAACTCCTGTGAAGGCTTATGAGCTTCTCAGTATTTCTTTCAAATTCCATTGGCAGATGGACTACATCCCATCTAGGGCATCTAGGGCAGCTCAATAGTGACATACACACAGCATGCAGAGCACTGAGTGATATGTGTGATGTATGTAATGAATGACTGGCGGGGGACAGCACTCTAAGCTGTCTCCCTCTAGTCCTTTTCTGCAAGACTTATCAATCAGCTCTTGATAAATCAGAAATGAAAATACTTTGTACTTCTACAATGAATCCTCCTCCTTATGTCACTTCTTGACTGTTAATTTTAAACAATATTTAACAAAGATCAACATTTGTTCTCCACCCGCTAAAGGTTTACTATGGGCCACTTTGGGTCACTTTACATTTAGATAAAATACCCCTAAATGCCTATAGCCACACAGTGCAAAGCAGCCATTTACACTTGCAATAGCTTTGTATATAGCTGTTATGCAGGACCAAGACCATTCAGTGGATAAAAACAGATAATAATCTTTATTTGTATGAGAAAATTGTTCCTATCATACTCCTTTCTTGACAAACTTTATAACAAGGGTCTCAAACTCCATTCCTAGAATGCCAACACAGCAGAGTTTTTTGAGATCCCTTTTGCACTTTTGAAATCAATAACTTATTATAAAACCTAATTTATACATATGATAAAATTAATTTCTTAAATAATTAATTGATGGAAATTTGAGTAAATGTGATACACATTTTGTAGCTTATTGAAGGATGATAATTATTTAGCCAATATATTCCACAGAAAAAACATGTTGGCGCCAACAACTTTGTGGGAACCTTAAAAAATACCTACAAACAAAAACCTAGTAGTAGGTACAGCAACTACAATTTGATCCTAACATCTATATCCCATGTGGTACATAGATCAGTTGCTTAAATACCACTTTATTAGAATTACAGATAAAGAAAGGTATAACATAATAATGCTATGAATGTTCATGTTTTTTCAGTTAAAATATGCATCTGAATTTATTGGAGGACTAGTGAGCTGCAAAGCTTTGTGAGTTACAAAGACTGTTGAGTGTTATTTGATGTTCAACACAATTCATTTTCAGTTCATATCTTCACAGAGGATAGCACTATGTTTACTAAAACATATGAGCTTTGGTTCACTGTTGTCCATTATCATCATCATCATCAGAGTTTTGTATATAAAAAGAGGCAGCATAGGGTCAGAACAAGTCAATTTTAAGTGAAAGGATAGCTCACGCTGGTAGCATACTGCTATGTACTCATAACTTTAGCAGCTTTTTGCTTCCAAACTCATTTTTATTCAAGCAGAGTGGTTCATGTTACAGATAGGTTTGGTGCTAATGGAGTATCCCTAGAGAGCCCATTGTAATCATGTGTCTGCACTGAATTTTCTATAGGCTTTCTATGCTTTTAATACCTTTTGAAAGAAATGTCTCCAGGCAATGTGAGTACCCTTTTTGTACTCTGTAGGGAAAGTCCTGCATCATAATTAGGATTTTTTAAAAATTCCAAAATTAGAGAGCAGAAATTGGTCATCAATGTATCTGATTCACAAACCAACTATCACAGTGCCTGTGATCTTTCTGTCACTCTCATCTGTGGCAGACTGTGATTTGTTCGGTTGGTTTGGCCCGCCCCTTGGTGACCTTTTTATACCTGACGCTTACATCTGTCAGAGGCCCTTTCGTGCTGTTTCTGAGCCAGACTTGCTGTTGCTGTGTTCCTGAATCCAGATTCCTGTGTACCGACCTTGGCCTGTTCTGACTACTCTCCTGTGTTCCTGATCGTGTATGACCCGGCTTGTCTGAGAATCCTCTATGTGCTACGACCCGGCCTGTCTGAGAATCTTCTACGTGCTACGACCCGGCTTGTCTGAGAATCTTCTACGTGCTACGAGCCGGCTTGTTTGAGAACCCTCTACGTGCTACGACCCGGCTGGCTGACTTCCTGCCTCAAGATCTTTGCGGCTGCCTGGCTTGTTGTCACCGCCACAACATTCTGAATCCTGCATTGCTGTGCCGAGCTAGTGTGACTATAACCCTCCTGGGTAACCCATCCATCTGTGCAGAGTTCCTTGCCGACTTGCATAAGCTGTGCCTCTTGTACCGAGCCTTAATACGTTGCAGAGCTAAGCTACCATACCGAGCCTGGGAGATTCAAACATACCTATTAACCCTTGCACTGCCGCTTCTCTCTGACCGGACCTCCTTTCTAAATACAGTACCGTTACCTTGTAAGTCTACTGCTGCTGAGTTGGCCGCTATCTGGACGGCGACTCCCGGTTATGTTTGCAGAGTAGTCAATCCTGTTAGGCCGGTTGGGCGTCCTTGGCTCTTGGTCTCACGGTTAACGACGGAGGTGTCCGGTGCGGCTATTGGTGGCAAGGTTAGGCTCCAAGCTCTTGCTCAATCCGTAGGTAAACGCCCGCGGGGGCTATTGGCTCGTGTTGTACTTACATTGGTCTCCGGTTATACACCCGTGGGGGCTAAAACGCCAGCTTCGCATCTCAGGCTAGTCTCGATCACGCCGTAGAGGCTACATACTCTTGCACTTGCAGGCTCACTGGTCTATTGACGAACGCCCGTGGGGGCTATCTTGGGTTACTGTGCTGCAATAACTTACATTGGTCACTGAACATCTACTACTCATCTTTATATGAACTCTATGCTGTGCACATTTGCTCAGTTTATCACTACACCACACGGGCGTGCCAAACCCCACAGCTGAGACTGACAAATTGTTCTCATTCACCCTTCAGGGTCCTGTTCCCTATTCTCTGTTCCTATGTTGGGTGCCTTCTGTATATTATATTAAAGCTATGTGTACTGTGTAATAGCTTGCAATTGTTGCTGTCAACTGTAGAGGGTGATCCTTTGTATTTAATTTCTTTCAATAAAAGATTGTTTTATTTTACCTACTGGTCTGAGTGTCAAAACAAACCGTTACAGTACGAAAGGGCCATGACCTCAGATAGTAAGGGTGAAAGTAATGCACAAAACATCCACTGGAGAATGGATGTCCATGAGCAGCGCCTAGATCAATTGGCACTGGCTCTACAAACCCTACTTGAGCGTACGGTACACCTAGACAAGCCTAATTCGAATCCGGTGGTCCCCCCAGTCTTGACACCGGACAATCCGCCTCTAGCCCCTCCTACTTGTGTCAGAGGCTTAACGGCTGCGGCGCCGTTACCATTGAGATATGATGGCGAGCCTTTGCTATGCAGGGGTTTTATTAACCAGCTAGAGATCTATTTGGAATTAACGCCCCAGGCTTTTCCTAACGACCGAAGCAAGGTCGGATTCATGATATCGCTACTAACAGGCAAAGCTCTGGCTTGGGCAAACCCCTTGTTGGAGAGTGCCAAACCCTGCACGCTGAACTTTAATGAGTTCGTAAAGAAGTTCCGCCGTGTGTTTGAGGTTCCTGGCAGAGTGGCCTCCGCTGCCAAAAGGCTAATGGAGATACAACAGGGCAAACGTACATTGGGCAATTACGCGATAGAATTCCGGACCCTGGCAGCGGAGGTGGGCTGGAACGATGAGGCATTATTGGCAGCTTTCACTAAGGGTCTCTCTGAACCAATTAAAGATGAAATAGCTGCCCGAGATGTACCTAGTGACCTGGACAAATTCATTGATTATGTAATGCTCATTGACTCTCGTATCCGGGAAAGACGGTTGGCACGAAGGGCAACCTCCAGAAAACATGGGCAGGACAGCTCCTTTGACCCACCCTCTCCACCCTTTCCTACTGAGCGTCCAGGAGAGGCAGCAGAGCCAATGCAGCTGGGTTTCACTAGACTCTCCAAAGAAGAAAGGTCTTTTCGTAAAAGGCAAGGCCTATGTTTATATTGTGGCAAACAGGGGCACCTTTTGTGCAATTGTCCGGTGAGGCTGGGAAACGCACGCACCTAGGGTACCTTGGGGGACAGGCCCTAGGTGGTGTACAACAGTCCCTAGATTCTAACATTGCTAAACCCACCATCCAGGTGACGTTCTTTTGGGTCGACAAGGGCGCAGAAACCTTGGCACTGGTGGACTCTGGAGCAGCCGGGTACTTTATAGACCAATCTTTTGCGGCTTTGCACAATATTCCCCTATGCAAAAAAATAATCTCCATTGGCAGTAGAGGCCATTGATGGCAGACCATTGGAACCTGCCTTTATTACAATGGAGACCATCCCTATTTCTATGTCAATTGGGGCACTCCACAAGGAGGAGGTTCAGTTTCAAATTATTCGTTCACCTCACCATGCAGTCATTTTGGGGTTTCCATGGTTGCTTCGGCATAATCCTCAATTTGATTGGCAAAAATGTGAGGTTAATTCCTGGTCCGATTACTGTAAAGAAAACTGCCTATCGCTTCCTGTCAAAATTATGTGTACCTCTCCTGCTGTGCCAGTCGAATATGGAGAATTCAGTGACGTATTCAGCAAGGGGGAGGCTAGCGCATTGCCCGAGCATAGACCCTATGATTGTGCTATTGATTTGCCTCCAGGTGTGATTCCCCCGAGGGGACGAACCTACCCACTGTCATGCGAAGAGAACAGGGCAATGGAGGAGTACATTGAGGACGCCCTTGGCAGGGGAATTATTCGCAAGTCTACTTCTCCGGCTGGTGCCGGATTCTTCTTTGTAAAGAAGAAAAATGGCGAACTTAGGCCATGTATTGATTACTGGGGGCTTAATAAGCTGATGGCCAAGAACGCATACCTTATTCCACTCATCACCGAGTTATTTGACAGATTGAAGGGCTCTTCTGTCTTCACCAAACTTGATTTGCGGGCCGCCTACAATCTTATTAGAATCAGAGAAGGTGATGAGTGGAAAACGGCATTTAATACCAGAACTGGGCACTACGAATATCTGGTAATGCCGTTTGGCTTATGTAATGCACCTGCGGTATTCCAGGAGCTGATTAATGATATCTTGCGTGACATGCTTCAGTCCTGCGTGGTGGTATATCTGGATGATATATTGATTCATTCCGCCACTCTTTCCCAACATATTAAAGATGTCACGCAAGTTTTGTTGCGACTCCGGGAGCATAAGCTGTTTTGTAAATTGGAAAAATGTGAATTCCATGTGTCACAAGTACCATTCTTGGGGTTCGTAATCTCCAAAGATGGAATCGCTATGGACCAGGACAAGTTGGCAGCTGTATTACAATGGCCTCGCCCTAAAGGGTTAAAGGCAATTCAATGCTTTTTAGGGTTTGCCAACTATTACAGAAAATTCATACGTAACTTTTCTACTATTGTGAAACCTTTATCGGATTTGACTCATAAGGGCGCTACTCCCTCTCAGTGGTCCGAGACCACTGAGAATGCGTTTGAGACCTTAAAATCTGCCTTTACGTCTGCCCCAGTACTGTCCCATCCCAATCCCTCCCTGCCTTTTACCTTGGAGGTTGACGCTTCTGAGGTTGGGGTTGGGGCAGTACTCTCCCAGCGTCCTGTGGGAGGTGGTACCTTGAAACCTTGTGGGTTTTTTTCTAAGAAATTGTCCAGCGCACAGAGCCACTATGAGATTGGCGAAAGGGAGTTACTGGCTATTATTCTGGCACTGAAGGAGTGGCGTCACTTGTTGGAAGGTACCAAGAACCCAGTACTGATCCTGACCGATCACAAAAACTTGACATATCTCTCTGAGGCCAAGAGGTTGTCTTCTCGACAGGCCAGGTGGGCACTCTTTTTGTCCCTGTTTAACTTTGTAGTATCGTACCTCCCGGGATCTAAGAACGTGAGGGCAGACGCATTGTCTCGTCAGTTCGTGTTGGACACTGACAGGGAGGAAGCACCGGTACCCATTATCCAGCCCGACCGTATTTTGGCTACTATTCGCACTAGTATAACTTCGCCTCTGGGGGAGGAGATTTTGGGGTCTCAAGCTAGGGCCCCACCTGAGACTCCAGTTGGCAAATGTTTTGTAGATGAGCCTTTTCGCACTCGTCTATTGGAAACCTATCATTCTTCTAGGGCAGCCGGGCACATCGGCAGGGATCAGCTGGTATGGTCTCTTTCACAATTATTCTGGTGGCCGACGCTCAGAGCCGATTGTTCCGCTTTTACTGCCGCTTGTGCCACATGTGCCCGTGCTAAGACCCCCAGGCATCTCCCAGTGGGCTTGCTTCAACCTGTGCCTAATGGAGAACGGCCCTGGTCTCATATATCTATCGATTTTCTGGGAGAATTGCCAATCTCGAGGGGGTATACATTTATCCTTATGGTGGTCGATAGGTTCTCTAAAATGGCTCATTTTGTGCCACTCAGGGGTCTTCCATCGGCTCAGGAATTGGCTAAGGTCTTTGCTAAAGAAGTGTTTTGTTTGCACGGGGTACCTAGCGTGGTGGTCTCCGACCGTGGGAGTCAATTCGTATCCAGGTTTTGGAGGGCATTCTGTGGCATGATGGGCATTCAATTGTCCTTTTCCTCCACCTACCATCCCCAGACCAACGGAGCCGCTGAGCGTGCCATCCAGGGACTGGAACAGTTCCTGCGCTGTTTTATTACTGATCATCATGACAATTGGGCCGACCTGTTGCCATGGGCGGAGTTTGCCAGGAATTGTGCAGTTAACTCATCGTCCGGGAGCTCCCCGTTCTTAATCAACTATGGGTTCCAGCCAGGTTTGCTCCCGGACTCGTTCCAGTCTCAGCAGATTCCGGCTCTGGATGAGCATATGGAGCAGCTCCGTTCCACCTGGGCGCAGGTACAAAGGACCCTCAGTCAGTCTTTCCAGCGGCAGCAGCGATATGCCAATCGTAGACGGCTGCCAGCGGTCTCCTTCCAGGTTGGGGATAGGGTATGGCTCTCCTCCAGAAACCTTAACCTGCAGGTTCCCTCGAATAAGCTGGCTCCCCGGTTTATTGGTCCATTTAAAATTATTCGCAAAATTAATCCTGTCTCCTATGCGTTGGAACTTCCACCGTCTATGCATATTCACAATGTGTTCCATGTGTCTCTGTTAAAACCCCTGGTTTGCAATCGTTACACGACCACTCCGGTAGTTCCTGGGCCGGTGGACGTCCAGGGGCAAGAGGAATATGAGGTTCAGAGCATCATTGATTCTAGGTGACTTAGAGGGAAGTTGCAATATTTGGTCCACTGGAAGGGCTATGGGCCGGAGGAGCGCTCTTGGGTTGACCAGAAGGACCTCCATGAGCCCAGACTTGTGCGCAGCTTCCACTCTAAATATCCTCAGAAACCTAAGCCTCCAGCTGGGAGAGGGGGTCTTTGAGAGGGGGGTACTATCACAGTGCCTGTGATCTTTCTGTCACTCTCATCTGTGGCAGACTGTGATTTGTTCGGTTGGTTTGGCCCGCCCCTTGGTGACCTTTTTATACCTGACGCTTACATCTGTCAGAGGCCCTATCATGGTGTTTCTGAGTAGTCAATCCTGTTAGGCCGGTTGGTCGTCCTTGGCTCTTGGTCTCACGGTTAACGACGGATGTGTCCGGTGAGGTTATTGGTGGCAAGGTTAGGCTCCAAGCTCTTGCTCAATCCGTAGGTAAATGCCCGCGGGGGCTATTGGCTCGTGTTGTGCTTACATTGGTCTCCGGTTATATGCCCGTGGGGGCTAAAACGCCAGCTTCGCATCTCAGGCTAGTCTCGATCACGCCCGTAGGGGCTACATACTCTTGCACTTGCAGGCTCACTGGTCTATTGACGAACGCCCGTGGGGGCTATCTTAGGTTACTGTGCTGCAATAACTTACATTGGTCACTGAACATCTACTACTCATCTTTATATGAACTCTATGCTGTGCACATTTGCTCAGTTTATCACTACACCACACGGGCGTGCCAAACCCCACAGCTGACACTGACAAATTGTTCTCATTCACCCTTTAGGGTCCTGTTCCCTATTCTCTGTTCCTATGTTGGGTGCCTTCTGTATATTATATTAAAGCTATGTGTACTGTGTAATAGCTTGCAATTGTTGCTGTCAACTGTAGAGGGCGACTCTTTGTATTTAATTTCTTTCAATAAAAGATTGTTTTATTTTACCTACTGGTCTGAGTGTCAAAACAAACCGTTACACCAATGCTGTCATTAATCAAATTACCTTACTCATGACAATAAATTCTCCCATCTCAAAATAAGAATTGGCATAACCACTAGCACAGAATGATCCCACTCCTTTGTTGGTAGAATGATTTGTCAAAGAGGAAATTTTTGTGTATAATGATAAAGGGAATTAATAATTTTACAAACCTGTTATGATTCCAATTCAGGGGAGGGCTGGCAACTTTTGGCCTGCGGGGCAAGTACAATCAAGTGGCCCATTTCTAGTACCATTCCAGCTTACCGTCAGAACCAATGCCCCATTGTTACTTTTATAATTTGTATTAATTTTGTAAGGTAAGGGAAGTGATACCACAGAGCTTATAACTGAAATGTAGCTACACAAGTGATACCACAGAGATTACAACTGAAATGGAACTACACGAGTGATACCACAGAGCTTACAATTGAAATGGAGCAACACTAGTGATATCACAGGGCTTAGAAATGAAATGTAGCTATACTAGTAATACCTCAGAGCTTAAAATTGAAATGAAGCTACAATAATGATACTACAGAGCTTACAATTAAACACATCTACATTAGTGATACCACAAAATTTACAACTGAAATATAGCTAAACTAGTGATACCACTACCCATGGGTACTCGTAGAATTGCAAGCTTTCTGGTGTCAATATTGTAGCTATATTTCAACTAAGGAAGAGAGGAGGCCAAATGGGGAGGGATGAAAAATGTGAAGAGATGGGGCAAAGGGAAGAAAAAAGTAAAGGAAAGGGGTAAAATGGAGGAAGGAAGGTAAGAGTACAAGTAAGGGAACATTTGGGTAGCAGTGATCACAATATGGTATCCTTTGAAATTTGTTATGAGAAACCCAATAACAAGGGTTTAACTAAAACATTCAATTTTAAAAAGGCTAATTTTTCAAAGCTAAAAAAAGGATATTCAGTGGGATGTAATTTTCAAAGATAAAAATGTACAAGAATTATGGAAAGTATTTAAAATGCTTTTAGACAAATATACACGTCAATATATACCATTGGGGAATAAGCAGAGTAAAGGGAAAACAATGTGGCTTAATAATGAGGTTTGCAGAGAAATGAGAAAAAAAACAGGCTTTTAAAGTGTTTAAGTCAAACAGGTCAGATGCATCATTTAAAAATATATAAAAAAAAATCTAATAAAATCTGCAAACAAGCAATTAAGCTAGCTAAAATTGAAATGAGAGAAATATTGCTAATGAGAGCATGATAAACCCTAAACAATTCTAGAAGTATGTTAATAACAAAATGTTGATATTGGTCCACTTAGGGATGAGATGGGTGAATTGATTAGTGAGGATAAAGCTATGGCTGACACCCTAAATACATTTTTTGCTTCAGTATATACAAAGGAAGCAGCAATGACAGGCTATGGGCAAACTGACAAAACGACGGAATTTCCTCCATTATTTACACTTACTCGGAGGTTATGCCCGGAGGCAACCGGAATAGGCACAGGCTGTATAGTAACACAAACGGAGGCAATCGTGTGGCACAGATCGAACAGCGCAACCGGAGGCAACAGCAATGACAGGCTGAGTATAGCGCAACCAGAGGCAATCGTAAGGCACAGGCAGTGCAGCAGCAGAACCGGAGGCAACAGGAAGATATCGGTAGCTAGTAGCGTAACCAGAGATAATCGTATGGTACAGGCTGTATAGTAGCGCAACCGGAGGCAACAGTGAGGCACAGGCTGAAAGGTGGTGCAATCAGAGATAACCGCTATGGCACAAGCTGTATAGTAGCGTGCCCAGAGGCAACGGAAGGTGCAGGCTGAAAGGTAGTGCAACCACAAGTGACCGCTAAGGCACAGGCTGTATGGAGAGCAACCGGCTACCATAGAGCAAATGACTATATGACATAAGACCGGAGGCAGCAGGGATACTAGTGGTAAAGCTAATGCTAGGAGAGTAGCCAATGCAGAAAAGGTACTCAGAAAGCGGAGGTCAACCAAGGCCTGGATCGGTACACAGAGAGCGGTAGTCAGCCAAAGCCTGGATCGGTACAGGGAGAGCAGTAGTCAGCCAAAGCCTGGATCGGTACACAGAGAGAGGTAGTCAGCCAAAGCCTGGATCGGTACACGGAGAGCGGTAATCAGCCAAAGCCTGGATCGGTACACAGAGAGGGGTAGTCAGCCAAAGCCTGGATCGGTACAAAGCGAGCAGTAGTCAACGGAATCAGTCACGGGAATCGTAGTCAGGCAAGCCGGGTCGTAAACAAATTGAGCAGTGAAGACAGGAGAAAAGTCAGATGAAACCGGATCATACACGGAACAGGAACACAGCAACAAACGTCTGGTCAGGAACAGCACGAAAGGGCACCAGTATAGTGACAGGAGGGCGTATATAAAGGCAAGCCCTGGGAGGGGTTGAAAACCCAGAGCCAATAAGAAGCAGCCAAGGTAAACCCGGAAGTAAGAATGTCGCTCAGGCAGAATCACGGGCACCGTGATAGGTATACACCCAGGGTACTTAAGTAACATAGTTTAGTAATAGCAAAATCCTTATACTTAATATTTATTGATTCACTTTCATCAGGCATAGTGCCCTGTGATTGGAGGAAAGCTGATGTAGTTCCATTGTTTAAAAAAGGAGCAAGATCCAAACCAGGAAATTATAGACTTGTGAGCTTGACTTCCATAGTGGGTAAGATACTAGAAGAGTTACTAACTGATACTATTCAGAACTATGTGAAGATAAACAATATTATTAGTAGGAATTAACATGGTTTCATGAAGAATAGATCATCAGACTAATTTACTTGCATTTTATGAAAGAGTAAGTAATAATTTGGACATTGGAATTGCTGTAGCTGGATTTTTCAAAAGCCTTTGATACAGTGCCTCACAACAGGTTATTGCATAAATTAAAATGCTTCGGTTGGGCGGTATTATCTGTACATGGATTGAGAACCGGTTAAATGATAGATGGCAGAGAGTTGTTTTAAATGGAACTTTTCAAATTGGTCTAGAGTTATAAGTGGGGTTCCGCAGGGTTCAGTCCTGGGCCCAATGCCTTTTAATTTGTTTATTAATGATCTAGAAGTGGGAATTGAAAGTAGCATCTCAATCTTTGCTGATGACACTAAGCTATGTAAGGTAATACGTACAGATCTGGATGTTTTTTACTCTGCAGAAGGATTTAGATAAACTGAGTGAATGGGCAGAAAAGTGGCAGATGACATTTAATGTAGATAAATGTAAGGTTATGCATTTGGGCTGTAGAAACAAACTTGCTACATATACACTAAATGGGAAACAACTTGATGAATACTCATTAGAGAAAGATTTAGGAGTGTTGATAGTTGATAGACTTCACAGCAGTGTACAGAGTGTACTCAGCTGCTGCAAGAGCAAATAGGGTACTAGCCTGCATAAAAAGAGGAGTAGATGCAAGGGATGCTAATATTATCTCTGTATAAATCCTTGGTTAGGCCTCATCTAGAATATGGAGTACAATTTTGGGAGCCAGTTCTTAAAAAAGACATTGTTGAACTAGAATAGTTGCAGAGACATGCAACAAAACTGATAAAGGGATTGGGGGATCTGAGTTATAAAGATAGACTAGCCAAACTGGGTTTGTTTACATTAGAGAAGAGACGTCTAAGGGGTGATATGATTACCATTTACAAATACATTCAAGGTCAATACAAAGAACTAGCCGAATGAATGAATGAATGAATTAATTATTTACATAAAGAGTGGAGCTAAGAACAAGAGGTCATCCATTAAGACTAGAGGAAAGGCTCATTTGACTAAAGCAAAGGCAGGGATTCTTTACAGTAAGGGCGGTAAAGCTATGGAATTCTTTGCCTCGGCATGCTGAACTTGCAGATAATACAACTGATTTCAAAAAAGCAATGGATGCCTATCTAGCACAGAACAGTATTGAAAATTATGACAAATGGCTTCAAAGCAGATAGGATGTTTATCACGGTCCCCGTGATTTTCTGTCAATCTGGTCTGATTTGCCCGTGCATTGGAGGAGACTGATTGGCCCGCCCAGGATGTGCCTTTATATGCTGGAGCTTGGGCACTTGTCAGTTGCCCTTTCGTGGTGTTCCTGTTGCTGCGCCTTGTTGCTGTATTCCAGTGTCTCCTGTGTACCGACCCGGCTTGTCTGACTCTTCTCCTGTTCCTGCCCCGTGATTTCACCCGGTTCTGGCTGGTGTTCCTGCTCCGTGATTGATCTGTTCCTCGGCTGTGGTGTGCTGCAGTGCTGATCCTGTTCCGGTTGCCATTCCGGTCCTGCCTGCTGTTCCGGTGTTCCTGTACCATTCCGGTCGCTCTGGCGACATTCTGAACTGTTTAAGCGACTCACTGTTCCTCTCATTATCAACTAGCTGTAGCCTGAGGTTACTTTGCCTTCTGCTGGTTGCCAAGGTACTCGCTCCCGTACAGAGCCACTAAACCCTTGCAGTGCCTGTAGTCTCCGGTCTCGTGCCTCCGATATATCTTGCCAAGCATACGGTTACTGATTTGAGCCTCTACTCAGAGCCCTGTCAGCTCGGTGTTCGAAGTCTGGTAGTCTGTTCGCTCCCACTGTGAACATTAAGAACGGCACCAGAGGGGTGTTCGGGCTCCGGCCTACATACTCTAGAAGGTACATTACCCATTGCACTTCCCAGTGCGCCGGCTCTATTACAGCTTGTGCAGTAACCGTCAGTATAAGCACCCAAGGGGTGTCAGGGCACAATCCAGTTGGCACAACCAGGGTTACTACTATTTCCACTTAAGGGCGATTCTGGTTCTGATTACTTCAGCGTTGGCAATAGCATTCCTCTGAAGCCCACGGTGGTGGTATCGGCTCAGCTCTGGGCATTGGGGCGCATTCCTATACCAACTTGAGAGTGAATTCAGTGCAGACACTCCAGTTACAGAGAGACTGTGTTCCAGAGACTGATATTTATCCCGGGCGTTGGCCAATCTTGCAGACATATATGAGAACATACATAGATATACAAATCAGAGCACGATTGCCTAAAAGATGTCTGATTTCCAGGTAGATGTACACTGCATTGCACAGCAATGTGATGCACAAGCCACTGGTTAACTTGAAAGGTTAGAGAAAGGAGGTGTGCATTGAGTGTATTCTTATTTAAGTTATTTAACATTTCAATGCAAAGAGTTAACCCCTTGAGGACCAGTGGGGTGTGCAACACATGGGGAAGCCAGGGTGACTATATTTATTTTGTGCTATTCAGTGACACTTCTAAGAATTGAGCCTGTAGGGTAATTGTTGACCCTTGTGCAACTGTGTTGCCAGAGTCAAGTGACATCAGTCAACAGAGTTCTAAATGCTGGAGGTATTTACACACCTTGGCTGATATACTGAGGAATGTGGTGTAATTATGGTAACTACACTGTATAGGACAAATACACATTTCCAATTATTTAAATAGGGCTTTTATCCCTTGAATGCTTCTCATTGCATTGGAAACCTCTCTATCATTCAGTGGTGTTGAAAGCTCAATTAAAATCAATGGGAGTTTAGGGAATGTTTATTTGTCCCATGCGGTGCGGTGGCTCCAGTTCTTCTTAGTACATCATCCTCACTGCGACAGCAATTCTAGGGCAAACCAACTGCAACGTAGGGATCACATACATCCCACTGAACTAAATGGGGCTTTTTTAACCTCTTCAGTGCTACAGAGGTCTCCAATACACTGTAAAAGAAAGTGCAGCAGTGCAGTATGGGTGGGGACCAACTGCACCATAGTGGACACATACAAATTCTACAGATTGCTATTGATATAAACAGGGCTTTTTTTTTTTTTTAACTTAGTCTTTATTTAGAAATATGCAAGTACAAAACTGTAAGCTGATTGTGTTTGCAAAAGGGACATGGCTATATGTAATGGGTTAATATCAGAGAGATAAAGAATTTGGAGGGAGTACTACCATTTTAATCAAACTGATCCTGCCGAACCAAGAGACATATAAATGGGTATTTTTAACCCCTTGCATATAAGAGAGGTGGAAGTGGAGACCTCTTTAGCGTTCAAGTGTTTAAAAGTTCAATTTAAATACACATAGATTTTTCTGGTGAAGTTGGTTTAACCCAGAATTTACCTGCTGCACTTATAAGGCTAGTTTATCCTCACAGACATATTCTCTTGTGTACAAAACAGACACACTCTCCCACACACTCACATTCATTCTGCTACACTCACACAATCTTATTCTTACAACCATATGCATACTGTATTACACATACACACAATCCCATACCTCACATGTGCTGACTGGATCCTATATACCACAGATTCAGTCATGAGGAAGGAGGGCTGTCTTCTGAACTGCAACAGTGTGCACTGATGAGTCTGAGTGGGCCTGCCTCCCATATGCTCATAGTTTTCTGGAAATCCATCCCCATCTCTCCTCCTTGTATGAAGCAACTGAACTTACTAATTAGCATGCTGCATGGACCTGCATTCAGGCACAAACTAGGCCCCTTCGTGTATTACAGAGATGACTGGAAAAATCGTTGCATGGTGGGTACACTAGAAAATGTAGCAAACGTTGATGTTTACACTGCAATGACTGAAAACTGAGTTGCTCCTCTTTTAACCTTTCAAGTATCACAGGGATGGGCAATACATTACAAAGCACACCATGGTATTTAAATGGCTGAAACATGACATACATGCTGGTGCATGCAACTATCCACTCTTCAGTTACTAAAATAATTTGCTATTTAGTCATAATACTTCAGAGGTGGAATGGGTTGGATTGAGGTTAACTCTTTGAGTATGCTGTGCATGCTGGTGAGATAGCTCAGTGGTAAATTCCCTGCCTATAGAGCCTGTTCAAACTGTAAGGTTGCAGGTTCAAATCCCAGCAGGCTCAACTCAGCCCTTCATCCCTCTGAGGTCAATAAAATGAGTACCATTGATTGGGTAATAATAACATCTATTATTTTCAGCTGCCGATTTGGTTAATTCTGAAAGCGCTTTGAGTCCCATTGGGAGAAAGGCGCTATATAAATACGAGTTATTATTATTATTATTATTATACCCCTCTGGCACCCAAAGGGTTAATACTTAGAAGCCTTGGAATAATGCAATGTTTAATATATTTTTCTTCTTTTATTTTTAATGATTATTGGGCCATTCTTCATGAAGATAACACATCAAATAATTATGAGTTTCTGTTAAAAGTCAAAGATCAAAAACCCAGATCAGATTGTAAGAATTCACTTTATATCTCAAACATCTTATTTGTGGATTTCTAAACTTACAATAGGCTGATATCCATGCTTTAATTGAAATTCTTGCCAGTTTATGATGTGTTCAAAAACATTCCTAGATTCAATTAATGAGAAAACCTTCCATGTGAAACAGTTCCTTATCTGTAAAACAATTGAACTGGGAAATGTAGCCAGAGTATCTGTAATAAGATGTGTTTCAGAACACAGTAATTTAAAGGCAACTGAAACTTCATGTCCTTGAACATGTCTATTCAGTTCTTACTGAATTATATAGATACCCCATTGGCCATACCATAATAGAAATAACAAAAGTGTTGTTGTTTGTTTTTTTTTTTTTGGGGGGGGGTATTGATATCTATTGTGATACTATTTTTATTCACAGTGTTAACCTCTTCTTTTTGTGAAGGTTAAGGAGAGTTTCTTTTGTAAATGGGGCAATGCGTAGTCAATACGTATAATTTATTGTGAATGTCTACATCTTGTATTTCTTTATTGTTGATATAAAATCAGTTTGCCAAATGTGTCCATTAAAAACGAATGTCCTTGCCAGGCAACACTTGTCTACAACATTTGTATCACAAAGCAAAATAACTGATTCGATTCAGATAAGATCCTTGTACCCCTCTCCTTTGCTTCTTTAATTAATTTTACAAAATCAAAAGACAGGAGAGCACAAAGGGAGAATAGATCTAAGAGTAGTATTTATTAAAGTTTGGTATAACAAAAAATAAAAATCCCTTCACCCTTCAGGGTGTACACTCACAGGATGGATATCATATAAGCGCCCATAACGCCAAACAGATCCACCGATCCGGAGACGCTGCTCCCAGCACTGCCACAGGCTTCCTCACGCTTCTAGCAACCGATTCCACACGGATGACGTCACTTCCGGTTAGAGAAGGTGCTGTGATCCGTGAAGACTGGAGGACGCATTGAGTTCTGGTGCAGGAGTGAGGCTTGAGACGCATCGCAGCGACGGAACCGGAAGTGACGTCATCCGTGTGGAATCGGTTGCTAGAAGCGTGAGGAAGCCTGTGGCAGTGCTGGGAGCAGCGTCTCCGGATCGGTGGATCTGTTTGGCGTTATGGGCGCTTATATGATATCCATCCTGTGAGTGTACACCCTGAAGGGTGAAGGGATTTTTATTTTTTGTTATACCAAACTTTAATAAATACTACTCTTAGATCTATTCTCCCTTTGTGCTCTCCTGTCTTTTGATTTTGTGCATTCAGGTTTCTTGGAGCCTTTACAAGCAGGCACAGCTTGTATTAACAGGATCAGAGCATTGGGGATTATTTCTGTGGACTCTATATGGACTTATTAAGATTAGATTTGAGCACTGTATAGATATTTGATGATTTTTTAATTAATTTTAGGAATATATATGATTGGCTCCAGAAGACCACTAAACCAGTAAAGTGCTAAATCTTATGGTACAATTCTGAAGAATATAATGCATGGAAAATGAAACTAGACATTAATTTTATTTAAGCCTTACTTATTTTTTATATCACTTCCATGTAAGATGTTATTAATAATAGCAAGTCTACTAAAATCCCCTCCTAGGTTGGAATTCATCAAGCTGTCATAGTAGTGGCTTAAAATATATGCTTCTTTTGACTTTTATCTATTAATAATCAGTCATATATCCCTGACTCTTATATCTCACATGTCGTCTAGGATATAGAGCAGCAGATTTTCATGTGCAGAAGATTGGACAGTTTAGCTACTTTGTGCCTATGTCCATTTTCTAAAGAAAATGTACTCTCTTAATAATTTGTGATTTTGCTGCTAAGGGCACAAAGGGTTCTCATACGCACCTCTTTCCCAAAGGGAATGTAAGCAAATGGTCTTTCATCATAAATATTTTATCCCCTTGGAAATTAGTTTTTTTGCATTGACCTAGTGTGTGTGTGAGTGTGTGTTATATATGTGTGTGTAGAACTTAATTTTATATAACTAATACCATATATAAATAATGTATTGATCAGAGATGATCATGGAGGAACAAATCTTGCTCTGCAGGACATTATCCTATCCCATTCAGCTCACAGGTGCCATACTCAAAGAACAAATATCCAACTATGAAGGACCAGGCAACTCCCCTTGAATGAGAGAAGCAAGTGACCCAAGACATACTGTTCAACTTTCTTGGGCCTGTGTTAGATCTAGATTATCCAAAAATCTTTAGGGAGACCAAGCCCAAGGTTTATCTGCATAAATATGCTCAACTAGGAACAAGCCTGCGTAATACTGTAGAAGACTGTATAAGACACAGGGTGCAATCTCTTTTAACTCACATGTACCATCTTGGACCACATCTTGGAAGAAATATCTTGGACCACATATGCTTATCTTGTACAGGAAAGACATTCCAGCCACAAAGTTCCCGGAGCAAAATAAACAACAAAGTCCAAAGGAACGTCTTGGCCATTTTGTGTCTAGTCAGTGACATGCAGTTGTACCTAGGGAGAGCAGCTGTACCTCACTGGTGAGGTTCAAGAAGACTAAAGAAAATGCCTGGGATTAGCTGCTTCTCTTGTTCAGTGAAGAATAGGTCAGCATTTCACATATGAACGTTTATCTAGGAAAGGTCACTATGATGTATTTCAAAATATTTATTCTCTGTGTATGGCATTGTGAGCTAAAGAGATTGCGTTGGTAGAGTAAGACCCTGTAAAGCTTTCTGTATACCATGGCAGACTCATTATTTTGTTAATACCCTTGGGCTTGGTCTCGGTAAGGGTTATGGACTTAGGGTGACTCAGAAGTGCCAGAGGATACCAGTTGTTTCTCCCTCACAAGATCTGAGAAGGCTAGAACATTAATCTGGGGTTAACTGCTTCTCTCATTTAGAGAAGAATTGATTTTCTTTCATGGTTGGACTGTCATCTATGTCTAATCAATATCGTGGTTCAGGATATTTCTTCTCTATCTATAGCAATTGTGTGTTAAAAGAGATTGCACCCTGGGTAGCATAAGGGCCTCTAGAGCCTGCTTTATACCCAGGCAGATTTGTTCCCAGTAGAACATCTCTGACCACTACTTTTTTACTCAAATAATCCTTGGGCTTACCTAGGTAGACCAGCTCCACCTCACTGGCAAGGGGCAAGAAGCTCTGTTCACCCGGGAGTTAGTTTGTTCAAATTAGTACTGTTCTGTTCTTGCTGGTTGGACTGTCAGGCAGGATCAGTGTGACGTGTTTTAGGATATTTTTTCTCTGTGTATGGCACTTGTGAGCCAGAAGAGATTAAACACTGGGAAGATTCTATAGAGCCTGCTATATACTGTAGCAGGTTTATTCCTAGTTCAGCATTTCTTACCTTTACTTTGTATGTATGTATTATTATACATATACTGAGATTTAATTGCTGCAACACAGTTACAATGCCAAAAAAAACCAAACAACAAATATTGATATACCTCACTTGTTCATTAAGGTTGTTATCTTAGCAAAGTCTTTGTATTATACAAATTAAGGGGTACAAACAAATGAAGTTTAATGTGGGAAAGTATAAAGTCATGCATGCATTTGGGAACAAAAACAAATCCCATTGCTAATTAGGAACATGATGGAATCGTTTTAGGGGACTCGTTGCTGGAGAAAGACCTGGGAATCCTTGTAAATTACAAACTTGGAAACAGTGACCAATGTCAAATAGCAATAGCAAAAGCAAACAAAGTCCTGTCTTGCATAAAAGGGGGTATTGAAGCAAGAGTGGAAAACATCATTTTGCCATTGTACAAATCATTGGTAAGACCTCACCTCGAATATGCAGTGTAGTTTTGGGCACCAGTTCTAAAAAAGGCTATTCTATAACTGAAGAGAGTTCAGTGAGGTCTTGACATATGAGGAATGACTAGACAAACTTGGTTTATTTATGCTAGGAAAAATGACGACTAAGAGGAGATCTTATCCCAATGTACAAGTATATGAGAAGTCAATACAAGGATCTCAATGATGATCTATTCATTCCAAGGACTGAGAAAATAACCAGGGGCCACCCCCCGAGATTAGAGGAAAGGAGGTTTCGACTTCAGCAGAGGAAAGGGTTTTTTACAGTGAGGTCTGTTAAATTATGGAATTCTTTGCCCAATTATGTGGTTATGGCAAATACAATGGATACATTTAAGAGAAGATTAGATACATTTCCTTCAAAAGGGAACATGAAGGGTTATACTGTGTATTAGTAGGCAAAACAAAAACTTCTGATAGACTCAATTATTTGGCAGCAGGAAAGCTATATAATTCTCATGTCTCTGGTTTATTAGGCAAGGGTTGAACTTGATGGATTTATATGTCTTTTTTCAGCCTAATTTACTTTGTTACTATGTTACATATTTATAGGTATAGTTCCACTTTAAGAGACATATGCTAAAATTACATTGTTTATGAAATATATTTTTTTTTAATAAACAGTAATTGGTGGAACTAGGGAGGAGTTACCATCACAGTGTCCCTAGGAGGCCTAGCAATTCTGTGCTTCCTTTTGCTGTTGTGCTGTTTTCCGGCATGGAGGCCGGCTATTTCCGATTCCTGACGTCTACTGGAGTGGGCGATGTTCGTGCGCTTGTTTATGGGTCGCTACTGATTTGACTAATTGGGTCCCACCTTTGTCTGCTCCTATATAAACTGGGCCTAGGAGTCATTTCCCTTAGGTGGTGTTTCTGCTAGTAGCTCTTGCGTTCTCATTGTGACCCGTACCTGACCTCCGAATCTGATCTGTGTATGACCCTGGCTTGTCTGACTACTCACATTGTTTCTGACCTGTGGCTCTGGCTGACTAACTCGCTCAGTGTATGACCCTGGCTTGTCTGACTACCCACATTGCTTCTGACCCGTGGCTCTGGCTGACTAACTCACTCCTTGTAGACCCCAGCTTGTCTGACTCCCCACGTTGGTTCTGACCAGTGGCTCTGGCTCACTAACTCGCTCCTTGTAGACCTCGGCTTGTCTGACTACCCACATCGGTTCTGACCTGTGGCTCTGGCTGACTACTCGCTCTGTGCATTACCCAGCTTGCCTGACCATTTGTATCTGTGACCCGTGGCTCTGGCTTGCTCTCGCTCCCTGTTGCTTCCGGTTAACTATACCCTGGGTGGAGAGTTGAGCTATTGTATACTGGTTCTACCGGTGCTGAACCCTAACCCATTTCCAGTATCCGGTATAGTGCAGTAGTGCAGTGCTCAGAACAGTGTGCAGCTCCAGGTAGTAGCCTGGGGACTAACATCCAGTGGTCTGGGGTTGTGTGGGCAGTATTATTATCACTGTGTATTATCAATAATGGTGGTTATATTTTATTACTGTTGTCCGTCCTTCTTTACCTGATTACCATGACAGTTACACAGTAATATGAATAACCAATCATTTATTTTAGAATAATATATTAATAATATATTAATATTTAATATAATAAAAAAATATGCCAAATCTAAGGTGTCAAAGCTTTACTGGTTAGAAGTTGAATAAGGTTTTACACTGTGAATTGTGAGATATGAAAGAAATCCAAAACTACGTCATTTATTTGCATTTAGAACATGAGTGTAAATGTAAGAAAAAAAAAGTTTCTGCAATTTATTTGCTGTCTACTTTTATGAGCTTTGGTGCCAGAGGCACATTCAAACTTTATCAAAGGAACAAAATTGTACCCCTTTGATGTTGAAAAAGCACATGTTGCCAAAAATACATTTTAAAGAAAGAAACTAAGCTGGTAGAATGCACCGTATTTATGTTACATCATTTTCACTTTAAAGGGGAACTCACACCTCCTAATAATAACTGGCCACTCACCTTAATATGGCCAGAAAATCCTAATAGTCCCTATGAATTTTGCCTTTACACAGTCCTGCGTATCATGTCCATGGAGGCGGACATGACAGTTGCATGAGCCTTTTTAACCCTTTAAGGAACAGAAGGGTGCACAACTCATGTAGGAATTATAAGAGGAGTATTCGCTGTACTTAGAATTCCGATTTTGATATAGAAGCACATACTTTATAGCGGGTATGAGTGTGATATAATTAGTGCAGCTAGATCCAAGGTGGAGGTGTTGAACAGGAGCTTATCATCCCTAAAAACCATTCTAATGATAGGATGGAATTAGGAGAGAATAGTTTAAAGGGATAGTAAAAAAATATTTTGTAGTACTCCCACTGCTGAAAGGTGTTTCATTCAAAAGTTATTAATTTTCAAAGTTGAATTTTTTAGGTGCAATATCACAGTGGCCTGAAATTGTACAGTGGAGCTGTTGCTACACCATCCTATGGAGATTTATGGTCCCGGGACCGGAGCTGTCCATAGGATAGTGTAGAAACAGCGCCACTGTACAATTTCAGGCCACTGTGATATTGCACCTAAAAAATTCAACTTTGAAAATTAATAACTTTTGAATGAAACACCTTTCAGCAGTGGGAGTACTTTTGTTTTACACAGGGGGATAAACCCTAGAACATATTTTTTTTTACATTTTAAGCATTACTATCGCTTTAAATAGGAGAAATGAACGAAAAATGTATTATATAACAATAAAAGCTTATAAATTCATGAGACATTAAACAATGCTGGCATAGTTTAGGGGACGATCCCATCTAAATGGAAGTTCTATCATAAAAAAAAATAGGATCAGTATTGGCAATACAGTATCATTGAGCAAAATGAGGGATAAGCTGAATATCAATATTAGTGGTAACCTTATATCAGCATACAATGTTTTGTTTGTAGCAAAGGCAGCTGTCAGAAGGGAATTTATTGACAAAGGGAATCCCAAAAACATTTTGCTTCATACGTATTGGAAAATGGTTGGAGGTCAAACATTTCTTAAAACCCGTTGAGTGCCAGAGGGGAATAATGTTTTGCACCATTATTAAACCAGTTATGTTATCTCATCATGCTCCCTTGTAGCCTCCAATATACTGGATACACTAAAAGAACTAGAGCACATTTATGGAAAATATCTACAGAACTGTAGGGTTTGAATTTTGATGTTAATTTAGAAGCCCTTTTAGCTTTGACACCAGTAGATATTTCCAGGTACCCACTTCTGGGATTTCAAAGTTTATTTTAAGTAACTTTTTATGTTTTATATATTTTTGTTCTTAGGTTTTGCATATGTTTACTATTTCTATACTTTTATATCTATGTATGCTTGTATGAACGGATAGGATTGGTCGCTTTTATAATCAGATGCATAATGGTATTGACCACTAGGGAGTGTCCTCTGAAGAAGGGAAATGGGAATTTCCAAAATGCATTAGAGACCTACACACCCCCATGATGACCTCTATATGTGGTAGGAGTTCCCTTGTTGTGAGCAGATGCACTTTGCCTTTGGGAAGCTAAACAATAGGAGGCAACGTGTGTGTCTGCTTTCTGACATCAGTGGGGAGAATCTCCACCTTAGAGGGTGTGAGGAGTGTTTGAACACCAGGCGCCATCAGAAAGGGAGCGTAGGAGATTTCTATATGTACTATATAATTTTTACATTGAGTTAAGAACAATCTTAGTGTGGAACACATTGAATACATTGATACACTATGATGTTCCTTGAAGGTTTAAAATAACCTTGTGCAGTGTACAGAGTCTGTGTCCTGTGGTCTTTCTTGTCATTGTCATTTCTGCCACCATGGACATGGCATTCAGTATTAATCTACCATGTTATCTCTTGAGCACAAAAGCATGGAAAAAATCATAGTGCACATTATGATTTTCTGACCATGGTAAGGGAAGGTTGTTATTATTAGAATATGTTACTTCCCCTTTAAACACCTGTGTGCTACAAGGGGAAGCATTTAGTGAAGATTTTCTATTCCTGAAATGTATTCTTGTACATAAAAGGTCTATGTGTATGCAGTTACAGTTACCTAGGAAGATAATAATTTGAGATACCGTTAATAAAGATTATATACTAAGAACAAGAAGTAAATGATGAGCAAATGAACTACACTATAGGACACAAATACAGGACACTGGAGACCTTTCTAGAATCCAAGAACTTAAAATACTTATTTCATTCAATGAGAAGTTTGGGAATATTTAATTACTCACAATGGTGCATTTGGTTTACGTTCTTTTTATTCTATCAGCTGCTGGCTACTGGTATTGAAGTAGATATTAAAGAGATAGTAATGTTTCACAAAAACAGCAGCTTCAATTAATCTTCATAGTATTTGGGCCATGGTGAGTGTTATTTCAATGTCAGAGTTATAGTTCAAGAGTAATTAAAAGATAAAGTATCCCCCTGCTGCCCCTTTTACTGATATAACACTGCTCACCTCAGATGTGGAATCTGGCCACCTGACCAGACTGCTCACAGCAAAGGTACAATCTACTTACTGTAAGCATAAGGGAAACCCTGCCCCTCTTGACAGATTTTTCAGGTTTTCCCATATGCTCACTGAAGATTCCTTCTCTGAGATACATCTGGACAGTCTTGCTGCTCTGAGGTAAGCAGTGTTACATCAGTAAAAGGGGCGGGAGGGGGGATACTTTATCATTAAATTACTCTTGAACTACAACTCTGACAGTATTGAAATAACACTCTCCATGGACCAAATGCCATGAATATTAATTGGAGCTGCTTTTATTGTGAAACATTACTATCCCTTTAACACAAAGCAAAATTAGACTAATCTTGCCAATTAAAACATGGGTTCCAGATATTGCCACCTTCATGCTAACAGACAGTGGTGTCAGCTGGGTAAGGACAAGGTTCAATGCTATGTTATAGACTTCCCTTCCTCAGCATAGATTCCTTGTGGCCTCTTGTGTTTAGTCCTCATATAGGATAAGCAGTGGGAGAGATTCACTAAGCCGTGATAAAGAGGTGATAAAGCAGAGATGACTTATCCAGTGGTATCACTTTTCCAATTACTATGTTATTATATGGAGCCAATTCACTAGCATTGCTTAAGTTTTGGCGATCTTAGTGCTTAGATTCCATAAAATATCATAGGAATTGGAGAAATTAAGAGTGTGGGTATCAGAGTTATAATTCACCAAGGGCACCAAAGCCATTGGGACAGCCCTGCCAAACTATAATCCTAAACTTGCATTTGCAATGCATGTATATACTGTCCCATTCAGATACCATTTGGTTAATTCTGTTTGTGCTGTTTGGAAAGAGGAACAAGAGCATATGCACAGTCTGTTGAGATTAGTACCCATCACCTGGGTATTCAGAAAGACAGTTACCTTATCTCAGGTAATTTATAGAGAATACTGCACTGTCACTTCTGACACCCTATATCAAGAATTGCCATGATAATGGCATCAGGGACTCCATCAAAAGGTATAAGTGTATGCCCCTCATACAGCATATGGAAAAATTGCCGACCTTTGAAAACAAAGAGAAATTGTTTACAATTGCTGGCATGAGGTACATGCTATTAATGTGCATATAAACTCAATTAAACTTTAGGCATTAGTGTTCCTTTAATGCAATATACATCAGAAAAAAGCTGTCTGCCAAAATGAATCAAATTTAGTGGTTATTGTAGTGCACAAATGCAAGAAAATATAGTGCCTGTTACATTGTCAAGTACTGGCCCAAACTCAAAAGGCAATATGCACAGAAAGTATATCAATAATGGAGCAAACCAACAATACCATGAGGAACAAATTAAAATTCCAGCTCTGGAGACTTGAGCTGGGTATCTCTGCCGGAGAACTTTACATTTTTCTACTTAGTAATCTTACTTGGTGTTTTTTTTATTGGGGATTCTGCTATGACTGGAATTGATCAAGACTAGTAAAGTAAAATGTACGTATACTGCAAAGGATTTGAAACATTTTTACAAGGTCTTAAAGCTAAATTGAACAATGGGCTATACAAATTCAGTATTTGTAGATGAGATAATAAAAATGAAGGGTCTTCTAATAGAGACTCATAGTCTGTGACCATCACATGCCAAATTGTATTTCTAAGATTCATTGTTATCCGTCCAAAGGGAACACCAAAGGAATGCATTGTACTGTCTTCCTGTCTTTCATTCCATTAACCTAAAAGCTATTCTATATTTTCTTTTAGTTTGCTCCAAAATCAAATTACCTACTATGTCAAGGAATAATTATTATTGCTCATCACATTTTGACTTTATCTCTAGATAAATACAGCCACTCTTATCATCATCATCATATAATCTTTGCAATATTTCATCACATGATCAGAACCTCAGTGACAAATTCAAAGACAGTAATCATGTTAGCATATTTGGTCCTAGGCCCATCATTACATTTTATTACTTATTATCTTGTTTAAAGGAGCAGTAAACTTTTTTTATGAAAACACATATTTTACACATCATTTCCTGCTGAATAAAACAAAGTCACTCCCATCGCTGTCAGATGTTTTATTCAAAATTTATAGCAGTTTAAATAATCAGGAAGTGAATTTACTGTATTTACTTCCTGATAGTTCTAACTGGCAGGAAGTGACAGGCAGTTTCTATCATATTCTATGGAGAACTGTATGTCTCTGACTTTTCTGACTTTCCTCTCCATTAGAATCTAACAGGAAATCTAATTAGTGTTTGACCACTAGAGGGCACTGCTAATGTAAAAAAACATGGGTTTAAACTGTAATAACTCTGGAAATATAAATCTCTTGGCAGTGGAGTACCCTTATTTTACTCAATTTGAAAATCCCTACAATATTTATTTTTTCATAAAAAAAGTTTACTGCTCCTTTAACACTGCAACATGTTTGGTAAAGTGCATGAATCATGTTCAGTAGCAAAGTAAGAATGAACAGATATGAAGGTTTCTATATAGTTATCTTTTTTCCAGCCTTCCACCCACCCATCAGCAAATGTATCATATTTATGTATCATACTTATACGGTATGCTCAAAGATAAAGTGGAGCAATTATGGGGCAAACCAACTGAGCCATAAGGAAGAAATAAGCATTCCTAAAATTTCCATTGAGTTAAATTAGACTTTAAACCCATTGAATGTTATAAACATCTCCAATGCTTTGCTTTGCCAGATTTACAAACAGTTCTCCATTTAAACAATTGCATATGTTTATACTCCCCTATGGTGCAGCTGGTCTGCCCCATACTTGCTGCTCTCTCTTTGTGCATATGGCCCAGGTAGGTTATACATACACAAAATGGTGAATGCCCAAATAATAAGTCCTGAATCCAATTAATATTTTAATCCATGTAACTAAATTATAAGCATAGTTGAATGGTCAAACTTAGTTATTAACCGTTTGCGTGCCAGAGAACTACCCAACACATTATAAAAGTAGTGCAATGCTCATTTAAATTAAACGTATATGAACATACTCTCAAAAATGATGTGTTAAAATTCTGAGAAAGTAATAAATATAATTTTTTTACCTCAAATATTTATAAATTCCATACAGAGAAAATCAATGCATTATGGAAATAAACTAGTGATTTCCTCCACATGTATTTTTATATTTATGTTTTGTAATAAATAGCTAGTTATTTTACTTTTAGTGTTTACTAACTTCTGATTATGTTGCAAAAATATTTTTGGGACTTATTTTTTCTTTGTATACGTTTAATGAGTGTTAGAGTGTTTGTGGCATTTAGCATATTTACTGCTGGTAAATGAGTTTGGGCATCTTGCTACCTGTTATTTAGTCATATGGATCAAGGATTTATATTATTAAGGAGTTTGCCTTCTTTCTTGCAACATAGTAACATACATAGTAACATACAAAGTAATGTAGTTGATGTGCATCCATCAAGTTCAGCCCATGACATATCACCCTTGTTAAGCCTGAGACCCTTATCCACACCATCCTGTAGGAAGGAAAGAACTGTAGGAAGGTCAAAATCCTGAGACAGGACTCTGTCAGCACATCAAGCCAGGAAGGTAGACCAAACCCGATGGTAAGCCTTAGATGAAACAGGCTTGCAGGCACTAAGCATAGTAGCCACCACCCCAGAAGAAAATCCTTTCTTCTTCAAAACTGAGGATTCAATCTCCAAGCCGTCAAAGCCAGACAATGAATGTCTTCTTTCCAGAGGTAGCCCTGTAGAAGAAGATCTAGATGGGGAGGAAGTGGAAGAAGTTCCGCCACAGAGAGGTCCAGAAGCTCTGGAAACCAAGCTTGTCATGGCCAGTACGGAGCAATAAGAATGACTGGGCAGCGCTCCAGTTGCAGCTTCCGAAGTACTCTGGTCAACAGAGGAGCAGGAGGGTAGATGTAAGCCAGAGCCATGGGATCCGCCCAGCGAGAGAAGAAGGTTGGAACCTTTCTGTTGTGTCTGGTTGCCATCAGGTTGATGCATGGCAGACCCCACTGCTGGATGATGAGGTTGAACACCTCTGGATGCAGCTCCCACTCCCCGCTGTCCACTGTGTGTCGACCGAGGAAGTCTGCCAGAACATTGCCTACACCAGGAATATGAACTGCGGAAATAGCAGGGACATGCTCCTCTGCCCATGATAAAATAGCCTTGACCTCTAACCAAGCTGCGAGACTTCTTGTGCCATCCTGCTTGTTGATGTAGGCTACCGCTGTGGCATTGTCTGACTGCACCTTTACCGGGCAATCCTATAGTGGGCGTGTCCAGTGATATAGGGCATGAAATATCACCCGAAGCTCCAAGACATTGATGGGAAGGAGAGATTCTTCCAGAGACCACTGGCCCTGAACACCCAAGTGCCCCAGCACCGCTCCCCATCTGGAAGGCTGGCACCGTTGTCACCATGGTCCAAAAGGGGACCAGAAAAGTCTGCCTTTCAGGAGATTGTTCAGGTTGAGCCACCACGAAAGACTCTGCTCCACTTGAAGAAGGAGAAACAGGGATCCTTCCAGTAGATCTGGACCACCCTTGCAGGCCATGATCAAAAACCTCTGAAGTTCCCTGGTGTGAGCCATGGCAAACGGAACTGCTTCTATGGTGGAAGTGAACTTCCCCACCAAGGAGAACAACTTCTTGGCTGGGACCGGATCCTGAGACGGGATAGCTTGACCCTTCAATGCTATTTGATGATCCACTTCGTCTGTCAGAAAGACCATCCCCCTCTGAGTGTCGAAGAGGAGGCCAAGAAAGACCATCTTCTGAGAAGGAACAAGGTCTGACTTGTCCAAGCTGATGATCCACCCGTGATGGGAGAGAGCATGAATGCAGTCCTGCACCTGCTGGTGAAGGAGATCTAGAGATGAGGCCTTCAGGAGGAGGTCGTCCATATATGGAGTCACTCTGATGCCATTCTGATGTAGGACGGAGATCAAGGCTTCTAGGATTCTGTTGAAAACTTGAGGAGCTGTAGTCAGGCCAAAGGGGAGGGCAAAGAACTGGAAATGCCCTCGGTCGTAGGCAAAGCGGAGATACTGCCGACTCTCTGGATGAATGGTGATGTGCAGATAGTCATCTTGAAGGTCCAGGGTGGCCAGAAATTCCCCAGGAGACATGGCAGCTATCACTGTGCGCAGAGACTCCTGGCGGTAATGGGACCTGACCTTTTCTTGTGGCTTTAACACTTTGAGTACCAGAGGGATACGCAATGCATTGCTCTGCAATACATTGCGTACCCCTCTGCCACTCAAAGGGTTAAATCATAGAAACAGGTTTTCACCCTCATGAAAAATAAATAATAGATAATCACTTCAGTTTTTTAGACAACTCTCTGAACTGCCCTATGTTTAAGCAAACCACATTTTGTATGTAAACCTGCCAACTTTTCACAAATTCCTCATCTTCCGGGGTGGCTCTAATAAACACTAAACATTTAAAGTGATAGTAATGTGTCACAAAAACAGCAACCCCAATTAATCTTCATGGTATTTGAGCCATAGAGAGTGTTATTTCATTACTGTGAGAGTTGAAGTTCCAGAGTAATTGAATGATAAAGTTTTCCCCTCTCGTCCGTTTTACCTAGAATAAGTACGCACTCCTCAGATGTGGAATACAGTCCATAGACCAGACAGCTCACATAAAGGGTCAATATTCTACTGTGAGAACAATGAAAGCCCTGCCCACCTTCGCAGGTTGTTCAGCTTTTTCCCTTCTCTTAACTGAAGATTGTCCCTCTCTGCAATCTACCTGGACACTATCTGCTGCTCTAAGCTGAGCAGTGTTACATCAGTAAAAGGGGTGGGAGGGGGATACTTTATCATTCCTTTACTCTTGAACTACAACTCTGACAGAATTGAAATAACACTCTTCAAAAACCCAAATACTATGAAGATTAATTAGAGCTGCTTTTATTGTGAAACATTACTATCCCTTTAAGAGAATGATTACAGAGAAACTCCTAGAAAGCTGCAATTTGTTCAGCACCTTTTAACAACATATGCTATAAAATATATCTATATCAAAATGGGAATGCATAGACAAATATAGACTCCAAACAGTAAGGCAGGTGGTGGACAGTTTAACTCCTAGGGTTCTAGATGTATTTACAAAACATTGAATGCAATAGGGACATCTCTAATATCTTCTTAAATTGGAAGATCAGTTTTGTTTAACTGGTAAAAAAAAAGTTACAGCAGAAGGGGTAGGGGTCGAATGGTACTCAAGGATCATCCAATTGAATTATCATTGTTTGTACACTTGTGTGATTATTGCCTAGCGAGATGATGATGAATGATCGCACTTCACTAAGAAAAACACTACAATGGATTGGAATCTCTTTGAAAGCCACACACTGTCCTGCTGTGAGACTCTACATTAGAGCTCTCTCACACTGGTGACTTTGTAGCACAACATTTTTGTAGCAACTGATAATGTTGGTGTGTTTTAGTGCTACAGTGTAGCGAGGTTTTTTCAGAATCTCATTAGCTCAACATAAACACAAGTGCTAATACAGTAGGGAAAAACAGCTACCTGCAACAGCTGTGTAATTTCAATGAGTTCACATTGAACACGTACTACAAATTTAGAGCTGTGCTATTGCACAGTGTGAGGAAAGTTGCCATTTTGTTAAATGTATGCAGTTTGTAATGAGAGACAAGTGTTAATGCAGATAATGTACTGAGATTAGTACCCACATCCGTTTGTGTTCTGAAAGACTGTTATTTTATTTCAGCTCATTTACAGTCAATACAGCAATATCATTTCTCGGACCCCTATCAGAATTATATTGTAATTGGAGTTTGGGGGGACCTTAGAAAAGGCAGAAATAGCTGCTCCCACAGACTATATGTAAAACTAGATCTGAGGCCTCAGATATATTTGAAAACTTTTTTAAAAACGTCTTATGTGTCATGTTGGCCAAAAGACCAGAAAATGCACAGTTAAGGAAATATTCATACTTGGCGTACTACTGTATGCTAATTGAGGCAACTGTGGTACTAGTGATGTTCCATATGCTAATTAAACTGTCCAGGTATGTTTAATATGCTAATTAAGCTCTGTGCTGCACCAGAAGACTTTTACTTTTCCATAAATAAAAGTGAAAATATGTCCTAAACTATACATCTGTTGGACTTTTATTTAACATGGCACATAGACAGATTTGAATAAAGTTTTCAAATCTGTAATAAAAATTCAAGGACCACTTTAAGGATTTCCCTAATGAAGCATTGATTGAGTTCAGCAGTGGATCATTCAATTTGAGTGGCCCTTTAGTTCTCAGACAGAGAAATGCTTAAATCCTGAACTGTTGGTAGCATTTGAGGACCAAACGTGGACACCCCTATTATATGGGAAGCCTCCATAGCTTGCTTAACTCCTTAAGGACCAGCAAGGATTCCAGACTCCCCAAACGGTGTGCAGCCACGCAGGGAGCCCGGAATTCCATGACGGTTCAGGACCGTCATCGGTCCTTAACTGAAAACAAGCCATGACGGTCCTGGACCGTCATCGGTCCTTAAGGGGTTAATTAATATATTAATAATGGCAGAGTGTGTGTGTTGGTATGAATGAAGTAATTATACACTACTACACAGCTGATTGATTCCTCTACACAGAAATTGCTCTGTACTGGCAGATTCATACATACCCCATAGAGAGCCTAATGTACTAAGAAAATTGAAACAATTCTGGAGGAATCCATCTGCGCTATACCAACTGGAAGAAATAAAAGTGTCCATTAATTTAGAGGGATAGTAATACTTAATTTTATCTTTATTTTATTGTGTATGCATTAAAAAAACATGAAGAATGATATAAGTCTTATCTCTCAAACCTTTATGGTTTGAGAGATATTCACAAGCAAAGTTTCCCCTCCCGTCCCTTTTACCTAGTGTAAGCCATCTCTTCTCAGATGTGGAATGCAGTCCATAGACCAGACAGATAACAAAAGGGGACAATCTTCTTCCTATGAGAACAATGAAGGCCCTGCCACCCTTGACAAGTTTTTCAGGTTTTTCCTTATCCTACTTGAAGATTGTCCCTCTCTGCAGTCTACCTGGGCACCTCCCTTCTGATCTGGCTGAGTAAAAGGGGCGGGAGAGGGATACTTTGTCATTGAATTACTCTTGAACTACAACTCTGACAGAATTGAAATAACACTCTCCAAAGTCCAAATACTATGATGATTAATTAGAGCTGCTTTTATTATGAAACATTACTATCCCTTTAAATGGGGGAGAGGCTATCTCTTGAAGTCTAAAGAGTTCTCCAATGCACTGCAAAACATTCAAGGGGTAATTTAAATCAATGGAAAATCTTGAATTTTTATTTGATCCCCGTGGTGCAGTTAGCTGGGTTGCTCCAGAATTGCTTTAACCATTTGAGTGCCAGAGGGGGAAGCAACGCATTGCTTTGCAATGTGGTGCATACCCCCTGGCACTCAAAGGGTTAATTTTCTTTAGTACATCAGATTCACTGTGATATGGATTAACGCAGCATCATCTGTTAGAATTAATTTCCAAAAGAGCATAAACTGAGAAATGTAAGCAATTTATCCACATACATTTCTAGTTATTATTATTATTCAGAATACTACCAAGATTATTTTCATGTTTCACAATACAAACATTTTTTACTGTTCTAGAAATCTCACTTTCTACACTATAAACCATGTTTTCAGAATATGTATGGTGCCTCACGATGCATTTGTTTAGTTTCTAACACAGTTACACCTTTATAGTATGAATAATCTCTAACACACTTACACCTTTATAGTATGAATAATCTCTAACACAGCTACGCCTTTACAGTATGAATAATCCCTAATACAGCTACACCTTTATAGGATGAATAATCGCTAATACAGCTGCACCTTTATAGGATGAATAATCTCTAACACAGCTACACCTTTATAGTATGAATAATCTCTAACACAGCTACACCTTTATAGTATGGATAATCTGTAACACAGCTACACCTTTATAGCATGAATAATCTCTAACACAGCCACCTTTATAGTATGAATAATCTCGAATACAGCTACACCTTTATAGTATGAATAATCTCTAACACAGCTGCACCTTTATAGTATGAATAATCTCGAATACAGCTACACCATTATAGTATGAATAATCTCTAATACAGCTACACCTTTATAGTATGAATAATCTCTAACACAGCTACACCTTTACTGTATGAGTTTCAAAGAAATCCCATTCAAGTGGTACAACTATCTCAGCTGATTTTTCCCTGTGCTTTTTTATTTCCATTTCTAATGAAATAATGGGATGCTGGGGAAATCTTGCTATACCATTGCATTAAAAACACAACAAATTTTTCAGGTTATGCTACAATAACATAGTGGTACAAAATTCGACCTTGTGAAAGAAGCCTTCGGAGATGCTACATTGTGAAGTTGGCCACTGTGCTGGCAATGGCGCTTTTCACATGGGCAAATATTGTCTAATGTAAACACACCAAAGTCCAGCATAATGCATCTTTATTGTGCTCCTTCAGGAATGTGGTAAATATGCAGAAATGTAGGTATGCATGGGGATCTGTGGAGTCCTCCACTGACCATTCACATGAGCATTGTTGGAGGTTACAATGATCATCACAGCATCCAGTGAAGGGCTGACACATGTGGGTGTAAGTCAATAATTTTTGCTTAAATCCAAGTGGGCCATTGTCAGACATTACTCTCCTGTGTCTAGATTGTGGTGGATACAGGTGAGTGAAAGAACATGTTCAACAGAAATGTAGCAAGGAGCTGGTACAGTTCTGTCACTCATTCTATAGAGCCCTAAAGGTAGAAGGTTCTGCATGTATACATCAGCAAATAGTATAGAGATGATACTCAGACAACATAGTGATCAGCCTCTGCCTCTTGGAATCAGAATGTGTAATTGACACCAAATTATGTGTAGTTCTTTTATGGGAAGGTTGTTGACTTTCCACACCCAGTTTCAACTTAAATAGCATGAGTGGGCAATGGGAACATTAGGAACACCCTTTAAAGTAGAACTAAGACAAGTAATTACATATAAAAATAGTTTATTAAAAATAACATGTAACCCATTTTGTACATCAGATTAATCTAATAAGGTGTAATAATATATTTCAGAATTATGGGAAATTTAGCATGGTTATCATATCTGGAGGGTAAGTTAACATTTAAACATTGGATTAAGTTCTTTCTAAACACTTATGTGCAAATAAAGATTTAGGTAGTTGTTGAAGGAACAACATTGGCAAATATTTTTTAAAATATATAAGGGTTCAGAGAGTTGATTACTAATATTAATATTTACATTTGATTTTCATTGTGGGTAATAATATCCTTGAATTTTATAACCAAATGTATTCATAGTTTTGCAGAATGAGCAGTGATACATTTATCACCTGCAATGGGATCATGTGGATATATATGTTCTGAAAGTAGGACCTAATGCTAGAGCTTATATGAGAATATATGTTGACCCAGTCAAAGACATTCTCTGCATCAATGGTCAGCATTAAACAATGAGTAGTGCATGCGATATCCGATATTAGATGCAATGTACCGTATGTATAAAGAAGTGGACCAATTCTAAGGCAAACCAATGGCACCAAAATCCCATGGATTTAAATAGGGATTTTAACTCCCTTGAATTGTAGATACATCTCCTATGCGCACATTCTCTGTCTCTCTCACTCTCTCTTTCTTTCTGTCTCTCTTCACACTCTCACAAATGTTTTTTTCGTCATTACAGTGAGTATTAAATAACTACAATATTTACTTTAGAAGTGGAGCTGATAGGGAATCCCTTATCCCGATCTAGCGTCTCTCTTTCCTAGTGCCTGATTGTGACCTCATTGCAATGTGATGATGTTGTTATGTCATGCTGATTCCTTCAAGCTCTGGATGGAATACTGGGCACTGTAAAAGCAGGATCAAGATGCTGTAGACTGCAGTGGATTCAACTCAAAGTAAGTGTTAGCACTTGTAAGTAAAGATTTGCTTTCTTTTTAAAAGACTTGCAGGCAAACCAAGTTGACCAGCAGGCCAGATCCATCCTGCAGGCCATATATGCCCACCTCTGTACTTGTATATTTGAGTTTGCTCATGCCATGGTTACCGTCAAAGCTGCACACCAGAATTGCTCCAATTATTCTTAGTGTCTCAGAAAGTGGTAAAACCTGTATTATTAGCAAATTATATTGTTTCATTCTTAAGCTTAATTTGTTTCTCTTTAATGATTCTCTTCATTATGGTTAGTGTCAGCCACAATTTTGGGGCTGTTATTTCTCACATCTGAATAGTTTACTGTAATATCCTTATTGAATCAGAAACTTTGATTACTTTTGCAGTCAAATGAATGCAATCTAAACAGTGCAGGTTCTCCTGTAAGTCACATCATTCAAAGCCTGGGGAAATCCCCACTAACACCTGATCTTGTACTCGAGAAGGAGCTCTGCAATCAGTTTCATCTTATATCTTCATTGAATTATGTGAAATATAAGATCCTGGAAGAGTTGTAAAGTTTGCCTTTCAAAGGTAATGTGAGCCTTTTTTGCAGAGGCTTTGATGCTGTTCTCTTTTCTTAAGTGAAGTATGAAATTTAAGAAAGCCATCCCTCTATTTTTCACAAAGTAATATTCAGAGTAAGAGCTCAATCAACCTGCAGACCTTCTGTAATGTTGAGTAGGAAGCAAAATAGCCTTATATACAGATACATATGTCAGAGTTTTGATGGTTTCAGATATAACCTTGTATTGTTATGTTTTGTTCTCATGATTGTTGACATTTTGAATGATAGCTTGAACCTACTATTCAGTATCTTGGTCTCAAAGACAAGAGTGTCCTGTGTACTTAATTATATGACACTCAATATTCTTTTAAATGTAACTTTTGTTAGTTTATTCAGCACATTTTTATCAAAGTTCACTGCTATACATGACAAAGAAAGTATAAATGTAGCACGCTAAAATGTATTTTTAAAGCGGAACTACCATGTCACAAAATGCTTAGCTTAACTACGTCCCCTTCTGGCGACTAGCTGCTTAGTAGTGCTAGTTGCCAGAATTATTACCTGATTTAATAGATATATGCTTTATTCCACAGCTGTCAGTAGCACGAAGTGCGAACATCTTACCAGAATGACATCCGCGCGCCTGCTCTGTCAGTCCCAGCCGGGTCTAGGAGGTGTTGCTAGGAGCCTGTTGCTCAAGGTTTTGGGTCCCCACCCACTCACTGTCGGTTTCTCATAAGGGCAGGTCAATGATAGCCTATAAATGTGTAAGTTGGTAATTCTAATCTAATATATAAGCCATATGATATGAGAAAATGTATTGATTAGGATAGGATATGTCTAAAATTTGGTGACATGGTGTTGCAGGCAATCTTGGACATATTTTGGCCAAACTATGTGATGAAAGTTTCAACTACAAAAGTGCATGCTTATGTGAATATTAGTAGCAGTAATATATGCCATATAGAAGTTGATATTTAAGTAATTTATGTGAAGTAGTAAAGGTTTGTTTTCTCTTTACTTGTGCTGGATGGCTGCTTGGAACAATCATATTGTATTGGTTTTCTGACACTTTCAGCCAATTTCCCTTTTTATTCTGATTAGAGGAGGATCTGGAACTCATGTCAACATCATTGAGGTTCCTAGTTTCTTTACATTTCTAGAAATTTTAATAACCAAAGCCTTTTTCCTACTTTTAGATATAGTAGAATATATGGATTGGATTTAAAACAAATGTATATCTATGTTTTCTTTTCTTTTTTCCTTAAAGCATTTTAAATGTATGAGCAACTTCAAAGCATGCCCGTTCAGCTCATCAGTTGGCTATGCTCCCAACATTTGATATACAATTCACAGCCCAGGTTATATTCTCTGTGTTAACCCTTTGATCATGATTTATTAGGATGTGTTCTAAAGTATCTTAAAATAAATCATAAAAAGATGATTCAATTGTTATCTACAATCTTAGATCAACTATTTTATATTTACTATGACTTGCTTTATAGCCTTGCCAGCTTAAAAACACAAGAAAGCATATTTGCAGACATATTTACAGAAACAAAACAACAAAAAAGGAAAGCAACCATATTATTCAATATTTAGCAACAATAAAATAATAGAGTTATTCAAAACTATTCAAAAAAGGGTACTCAGGGCCCATTTGAAGCATGGGAAACTAAGATCTAGGCTCATTAATAGCTTTCCCCTATATAAATAACTTTACTGTGGGACTGCAGAGAATTTGGCCGTCCAAGTCTTTAACAGTTTCAGAGTAGCTGTTGATGGCATGGATGGTCATATCTTTGAAGTGATTGAAGAGGAACTTTCAGATAATAGCAAGTTGCTATGCATTCATTAAATGCATGATGACTAGCTTGAAAATTGATGTCTTACCATAAAAAATATGTCTGTAAAGGAATCCGTCCCATTTGGAGACCGGAACTGAGGCTAGAGCGCAGACATCTTGCACCATATGGTCACCGGAAGGGACTGACAGCGCAGGCTCACAGACTGCACTAACCTGCATGTCAGTCCTGAAACGGGACGGATTCCTTTAGACACATGTATTTTTTTTAATGGTAAGATATCTATTTTCAAGCTAGTCGCCATGCATTCATTAAATGGCGACTGGCTATTATCTGAAAGTTCCGCTTTAAACATATATATTTCTAATAGTGTATTAAATCGTTGTGGCACTTCTCAAAATGGCTTATTTATTTTAGTAATTTATGTGGAAAGAAAAATAAGAAGTTCAGACTCCTATCTGACTGTGTAGTTATTTTTTACAAATGGCTAATCTTTTGCAAAATGTTTTGGCTTAGACATAGGTCACAGGTCTGAGGAACTGAAAAGTTATTCTCTCATTTACTGAGACTGTAAAATGCCTAGAGGTTAAGATTATTGGTTTTCAATCAAATAATGAATTCAAAAATTTTATTCCATCTTTAACTCTGCATAAAGTTAATTAGTGGCAGCACTAAATACAAAACAAAAACATATGAAAAAGTGATTAATAATACTTTTACAAACCACAATGAAAATCCCATGTCAAAAGATTCTCAGACATCCATTAATAGATCCTGTGTGAATGTGTTCAGAGGTTGTGGATGATGCCTTATGATGAGAATAGTCTACAAGAGTGATGATAGGAATAAGTTATCCCAAACTTGTTAGAAAACTTGGTATTGGTTTCCTGTACATGCTTTAATTAAGTGTGAATCTTTATCAATATTATTAATTTTTTTTATTCATGGGACATTATGTTCAAAGAAATCACAAAATAGCTTTTGTTGTTTGTAATGGCATTACAAAGTACGGTGTTCTAGGGCTCAGTAATATTTTCAGTGAGTGTTGGATGTGATCGGAAATATGTCGTTGAAATACGATTCCTGACTGAAAGTGTCCTATGTAATGACAAAAATGTGAAATTTCTACCACTTTTTTCTTAATGTACAAATTCTGTCATTTGCATGACATTTTTTTGTTGTTGTGAACAACATATTTTCTTTACCCCTCACAATGCAAATGGTTCAGCAACACCCTTTCCCCACTCCTTTGACTGGAAGTTTGGGAGTTGTGTCTTACACAACGGACATTACTAGTTTTTTGTTGTATATTCTATAGAAAATATGTCTTTCATGCACACAATTACATATTTTTGACGATCATGACTTTTTTTGTCGTTATCCCTTTGAACATATGGTCCACTGTTTCCAACTCTTATTTCAACTACAGCACAAACATTATGTGCACTTTACGAAAAAAATAATCACTGTTAAAATGCTTTGTAGGATATTTGTTGAATAGCTAATGTGTATATATTACTTGAAAATGCTACGATTACCTCTCTTGGATGTTAGAACAGTCTTCAGTGAATTGCAAAGCAATGCTTTGGAAACCTTTCTAGAATCCAGGAGCTAAAAATAGATTGCACATGTATACTTTTCACTTTTTAAGTCATTTAATGAAAGTTTCTCCAAGTTCTGACTGAAAAAAAAACAACTGATTTCTGGTTAAAGGGATAGTAATGTTTCACAAAAACAGCAGCTACAATTAATCTTCATAGTATTTGGGCCATGGAGAGTGTTATTTCAGTACTGTCAGAGTTATGGTGCGGGAGTAATTTAATGATAAAGTTTCCCCCTCCCACCCCTTTTATCTAGTGTAAACCACCTCCCATCAGATGTGGAATCTGGTCCACAGACCAGACAGCTCCCAGCAAGGGACAATCTTCTTACTGTGAGAACAATGAAAACCCTGCTCCCCTTGACAGGTTTTTCAGGCTTTTCTCTTATGTTAATTGAAGATTGTCCCTCTCTGCAAGCCATCTGGACACGACCCTGCTGCTCTGAGGTGAGAAGTGTTACATCAGTAAAAGGGGCGGGAAGGGAATACTTTATCATTCAATTACTCTTGAACTACAACTCTGACAGTAATGAAATAACACTCTCCATGGCCCAAATACTATGAAATTTAATTGGAGCTGCTTTTATTGTGAAACATTACAATCTCTTGAACACAGAGCATATGAACTAGGCTGTGAATAGTCTATCAAATGAAAGAAACTTTTCCAATCTCTGTTATTCTATGAAGCCACTTGTTTTTAAATTTGGAGAGGTTTCAATCACTTTAGAAGAAGAAAAGAAAGCATAGGGAAACAGAAATTTGAGAGCTTTAATAACTTAAATGACTACTCCCAGATTAATCCTTTGCCAGATATCCATCTGGCTCTCAAAGGGTTAATTCAAAAAAAGTTTACATTGGTACTTATAGCTGCATTATGTTCTTGATTAGGTATTTAAAGACAAACTACACATACATGAATTATTTGTTAAACAGAAAAGCTTACCTAGTTAGGAATCATTCATACTGCAGTCTGTAATATCTATTTCTGTGGTTCTGCATAATCTATGCAGTTTACTGCATTTGCTATGCCCTATTTTAGGTCTGTATTTTTATTTCACCTGCACATAAACAGTAGACATAGCGAGAGAGAATGGAGCATGACAATCTCTTTAAGGAAGTAATATGTCCCTATTCAGTTATAACAAGGGTAGCCAACCATGGTCTTCAACAGGGACCAACAGTGTATGTTTTTGAGATATCTCTGCTTAAGCACAGGTGAATCAATCAGTGGCTCTTTAACCCCTTCAGTGTCAGAGAGGTACACAGCACATTTCTCTGCTCTGCAATGCTTTGTGTACCCCTCTCTCACTCAAAAGGTTAAATAATCCACCTGCATTGATTCAGGGTTATCCTAAAAATATGCTCTTTTGGTACCTCTTGAGGACCAGTACTGGCTACACCTGAGTTGTAGACTACAACATAGTTCAAATGCAAAAAAATTCCAGTAAAAACTGTAGATATATGACTGCCTGTCATAGTGTGCCTTACCTTAGTTCCAGCGTCGCTTAGCCGGTCGCTGCTGTGTGCCTGGGGCCGGGAATGTTCTGGCATCATTTACAACGTCTCTCCTGGCTTACAGTCTGGCCGCGTCTGGTGCCCTCAGCGGTTATCCGTGTCCTTTTCCCAATGGGCGCAGATGATTCAGGTGACGCGGGTTTGGGCGCGAGTTTTGACGTATCTCTCGGTTCGCTGTGTCACACTCGGGTGCAATTTAGTAAAGTGATGCAGGCGTCAGTTTTATACCTTGGGACTCTGGAGACTCCACCTTCCTACTTCCCTGCTGGGTATAAGAAGGTTCTGGACACTGAGATCAGTCGCCCTTACATTGGTGTCTGATGCAGTTGTGTATTCTTCTTGTGCGCTCCGTGTATGACCTAGGCTTGTCTGACCATCCAATCTGGTGCTGATCTGTTGCTCTGTCTGACTATTCTCTCTGTGTTGCCCCTGGCATAGTGGATATACAATCTGGTGTAGACCTGTGGCTCTGGCTGACTACTCGCTCTGTGTATGACCTAGGCTTGTCTGACCATCCTATCTGGTTCTGACCTGTGGCTCTGTCTGACTATTCTCTCTGTGTTGCCCCTGGCATAGTGGATATCCAATCTGGTACAGACCTGTGGCTCTTGCTGACTACTCGCTCCGTGTATGACATAGACTTGTCTGACTATCCAATCTGGTGCTGACCTGTGGCTCTGTCTGACTATTAGTGAGAACCATTCACCTGATAGATGTCAGTGAGTTAGGAGAGCAGACTTTTCCCATGTGAGTTCAATAAATATAAACATAGGCAGTTTGCATTTACATGTTATGCATTTTCAGAATATGTAAAGTGTGTTTACTTTAGTGTGCACCTGAGCAACCTGCGGTTCTCTAGATTTCATGGTGTTCAATTTCTTATCCTTATGCAATGACTGGCTGAGGATGATGGAATACCAGCTTTTATTTTGTTTCCTGTTTCCTTAAAGTATACATTATCATATAAGTACTGAATATAGTTAAATTCAGTATGTATGAAACTTAATTCTAAAGCTGCCATTTTATTTATTTTGCTTCTCAATGCAATCTTACAATAAAACTAACACCCTATAACATTTGATTTGATCCCCTATATCGATTAATATTTTTTATTTCAAATAATAGTTTATGAGATATTTAACTTTATTTGTAGTTAGTTTATTCAAATTAGGCAGCACTGGCTGAAACAGCCAAAAGCCAGGTACTAACTTTTGACAATGTCAGAGTATGCCAGTTGGTATGGGTTTATACCAGGGATAGGCTTTGACCTCTGAATTTTGGAGACTACAACTCCTATCAACCCTGAACAAGCAACAGCTGTTGGGGAAGATGGGAGTCATAGCTTCCAACAAATGGAGAGTTAAAGGTTGCTTATCCCTCGATTAGACAGTAATGGACTAACACAGGAAATATAGCCCTGTATCTCTCTCTATTAACATTTTTTCTTTACAAAAGACCTGGTGCAGAGAATTATCTATGCCTTTCCATACTTGCCTGCTTGAGAGCTGAGTCATTTGAAAATACATTAAATCATCCACTGAATACAAGTGTCTCTCTGACCTAAGAGCAAGGAAGGAACAAGGTGCTTGATGCCTTCAGGTGCTTGAAGCACTGTGAGAATCAAATACATTCCTAAAATGACATGGAAGGGCACAGGTGGGAGACATACCAAATCTATGACGGAGGAGGAAAAGGAGATTCAGGTATTCTGGATCTCATCAAGACTAACATTCTGCATTGAAGTTGATGCCCTTATCAGCAAATGTCAGCTGTTGGAGTGGCAACTGCCTTCTTGCATCTTGCAGCTTTCTATAAACATTTCCAAAGCTTTTAAATTCCTGGGGCACTTTTACTGAGCCAATGCATACAACCCTAACTATTTATCCCACTTCAGATGTCAAAAGTTCTAATTATCGTCCCATTAACAACAGGATGTGCTGAAAACTCTTGCTCTTAATGTTTTGAAAAGGCCTTCCAAGTTGGTTGCATAAACCTATTTGATACTAGAGTGGTCCACAATAAACTTATTCTAAAACTTCTATGGGGTTAAAGAGCTGAAAATTGGATTTTGAGGTCTAGAGCAGAGAAATTTAATAGTATTATATCCAGCTGTTGGACACTGCAACAACTGTAATCACCAACCAGCCATTTACTGGATGAGAATGTTGTAGTTGTGGTCCCTAAAAAATTGACTACCCATGGTCTAAAGCTTCATGGGAAATTATCACATTAAAATAAAAAAGGCTCTGCTCTAAAGATTTCACTAAATGTTTTGGTACTATTACAAATTTCACTACCTTGACAGGTTGAGAGAAATCTTAAAGCAATCATGTATACAATGAATGTGAGAAATGAAATACACATATGCATTCACATGAATATTCACAAATAAGAGATGTATATTTGTTGCCCCTTTATTCATGTGAAGAAGTTGTTGCAGCCTATGGAATGACTAACACAAGCACAAGCACATTTGCAAATTGGGCAGAGCCAGATTTCCCATTAGGTAGTGAAAGCCGATGCTTAATGGTAACTGATTGTGAGGAATTCTTCAGCCATGCTGGACACTCCTACATTCCTGAGTTACTTGTGAGGTGATAGCACTCCCAATATCCCTTCATCAGACAGCAGTTTGTATACTCCTTACTGGCCATCTTATTTAACTGGCTAAAGGTTAAGAAAAAGTTCTTATGTGTTTGTGTGTTATTCAGCTAATCATTTTTTCTGTGCAATAAAACTGTGAATTGGGAGGTGTCATGTGAAAAATGGAGGTGTTGTCATGGGCCAAAGCTTCCTATCTGCACCTAACAAGTTCCAGCACAAAATGTGTGTATTTATGCTATTTGCATTATGAACTTGAAAATAATCTAAGATTTAGGAAAAATAAGTGCATGTATGCAAAGATTATGAACACAAGCCACGTGTCTTCAACCTTCAATTAAATTGGCACTAGTAATGCCAGATACAAAAGACAATACAATCAAGTAAACTTGGTAAACCACACTCACTGAAGTGCAAGTCTATGTGTTATGTTACCAAGGTGCAAACACTAGTGATGAGCGAGCGTGCTCGGCCGATGCTCGGATCGGCTCGAGCATCGCTCTGCTCGGCACATGGCGGTACTCGTCGAGTACCGCCATGTGCTCGCCCGACATGTTCGGGTGGCGGGGATCTGTGCCGGAAGAGGCACAGATCCGAAGAAGCTCCGCTGGACCACCAGGGACTGGAGGTACGGGGGCATTGCGGAGATGAAGGGGGCATTGCGGAGATGAAGGGGGACATTGTGGAAGAGGGGCATAGACTCTATGCCCCTCTTCCACAATGTCCCCCTTCATCTCCGCTATGCCCGTCTTCCACAATGTGCCCCTTCATCTCCGCTATGCCCCTCTTCCACAATGTGCCCCTTCATCTCCGCTATGCCCCTCTTCCACAATGTCCCCCTTCATCTCCTCTATGGCATAGAGGAGATGAAGGGGGACATTGTGGAAGAGGGGCATAGCGGAGATGAAG
This sequence comes from Rhinophrynus dorsalis, assembly GCA_037306005.1. Taxonomy (NCBI): domain Eukaryota; kingdom Metazoa; phylum Chordata; class Amphibia; order Anura; family Rhinophrynidae; genus Rhinophrynus; species Rhinophrynus dorsalis. Next base: position 100,541,230 of record CM074720.1, read on the forward strand.
GGGCACATTGTGGAAGAGGGGCATAGCGGAGATGAAGGGGCACATTGTGGAAGAGGGGCATAGCGGAGCTGAAGGGGGACATTGCGGAGCTGAAGGGGGCATTCTGAGATGAAGGGGGCATAGCGGAGATGAAGGGGGCATTGACCAGGCACCCTCCCCTCATCAGAGCAGGGGGTGCCTGGTGTTGCCCCATTCATTCCAATGGGGCTCGGGTGCTCGGCCGAGCACTCGAGCCTCAGGGGGTGCTCGGTCAGAGCACCCGAGCACCCGAGCATCGTGGTGCTCGCTCAACACTAGCAAACACTGCTCTATCACACAAGCCTGGAGTGTTATGCGAAAGACTTCCTGGCACCTTAGACCAGCATATTACTTAAATGGGCAATTATTTCTTTATATAGAACTCAGACAACATGAGACATTTTATAATTTTGACAGTGTGAACCCATACTAAAATGCTCTCTAAAATAATAATAATAATCATTTTATCTATTGGACTACAATTCCCCTCTTCCTCACACAGCCAATGGTGGGCTGAGGGTGAGTAATAACATTGTACAATCCATCTTATATATATAAGAAAATGAGATGTACATTTAAAGTAATACGTTGCCATAGGGAGCAGTGGTTGTGTGGATTGTTTAGGCCTGTCCAAGCACAAAGCTTCTCCTTGGTCTTTGTGTTGTTGCATGTCTTAGCACAGGGTAACCTATTGAGGCTGATGTACTAAGAATAACTGGATTCATTCTGGAAAAAGAACAACTGCACCACAGTGGAGAAAAAAAATTCCCTTGAATGCTATAGACTGAAAACAATGTGTCGGAGACTTCATTAGCATTAAAAAGCCCCATTTAAATAATCTGGAATTTGGGGCATTTTTGACATTCACAGTATAACTAGTTTTAGGAAGAATCACTCTAGGGGGTTATGCACTAACACGTGATAATGAGGTGATAAACGGGTGATAACATGGAGATGATTTATCCAGTGTTCTAAACTCTCCAAGTTCTATGTTATTCTATGTAGCTAATGTACTAAGATTTATCCAGTTATAGATATCCTAGTGCATTGGTTCCATAGAATAACACAGGACTTGGAGAGTTTAGAACACTGGAGAAGTGATATCATTGGGTATGTCATCTCTGCTTTATCACCACTTTATCACACCTTAGTGCATCCCCCTCCCTGGTCATTTTTGTTTTTACACGGGAGGGGGGGGTGGTATTTTGTTTTTGTTTTTCTCCTCTTATTTTTCACATGCGTCTCTATGTGAGAATATGCAATAAATGTATCTAGATTTTTTCTGTCTGATTGTCCATTAACATCCAATATAAGTTCCTGTTACAAATCCCCAAAACAGCAGTGATTTATAGGATACATGAAGTGCCCTTTTAATATAAGTAAAATGTCAATGTATAGGACCAACGTTCAAAAGAAAAGTGGAGGAATTCTGGGACAAACCAACTTCACTATAGCAGAGAATTAACAATTCCAAGCAAAGCTTTTGAGACCTGTCTAGCATTCAATGGGTAAAAATCCCCAATTTAAATAAACAGGAATTTTTCGTTCTCCTCTATAGTGCAAATGGTTTGTCTTACAATTCCTCCACTTTACTTTTGAACATATGGCCCACAGAGTGAAGATTAAAGACAAAAATATTAGAGCAGAATAACAAAAACAACAAAATACAATAAATGACTAATTGCTTCATCAGTTTTCACTAAGAGATAGGTGTTTCCGGTGTTGACATTGCTACAAAATGTCCTCGATGTTTTGAGTTATGAAGGAAGACCTGAGCTACAGCATGTAAGCAGTGATATCAGTAGAGACATAAATCAACCAAGCTGTAGAGTTGGAGAAGCCTAAAGGAATAGAACTAGTTTCTTGTTCTCAGAGTAGTTCATCAAGCACCTTTTGATCTCTATAATGTAAAAAAACTCAGCTGTTTACTCATTCTATAAAAAAAATGTTTTTTAAATATTTCACAAGGGAAAAACTGAGACACGATTTCTAATTGTCCAGAAACCCCCTTGTACTCTTTTCTCACAACAGATCATTGAAAAACAAATATTTAGTACTCTACAAATTATCATGTATGATATTACTGTGTGTCTACGCCAGTAGTGATCTGCACATCTCTGCTCGGTCAGATGTGTTGGCTGCAATACCCAGTACCAGTTCTAGGTAACAGTACTGCATACTTATTTTATTTTTGGCGGTACCTTTATTTTCCTATTTTGAGCAGCTCTGTTTTATTACATTTTCTGACAAAAACTGCATTTCCACATTACTTTATATTCTATTGTCATTGTTTGTCCCTCTCTGCATGAAAATCTGTTGTCAGACTTTTATATATAATCTTGCATATCAGGCTTGTTCCAGTATAGCTTCCAACTGTCAGCATGTTACTGGTCTAACATGAGATGACTTGACTACAACAAGAAGTTAAATGTAACTAACAACTTATAACAATTTAGGCGATTTTGAAAGAGCTTCCATAATCAAAAATTTTATTAAACATTTTTAATTTACAAAAATACATTACGACATATTTATCTTTTTTACCAGTTTATGCCAGTGGTAGGCAACCCTGGTCCTGATGAGCCACCAACAGTGCATGTTTTCACGATATCTGTGAATGATCACAGGTAGACCAATTAATGTGATAGAGCCACTAATTAGTCCAACTGTGCTCCACCTGGGATAACTTGAAAACATTCACTGTTGGTAGCCCTTGAGGACCATAGTTGGCTACCCAAGATTTATGCAAATTAGTTCTGACTGGCAGAGCCATGTGCCAGATTGCCTGAACACTGTAGAATGTTAGCACCTGGCATTTGGCTTAATTCTTGAGCACTTCTTTTTCTAGAATTTTTTGGATTTAAATAGGATGTCTAAGCTTTAGAATGCTAGAGAGGTCTCCAATGCATGGTTTCAAAATGCGCTAGAGATCCGTAACATTCAAGAGCTTAAAGTCCCCATTTAAATGGTCTTTTTTGTTGGTTCCCTGTAGTGCAGATGGTTTGCTGAAGAATTACAAGAGAAGGCTAGATGAATGCAGATTGGAAGAGGGGCTATGTAGCCAAATCCATACAAGTACAGTACATATGCATGTATGTATGTACGTATGTTTATATAGCACCATAAATGTCCACAGAGCTTTACAGAATTAGTAATAGTACAATTCAAACATATAGGACATGGTTAAGAGCATCAGGCTAAAGTGAGATCATTGCGTTGTTATCTGCGAAAAAGTGCAGAAATGGGAATCATAGATTGAGAAGAGGACCCTGCCCCAAAGAACTTTAGTAATCATGACAACATACAGAGACTGTAGGAGGAGGATCATACGTGCAAGTACAAGGCTTTTGTAATAGAAGTGCAAAATAATTTTGATGTGACTGTCAGTGTTCACAAAGAGGTTATTGTTACAGAGATGCCCTAGAGCAGGTGGGTCTTTAGGAAATGCTTGAAAATGATGAATGTGGATGACTGGCAAATGTAACACTACCATATGCAATCCAACATAGACAGAAGTGCACAAACAGGTTAATATTAATATTTTCTGTCTACTTTACAATTTTGTCTTTACACATATGCCCCAATTATCTGTAGAGGAAGTTACACATGTTCGAAATAGGGATTGATGACCCTATCTTTCCAGGTTCTGTTCAGTATCTGATGTAAAGATATGATGACGGATTACATATTTTTTAGTACACCTTATCCAGTTCTTAGGAAATTTATCATACTTGCATACATCACAGCACGATTTACCCTTAAGGCAGGAGGAACTGTTTTTCAAACTCCTCTGGAACCATGGCAATAACGGATCAAAACATACCAAGAGCTTTACATGATTGACATTAATGTGATATTTGTTTGCTATATACAGGACAGATTTTTTTGTCAATGTGTTTGCCTTTGTATTACAGTAAGAAAACTTTGACTGATATAAATTAGTAACTGTGTTCTCTCCTCATTCCTATTTCATGAATCCTGACACAGTAAAGAATGTTAAGAAACTTACCAGAAAGAACAAGGACTAGTATTTGTCAGTTTGGTAAATACAATACTAATTATGTTGTAAGAAGATATTTGGGGGATATAAATATCATTAAGATTAGTTGTACTCATCCCTTTGTGAACTAAACAGGTGAACTTTACTCATTGTAAAGTAACGCGTTGTACTCTCTTATGGTCCTCACGGGGTTAAGTTTCTCCCACTGTTTGCCCGCAGGAACATTTTTTACTTTGTATTCATGCACATTTTACATGTTTACATTCCTTCAATTATTAGTAACCTGCAGTTTTGTTGAAAATAATTGTACAAATCTGTCAAGTTAATCAGTGAACATTGTAGGATCAATTACATTATCACCTAACGATGTGAAGGAAACAATGTATATTCTTATACCATAGCTGACAAAAGATATGGGATTACATACCATGTGGCATCATTACCTCACTGTTTTTAACCCCATAAGGACAGTCAGACAACTTTTTTTTACCCTTGAGGACCAGGGCCATTTTATTTTGGGAGCCGACACATGTGAGAGAGAGGCTGAAACTGACTGCTTTGGTCGTGGAGCAGTCAGTTTTAGACTCCCAATATGATCACAGTGCGCCCACAGGCCTTAAGCTGTGACTGTCCTGGACCATCCAAGGACCTTATGGGTTTAATAACACTACCCTAAAAAGAAGATATAGGCACAGTTAGACCCTCGCGATGCTGTCAGACTTCAACACCCATTATTCCCCACCAGTCAACAGCTGGAGGGGAATGATGGGATTTGTAGTCTGGCAGCAGCTAGAGGGCTTCACATTGCCCATCACTGCTATAAAAGGTAAATTGGGCACATATATATCAAAGCAAAAGGAAAGCAATTCTGGGTCTATTCTAGTTGGTGCAGTTGTTTTTCCCACCATTCATCCCTATATCCTATATAATAATTTGCTAAGTTGTGTGTAACGCCCGACATGCGCAGTAGACACTGCTGCGCGTGCGTGACTGCCCCGCGACCGGCTGCCAGAGGCACTGTGGCCCGTGTAACGGGCTGTTCAACTAGTATATATATATATATACTGTCCTATATAATAATTTGCTAAGTTGTGTGTAACGCCCGACATGCGCAGTAGACACTGCTGCGCGTGCGTGACTGCCCCGCGACCGGCTGCCAGAGGCACTGTGGCCCGTGTAACGGGCTGTTCAACTAGTATATATATATATATACTGATCTTCATAACGGTCAGGTTCTTGTCCACAGTTATGATGTGTTCCTCTGTGGGGATCTTATCTGAGAAGGTAGGCAACCATCTTCAGGCAGGTCTGCTGGATGTTTCTCAATCTGTTCCCTCCCATGTTCCCTTGCTTGCCATCCCCTCTCCCATGCCCCAGTCCTTTTCTCTGCCATGCTCCAGTCCCCTCTCTCCTGTGCTCTGGTTTGTCTCTCTGTGCCATGCTCCAGTCCCCTCTCCCCTGTGCTCTGGTTTGTCTCTCTGTGCCATGCTCCAGTCCCCTCCTGTGCTCTGGTTTGTCTCTCTTTGCCATGCTCCAGTCCCCTCTCTCATGTGCTCTGGTTTGTCTCTCTGTGCCATGCTCCAGTTCCCTCTCTCCTGTGCTCTGGTTTGTCTCTCTGTGCCATACTCCAGTCCCCTCTCCGCTGTGCTCTGGTTTGTCTCTCTGTGCCATACTCCAGTCCCCTCTCTCCTGTGCTCTGGTTTTTCTCTCTGTGCCATTCTCCAGTCCCCTCTCTCCTGTGCTCTGGTTTGTCTCTCTGTGCCATGCTCCAGTCCCCTCTCCCCTGTGCTCTGGTTTGTGTCTCTGTGCCATACTCCAGTCCCCTCTCTCCTGTGCTCTGGTTTGTCTGTCTGTGCCATGCTCCAGTCCCCTCTCTCCTGTGCTCTGGTTTGTCTCTCTGTGCCATGCTCCAGTCCCCTCTCTCCTGTGCTCTGGTTTGTGTCTCTGTGCCATGCTCCAGTCCCCTCTCCCCTATGCTCTGGTTTGTCTCTCTGTGCCATGCTCCAGTCCCCTCCTGTGCTCTGGTTTGTCTCTCTGTGCCATGCTCCAGTCCCCTCCTGTGCTCTGGTTTGTCTCTCTGTGCCATGTTCCAGTCCCCTCTCTCCTGTGCTCTGGTTTTTCTCTCTGTGCCATACTCCAGTCTCCTCTCTCCTGTGCTCTGGTTTGTCTCTGTGCCATACTCCAGTCCCCTCTCTCCTGTGCTCTGGTTTGTCTCTCTGTGCCATTCTCCAGTCCCCTCTCCCCTGTGCTCTGGTTTGTCTCTCTGTGCCATTCTCCAGTCCTCTCTCTCCTGTGCTCTGGTTTGTCTCTCTGTGCCATACTCCAGTCCCCTCTCTCCTGTGCTCTGGTTTGTCTCTCTGTGCCATGCTCCAGTCTCCTCTCTCCTGTGTTCTGGTTTGTCTCTCTGTGCCATTCTCCAGTCCTCTCTCTCTCCTGTGCTCTGGTTTGTCTCTCTGTGCCATTCTCCAGTCCTCTCTCTCTCCTGTGCTCTGGATTGTCTCTCTGTGCCATTCTCCAGTCTCCTTTCTTCTGTGCTCTGGTTTGTCTGTCTGTGCCATACTCCAGTCTCCTCTCTCCTGTGTTCTGGTTTGTCTCTCTGTGCCATGCTCCAGTCCCCTCTCTCCTGTGCTCTGGTTTGTCTCTCTGTGCCATGCTCCAGTCCCCTCTCTCCTGTGCTCTGGTTTGTCTCTCTGTGCCATTCTCCAGTCCTCTCTCTCTTCTGTGTTCTGGTTTGTCTCTCTGTGCCATTCTCCAGTCCCCTCTCCCCTGTGCTCTGGTTTGAGTCTCTGTGCCATGCTCCAGTCCCCTCTCTCCTGTGCTCTGGTTTGTCTCTCTGTGCCATAATCCAGTCTCCTCTCTCCTGTGCTCTGGTTTGTCTCTCTGTGCCATACTCCAGTCCCCTCCTGTGCTCTGGTTTGTCTCTCTGTGCCATACTCCAGTCTCCTCTCTCCTGTGCTCTGGTTTGTCTCTCTGTGCCATACTCCAGTCCCCTCTCTCCTGTGCTCTGGTTTGTCTCTCTGTGCCATGCTCCAGTCCCCTCTCCCCTGTGCTCTGGTTTGTGTCTCTGTGCCATTCTCCAGTCTCCTCTCTCTCCTGTGCTCTGGTTTGTCTCTCTGTGCCATACTCCAGTCCCCTCTCTCCTGTGCTCTGGTTTGTGTCTCCGTGCCATGCTCCAGTCCCCTCCTGCACTCTGGTTTGTCTCTCTGTGCCATACTCCAGTCCCCTCTCTCTTGTGCTCTGGTTTGTCTCTCTGTGCCATGCTCCAGTCCCTTCTCTCCTGTGCTCTGGTTTGTCTCTCTGTGCCATACTCCAGTCCCCTCTCTCCTGTGCTCTGGTTTGTCTCTCTGTGCCATGCTCCAGTCCCCTCTCTGCTGTGCTCTGGTTTGTCTCTCTGTGCCATACTCCAATCCCCTCTCTCCTGTGCTCTGGTTTGTCTCTCTGTGCCATGCTCCAGTCCCCTCCTGTGCTCTGGTTTGTCTCTCTGTGCCATGCTCCAGTCTCCTCTCTCCTGTGCTCTGGTTTGTCTCTCTGTGCCATACTCCAGTCCCCTCTCTCCTGTGCTCTGGTTTGTCTCTCTGTGCCATACTCCAGTCCCCTCTCTCCTGTGCTCTGGTTTGTCTCTCTGTGCCATACTCCAGTCCCCTCTCCCCTGTGCTCTGGTTTGTCTCTCTGTGCCATTCTCCAGTCCCCTCTCCCCTGTGCTCTGGTTTGTCTCTCTGTGCAATACTCCAGTCTCCTCTCTCTCCTGTGCTCTGGTTTGTCTCTCTTTGCCATACTCCAGTCCCCTCTCCCTTGTGCTCTGGTTTTTCTCTCTGTGCCATGCTCCAGTCCCCTCTCTCCTGTGCTCTGGTTTGTCTATCTGTGCCATTCTCCAGTCCCCTCTCTCCTGTGCTCTGGTTTGTCTCTCTTTGCCATGCACCAGTCCCCTCTCTCCTGTGCTCTGGTTTGTCTCTCTTTGCCATACTCCAGTCCCCTCTCTCCTGTGCTCTGGTTTGTCTCTCTGTGCCATACTCCAGTCCCCTCTCCCCTGTGCTCTGGTTTGTCTCTCTGTGCCATACTCCAGTCCCCTCTCTCCTGTGCTCTGGTTTGTCTCTCTGTGCCATACTCCAGTCCCCTCTCTCCTGTGCTCTGGTTTGTCTCTCTGTGCCATACTCCAGTCCCCTCTCCCCTGTGCTCTGGTTTGTCTCTCTGTGCCATTCTCCAGTCCCCTCTCCCCTGTGCTCTGGTTTGTCTATCTGTGCCATTCTCCAGTCCCCTCTCTCCTGTGCTCTGGTTTGTCTCTCTGTGCCATACTCCAGTCCCCTCTCTCCCATGCTCTGGTTTGTCTCTCTGTGCCATACTCCAGTCCCCTCCTGTGCTCTGGTTTGTCTCTCTGTGCCATGCTCCAGTCCTCTCTCTCTTGTGCTCTGGTTTCTCTCTGTGCCATACTCCAGTCCCCTCTCCCCTGTGCTCTGGTTTGTCTCTCTGTGCCATACTCCAGTCCCCTCTCTCCTGTGCTCTGGTTTGTCTCTCTGTGCCATTCTCCAGTCTCCTCTCCCCTGTGCTCTGGTTTGTCTCTCTGTGCCATACTCCAGTCCCCTCTCCCCTGTGCTCTGGTTTGTCTCTCTATGCCATTCTCCAGTCCCCTCTCTCCTGTGCTCTGGTTTGTCTCTCTGTGCCATACTCCAGTCCTCTCTCCCCTGTGCTCTGGTTTGTCTCTCTGTGCCATGCTCCAGTACCCTCTCTCCTGTGCTCTGGTTTGTCTCTCTGTGCCATACTCCAGTCCCCTCTCTCCTGTGCTCTGGTTTATCTCTCTGTGCCATTCTCCAGTCCCCTCTCTCCTGTGCTCTGGTTTGTCTCTCTGTGCCATGCTCCAGTCCCCTCTCCCCTGTGCTCTGGTTTGTCTCTGTGCCATGCTCCAGTCCCCTCCTGTGCTCTGGTTTGTCTCTCTGTGCCATGTTCCAGTCCCCTCTCTCCTGTGCTCTGGTTTTTCTCCCTGTGCCATGCTCCAGTCCCCTCTCTCCTGTGCTCTGATTTGTCTCTCTGTGCCATTCTCCAGTCCCCTCTCTCCTGTGCTCTGGTTTGTCTCTCTGTGCTATTCTCCAGTCCTCTCTCTCCTGTGCTCTGGTTTGTCTCTCTGTGCCATACTCCAGTCCCCTCTCTCCTGTGCTCTGGTTTGTCTCTCTGTGCCATGCTCCAGTCCCCTCTCTCCTGTGCTCTGGTTTGTCTCTCTGTGCCATACTCCAGTCCCCTCTCTCCTTTGCTCTGGTTTGTCTCCCTGTGCCATGCTCCAGTCCCCTCTCTCCTGTGCTCTGGTTTGTGTCTCTGTGCCATACTCCAGTCTCCTCTCTCCTGTGTTCTGGTTTGTCTCTCTGTGCCATTATCCAGTCCTCTCTCTCTCCTGTGCTCTGGTTTGTCTCTCTGTGCCATTCTCCAGTCCCCTCTCCCCTGTACTCTGGTTTGTGTCTCTGTGCCATACTCCAGTCTCCTCTCTCCTGTGTTCTGGTTTCTCTCTGTGCCATTCTCCAGTCCTCTCTCTCTCCTGTGTTCTGGTTTGTCTCTCTGTGCCATACTCCAGTCCCCTCTCTCCTGTGCTCTGGTTTGTGTCTCTGTGCCATGCTCCAGTCTCCTCTCTCCTGTGCTCTGGTTTGTCTCTCTGTGCCATACTCCAGTCCCCTCTCCCCTGTGCTCTGGTTTGTCTATCTGTGCCATTCTCCAGTTCCCTCTCTCCTGTGTTCTGGTTTCTCTCTGTGCCATTCTCCAGTCCTCTCTCTCTCCTGTGCTCTGGTTTGTCTATCTGTGCCATACTCCAGTCCCCTCTCCCCTGTGCTCTGGTTTGTCTCTCTGAGCCATACTGCAGTCTCCTCTCTCCTGTGCTCTGGTTTGTCTCTGTGCCATACTCCAGTCCCCTCTCTCCTGTGCTCTGGTTTGTCTCTGTGCCATACTCCAGTCCCCTCTCTCCTGTGCTCTGGTTTGTCTCTCTGTGCCATACTCCAGTATCCTCTCTCCTGTGCTCTGGTTTGTCTCTCTGTGCCATACTCCAGTCCCCTCTCTCCTGTGCTTTGGTTTGTCTCTCTGTGCCATGCTCCAGTCCCCTCTCTCCTGTGCTCTGGTTTGTCTCTCTGTGCCATGCTCCAGTCCCCTCTCCCCTGTGCTCTGGTTTGTCTCTCTGTGCCATACTCCAGTCCCCTCCTGTGCTCTGGTTTGTCTCTCTGTGCCATACTCCAGTCTCCTCTCTCCTGTGCTCTGGTTTGTCTCTCTGTGCCATACTCCAGTCCCCTCTCTCCTGTGCTCTGGTTTGTCTCTCTGTGCCATGCTCCAGTCCCCTCTCCCCTGTGCTCTGGTGTGTGTCTCTGTGCCATTCTCCAGTCTCCTCTCTCTCCTGTGCTCTGGTTTGTCTCTCTGTGCCATACTCCAGTCCCCTCTCTCCTGTGCTCTGGTTTGTGTCTCTGTGCCATGCTCCAGTCCCCTCCTGCACTCTGGTTTGTCTATCTGTGCCATACTCCAGTCCCCTCTCTCTTGTGCTCTGGTTTGTCTCTCTGTGCCATGCTCCAGTCCCTTCTCTCCTGTGCTCTGGTTTGTCTCTCTGTGCCATACTCCAGTCCCCTCTCTCCTGTGCTCTGGTTTGTCTCTCTGTGCCATGCTCCAGTCCCCTCTCCGCTGTGCTCTGGTTTGTCTCTCTGTGCCATACTCCAATCCCCTCTCTCCTGTGCTCTGGTTTGTCTCTCTGTGCCATGCTCCAGTCCCCTCCTGTGCTCTGGTTTGTCTCTCTGTGCCATGCTCCAGTCTCCTCTCTCCTGTGCTCTGGTTTGTCTCTCTGTGCCATACTCCAGTCCCCTCTCTCCTGTGCTCTGGTTTGTCTCTCTGTGCCATACTCCAGTCCCCTCTCTCCTGTGCTCTGGTTTCTCTCTGTGCCATACTCCAGTCCCCTCTCCCCTGTGCTCTGGTTTGTCTCTCTGTGCCATTCTCCAGTCCCCTCTCCCCTGTGCTCTGGTTTGTCTCTCTGTGCAATACTCCAGTCTCCTCTCTCTCCTGTGCTCTGGTTTGTCTCTCTTTGCCATACTCCAGTCCCCTCTCCCTTGTGCTCTGGTTTGTCTCTCTGTGCCATGCTCCAGTCTCCTCTCTCCTGTGCTCTGGTTTGTCTATCTGTGCCATTCTCCAGTCCCCTCTCTCCTGTGCTCTGGTTTGTCTCTCTTTGCCATGCACCAGTCCCCTCTCTCCTGTGCTCTGGTTTGTCTCTCTTTGCCATACTCCCGTCCCCTCTCTCCTGTGCTCTGGTTTGTCTCTCTGTGCCATACTCCAGTCCCCTCTCTCCTGTGCTCTGGTTTCTCTCTGTGCCATACTCCAGTCCCCTCTCCCCTGTGCTCTGGTTTGTCTCTCTGTGCCATTCTCCAGTCCCCTCTCCCCTGTGCTCTGGTTTGTCTCTCTGTGCAATACTCCAGTCTCCTCTCTCTCCTGTGCTCTGGTTTGTCTCTCTTTGCCATACTCCAGTCCCCTCTCCCTTGTGCTCTGGTTTGTCTCTCTGTGCCATGCTCCAGTCCCCTCTCTCCTGTGCTCTGGTTTGTCTATCTGTGCCATTCTCCAGTCCCCTCTCTCCTGTGCTCTGGTTTGTCTCTCTTTGCCATGCACCAGTCCCCTCTCTCCTGTGCTCTGGTTTGTCTCTCTTTGCCATACTCCCGTCCCCTCTCTCCTGTGCTCTGGTTTGTCTCTCTGTGCCATACTCCAGTCCCCTCTCCCCTGTGCTCTGGTTTGTCTCTCTGTGCCATACTCCAGTCCCCTCTCTCCTGTGCTCTGGTTTGTCTCTCTGTGCCATACTCCAGTCCCCTCTCTCCTGTGCTCTGGTTTGTCTCTCTGTGCCATACTCCAGTCCCCTCTCCCCTGTGCTCTGGTTTGTCTCTCTGTGCCATTCTCCAGTCCCCTCTCCCCTGTGCTCTGGTTTGTCTATCTGTGCCATTCTCCAGTCCCCTCTCTCCTGTGCTCTGGTTTGTCTCTCTGTGCCATACTCCAGTCCCCTCTCTCCCATGCTCTGGTTTGTCTCTCTGTGCCATACTCCAGTCCCCTCCTGTGCTCTGGTTTGTCTCTCTGTGCCATGCTCCAGTCCTCTCTCTCTTGTGCTCTGGTTTCTCTCTGTGCCATACTCCAGTCCCCTCTCCCCTGTGCTCTGGTTTGTCTCTCTGTGCCATACTCCAGTCCCCTCTCTCCTGTGCTCTGGTTTGTCTCTCTGTGCCATTCTCCAGTCTCCTCTCCCCTGTGCTCTGGTTTGTCTCTCTGTGCCATACTCCAGTCCCCTCTCCCCTGTGCTCTGGTTTGTCTCTCTGTGCCATTCTCCAGTCCCCTCTCTCCTGTGCTCTGGTTTGTCTCTCTGTGCCATACTCCAGTCCTCTCTCCCCTGTGCTCTGGTTTGTCTCTCTGTGCCATGCTCCAGTCCCCTCTCTCCTGTGCTCTGGTTTGTCTCTCTGTGCCATACTCCAGTCCCCTCTCTCCTGTGCTCTGGTTTATCTCTCTGTGCCATTCTCCAGTCCCCTCTCTCCTGTGCTCTGGTTTGTCTCTCTGTGCCATGCTCCAGTCCCCTCTCCCCTGTGCTCTGGTTTGTCTCTGTGCCATGCTCCAGTCCCCTCCTGTGCTCTGGTTTGTCTCTCTGTGCCATGTTCCAGTCCCCTCTCTCCTGTGCTCTGGTTTTTCTCTCTGTGCCATGCTCCAGTCCCCTCTCTCCTGTGCTCTGATTTGTCTCTCTGTGCCATTCTCCAGTCCCCTCTCTCCTGTGCTCTGGTTTGTCTCTCTGTGCTATTCTCCAGTCCTCTCTCTCCTGTGCTCTGGTTTGTCTCTCTGTGCCATACTCCAGTCCCCTCTCTCCTGTGCTCTGGTTTGTCTCTCTGTGCCATGCTCCAGTCCCCTCTCTCCTGTGCTCTGGTTTGTCTCTCTGTGCCATACTCCAGTCCCCTCTCTCCTGTGCTCTGGTTTGTCTCTCTGTGCCATGCTCCAGTCCCCTCTCCGCTGTGCTCTGGTTTGTCTCTCTGTGCCATACTCCAATCCCCTCTCTCCTGTGCTCTGGTTTGTCTCTCTGTGCCATGCTCCAGTCCCCTCCTGTGCTCTGGTTTGTCTCTCTGTGCCATGCTCCAGTCTCCTCTCTCCTGTGCTCTGGTTTGTCTCTCTGTGCCATACTCCAGTCCCCTCTCTCCTGTGCTCTGGTTTGTCTCTCTGTGCCATACTCCAGTCCCCTCTCTCCTGTGCTCTGGTTTGTCTCTCTGTGCCATACTCCAGTCCCCTCTCCCCTGTGCTCTGGTTTGTCTCTCTGTGCCATTCTCCAGTCCCCTCTCCCCTGTGCTCTGGTTTGTCTCTCTGTGCAATACTCCAGTCTCCTCTCTCTCCTGTGCTCTGGTTTGTCTCTCTTTGCCATACTCCAGTCCCCTCTCCCTTGTGCTCTGGTTTGTCTCTCTGTGCCATTCTCCAGTCACCTCTCTCCTGTGCTCTGGTTTGTCTATCTGTGCCATTCTCCAGTCCCCTCTCTCCTGTGCTCTGGTTTGTCTCTCTTTGCCATGCACCAGTCCCCTCTCTCCTGTGCTCTGGTTTGTCTCTCTTTGCCATACTCCAGTCCCCTCTCTCCTGTGCTCTGGTTTGTCTCTCTGTGCCATACTCCAGTCCCCTCTCCCCTGTGCTCTGGTTTGTCTCTCTGTGCCATACTCCAGTCCCCTCTCTCCTGTGCTCTGGTTTGTCTCTCTGTGCCATACTCCAGTCCCCTCTCTCCTGTGCTCTGGTTTGTCTCTCTGTGCCATACTCCAGTCCCCTCTCCCCTGTGCTCTGGTTTGTCTCTCTGTGCCATTCTCCAGTCCCCTCTCCCCTGTGCTCTGGTTTGTCTATCTGTGCCATTCTCCAGTCCCCTCTCTCCTGTGCTCTGGTTTGTCTCTCTGTGCCATACTCCAGTCCCCTCTCTCCCATGCTCTGGTTTGTCTCTCTGTGCCATACTCCAGTCCCCTCCTGTGCTCTGGTTTGTCTCTCTGTGCCATGCTCCAGTCCTCTCTCTCTTGTGCTCTGGTTTCTCTCTGTGCCATACTCCAGTCCCCTCTCCCCTGTGCTCTGGTTTGTCTCTCTGTGCCATACTCCAGTCCCCTCTCTCCTGTGCTCTGGTTTGTCTCTCTGTGCCATTCTCCAGTCTCCTCTCCCCTGTGCTCTGGTTTGTCTCTCTGTGCCATACTCCAGTCCCCTCTCCCCTGTGCTCTGGTTTGTCTCTCTGTGCCATTCTCCAGTCCCCTCTCTCCTGTGCTCTGGTTTGTCTCTCTGTGCCATACTCCAGTCCTCTCTCCCCTGTGCTCTGGTTTGTCTCTCTGTGCCATGCTCCAGTCCCCTCTCTCCTGTGCTCTGGTTTGTCTCTCTGTGCCATACTCCAGTCCCCTCTCTCCTGTGCTCTGGTTTATCTCTCTGTGCCATTCTCCAGTCCCCTCTCTCCTGTGCTCTGGTTTGTCTCTCTGTGCCATGCTCCAGTCCCCTCTCCCCTGTGCTCTGGTTTGTCTCTGTGCCATGCTCCAGTCCCCTCCTGTGCTCTGGTTTGTCTCTCTGTGCCATGTTCCAGTCCCCTCTCTCCTGTGCTCTGGTTTTTCTCTCTGTGCCATGCTCCAGTCCCCTCTCTCCTGTGCTCTGATTTGTCTCTCTGTGCCATTCTCCAGTCCCCTCTCTCCTGTGCTCTGGTTTGTCTCTCTGTGCTATTCTCCAGTCCTCTCTCTCCTGTGCTCTGGTTTGTCTCTCTGTGCCATACTCCAGTCCCCTCTCCCCTGTGCTCTGGTTTGTCTCTCTGTGCCATTCTCCAGTCCCCTCTCCCCTGTGCTCTGGTTTGTCTCTCTGTGCCATACTCCAGTCCCCTCTCCCCTGTGCTCTGGTTTGTCTCTCTGTGCCATTCTCCAGTCCCCTCTCCCCTGTGCTCTGGTTTGTCTATCTGTGCCATTCTCCAGTCCCCTCTCTCCTGTGCTCTGGTTTGTCTCTCTGTGCCATACTCCAGTCCCCTCTCTCCCATGCTCTGGTTTGTCTCTCTGTGCCATACTCCAGTCCCCTCCTGTGCTCTGGTTTGTCTCTCTGTGCCATGCTCCAGTCCTCTCTCTCTTGTGCTCTGGTTTCTCTCTGTGCCATACTCCAGTCCCCTCTCCCCTGTGCTCTGGTTTGTCTCTCTGTGCCATACTCCAGTCCCCTCTCTCCTGTGCTCTGGTTTGTCTCTCTGTGCCATTCTCCAGTCTCCTCTCCCCTGTGCTCTGGTTTGTCTCTCTGTGCCATACTCCAGTCCCCTCTCCCCTGTGCTCTGGTTTGTCTCTCTGTGCCATTCTCCAGTCCCCTCTCTCCTGTGCTCTGGTTTGTCTCTCTGTGCCATACTCCAGTCCTCTCTCCCCTGTGCTCTGGTTTGTCTCTCTGTGCCATGCTCCAGTCCCCTCTCTCCTGTGCTCTGGTTTGTCTCTCTGTGCCATACTCCAGTCCCCTCTCTCCTGTGCTCTGGTTTATCTCTCTGTGCCATTCTCCAGTCCCCTCTCTCCTGTGCTCTGGTTTGTCTCTCTGTGCCATGCTCCAGTCCCCTCTCCCCTGTGCTCTGGTTTGTCTCTGTGCCATGCTCCAGTCCCCTCCTGTGCTCTGGTTTGTCTCTCTGTGCCATGTTCCAGTCCCCTCTCTCCTGTGCTCTGGTTTTTCTCTCTGTGCCATGCTCCAGTCCCCTCTCTCCTGTGCTCTGATTTGTCTCTCTGTGCCATTCTCCAGTCCCCTCTCTCCTGTGCTCTGGTTTGTCTCTCTGTGCTATTCTCCAGTCCTCTCTCTCCTGTGCTCTGGTTTGTCTCTCTGTGCCATACTCCAGTCCCCTCTCTCCTGTGCTCTGGTTTGTCTCTCTGTGCCATGCTCCAGTCCCCTCTCTCCTGTGCTCTGGTTTGTCTCTCTGTGCCATACTCCAGTCCCCTCTCTCCTGTGCTCTGGTTTGTCTCTCTGTGCCATGCTCCAGTCCCCTCTCCGCTGTGCTCTGGTTTGTCTCTCTGTGCCATACTCCAATCCCCTCTCTCCTGTGCTCTGGTTTGTCTCTCTGTGCCATGCTCCAGTCCCCTCCTGTGCTCTGGTTTGTCTCTCTGTGCCATGCTCCAGTCTCCTCTCTCCTGTGCTCTGGTTTGTCTCTCTGTGCCATACTCCAGTCCCCTCTCTCCTGTGCTCTGGTTTGTCTCTCTGTGCCATACTCCAGTCCCCTCTCTCCTGTGCTCTGGTTTGTCTCTCTGTGCCATACTCCAGTCCCCTCTCCCCTGTGCTCTGGTTTGTCTCTCTGTGCCATTCTCCAGTCCCCTCTCCCCTGTGCTCTGGTTTGTCTCTCTGTGCAATACTCCAGTCTCCTCTCTCTCCTGTGCTCTGGTTTGTCTCTCTTTGCCATACTCCAGTCCCCTCTCCCTTGTGCTCTGGTTTGTCTCTCTGTGCCATTCTCCAGTCACCTCTCTCCTGTGCTCTGGTTTGTCTATCTGTGCCATTCTCCAGTCCCCTCTCTCCTGTGCTCTGGTTTGTCTCTCTTTGCCATGCACCAGTCCCCTCTCTCCTGTGCTCTGGTTTGTCTCTCTTTGCCATACTCCAGTCCCCTCTCTCCTGTGCTCTGGTTTGTCTCTCTGTGCCATACTCCAGTCCCCTCTCCCCTGTGCTCTGGTTTGTCTCTCTGTGCCATACTCCAGTCCCCTCTCTCCTGTGCTCTGGTTTGTCTCTCTGTGCCATACTCCAGTCCCCTCTCTCCTGTGCTCTGGTTTGTCTCTCTGTGCCATACTCCAGTCCCCTCTCCCCTGTGCTCTGGTTTGTCTCTCTGTGCCATTCTCCAGTCCCCTCTCCCCTGTGCTCTGGTTTGTCTATCTGTGCCATTCTCCAGTCCCCTCTCTCCTGTGCTCTGGTTTGTCTCTCTGTGCCATACTCCAGTCCCCTCTCTCCCATGCTCTGGTTTGTCTCTCTGTGCCATACTCCAGTCCCCTCCTGTGCTCTGGTTTGTCTCTCTGTGCCATGCTCCAGTCCTCTCTCTCTTGTGCTCTGGTTTCTCTCTGTGCCATACTCCAGTCCCCTCTCCCCTGTGCTCTGGTTTGTCTCTCTGTGCCATACTCCAGTCCCCTCTCTCCTGTGCTCTGGTTTGTCTCTCTGTGCCATTCTCCAGTCTCCTCTCCCCTGTGCTCTGGTTTGTCTCTCTGTGCCATACTCCAGTCCCCTCTCCCCTGTGCTCTGGTTTGTCTCTCTGTGCCATTCTCCAGTCCCCTCTCTCCTGTGCTCTGGTTTGTCTCTCTGTGCCATACTCCAGTCCTCTCTCCCCTGTGCTCTGGTTTGTCTCTCTGTGCCATGCTCCAGTCCCCTCTCTCCTGTGCTCTGGTTTGTCTCTCTGTGCCATACTCCAGTCCCCTCTCTCCTGTGCTCTGGTTTATCTCTCTGTGCCATTCTCCAGTCCCCTCTCTCCTGTGCTCTGGTTTGTCTCTCTGTGCCATGCTCCAGTCCCCTCTCCCCTGTGCTCTGGTTTGTCTCTGTGCCATGCTCCAGTCCCCTCCTGTGCTCTGGTTTGTCTCTCTGTGCCATGTTCCAGTCCCCTCTCTCCTGTGCTCTGGTTTTTCTCTCTGTGCCATGCTCCAGTCCCCTCTCTCCTGTGCTCTGATTTGTCTCTCTGTGCCATTCTCCAGTCCCCTCTCTCCTGTGCTCTGGTTTGTCTCTCTGTGCTATTCTCCAGTCCTCTCTCTCCTGTGCTCTGGTTTGTCTCTCTGTGCCATACTCCAGTCCCCTCTCTCCTGTGCTCTGGTTTGTCTCTCTGTGCCATGCTCCAGTCCCCTCTCTCCTGTGCTCTGGTTTGTCTCTCTGTGCCATACTCCAGTCCCCTCTCTCCTTTGCTCTGGTTTGTCTCTCTGTGCCATGCTCCAGTCCCCTCTCTCCTGTGCTCTGGTTTGTGTCTCTGTGCCATACTCCAGTCTCCTCTCTCCTGTGTTCTGGTTTGTCTCTCTGTGCCATTCTCCAGTCCTCTCTCTCTCCTGTGCTCTGGTTTGTCTCTCTGTGCCATTCTCCAGTCCCCTCTCCCCTGTGCTCTGGTTTGTGTCTCTGTGCCATACTCCAGTCTCCTCTCTCCTGTGTTCTGGTTTCTCTCTGTGCCATTCTCCAGTCCTCTCTCTCTCCTGTGTTCTGGTTTGTCTCTCTGTGCCATACTCCAGTCCCCTCTCTCCTGTGCTCTGGTTTGTGTCTCTGTGCCATGCTCCAGTCTCCTCTCTCCTATGCTCTGGTTTGTCTCTCTGTGCCATACTCCAGTCCCCTCTCCCCTGTGCTCTGGTTTGTCTATCTGTGCCATTCTCCAGTTCCCTCTCTCCTGTGTTCTGGTTTCTCTCTGTGCCATTCTCCAGTCCTCTCTCTCTCCTGTGTTCTGGTTTGTCTATCTGTGCCATACTCCAGTCCCCTCTCCCCTGTGCTCTGGTTTGTCTCTCTGTGCCATACTGCAGTCTCCTCTCTCCTGTGCTCTGGTTTGTCTCTGTGCCATACTCCAGTCCCCTCTCTCCTGTGCTCTGGTTTGTCTCTGTGCCATACTCCAGTCCCCTCTCTCCTGTGCTCTGGTTTGTCTCTCTGTGCCATACTCCAGTATCCTCTCTCCTGTGCTCTGGTTTGTCTCTCTGTGCCATACTCCAGTCCCCTCTCTCCTGTGCTTTGGTTTGTCTCTCTGTGCCATGCTCCAGTCCCCTCTCTCCTGTGCTCTGGTTTGTCTCTCTGTGCCATGCTCCAGTCCCCTCTCCCCTGTGCTCTGGTTTGTCTCTCTGTGCCATACTCCAGTCCCCTCCTGTGCTCTGGTTTGTCTCTCTGTGCCATACTCCAGTCCCCTCTCTCCTGTGCTCTGGTTTGTCTCTCTGTGCCATACTCCAGTCCCCTCTCCCCTGTGCTCTGGTTTGTCTCTCTGTGCCATTCTCCAGTCCCCTCTCCCCTGTGCTCTGGTTTGTCTATCTGTGCCATTCTCCAGTCCCCTCTCTCCTGTGCTCTGGTTTGTCTCTCTGTGCCATACTCCAGTCCCCTCTCTCCCATGCTCTGGTTTGTCTCTCTGTGCCATACTCCAGTCCCCTCCTGTGCTCTGGTTTGTCTCTCTGTGCCATGCTCCAGTCCTCTCTCTCTTGTGCTCTGGTTTCTCTCTGTGCCATACTCCAGTCCCCTCTCCCCTGTGCTCTGGTTTGTCTCTCTGTGCCATACTCCAGTCCCCTCTCTCCTGTGCTCTGGTTTGTCTCTCTGTGCCATTCTCCAGTCTCCTCTCCCCTGTGCTCTGGTTTGTCTCTCTGTGCCATACTCCAGTCCCCTCTCCCCTGTGCTCTGGTTTGTCTCTCTGTGCCATTCTCCAGTCCCCTCTCTCCTGTGCTCTGGTTTGTCTCTCTGTGCCATACTCCAGTCCTCTCTCCCCTGTGCTCTGGTTTGTCTCTCTGTGCCATGCTCCAGTCCCCTCTCTCCTGTGCTCTGGTTTGTCTCTCTGTGCCATTCTCCAGTCCCCTCTCTCCTGTGCTCTGGTTTATCTCTCTGTGCCATTCTCCAGTCCCCTCTCTCCTGTGCTCTGGTTTGTCTCTCTGTGCCATGCTCCAGTCCCCTCTCCCCTGTGCTCTGGTTTGTCTCTGTGCCATGCTCCAGTCCCCTCCTGTGCTCTGGTTTGTCTCTCTGTGCCATGTTCCAGTCCCCTCTCTCCTGTGCTCTGGTTTTTCTCTCTGTGCCATGCTCCAGTCCCCTCTCTCCTGTGCTCTGATTTGTCTCTCTGTGCCATTCTCCAG
This sequence comes from Rhinophrynus dorsalis, assembly GCA_037306005.1. Taxonomy (NCBI): domain Eukaryota; kingdom Metazoa; phylum Chordata; class Amphibia; order Anura; family Rhinophrynidae; genus Rhinophrynus; species Rhinophrynus dorsalis. The sequence continues at coordinate 100,560,967 of CM074720.1, forward strand.
TCCCCTCTCTCCTGTGCTCTGGTTTGTCTCTCTGTGCTATTCTCCAGTCCTCTCTCTCCTGTGCTCTGGTTTGTCTCTCTGTGCCATACTCCAGTCCCCTCTCTCCTGTGCTCTGGTTTGTCTCTCTGTGCCATGCTCCAGTCCCCTCTCTCCTGTGCTCTGGTTTGTCTCTCTGTGCCATACTCCAGTCCCCTCTCTCCTTTGCTCTGGTTTGTCTCTCTGTGCCATGCTCCAGTCCCCTCTCTCCTGTGCTCTGGTTTGTGTCTCTGTGCCATACTCCAGTCTCCTCTCTCCTGTGTTCTGGTTTGTCTCTCTGTGCCATTCTCCAGTCCTCTCTCTCTCCTGTGCTCTGGTTTGTCTCTCTGTGCCATTCTCCAGTCCCCTCTCTCCTGTGCTCTGGTTTGTGTCTCTGTGCCATACTCCAGTCTCCTCTCTCCTGTGTTCTGGTTTCTCTCTGTGCCATTCTCCAGTCCTCTCTCTCTCCTGTGTTCTGGTTTGTCTCTCTGTGCCATACTCCAGTCCCCTCTCTCCTGTGCTCTGGTTTGTGTCTCTGTGCCATGCTCCAGTCTCCTCTCTCCTGTGCTCTGGTTTGTCTCTCTGTGCCATACTCCAGTCCCCTCTCCCCTGTGCTCTGGTTTGTCTATCTGTGCCATACTCCAGTCCCCTCTCCCCTGTGCTCTGGTTTGTCTCTCTGTGCCATTCTCCAGTCCCCTCTCTCCTGTGCTCTGGTTTGTCTCTCTGTGCCATACTCCAGTCCTCTCTCCCCTGTGCTCTGGTTTGTCTCTCTGTGCCATGCTCCAGTCCCCTCTCTCCTGTGCTCTGGTTTGTCTCTCTGTGCCATTCTCCAGTCCCCTCTCTCCTGTGCTCTGGTTTATCTCTCTGTGCCATTCTCCAGTCCCCTCTCTCCTGTGCTCTGGTTTGTCTCTCTGTGCCATGCTCCAGTCCCCTCTCCCCTGTGCTCTGGTTTGTCTCTGTGCCATGCTCCAGTCCCCTCCTGTGCTCTGGTTTGTCTCTCTGTGCCATGTTCCAGTCCCCTCTCTCCTGTGCTCTGGTTTTTCTCTCTGTGCCATGCTCCAGTCCCCTCTCTCCTGTGCTCTGATTTGTCTCTCTGTGCCATTCTCCAGTCCCCTCTCTCCTGTGCTCTGGTTTGTCTCTCTGTGCTATTCTCCAGTCCTCTCTCTCCTGTGCTCTGGTTTGTCTCTCTGTGCCATACTCCAGTCCCCTCTCTCCTGTGCTCTGGTTTGTCTCTCTGTGCCATGCTCCAGTCCCCTCTCTCCTGTGCTCTGGTTTGTCTCTCTGTGCCATACTCCAGTCCCCTCTCTCCTTTGCTCTGGTTTGTCTCTCTGTGCCATGCTCCAGTCCCCTCTCTCCTGTGCTCTGGTTTGTGTCTCTGTGCCATACTCCAGTCTCCTCTCTCCTGTGTTCTGGTTTGTCTCTCTGTGCCATTCTCCAGTCCTCTCTCTCTCCTGTGCTCTGGTTTGTCTCTCTGTGCCATTCTCCAGTCCCCTCTCCCCTGTGCTCTGGTTTGTGTCTCTGTGCCATACTCCAGTCTCCTCTCTCCTGTGTTCTGGTTTCTCTCTGTGCCATTCTCCAGTCCTCTCTCTCTCCTGTGTTCTGGTTTGTCTCTCTGTGCCATACTCCAGTCCCCTCTCTCCTGTGCTCTGGTTTGTGTCTCTGTGCCATGCTCCAGTCTCCTCTCTCCTGTGCTCTGGTTTGTCTCTCTGTGCCATACTCCAGTCCCCTCTCCCCTGTGCTCTGGTTTGTCTATCTGTGCCATTCTCCAGTTCCCTCTCTCCTGTGTTCTGGTTTCTCTCTGTGCCATTCTCCAGTCCTCTCTCTCTCCTGTGTTCTGGTTTGTCTATCTGTGCCATACTCCAGTCCCCTCTCCCCTGTGCTCTGGTTTGTCTCTCTGTGCCATACTGCAGTCTCCTCTCTCCTGTGCTCTGGTTTGTCTCTGTGCCATACTCCAGTCCCCTCTCTCCTGTGCTCTGGTTTGTCTCTGTGCCATACTCCAGTCCCCTCTCTCCTGTGCTCTGGTTTGTCTCTCTGTGCCATACTCCAGTATCCTCTCTCCTGTGCTCTGGTTTGTCTCTCTGTGCCATACTCCAGTCCCCTCTCTCCTGTGCTTTGGTTTGTCTCTCTGTGCCATGCTCCAGTCCCCTCTCTCCTGTGCTCTGGTTTGTCTCTCTGTGCCATGCTCCAGTCCCCTCTCCCCTGTGCTCTGGTTTGTCTCTCTGTGCCATACTCCAGTCCCCTCCTGTGCTCTGGTTTGTCTCTCTGTGCCATACTCCAGTCTCCTCTCTCCTGTGCTCTGGTTTGTCTCTCTGTGCCATACTCCAGTCCCCTCTCTCCTGTGCTCTGGTTTGTCTCTCTGTGCCATGCTCCAGTCCCCTCTCCCCTGAGCTCTGGTTTGTGTCTCTGTGCCATTCTCCAGTCTCCTCTCTCTCCTGTGCTCTGGTTTGTCTCTCTGTGCCATACTCCAGTCCCCTCTCTCCTGTGATCTGGTTTGTGTCTCTGTGCCATGCTCCAGTCCCCTCCTGCACTCTGGTTTGTCTCTCTGTGCCATACTCCAGTCCCCTCTCTCTTGTACTCTGGTTTGTCTTTCTGTGCCATGCTCCAGTCCCTTCTCTCCTGTGCTCTGGTTTGTCTCTCTGTGCCATACTCCAGTCCCCTCTCTCCTGTGCTCTGGTTTGTCTCTCTGTGCCATGCTCCAGTCCCCTCTCCGCTGTGCTCTGGTTTGTCTCTCTGTGCCATACTCCAATCCCCTCTCTCCTGTGCTCTGGTTTGTCTCTCTGTGCCATGCTCCAGTCCCCTCCTGTGCTCTGGTTTGTCTCTCTGTGCCATGCTCCAGTCTCCTCTCTCCTGTGCTCTGGTTTGTCTCTCTGTGCCATACTACAGTCCCCTCTCTCCTGTGCTCTGGTTTGTCTCTCTGTGCCATACTCCAGTCCCCTCTCTCCTGTGCTCTGGTTTGTCTCTCTGTGCCATACTCCAGTCCCCTCTCCCCTGTGCTCTGGTTTGTCTCTCTGTGCCATTCTCCAGTCCCCTCTCCCCTGTGCTCTGGTTTGTCTCTCTGTGCAATACTCCAGTCTCCTCTCTCTCCTGTGCTCTGGTTTGTCTCTCTTTGCCATACTCCAGTCCCCTCTCCCTTGTGCTCTGGTTTGTCTCTCTGTGCCATGCTCCAGTCCCCTCTCTCCTGTGCTCTGGTTTGTCTATCTGTGCCATTCTCCAGTCCCCTCTCTCCTGTGCTCTGGTTTGTCTCTCTTTGCCATGCACCAGTCCCCTCTCTCCTGTGCTCTGGTTTGTCTCTCTTTGCCATACTCCAGTCCCCTCTCTCCTGTGCTCTGGTTTGTCTCTCTGTGCCATACTCCAGTCCCCTCTCCCCTGTGCTCTGGTTTGTCTCTCTGTGCCATACTCCAGTCCTCTCTCTCCTGTGCTCTGGTTTGTCTCTCTGTGCCATACTCCAGTCCCCTCTCTCCTGTGCTCTGGTTTGTCTCTCTGTGCCATACTCCAGTCCCCTCTCCCCTGTGCTCTGGTTTGTCTCTCTGTGCCATTCTCCAGTCCCCTCTCCCTTGTGCTCTGGTTTGTCTATCTGTGCCATTCTCCAGTCCCCTCTCTCCTGTGCTCTGGTTTGTCTCTCTGTGCCATACTCCAGTCCCCTCTTTCCCATGCTCTGGTTTGTCTCTCTGTGCCATACTCCAGTCCCCTCCTGTGCTCTGGTTTGTCTCTCTGTGCCATGCTCCAGTCCTCTCTCTCTTGTGCTCTGGTTTCTCTCTGTGCCATACTCCAGTCCCCTCTCCCCTGTGCTCTGGTTTGTCTCTCTGTGCCATACTCCAGTCCCCTCTCTCCTGTGCTCTGGTTTGTCTCTCTGTGCCATTCTCCAGTCTCCTCTCCCCTGTGCTCTGGTTTGTCTCTCTGTGCCATACTCCAGTCCCCTCTCCCCTGTGCTCTGGTTTGTCTCTCTGTGCCATTCTCCAGTCCCCTCTCTCCTGTGCTCTGGTTTGTCTCTCTGTGCCATACTCCAGTCCTCTCTCCCCTGTGCTCTGGTTTGTCTCTCTGTGCCATGCTCCAGTCCCCTCTCTCCTGTGCTCTGGTTTGTCTCTCTGTGCCATACTCCAGTCCCCTCTCTCCTGTGCTCTGGTTTATCTCTCTGTGCCATTCTCCAGTCCCCTCTCTCCTGTGCTCTGGTTTGTCTCTCTGTGCCATGCTCCAGTCCCCTCTCCCCTGTGCTCTGGTTTGTCTCTGTGCCATGCTCCAGTCCCCTCCTGTGCTCTGGTTTGTCTCTCTGTGCCATGTTCCAGTCCCATCTCTCCTGTGCTCTGGTTTTTCTCTCTGTGCCATGCTCCAGTCCCCTCTCTCCTGTGCTCTGATTTGTCTCTCTGTGCCATTCTCCAGTCCCCTCTCTCCTGTGCTCTGGTTTGTCTCTCTGTGCTATTCTCCAGTCCTCTCTCTCCTGTGCTCTGGTTTGTCTCTCTGTGCCATACTCCAGTCCCCTCTCTCCTGTGCTCTGGTTTGTCTCTCTGTGCCATGCTCCAGTCCCCTCTCTCCTGTGCTCTGGTTTGTCTCTCTGTGCCATACTCCAGTCCCCTCTCTCCTTTGCTCTGGTTTGTCTCTCTGTGCCATGCTCCAGTCCCCTCTCTCCTGTGCTCTGGTTTGTGTCTCTGTGCCATACTCCAGTCTCCTCTCTCCTGTGTTCTGGTTTGTCTCTCTGTGCCATTCTCCAGTCCTCTCTCTCTCCTGTGCTCTGGTTTGTCTCTCTGTGCCATTCTCCAGTCCCCTCTCCCCTGTGCTCTGGTTTGTGTCTCTGTGCCATACTCCAGTCTCCTCTCTCCTGTGTTCTGGTTTCTCTCTGTGCCATTCTCCAGTCCTCTCTCTCTCCTGTGTTCTGGTTTGTCTCTCTGTGCCATACTCCAGTCCCCTCTCTCCTGTGCTCTGGTTTGTCTCTCTGTGCCATGCTCCAGTCCCCTCTCCGCTGTGCTCTGGTTTGTCTCTCTGTGCCATACTCCAATCCCCTCTCTCCTGTGCTCTGGTTTGTCTCTCTGTGCCATGCTCCAGTCCCCTCCTGTGCTCTGGTTTGTCTCTCTGTGCCATGCTCCAGTCTCCTCTCTCCTGTGCTCTGGTTTGTCTCTCTGTGCCATACTACAGTCCCCTCTCTCCTGTGCTCTGGTTTGTCTCTCTGTGCCATACTCCAGTCCCCTCTCTCCTGTGCTCTGGTTTGTCTCTCTGTGCCATACTCCAGTCCCCTCTCCCCTGTGCTCTGGTTTGTCTCTCTGTGCCATTCTCCAGTCCCCTCTCCCCTGTGCTCTGGTTTGTCTCTCTGTGCAATACTCCAGTCTCCTCTCTCTCCTGTGCTCTGGTTTGTCTCTCTTTGCCATACTCCAGTCCCCTCTCCCTTGTGCTCTGGTTTGTCTCTCTGTGCCATGCTCCAGTCCCCTCTCTCCTGTGCTCTGGTTTGTCTATCTGTGCCATTCTCCAGTCCCCTCTCTCCTGTGCTCTGGTTTGTCTCTCTTTGCCATGCACCAGTCCCCTCTCTCCTGTGCTCTGGTTTGTCTCTCTTTGCCATACTCCAGTCCCCTCTCTCCTGTGCTCTGGTTTGTCTCTCTGTGCCATACTCCAGTCCCCTCTCCCCTGTGCTCTGGTTTGTCTCTCTGTGCCATACTCCAGTCCTCTCTCTCCTGTGCTCTGGTTTGTCTCTCTGTGCCATACTCCAGTCCCCTCTCTCCTGTGCTCTGGTTTGTCTCTCTGTGCCATACTCCAGTCCCCTCTCCCCTGTGCTCTGGTTTGTCTCTCTGTGCCATTCTCCAGTCCCCTCTCCCTTGTGCTCTGGTTTGTCTATCTGTGCCATTCTCCAGTCCCCTCTCTCCTGTGCTCTGGTTTGTCTCTCTGTGCCATACTCCAGTCCCCTCTTTCCCATGCTCTGGTTTGTCTCTCTGTGCCATACTCCAGTCCCCTCCTGTGCTCTGGTTTGTCTCTCTGTGCCATGCTCCAGTCCTCTCTCTCTTGTGCTCTGGTTTCTCTCTGTGCCATACTCCAGTCCCCTCTCCCCTGTGCTCTGGTTTGTCTCTCTGTGCCATACTCCAGTCCCCTCTCTCCTGTGCTCTGGTTTGTCTCTCTGTGCCATTCTCCAGTCTCCTCTCCCCTGTGCTCTGGTTTGTCTCTCTGTGCCATACTCCAGTCCCCTCTCCCCTGTGCTCTGGTTTGTCTCTCTGTGCCATTCTCCAGTCCCCTCTCTCCTGTGCTCTGGTTTGTCTCTCTGTGCCATACTCCAGTCCTCTCTCCCCTGTGCTCTGGTTTGTCTCTCTGTGCCATGCTCCAGTCCCCTCTCTCCTGTGCTCTGGTTTGTCTCTCTGTGCCATACTCCAGTCCCCTCTCTCCTGTGCTCTGGTTTATCTCTCTGTGCCATTCTCCAGTCCCCTCTCTCCTGTGCTCTGGTTTGTCTCTCTGTGCCATGCTCCAGTCCCCTCTCCCCTGTGCTCTGGTTTGTCTCTGTGCCATGCTCCAGTCCCCTCCTGTGCTCTGGTTTGTCTCTCTGTGCCATGTTCCAGTCCCATCTCTCCTGTGCTCTGGTTTTTCTCTCTGTGCCATGCTCCAGTCCCCTCTCTCCTGTGCTCTGATTTGTCTCTCTGTGCCATTCTCCAGTCCCCTCTCTCCTGTGCTCTGGTTTGTCTCTCTGTGCTATTCTCCAGTCCTCTCTCTCCTGTGCTCTGGTTTGTCTCTCTGTGCCATACTCCAGTCCCCTCTCTCCTGTGCTCTGGTTTGTCTCTCTGTGCCATGCTCCAGTCCCCTCTCTCCTGTGCTCTGGTTTGTCTCTCTGTGCCATACTCCAGTCCCCTCTCTCCTTTGCTCTGGTTTGTCTCTCTGTGCCATGCTCCAGTCCCCTCTCTCCTGTGCTCTGGTTTGTGTCTCTGTGCCATACTCCAGTCTCCTCTCTCCTGTGTTCTGGTTTGTCTCTCTGTGCCATTCTCCAGTCCTCTCTCTCTCCTGTGCTCTGGTTTGTCTCTCTGTGCCATTCTCCAGTCCCCTCTCCCCTGTGCTCTGGTTTGTGTCTCTGTGCCATACTCCAGTCTCCTCTCTCCTGTGTTCTGGTTTCTCTCTGTGCCATTCTCCAGTCCTCTCTCTCTCCTGTGTTCTGGTTTGTCTCTCTGTGCCATACTCCAGTCCCCTCTCTCCTGTGCTCTGGTTTGTGTCTCTGTGCCATGCTCCAGTCTCCTCTCTCCTGTGCTCTGGTTTGTCTCTCTGTGCCATACTCCAGTCCCCTCTCCCCTGTGCTCTGGTTTGTCTATCTGTGCCATTCTCCAGTTCCCTCTCTCCTGTGTTCTGGTTTCTCTCTGTGCCATTCTCCAGTCCTCTCTCTCTCCTGTGTTCTGGTTTGTCTATCTGTGCCATACTCCAGTCCCCTCTCCCCTGTGCTCTGGTTTGTCTCTCTGTGCCATACTCCAGTCTCCTCTCCCCTGTGCTCTGGTTTGTCTCTCTGTGCCATACTCCAGTCCCCTCTCCCTGTGCTCTGGTTTCTCTCTGTGCCATTCTCCAGTCCTCTCTCTCTCCTGTGCTCTGGTTTGTCTCTCTGTGCCATACTCCAGTCCCCTCTCCCCTGTGCTCTGGTTTGTCTCTCTGTGCCATACTCCAGTCTCCTCTCTCCTGTGCTCTGGTTTGTCTCTGTGCCATACTCCAGTCCCCTCTCTCCTGTGCTCTGGTTTGTCTCTGTGCCATACTCCAGTCCCCTCTCTCCTGTGCTCTGGTTTGTCTCTCTGTGCCATACTCCAGTATCCTCTCTCCTGTGCTCTGGTTTGTCTCTCTGTGCCATACTCCAGTCCCCTCTCTCCTGTGCTTTGGTTTGTCTCTCTGTGCCATGCTCCAGTCCCCTCTCTCCTGTGCTCTGGTTTGTCTCTCTGTGCCATGCTCCAGTCCCCTCTCCCCTGTGCTCTGGTTTGTCTCTCTGTGCCATACTCCAGTCTCCTCTCTCCTGTGCTCTGGTTTGTCTCTGTCTGCCATTCTCCAGTCCCCTCTCCCCTGTGCTCTGGTTTGTCTCTCTTTGCCATACTCCAGTCCCCTCTCCCCTGTGCTCTGGTTTGTGTCTCTGTGCCATTCTCCAGTCTCCTCTCTCTCCTGTGCTCTGGTTTGTCTCTCTGTGCCATACTCCAGTCCCCTCTCTCCTGTGCTCTGGTTTGTGTCTCTGTGCCATGCTCCAGTCCCCTCCTGCACTCTGGTTTGTCTCTCTGTGCCATGCTCCAGTCCCTTCTCTCCTGTGCTCTGGTTTGTCTCTCTGTGCCATGCTCCAGTCCCCTCTCTCCTGTGCTCTGGTTTGTCTCTCTGTGCCATACTCCAGTCCCCTCTCCGCTGTGCTCTGGTTTGTCTCTCTGTGCCATACTCCAGTCCCCTCTCTCCTGTGCTCTGGTTTTTCTCTCTGTGCCATTCTCCAGTCCCCTCTCTCCTGTGCTCTGGTTTGTCTCTCTGTGCCATGCTCCAGTCCCCTCTCCCCTGTGCTCTGGTTTGTGTCTCTGTGCCATACTCCAGTCCCCTCTCTCCTGTGCTCTGGTTTGTCTGTCTGTGCCATGCTCCAGTCCCCTCCCTCCTGCACTCTGGTTTGTCTCTCTGTGCCATGCTCCAGTCTCCTCTCTCCTGTGCTCTGGTTTGTCTCTCTGTGCCATTCTCCAGTCCCCTCTCCCCTGTGCTCTGGTTTGTCTCTCTGTGCCATACTCCAGTCTCCTCTCTCTCCTATGCTCTGGTTTGTCTCTCTTTGCCATGCTCCAGTCCCTTCTCTCCTGTGCTCTGGTTTGTCTCTCTGTGCCATGCTCCAGTCCCCTCTCTCCTGTGCTTTGGTTTGTCTCCCTGTGCCATACTCCAGTCCCCTCTCTCCTGTGCTCTGGTTTGTCTCTCTGTGCCATGCTCCAGTCCCCTCTCCCCTGTGCTCTGGTTTGTCTCTGTGCCATACTCCAGTCCCCTCTCTCCTGTGCTCTGGTTTGTCTCTGTGCCATACTCCAGTCCCCTCTCTCCTGTGCTCTGGTTTGTCTCTCTTTGCCATACTCCAGTCCCCTCTCTCCTGTGCTCTGGTTTGTCTCTCTGTGCCATACTCCAGTCCCCTCTCTCCTGTGCTCTGGTTTGTCTCTCTGTGCCATACTACAGTCCCCTCTCCCCTGTGCTCTGGTTTGTCTCTCTGTGCCATGCTCCAGTCCCCTCTCCCCTGTGCTCAGGTTTGTCTCTCTGTGCCATGCTCCAGTCCCCTCTCCCCTGTGCTCTGGTTTGTCTCTCTGTGCCATTCTCCAGTCCCCTCTCTCCTGTGCTCTGGTTTGTCTATCTGTGCCATTCTCCAGTCCCCTCTCTCCTGTGCTCTGGTTTGTCTCTCTGTGCCATACTCCAGTCTCCTCTCTCCTGTGCTCTGGTTTGTCTCTCTGTGCCATACTCCAGTCCCCTCCTGTGCTCTGGTTTGTCTCTCTGTGCCATGCTCCAGTCCCCTCTCCCCTGTGCTCTGGTTTGTCTCTCTGTGCCATGCTCCAGTCCCCTCTCTCCTGTGCTCTGGTTTGTCTCTCTGTGCCATACTCCAGTCCCCTCTCTCCTGTGCTCTGGTTTGTCTCTCTGTGCCATTCTCCAGTCCCCTCTCCCCTGTGCTCTGGTTTGTCTCTCTGTGCCATTCTCCAGTCCCCTCTCTCCTGTGCTCTGGTTTGTCTCTCTGTGCCATGCTCCAGTCCCCTCTCCCCTGTGCTCTGGTTTGTCTCTCTGTGCCATGCTCCAGTCCCCTCTCCCCTGTGCTCTGGTTTGTCTCTCTGTGCCATACTCCAGTCCCCTCTCCCCTGTGCTCTGGTTTGTGTCTCTGTGCCATTCTCCAGTCTCCTCTCTCTCCTGTGCTCTGGTTTGTCTCTCTGTGCCATACTCCAGTCCCCTCTCTCCTGTGCTCTGGTTTGTGTCTCTGTGCCATGCTCCAGTCCCCTCCTGCACTCTGGTTTGTCTCTCTGTGCCATGCTCCAGTCCCTTCTCTCCTGTGCTCTGGTTTGTCTCTCTGTGCCATGCTCCAGTCCCCTCTCTCCTGTGCTCTGGTTTGTCTCTCTGTGCCATACTCCAGTCCCCTCTCCGCTGTGCTCTGGTTTGGCTCTCTGTGCCATACTCCAGTCCCCTCTCTCCTGTGCTCTGGTTTTTCTCTCTGTGCCATTCTCCAGTCCCCTCTCTCCTGTGCTCTGGTTTGTCTCTCTGTGCCATGCTCCAGTCCCCTCTCCCCTGTGCTCTGGTTTGTGTCTCTGTGCCATACTCCAGTCCCCTCTCTCCTGTGCTCTGGTTTGTCTGTCTGTGCCATGCTCCAGTCCCCTCCCTCCTGCACTCTGGTTTGTCTCTCTGTGCCATGCTCCAGTCTCCTCTCTCCTGTGCTCTGGTTTGTCTCTCTGTGCCATTCTCCAGTCCCATCTCCCCTGTGCTCTGGTTTGTCTCTCTGTGCCATACTCCAGTCTCCTCTCTCTCCTGTGCTCTGGTTTGTCTCTCTTTGCCATGCTCCAGTCCCCTCTCTCCTGTGCTCTGGTTTGTCTCTCTGTTCCATGCTCCAGTCCCCTCTCTCCTGTGCTCTGGTTTGTCTCTCTGTGCCATACTCCAGTCCCCTCTCTCCTGTGCTCTGGTTTGTCTCTCTGTGCCATGCTCCAGTCCCCTCTCCCCTGTGCTCTGGTTTGTCTCTGTGCCATACTCCAGTCCCCTCTCTCCTGTGCTCTGGTTTGTCTCTGTGCCATACTCCAGTCCCCTCTCTCCTGTGCTCTGGTTTGTCTCTCTTTGCCATACTCCAGTCCCCTCTCTCCTGTGCTCTGGTTTGTCTCTCTGTGCCATACTCCAGTCCCCTCTCTCCTGTGCTCTGGTTTGTCTCTCTGTGCCATACTACAGTCCCCTCTCCCCTGTGCTCTGGTTTGTCTCTCTGTGCCATGCTCCAGTCCCCTCTCCCCTGTGCTCAGGTTTGTCTCTCTGTGCCATGCTCCAGTCCCCTCTCCCCTGTGCTCTGGTTTGTCTCTCTGTGCCATTCTCCAGTCCCCTCTCTCCTGTGCTCTGGTTTGTCTATCTGTGCCATTCTCCAGTCCCCTCTCTCCTGTGCTCTGGTTTGTCTCTCTGTGCCATACTCCAGTCTCCTCTCTCCTGTGCTCTGGTTTGTCTCTCTGTGCCATACTCCAGTCCCCTCCTGTGCTCTGGTTTGTCTCTCTGTGCCATGCTCCAGTCCCCTCCTGTGCTCTGGTTTGTCTCTCTGTGCCATGCTCCAGTCCCCTTTCTCCTGTGCTCTGGTTTGTCTCTCTGTGCCATACTCCAGTCCCCTCTCTCCTGTGCTCTGGTTTGTCTCTCTGTGCCATTCTCCAGTCCCCTCTCCCCTGTGCTCTGGTTTGTCTCTCTGTGCCATTCTCCAGTCCCCTCTCTCCTGTGCTCTGGTTTGTCTCTCTGTGCCATGCTCCAGTCCCCTCTCCCCTGTGCTCTGGTTTGTCTCTCTGTGCCATGCTCCAGTCCCCTCTCCCCTGTGCTCTGGTTTGTCTCTCTGTGCCATGCTCCAGTCCCCTCTCCCCTGTGCTCTGGTTTGTCTATCTGTGCCATTCTCCAGTCCCCTCTCTCCTGTGCTCAGGTTTGTCTCTCTGTGCCATACTCCAGTCCACTCCTGTGCTCTGGTTTGTCTCTCTGTGCCATGCTCCAGTCTCCTCTCTCCTGTGCTCTGGTTTGTCTCTCTGTGCCATACTCCAGTCCCCTCTCCCCTGTGCTCTGGTTTGTCTCTCTGTGCCATACTCCAGTCCCCTCTCCCCTGTGCTCTGGTTTGTCTCTCTGTGCCATACTCCAGTCCCCTCTCTCCTGTGCTCTGGTTTGTCTCTCTGTGCCATACTCCAGTCCCCTCTCCCCTGTGCTCTGGTTTGTCTCTCTGTGCCATACTCCAGTCCCCTCTCCGCTGTGCTCTGGTTTTTCTATCTGTGCCATGCTCCAGTCCCCTCTCTCCTGTGCTCTGGTTTGTCTGTCTGTGCCATACTCCAGTCCCCTCTCTCCTGTGTTCTGGTTTGTCTCTCTGTGCCATACTCCAGTCCCCTCTCTCCTGTGCTCTGGTTTGTCTCTCTGTGCCATACTCCAGTCCCCTCTCTCCTGTGCTCTGGTTTGTCTCTCTGTGCCATTCTCCAGTCCCCTCTCTCCTGTGCTCTGGTTTGTCTCTCTGTGCCATGCTCCAGTCCCCTCTCTCCTGTGCTCTGGTTTGTCTCTCTGTGCCATGCTCCAGTCTCCTCTCTCCTGTGCTCTGGTTTGTCTCTCTGTGCCATACTCCAGTCCCCTCTCTCCTGTGCTCTGGTTTGTCTCTCTGTGCCATTCTCCAGTCCCCTCCTGTGCTCTGGTTTGTCTCTCTGTGCCATTCTCCAGTCCCCTCTCCCCTGTGCTCTGGTTTGTCTCTCTGTGCCATTCTCCAGTCCCCTCTCCCCTGTGCTCTGGTTTGTCTCTCTGTGCCATGCTCCAGTCAGTAGCACTCACACAAACTCCAGCCCACCTGGCATGTTTCTCACACACCAACTGTGAACAATACGTGGCTCTCCAGATGATTTTGGAATACAACTCCCATCATCCTGAACTGATTTGTGCCTTCCACACATTTATTATTTTTACTGATATTTATCATCTTTATCAGATGTTTGCAACCAGTGACTCTACAGCCCCCATTATCTTTACATTCATATTCCATTGATAGCTTGGATAGGCACAGGTTGTCGATCTCTGTCCAACACTCATCTGCATCCTCCACATGCTCCTCCCCCTCATTTAAGGCTTCTTTGTATTTAAATATTTTTATTGTAAGCCAATGAGTTATGGATGTCTTTTGGATCCAAGGGGTTAAAAACAACAAGCAGCTGTATATAAATTCTAATGTGTATCTATTTTTTTTTTCTTGTTCCAATCTATGTGTAATGTGCAACTCATGTATTGCAGATGCTCTCTAGGACAAATGAGAAATCAAGGGAAATTGCAGTGCATTCTTTCTGGTAATGCACTTTTTAATGTACCCTTTGAATGCCAGAAAGGTATCCAATGCACTGCATTGCAATATGTTGGATTCCTATCTTTCATTAAAAGGGTTAAATAAACTTAAACACATTTCAGGAGCTGATCTGGATCCTCTAATATATTCCCCCAGGGCTATGAGTGAAAGAGAGAGAAGAATAAGACATAAGTGCAGGAAAGATTTTTCACACATGAGAATCCAACATTCACATATCATAGTAGACAGACAGAGGGACGGACAGAGGAGCAGTGGGGCAGGAGAGGAAGACAAATCAGTGAGTGTAGGAGTGCACTGTTTCTAAACAGGGCTAGAAAGAGGAGGAGGAGATTCACTAAGCGGTGAGAAAGAGGTAATAAAGTGGAGATGACTTCTCCAGTTTATCACTTCTCCAATTCCTGTTATTCTATGGAGCATATTCACTAAGATCTCCAAAGCTGAAGAAATCTTAGTACATAGGCTCCATAGAATAACATAGGAATTGGAGATGTGATAAACTGGAGAAGTCATCTGTACTTTATCACCTCTTTATCACCGCTTAGTGAATCTCCCACAAAAAGCTGAGTAAGTGCTATGATAGGAAGAAGAATAGGGTTAAGGGAGCCACTGAATAATGGTGGGGCAGGGTGATAGATTAATGGTGTTGATGGAGGCATGAGAAAGGCATAGATATGGATGGGGAGACAGGGAAAGCTAAGAAAAACATTTTAAGAATGTTTATTTGTCTTCTTTGGTCCACATGATTTGCTCCAGAATTGCACTGTTCTAGCTATCAAAACTGCACCTGTGTATAGAAAAAAGAAACAGAAGACAGCGCACACGACCTCTAAGTGTAGTAGTAGATGTCAAATCATATAGAAGCATATAAATAATAAAACATAATTTTATCTAAAAATAACTGTTTTTCACAGTAATTGTAAGAGGTGGAATATTAATTATTCTCATGTAAATATAGTATATAATATAGAGTAGTGGTGATGATAGGACTATAATGTACGGGACCTATTAATACGGATTGCACTCACCGGAAAGAGACATAACATTTAGGAGATAACAATGTTCAATTGTAAATTGTGATCAAACACCACATGCAGTAGTGATAATGCTAGCCGCTCACCGGACGGTTTCTTGGCCTGTAATAAGAAAACCTTGGTGGCGGCTCCAGTCTCTCCAGTGCTGTCTCTCAGATGTCTGTGCTGTTCCCCTGGTTCTCCGTCTCTTAACACGTTTTGGGGAGTTTAGCTGTGATTAATTATCATGAGCATACCTGGGAACTTCCAATTGAGGTCTGCCCGGAGGGGAGTCCTCTGGTGAAACAGGGGGTGACAATAATGACGCGAATCTCCTCAAAAAGGGGCGGGGCTTGCACAAGTTGGGGGGACAGGGCTTAAAGGTGACACACAGAAGGCTGGGGAAGGAGGAACACTGGGAGAAACAGCAGATGTGGGCAGAGTTTCAATAGAAACTCCCCACATCCGGAGAAATCTGCCTCTGCCCCGGAGACCCGGTATAGCTCTGTCAAAACCGGAGTCTCCGGGGCAAATCAGGAGAGTTCCCAGGTATGATCATGAGCTACATATATAATTAGTTCAATACACGATTTTATTAATTCTTTGTCATTTTAATACATACATGATTTTTATCAAATTTTAAGCCCGTCTTATTTTTTATTATTTTTTTTTTTATATGATTTATGTAATCAACTATGATAAACCTATGTTACATTTGAACTCTCTTGTAACTAACCTGATTGGTTGATGCATGTATTTAAGAAATGGCGCTATTTCCTCTGTAAAAGATACAGCAATTTGATCTTGAGAAACGGGATAAACTCCCCGAAACGCGTTGATTACTCTAATAAGACTATAAGTGGAGGATTTTGGACATATACAAAAAATCCAACTATCAAGAGACGGAGAACCTGGGGAACAGCACGGACATTGGAGAGACAATATCGGAAAGATTGGATTTGCTGCCAACGTTTCTTATTACGGGCCCACGTATAAGAAACTGTCCCGTGAGCGGCTAGTATTATCACTACTGCAAGTGGTGTTTGATCACAATTTACAATTGCACATTGTTACCTCCTAAATGTTATGTCTCTTCCCGGGAAGTGCAATCCCTATTAATAGGTCCCGTACATTATAGTCCTATCATCACCGCTACTCTATATTATATACTATATTTACGTGAGAATAATAACTATTCCCCCTCTTACAATTAACGTGAAAAACAGTTATTTTTATGTACTAGTTTTTTAATAAAATTATGTTTTATTATATGATTTAACGTCTACTACTACACTTAGAGGTTGCGTGCGCTGTCTTCTGTTTCTTTTTTCTATATATACGTTTCCACCCAAGAAGGACTCCGGGAATCAGACAGCAGCCAGACCATTTTTGTTGTAAGTGTAGGCAATCTGAGTACCTGAGTATATATACCAACACGGACTGATTCATTCCATAAATTCATCTTCCATCTTCATCTCATTCCATAAGTATTGTGAACTGTTAAATATTTTGTCATTTCCATTATCCATTAGTTGACTGTGAACTGTATGTATCATTAATCATTCAACATAACTATTTATATATTGGTTTAGATTCTGGCTATATATTAACCCCTTAGTGACAGCCGCGTCCGCACACGGCTGTCACCTTAATGCCCGTCATACAAAAAAAATTGCCAAATGATTCCATGGTCCCCAAATGGCGTGCAGCCGCACAGAGACCTGACTTCCGGTACTACTTCCAGGACTTACCAGGTACGTCCTCTGTCACTAAGTAACAGTTTTTGCGGGACGTACCTGGTAAGTCCATTGTCGGGAAGGGGTTAATCTTTGACATTATTTGCTATTGCATCATTTTACTTATAGACTTTCATTGTATGTCTTTTAAAATCATTCTGTGACTGTGGACACAAAACATTGCTTACCATCAGCTGAGAAACACTTCTCTACACCAGTGGTTCTCAACTCCTGTCCTCAGGACCCACTAACAGGCCAGGGTTTGATGATTTCCTTGTTAGAGCACAGGTGAGTTAATCAGTGTGAATGAGCCTCTGATCACCACACCTGTGCTCTAGCAGAGAAATCCCTAAGTCCTGGCCTGCTAGTGGGTCCTGAGGACAGGAGTTGAGAACTACTGCTCTATACCATCCACAGAGTAAAATGTACTGCTAATTGGTGAGAAGATTGCTCTCAGCATGGTGCTTTCCTTTTGGTAGTATACCATGTGCTATTAATGCCTGTATGCAGCCAGGTAGTTCCTGGTGCTTTTCACACATAATACAACAATTGTGCTTTTAAATACTTTGCAATACAATGGATATGTGATATATAATAAATCACTAAAATGTGTTTGTGCAAGCTAATAAAAGTAGTACATCGATATAATAAATTACAACTTGGATGCTTGTGCTATGAAGTGCCGCTTGTAAGAAATGAGAAGCTTTGGATACATCTCTGACACTCAAAGGGTTAAGAGCTGCAGCTGAATTCTTAACATTTAGGATGCTAGAGCTTTCTTCTGTCTCCAGAAAACAAGGCATTAACAAACAGTTTTGAGTCCAATCTCTGAAAAACAGAGAGAAACAAACACAAATCCTAGTGTGAATTTTAATTAAAGTGGTGTATTGGCAGCATATAAAGTTGTATCTGATTATTCTTGTTACTTTTTATAATGCTCTGTACTATAGTCAATGCCGACATTCTTGTAGTTTTCTTGTCATTTTTGTTTAAAGTTTCCCCCGCCCGCCCCTTTTCCCTACATCATTCACAGTCTTCTCAGATCTGAAAGCTGGTCTGGACTGATAGCAATGAGGAACAATATTGTGTCAGCATAAGGAAAACCCTGATCGCCTTCGTTGAGGGGGGCAGGGTTTTCCTTATACAGACACACACACAATATTATCCCTCATTGCGATCTGTCTGGCTCTCAGATCTGAGGGGAGTCTGCATGACGTAGGGAAAAGGAGATGAAGGGGACACTTTAACCTCTTAAGGACCGGCCACACACACTGGCACTTAAGGACCACAGAGCATTTTTTCGTTTGTTTATTTTTCATCCGACTCAGGGCTCCCCGAATGGCGTGCAACCACACAGGGAGCCCTGAAATCCATGATGGTCCATCAAGGGTCCTTAAGGGATTAATATAAAAAAAATATAAATTTACAAGAAGACTACTGTACAGAGTATTATAAAAAAGAATGCCGAATAATTGAAAGTAGCTTTATATGTTACCATTACTATCTCTTTAAATAATGTGAACATTGAAATTACTCAATGTCCAGTCTCACAATGCATATATATGGATAACAAAAGGTCATCCACTGAGATTAGATGAAAGAATTCACCTTTGACAAAGGAAAGGGATATTTACATTAAGTGTAGTAAAATGTAGAATTTACTACCAAGGGCTAGTGTTGACTGATGCAGAAGAAATCTAAGAAGAAGGTTTGGACTGTTTAGCAAAGTAAGATAAAAATAATGAGGATCATTTATTAAGAAGAACTGATCAGTTCTGGAACAAACCAATTGCACCCTAGGGCACAAATGAAAATTCTCCAATTTCTCATTGATTGATATAGGGCTTTTAAAACCTTGAAAGCTAGAGAGCCCAATAATTTTTATTTACCTCTATGGTGTTGCTGGGTTCCTTCTCTTTCCTTCTAAAGTTGGGAATGATATTTTCCCCTTTTTGAGGCAGAATTAGAAGTTATTTCACTATTTTCTATGCCATTCCTAACTCAAGAGAGAGTGGGTGAATGCATGATGGTGATTCTGCACTAAAATATGCACTGGAATCAATTTTTTATCCACGCACTTGCCTAACATCATTTACTAAGCTACCTGTGCTAAACATCCTCCTCTTAAAGAAATAGTAATGTTTAACAAAAAAGCAGCTCTAATTAATCTAAGTATTTGGGCCTTGGAGTAGGGATGGGAGAAAGTTGTCACTGTGTTCCCGCGAAAAATCTTGAGAAAATCACGTTGTTACCTGCTTTTTCGTGGGAAAATATGCTTTAAAACTAGCGGTTAAAATTATCGCATGTTTCGCCCATTGGCCAAAATCTTTCACCATTTTTTCAATGGCTAAAAAGTTTTCGCCCATTGATTTACGTTGTTTTCGCACTTCCGTTATAAAAACGTGATGTTTTCGCTGAAGGCAGACACAATAGAAACAGCTACAGAGCGAGATAAACGTGCTATGCTGTTCAGTTCTGATATTTTGCAAAAACTGAGGCAGGAGAAGCTCATAGTGACTCCTATCACTATGAGCAGCAAAAAGCGGAACTAGAAAGACCCTTATTATGTGTCCACTGAGTCTGAGGAGGAAGAAGTGACTAGCAGTACTGAACCAATGCTGTCCAGTCCCCTTAAATCACCCCAAGGGATCTTGGGGAATTTAAAGGGATAGTAATACTTAAAATGTAAAAAAAAATATGTTGTAGAGTTTATCCCCCTGAGTAAAACAAGAGTACTCCCACTGCTGAAAAGTGTTTCATTCAAAAGTTATTTGTTTTCAAAGTCGAATTTTTAAGGTGCAATATCACAGTGGCCTGAAATTGTACAGTGGCACTGTTGTTACACGATCCTATGGACAGCTCTGGTCCCGGGACCATAAATCTCCATAGGATGGTGTAACAACAGCGCCACTGTACAATTTCAGGCCACTGTGATATTGGTCCTAAAAAATTCAACTTTGAAAATTAATACATTTTGAATGAAACACCTTTCAGCAGTGGGAGTACTCTTGTTTTACTCAGGGGTATAAACCCTACAACATTTTTTTTTACATTTTAAGTATTACTATACCTTTAATGAGAAGGGAGGGAGAAAAGGGAAGTAAGGGGGAAATGGGAATGGGAAGGGAGGGAGAAAAGGGAATGGGAAGGGAGGAAGAAAAGGATAGTTCTAGTGAGAGGAGGACAGGTCAGCTGCCTGTGCCTGCTGCAAAACATGCTTCCCCTGCTGCCACCATTGCTGTTCCTGCAGCCACGAGTGTTGTACCTGCTGCCAGACGTGCTGCCTGCTGCCAGTGCCACCATTTCTGTACCTGCAGCCACTAGTGTTGTACCTGCTGCTAGTGCTGAACCTGCTACCAGTGCTGAACCTGCTGCCAGTGCTGAACCTACTGCCACCAATACTTTGCCTGCTGCTAGTGTTTCTTGTAGTACTCGGGGGAGAGGATAAAATGATGCCAAGTTTGACAGCAAGGGCCCCTAAATCACACTTGCCATTCCCAAGCAGACCTTCCAGTACTACTGCTACTAAGGTCCAGCAGCTTGTTAGCGTTAGGAGTGAAGGAGGGGGTAATCAACAATATCCTCATATTACTAGTGACTATGAGTCTGAGGAGGAAGACTTTGTGGCTGAACTTGATGTGGTTGGTGTTAGTAGTAGTAATGGTGAAGCAGCTGGAGTGATAGGGGAAACACTTGACAGCATCCAGACTAGCGGTCAAGGGAGCCCACACCATTCCTCTGGCTCTGGGAGTCCCCTTCCCTTCACTACAGTGTCCAAGTTGAACATGATCCTTAAGAGGCCAGAACTGGTGTTGAGGGATAGCAGGCTCACAATTAATAACATCACCACCAGCAGGGGCACAGATCAGCTGCCTTTGCCTGCTGCTACTGCTGCTAGTGCTAGTCTGCCTTCTTCTTCAGGTCAAAAAGAAATGGCAAGTGTGACATTAGGGGACCCTCTGTCACATTGCTCGTCACCTCCTCCAAGCAGCAGTGAGATGTCTGGAATAGATAGCAGCAACAACAGCATGTAGGGACTAGTGGTGGTGGTGGTGATGATGATGCTGGAGAAGCTGGGGTGGAAGAGACATTGATGGCCTTTTTAGCAGAAACTGAGAAGGAATGGGAGACAGGAATGAGGATGGGCATCACCACCACTAGCAAGGACATCTTGTAATTAGAGGAATTTGCAACTGCTCTAATTCCTTCTGATGCTGAGATGCAAGGGCAGCAGGATGCTGAGGAGCAGGCTAGTGTGCCACAGACCACCGTGGGCACAGTGGGAATGGGGTCAACAAGTGATGTGGGACTAGGACAGGTTCCACTTGCCAGCAGTAGCATTACTCCTGATCCTAGTTGCAGTAGCAGCAGTAGCAGCAACAGCAGCAACATTATCCGCTGCCACAGACAATGAAGGGGAATGTGGAGAAGAAGAAAGAGGCCATTCTTTTCCATCTGTTCCCTTCCCCCTGAAGTCATCATGGGTGTGAGACTATTTTTCTGTTGGGGCAGGCGCAGTGCAGTCATCAGCAACTTCACTGTGCACGATTTGTGACAAGTCAGTGAAAAGAGAAAAGGAGGGAACACACCTTGGCACAAGCGCCCTCATATTACACATGAAACAAAGACACCATGACATTTACTCCAAACATGTTAAAGACAAACTCCCACCACAGAAATCAAGAACCACTTTTGCTGTCCCTGACTCTCCAGAAAGGCGACAATAGCCGAAGTAGAGTTCAAAGAGGAGGAGGAATACAACAACCCAGGAAGAGACTGGAAGTTCCAGGACGAGTGAAACAACTAGCTCCACATCCCTTTCTAGGGTAACTACATCTTCTGCAATCCATCTCGTTCATTACATGCCCTGCCAAATGATAGCCACTCTGTTGATGTTAGGATGTGGCAGTTCGTCTCTACCCATTGCACACTGTGTGGGCACTGACCACACATGTTGGTGTGGTGGAGGAGAATCGCAATCAAGCGGCATCTGAGGAGATTCCATCCTGAATAATATGCTAAGATGGAAAAAAATATATTCTAATAACAACACACCCATGATGATTTTGGAGGAGGGGCAGGTGAAGATTTAATGGCCAACTTTTTTGTCTTTCTCAGCATAGACTGGGGGCTACTTATTTTGCTGCTACTGCCTCAGGCGCATCACTGGAGCCAGTTGTGGCAAGTGGAACCTTCATCATCTATCTTCCGTGTTACTTCTATTGTTGATCCCATTCCCTTTCAGCTGCCTAATCATCCTGCTGCTTAAACAACTCAGCAGCAGCAGTATGAACAGCAGTTGCAACTCTGGACTCAGGAGGACATTTGACAATGGCCACTGGCCAACATGACCTACTGGCATTAGGCCAGTAGGGAGACTAAGAAAACAAAAGAATGTGACGAACGCACACTGAGAAAGAGCAAAATGGAGTGATTTGCTCAAGGTGTGGCATCTCAGGTATTGCTAAACTCACGTTTTTCGCTCCCATGTGCCATTACAGAGAGGAAATTTCCATATTCACATCAGTCTGGTCCTGTCCACAGACAGTCCAGCTCCGAAATGTCAGGATTTTATTTTGGGAAAAAAAAAAAAAAAGAAAAAGAAAAAGGAGTCCTACAAAAAAATAAGCAATTTTTGGGGGGTTTGTTTCTAACAAGCCTTAGTCCTACAAATCAGTGTTTCTTCAGTTTGAGACGGAAATTTTCACCCATCCCTACCGTGGAGAGTGTTTTTTCAATACTGTCTTAGTTGTAGTTCAAGAGTAAAGTATCCTTCTCCCACCCCTTTTACCTAGTGTAAGCCACTTCCCCTCAGATGTGAAATCTGGTCCCTTGACTGGACAGGTTGCAGCAAGGGACAATCTTCTTACTGTGAGCATAACGAAAACTCTGCCCCCATTGACAAGTTTTTCAAGTTTTTCCTTATGCTCACTGAAGATTATCCCTCTCTGAGATCCAACTGGGGAGTCTTGCTTCTCTGAGGTGAACAGTGTTACATCAGTAAAAGGGGTGGGAGGGGGTACTTTATTATTCAATTACTCTTGAACTACTCTTTGAAAGTACTGAAATACTGCTCTCCATGCCCCAAATAGTAAAGATTAATTGGAGCTGCTTTTATTGTGAAACATTACTATCCCTTTATTGCCTCTTGCACCAAGGGGAGAGCAAAGAAACAGAATATGGGTGTTTGAATACTCCTGTCCTCTATGTCTTGTTTAACACTATAGAGAAAATAGTGTGATTTAACACCATATCCTTTCACATATTATGGGGCAGGTTATGCAGGGCCGGATTTTCCATAAGGTAGAGTAGGCATCTGCCTACAGGCGCACCCTACAGAGGGGCGCTTGCTATTGCAATCAATATATTTTTTTTGGTTAAAGTGGCATGCATGCCACCCGCTGCATGGTAAGGTCTATGTCTTCTTTGGCACAGACCTGTAGCTGCTGGCTCTGGCACAGACCTGGCTCTTTAGTAATGCAGAGCGCTGGGAGATGACATCATCTCCCAGAGCTCTGCATTACTAAAGAGAAGACTGCGTGGGAGGTCCAGCAGCTACAGGTCTGTGCAGAAGCACAGATATCTCCTGCCGCTAGACCACCAGGGAGGTAGGAAACTGATGGGGGGATATGTTAGGCTTAATGTGGAGATGATGGAGGCAATGTAAGGGCAATATGGGGATGATGGGAGGCAAGTTGGAACTGATGGGGGGCAATGTGAGGGCAATGTGGAGCTGTTGGGGGCAATGTGGAGCTGATGGGGGCAATATTGAGTTGAAGGGGGCAATGTTGAGATGATGGGGGCAATACTGACTTGATGGGGGCAATGTTGAGATGATGGGGCAATGTGAGGGCAATATGGAGCTGATGAGGGCAATGTTGAGATGATGGGGGCAATGTGGAGCTGATGGGGGCAATGTTGAGATAATGGGAGCAATGTGGAACTGATGGAGGGCAATGTTCAGATGATAGGGGCAATGTGAGGACAATATGGAGATGGGGGTAATGTGGAGATTTGGAGCATTTTGGAGATGGCCAATGGGGGGGGGGGCCTTCAGATTTCTGTATCTACAGGCTCCTGAGATATAAATCCGGCCCTGAGTTTATGGGGCCTTCTGACAGTCATAATGCTGGAGGAAGTTGTCTGCCAGCATATAGTACAGAGACCATATGCTGTAGTGAATACCCTTGTCACTACAGGGGGGAGTAGGGGCCCTTGTAGCCTCAGTACTGGTGGATGCTGAGGAGTGACGCTAGGGTTCGAAGCTTTGGTGCGGTGACGACTTGCCAGGTACTCCCTTGCTACAGCCAAAGCTGGATAAAGGTGCTGGTCGCAAAACCAGATTGTTCCACCCCAGTTGAGCTGAGGTGCAACCAGGTTGAGAGTAACTGGGAACCATGTAGGACCAGAAGGCAGGATGAGGAGAAGAGAAACTGGAAGCCAGAGGCAAAGAGGAGAGTAGACAGACAAGCCGAGCCAGGAAGCCAGAAGTCAGGATGGTCAGCCAAGCCGGCTCAGGGGCCAGAAGGTGCAATCAAAGTAGTCAGTCAATCCAGGTCAGCAAGCCAGAGGTCAGAATAGTCAGCCAAGCAGGGTCAGGAAGCCAGAGGTCAGAAACCAGGTATCAGGATCAAGAGGAGTCAGAATCAAGCCGAGTCAAAACACGGAGTAAGCAATACTACAGGCACAATGCTAACAGGGCTTGTGGAACGGGCAGGGAATGCTGGGAAGCAGGCTAATCAGGATCCTAAAAACTAATACCAACTAGAGTCGCGCTAGTATGCAGGATCAGGACAAAAAATCCGTCCAGCAGCCTAAGATTTAGATGGCTGTGCTTAATGCTATCCTAATATGTATATAACAAAATAAATCGGCACTTCAGATGGATAGTGTGTGAATGTGTGCTGGACTATAATGTATACTGGACTATATCAATATAATCATTAATCACAATACTTGATATATTTATTTTAAAAAATTCACAGAATTTTCAATATATCTCACAGAATAAATCCGATAAACTAAATATGTTATAAATGATGGGAATAATAGTCTGCAATCTTCCAGTCTACCACTCCAGACAGGAAATAGCAGACTTCTCCCAATCAATATTCTATATATATATATGAAGAAAATCAAATACCCTATATGCAACTGTACAATCTCACCGCTTATGTGCATAAGAGTGAAGTCTGGTAACGGAGTACTGGATATAAGCGGACATAAGCGGTGAGATCGTTTTATATATACTTCGCTTATATTGGATGTTTCTGAATCTAATACCAGCTAAGGGATTCAGTTATAAGTATATCTCTATTATTTAAGAGATTTGGGCAAGATAATATTTACTCCTTATACCAGTGAAAATATGCATTATATGGAGATCTATTAAGACCTATTGAAAATATGGAAAAATAAGAATAAATGAGTATATTTGTATAAAGTCTAAATGATAACGGAATAGTGAGACATCATTCAATTGTAACGCTTTGGTGGATACATTGTGAAAATTCCAGAGTGAATCATCAAGTGGATGAGTGAATCCAATAGAGTTATGGTGTTATTAAGTATTGGACACAAAGTTACAATAGGATCCACAATATAAGAATAATATTGTGGATACATTGTGATTATTCCAGGGTGAATCATCAAGTGAATGAGTGGATCCAATAGAGTTACGGTGTTACAAAGTATTGGACACAAAGTTATAATTAGATCCACAATATTGGAAGAACTTAGGGATATATGCTCCTGTCTCTTTAAATGTCTTGGATAGATTTGTTATACGATCGATCGTTTAGGTAGAGTTTTTTTTTAGAGTTTTATTTTATTTTTTGTGGTGGGTTATATCGCTCCTGCTCCCAAGCTACAGATATTTCTGGTGTTTCTTTTACATGGGGAGATAGCTATAGATATATCGAATAGGTTTTTCCGGTTATCTGGGCGGTCTCCTTGTTTGGGATGTCGTACCAGTTTGTCTGAGGAGTTGGGAGTATTATGCGATATACCACTTAAAGGTTTTTTATATTTTTTTATATTTTTAAAGTACAGTTGCATATAGGGTATTTGATTTTCTTCTTATATATATATATATATATATATATATATAGAATATTGATTGGGAGAAGTCTGCTATTTCCTGTCTGGAGTGGTAGACTGGAAGATTGCAGGCTATTATTCCCATCATTTATAACATATTTAGTTTATCGGATTTATTCTGTGAGATATATTGAAAATTCTGTGAATTTTTTTAAATAAATATATCGAGTATTGTGATTAATGATTATATTGATATAGTCCAGTATACATTATAGTCCAGCACACATTCACACACTATCCATCTGAAGCGCCGATTTATTTTGTTATAATCAGGATCCTGCTGGTACTACAAACATGTACCCAATGGAGAACAGGAAGAGGAGAGGCTAGCCGTGTATCTACACACCGGCACAGCAACTTACTGACTGGGCACACACTAGAGGAGGAAGTGCGCGCGCCAACGACTGGAGCAGTGACCAGGAGAAATGACAACCCTGAAGTGCAGTGACTTAAACTGAGACCTGAACTGAACTGGTGAATTTGTACACCCCAGTAAGGCTTATGTCCATTAAGTTCAACTTTTCTAAAATCTACTTAGGCTGATGTATTAAGCAGAACTGGAGTAATTCAGGAGCAAGCCATTGGGGCAAATACAAATTCTCAACATTCCTAATGACCTAAAAGGGACTTTTAACCTGTTGAATTCCAATGAATTGAGTTGGAGACCTCTCTATTATTTAAGGGGTTAAATCCTCATTTAAATATATGGGAATTATTAACCCTTTGTTTGCCAGCGTTGGATACCTCTCTGGCACTCAAAGGGTTTATAGTCCCTTATGGCGCAGTTTGTTAGGATGCGTCTCACAATATCCATTGAATAGTTGGCTTACATGGGAAACAGCCAATCAGCTGGGGCTAATGTCAAAAATGATAAACCATCAGTCACACCCTTCCTGCCAAGGGATCAGCAGGATAATGTAGATCGACACAGACAAGTAGAATGAGTGATCAGAACATGGCGGTATCACTACAGTATTCTAGAAGAAGCACTTGCAATCTTTTACAAGCAATTAACATTTTTATGTTGTTCACCCACATTTCCATCTATGTGGCTCTATTTAGATGTCTGTTTTATTAGTATTATTCAAGCAAAGATAGTGGAAGAAGAAGGGGAAACATTAACAAATTGCAGGTAGCTACTCTGAAAACAGGGTGACAGTCCCTATTCATTTGCAGTGCTAGAACTGGTTTATCAGGAGGATTACATGGTGAGATGGGAGAAGGTCATGTGGCAGCAGCCCTAATATAACCTGCTGGAAGGGTCCTAGAGTTTAGGAAACTAGTAAGTAGTAATTGTCACACACATGGGATACAACCATCAGAGATGGACCACTCTACAATGCATGGCAGTAGTCTCTAGTATCTAGGATTTGATCCCATCATTATAAAACATACTATACAACTTATAATGATGGTTATAATGAAAAATCTGGTTTTAAGACAAGAATCAGGCCAAGTGAATATTTAACCATAATATAGAACTGCAGTGGAATGTATAACTCTGCAATTATAAATCCCTGCCTTAAAAGGAGAGTTCTTAAAATCTAAGAGTATTTGCTTCTAAGTATATATAAAGACTTTGCCCTCTGCTAAACTTCCTGATTTCTTGTCTTTAACCTTCTTATTGTATGTTTCTATTGTTCTATCATTACCATGCTGGTATACTAAGGGCACTCTCAGTTGTCAGGAGCTTACAGAGAAATCCTGACAAGGGAGAGGGGAAAAGGTGGGAGGGAGTGGAAATTTAAAAAAGGACTGCCTTTTTCAGCTGCTAAATCAAAGTGAGAAGCTAAGTGTGTGTCAGGGCAGTGTGCCTTTCACAGTGGGGAGAGATCAATGGACGTATGAATAGCTCCTCTGAGCACTAGAGAAGGGATAGTGCTGGGCTTCTGTTTTTATTCCTGGGACTATCAAGGACTGCAAGTGATGTCATTGGACAAAAGACTGTACACAACAACATATTCTCACTAGAAGGATAGTGTGGCTATAAAGACAATCAACTGTGTAACACTTAAAGGTAAGACTTTTATGCTGATCTGCTGTAGATATTAACTGAGAACTGTATATAATTAAAGTCATAATGCCTTTGTTACCTGCATATTATGCAAATTCTGACAGATAAATTAGAGCAATAAACTGCTGCTGCAGGTACATTTTTGTGTATGGTGTAGTAAGAAGAGTTTGAGCCAGTCTGCTGCAAACCAGCTATACAGAAATACAAATCCTTATTGATTGAAATAGGGATTTTAATCCCTTGAGTTTTAAAGAGGTCTCCAATGCATTGCGAAGCAAAGTACTTAGCAGTTAAGGGGTTAAAAGTCCAATTTCAATCAATGAACAATTGTGAGAATTTGTATTCATACCCTGTGATGCAATTGGTACAGTGATTTTCGTAGTCCCTATAATGTGATTGGTGAACTGTTTTTCATGGCCCCTATGGTGCGATTGGTGAACTGTTGTTCATAGTCCCTGTGGTGCGATTGGTGAACTGTTTTTCGTAGTCCCTATGATGTGATTGGTGAACTGTTTTTCATGGCCCCTATGGTGTGATTGGTGAACTGTTGTCCATAGTCCCTATGGTGCGATTGGTGAACTGTTGTCCATAGTCCCTATGGTGCGATTGGTGAACTGTTGTCCATAGTCCCTATGGTGCGATTGGTGAACTGTTTTTCATAGTCCCTATGGTGTGATTGGTGAACTGTTGTCCATAGTCCCTATGGTGCGATTGGTGAACTGTTTTTCATAGTCCCTATGGTGCGATTGGTGAACTGTTGATCATAGTCCCTATGGTGCGATTGGTGAACTGTTGTTCATAGTCCCTGTGGTGCGATTGGTGAACTGTTTTTCATGGCCCCTATGGTACAGCTGGTAAAATGTTTTTCCTGGTCCCTAAGGTGCAGGAAGTACTTTTTGGAGTCGGATTTACTAAGAAGGACTTGAACCATTCTGTGGCACATCAACTGACCCATGGAGGAGAAATACAAAAGATCATTCTTTTACATAGGGATTTTAACCCCTCCAAAACTATAGAAGTGTCACTAATGCATTGGAAATATCTCTTGCATTAAAGGGATAAAAGCCTCATTTAACTAAATAGGAAATTTAGGGAATTAATAGTTGTTCCCTATGGCACAGATGGTTTGCCCCAGATTTACTTCCATTCTTAGTACATCACCATTTTTCTCTGTATTAGTGCAAGGGTCGTCAGGTATTGGACCTCCAGCTGTTGGGGACTGCAGCTCCTGTCATCCCCAACCAGCCGGCTGCCTTAACCCGTTGAGTGCCAGAGGGGTACGGAACGCATTGCATTGCAATGTGTTTCGTACCCGTCTGCCACTCAGAGGGTTAAAGACTGTGATCATTTCTGCTTCTCTGAATGATGTATTTATTTGGCTGTTTTGTAACCAGTTTGGTGGAACTAATATTCTCTGCAATTTGTTATTTGTTAATCTTCTTTCATCCTTCTTGATTGTTCCAGTAAGCAGACTCTTGTGACTTAGAAAAGCTGTTTTTATCCTTTATATATATATATGTGCATGTTTGTGAGTACCATTTTATTTATATCATGTGATAGTTGTATTATTGACAGATCTGCTTCCCTGGGAGACTACCTGCTGATTAAGTTTCGGCTCCATTGTGACCCCTGGAGAAGCAACAGAGCAGCAGAATAGGGGGTCTGATAGGAGACATCCAATACTCCCCGGTATATCTGTGCTTCAATCACACATGACAATTTTCTGTCCTGTGCATTACAATTCCCTATTGACCATCACCGTCTGTATCCAAATTCACAGCCCAAAACAACAGGTCAATGGTCAAAAAGCAGGCAACCCTGGGATATGTGGCTGAGAGTCACAGACTTCCAGTTTGTGTTCCAGCTGAGAGGGTTACTTGTCTGACCTGCCCCTCCCCAAACATCTGAGATGAGCCATTTTGGTGTGGCACAAAGCAGCCACAGCCTTACTTACTTTGTTTTCTCCCAGTTTCAGCTTCAATAGAGGAAAGGAATCTTTCCAGTAATGTCTGTTAAATTGCGGAATTCTTTTACCAGGGGTGTGGGAACAGCAGATACAATCGATATACACATACCTGGGAACTCTCTGAATTTCCCTCGGAGAGTGCATTACGGGGTCTCTGGGTCAGAGACTGATTCCCTGGATGTGGGGAGTTTTCTTTAAAACTCTGCCCACTTCTTTTCCTTCTCACCCAGTTCATCCCAATTTTCCTCTTTCCCCACCCAGTTCCTCCCACTTCCCACCCACTTGAGTGATGCCACCGAAAGACCCACCCCCAATTCCAGGTAACCCCCACCCCCTTTTCCCGTGATTTGCAGCAATTATACTTCTCAGCGACATAATTTCCAAAAATGAAATTTCCCAGGTATGGATATACGTAAGAGAAGATTAATTATATTTCAGAAGGGAATATACCAGGTTATTCTACGTATTAGCAGGTTAAACAGGAAGTTGTGTTAAACACCTATCTTGGCGTACGGAAGGATTATGTATTTGTCATTTTCTGGGTTATACTGCGGCATGTGCTGAACTTGATGGTATTTTTCAACTCTGAGTGCCAGAGAGGTAGGCAATGCATTGAATACCTTTCTGGCACTAAAGGGTTAATTTATCATATAACTACTTGTATGTATCTTAGTAAAATTTGATAACTGCACTTAAAGTGCTAGCGGAATGAGCTTACACATTGTTTTTGCGCTCCCTCTGGCACTCAAAGCATTGGTATCCATTGATAAAGTCACAGACAACGTGTAAGTAAATGGCGCATTGAGTATGTTGCCGTAATGAAAATGGCGACTTGAGAATCTCGCCCTGCATCAAAAGCGCAAGGTTCTCATGTTGCGTCCTTAACTGTTGCTTGAACCCGCATTAGTGCCCGCATACCTTCACTATATGTAACCCATCAAGAACCTCTCATACAAACCAAGCACATCAGAAACCATGCCTCCAAATAAAAATATAGTACCCACCAACACGGTGGCATGTGCCTCCGACTTCCGTTCATCCCCTCAGTCAGTCAGCACGCCTGTGTCTTTGCAGATATTGAAGCATAAGTTAAAGATGCAGGCACACAGACTGACTTATGTAAATCATTTTATTTATACCTAAAGAGAGCCATGGGAAAGCAAAGGATATGTTCCATAAAACCTTTATATAATACAGTTTAATAATTATTAAAAATTTCCTTTCCTTTTTCTTTCTTTACTATTTTAAGTCCTCGGATGCAAAATAAATCACACACTATCTATGAAGTAAAAAGTTTATATATTTATAATTTTTTTGTTTTCAAAACGTTTTCGTTTCTCTCTCACTGGATTTTTTTTAACCCTTTAAGGAGCTAAAAAGTGTGCAACATATTGCATTCTTGTTTTTGTTTGCAATAAGATAAAACTTCTCGGATGGAAAAACATCGACAGCGCATTGCAAAGCAGTGAGTTGGAGATGTCTCTAGCATAAAAGGGGTTAAATATTTTGGGTTTTGTTCACTTTTCTCATGTCATTGCTGTCACATTCAGGTGGTGAAATGGTTCATCTTTAACCTTACAAGTGCAAACGCAATGCATTGGATACCTGGCATTCAAATGGTTAAACAATAAAACTGAAATCAGGTACTCTCACATAAATTCAGAAGGCAAACACATACATACTCACTACTAAAGCGTCAAGCAGATGTTGTACACATTTTATGGCTACAGTGCACATTACTGGACCTCCAAGACGTTGATTTGCAATGCGTTGGAGATCTCTCCAGCATTCAAGGGGTTAAAAAACAACACTTCAGTGGATAGAAGGTTTTATTTCTCCCCTGTGGTGCAGATGCACTGCTTTAGAGTTGCTTTAATGTGAATAAGGCCCATTTTATGTTGACATGGCAATATTTCACAGGTATAGCTCGCTTAGTTCAGTGGATAACTAGGAAATAATGAATCTTTCACAGCTGCTCATCACTATGCTCCCAGATTAGATTTATGAAAGATCTTTAAAATGTGAGAAGTGTGGAACTAGTAGAGACATGACAAGTGCCTGAAGCAAAGAGTTTGGAAGTGCAAGACCGGACTGTGCTCCTGGGTGCTCTGAGCACATCACACCATACAAGCAATTTAAGATTACAGAATTAGACTTGGAAAGCAAAACTGTAGATTATGATGCTAAGCATTAATTATACCCAGCAGCAAAAAAAACAAAACGAATTTCCAAGGAGTTCTTGTCGCATTTCATATCATAATTAAATGGATGCAGATCCAAAACTAGATATTTGGGGTGTGTTTATCGATAATATATGCATACTTGCTAACACTGGAGTCAGCGACTGTTATATGGAACTACAGTAACACTAACCTAAGGGCCACCAGGAATTAATTCTGCATGAAGTATTCATTAATTAACGAATTAATCTTAATTAGTACTGGTTATTATGTCCATGGAGTCAAACATAACTTTCTGTTGCATGTCTCCAGAGCAGTGTTCCCTCGAAGATGAAAACAAGTGAGTGACCCAAAACTGAAAGAGTTAAAGAGGAGTTTTTATGCAGAGCCTCATTGGAATAACAGATGCACCATGCAGCCCTGCCCTGTTCAACCCTTTGAGTGCCAGTGGGGTACGTGACACATTGCGAAGCAATGTCTTGTGTATCCCTCTGGCACTCAAAGGGTTAATTACTCTTTTAACTGTTTCAGTGCTGGGTTACTCAATGATCTTCACTCCCCCACTGAAGGCTTTCTAAAAATACTACAGTGGGAGGAGTCTGGAGTAATGGAGTCTTGCAAAAGCAATGTTGTCTGCTTCCATTCTCTTGATATACAGTAACAGTTAAAACATTTTGGAGAATCAATCCACGTATAATTGATTTTTGTTTTTGCCCATATTAAGATAAGTTGGGGTTATTGCGTACATTACATTGCAGCTGATAAATGTTTTTTTTACAGCAGATTGCCATTGAAGTCTATGGAAAAAATTGTACACAAAACTCTTGATAACTCTATCAACTGCAATGTCCAGGCCATTATTAGGAAATGTTAGTGCTGCTTCAACGGTATCACCATAGAATTAATTTTGGTACTTGATTATTGCTAAAGTATTTCACTATATCATCTTTATATGATGTTAACCCCATGGATGCTAGAGTGGCAATGTGTGGGAGTCCTATCTAGAACCCTGTATAGTGTGTGTGTGAGGGTTCAATGGAATGGTACTATCAGAAATTACTCAAAACCACTCTGAGTGAGCGCTAACTACCACAAGTATTATGGTAAACTAGTGTAAAAGCCGTGTACACGGGCCAAGGTCCGGGTGATGTTAACCCTCTGAGTGCCACAGGGGTACGCAACGGAACCCTCTGGCACTCAAAGGGTTAAGAGGCCAGTCCTGCTCTGCCAACTGCCACCGCACACACGCGATGCAGTCATGCACAGTAGAGACTGCCCAAAAGCACAGAATGCTCCCAGCACAGAACTCCCAGCATTCTGTGTGTTCGGGCAGTCACTACTGCTTATGACTGCATCGGACAAACATTCTAGCATTTTATTATATAGGATGTATTCCTACCAGTCCCAAATAGAACCAAAAAAGAGTCCGTGAAAACGTATCCAACTTTCACTGATACAGTGCTGCCCCTTAATTAGAACTGCTGGCAAGACGGTTTTCCATATACATGTAAAAACAAAAACACAAACAAAGGGGGCACACTGTCTAAGTGCATATTGCTTGAATTTGATGACCACCACCGTTGGAAAAACACCTTTTTTGTACTCTGTATTTCTACTCACATTTCCCGGAGGCATAAACCATCCTTGTAGTTGGAGAACATCCACATCAGAAATTAACATTTTAAGCTTTGAATTGTGCTGGACACCCCCCACCAAGAACTGAAAGAGTTAACCCTAGTAAAAGCCCCATGTTCTGAAACAAAAATACTTGTTTGCAGTTTAAGTGCTCTGGTTCACATACCATTGACAATGGACTTCTAGTTCTTCGCTATTATGTAGTACTCTTGATTGCTTTGGCACTGTGTTGACTCCCTTAGAATGTGATGGCATATTTATGTGTTTCTTTTTATTGATAGTTGCTTTAATAGGGGTGGTACTTAAAACCTCTCCTGGGGTCAGCTGTATTCTTCCTATTTTCCTTGCTAAGTTGGGCGACAAATTGCTGTCAGATTATCCATGGCACAATCCAGAGTGATTATCATATTGGTTGTTTTCTACACATTTTATATTTCTGTGTTGTCTTTTTGTGTATGGACAAAGTATGAGGCACAGAAGCACTCCTCGAATTAAAACGTGATTGCATATTTGAGGGTGATTACTCAAATCCGAACAAGAAAAAGGTATTCTATTGCACACCAGTATCATTCAAGGATTGATTTAATTACCACAGTCAGTAAATGATTTGTCGAATTATGTTCATCCATTTATAAGGATAACAAACATTTATATAGATTAACCACATTTAAACAGCCGCATGAAAAATTCCCAAAATAGGCTCCACCACCAGACAGATACAATCATGGAGGATGAACATCATCTGACCAATAAAGAACTGTTGAGTTAGCTAATGTAACATGGTTTATGACATCTGTTTCAATATCTGCCTATGAGGAGCCTGTAATCGGTAGTGACAAGGGACATAGTGACTGCAGTATTTGGTTTCTGGGAGGGAAGGGAATGATTGATTTGCTATTGCAGACCTAAGCATCAAGGTGTTTGCTTGCAGTTATGCCAGTTAAAAATTGTATCATGGATGCCCGTGTCTTCCCAGTCAGTCATACAGAATGTTGGGGAATTTGGGGTAATTCTCCTTTGCACCCTTCTCATACCTCCAGCTCTCCCTGTCCTTTACAAAGAGATAATAGCCTGATCGGAAAGGAACTTGGATCATGGCTGCCTGTATCTTCGCAGTCAGTCACATAAGATGTTGTATTTGGGGCCAACCTCCTTTCTAACTTCCTGTCCCCCAGAGTGACCCCAGACTCCCTTAATGCAGAGAACAACTATCCTGTCCACAAGATGCCCTAAACTAAGCTTCAACTCCTTCCTTACTAGTCTGTCTTCACTACCAGACAAATGTGCTGCTCTCACTTCCTCTCACAAACACATAAGGGGATGCTGTGGGACCCTGAGACACCTTTTATACTATGTCCACACCTGGGAACTCTCCGGTTTTGCCCCGGAGACTCCGGATTTCAAAGTGAATTACCGGGTCGCCGGGGCAATGTGTGAATCACCGGGTGGGCAGAGTTTAAGTAGAAACTCTGACCACTTGTGCTCCATTCCATCCCGGTTCCTCCCTCTCCCCGCCCTCTTACATCCATTTTGCAGGGGTGTTTGTGTTTTTTTTTGTCCCGCCCCCCGCAACTAAGCCCCACCCCTTTTAAGACGCAATTCGCGTCATATTCCTCCCCCTGGGTACTGACAGGGTTACCCTCCGGGTAGCCCTGCTTCAAAATTTCCCAGGTATGACTATGTCTGTGGGAAATAAAGTAAGTTTGCAATGTGGTGGGTGTAAATTCAGTCTTCCATTTGATTTCACTGCAATGAGTTAGGCAAAAAAAGCAGAAAAACTGCACTTTTCATTGGAATTTTCTTGCTAGGCGGGAAGTGAAAATTTTCTCCTCTTCTCTTTTGAGGTGAATGTCCACCTCTAGTTATAAGTGGTTTTTCCATTGGCTGTATATGTGTAGGTTTTCTACAAAGCATGAACAGAATGCATCAAAATCTTGATCTGCCACACAACTTTCTGGGTCCAAATGAACGTTCCAGCCTGAAACAATTCACTCACTAGAAGCTATATCCAAACTGAGTGTTTTAGTGATTATGGTGGGAGTTTGTTATAGAATTTGGTATTTGTGGCGGAATGCAGGAAACATGCGCAATTGCTATTTTCCTGTGTGAACACCACTAGGGAATAGGTTTGCACATGATTTTGTTGAATTGCGCATAAAAAATCACGATTAGCGAACAGCTGCTCATATTAATTTTTTTGTGGGCGTGTCCAGGTTTAACGAATCTGTGTGAGTGAAATAGCGAATGCGTCTAATGCAGGAAGTGCTATTGCGAACAAATTTATACATCTGTGTACTGTTGTCGTAAAAAATAATTTTTTATGCGCAATTCAAGAAGCGTTCTGTATTCAGCTTCCTGGATTAGAACATGCGCAAAATCTATCTGTCCACACAAAAATGCCTTTAGCAGATGTGCACATTTCTTGCATCGGGCCATTGGTTTGGTATTTCACTAAAACTTCTCTCTTATAAAAGAGAACGGAGCCAGTAATGTTCGGTGAAGCCCATTATTGCAAGAACACATTTGATTTCATCTTCAGTACTATTTTTAAAATGTGTCTAATTATCAGCAGTTTGGTACTGAGTGCAAAGTACAAATGCAGAATATTCCTTTGTCTATGAACTGATTTTTTTTTTATTTTTTTTTTGCTTATATGCAATCAAGGTTAAACATTTGCTTTTGAGTAGTGATAACAGGGATTTGTTTAATAATAGGGAACTAGGGTCAACATGAGAAGAATGAGACAAAACATACTGTAGACCTCTAACTATATTAACCCTATGAGTGCCAGAGAACACTCCAACCCATTGTGTTGCGATGCATTGGACAGCTCCCTGGCAATCAAAGGTTTAAACTGATGGGCTGGATGATCAATGGACATAATGTATTACTGGAAAGATCTTATTAGAGGGGGATTAGAGGGAATAAGAGAAATAATGGCTCTAAATGTATTCAACAAATGGGCTTGGGTAGCGCTGTAGTGTCATTCAATGAGTCATTTATATCTATATAGCATTTTCTATTCGCATTTAACCACTGGTAGTCTACTGCTAGCTGTTCCAGTTTACAGTCTGATAAAGACAATAGACCCTATTGAGCCATCCAGGTCTATTGAAAGCCCCATCTTGATTTGGGAGTGATGGAAATGTTTCTTTTTTCACCTACAATGCAGTTGGACTCTGGAGCAAAATAATTTCACCAGATGGGACAAATAAAAGTTCTCCTTGATAGAGATGGCCATTGATTGCTAGAGAGGTATCCAACAAATTGCGAAGCAATGCATTAGAGACCTCTCTAGCTTTCAAGTGAGTAAAACTCCCATTTAAGTCAATGTTATGGTATAGTTAGTTTCCCCAAAAATGTCACTTTTACTTAGTACATCAGCCATAATATTTGTGTGAGGTACACATGAGGTATGATGGACAGTGATAGTGTTCAGTGACTGTAAGGGTTAGAGACTGCAAACTATTGTTCTCCAGTAAAGATGTAAAGGAGATTAAATACATTTTATGTCTGTGTCACTCTAGAATACTAAACACTTGGTCTTATCCTTGACCAACCAATATATACAGAAGTGAATATGAAACTTCACTGTGAAGTGGCACTGGTATATTCAGCTGTAATTAACTCTTTGAGTGCCAGAGGTGCAAAGGGTTAAGGTCACTGCTTTTTACTGCTGTAGGAAGAGCATTGAGTATGAGACTAGTAGAGTTAAAGTGATACCTTTATCGACTAAGTGACTCTAGGATGTGCGTCCTAGTGCTTCTCAGTTATCCAATAAAGGTATCACTTTCACTCTGCCAGTCTCCTGCTTTTTCTATGATGGTAGATACTTAGATGATGGTAGGTACTTAGATTTGAGGTGCAGTTCTGAGGCAACCAATTTCCCTGATGAGGACACATACAATTTCCCAACGCATTTAAATCAATGGGTATTTGGACTTTTTTCATTTGGGTATACAGTGTATAGTGTAGCTGGTATGCACCAGAGTTGCATCTCTGGTCCTTAGTACATATATGTTATTGTGTGTGAACTCTGCTGCAATCTATAACTGAACAGGGGCATGATACTACCTTGAGAAGATTCTCATGTCTCATTTGAATAATGGTTGGAGCTCTCTCTCTCGCTGGCTAACCTCATTTAGACTGATAAAGTCGTTTGTAGTGTTGAGCGAGCATGCTCGGCCGATGCTCGGATCGGCTCGAGCATCGCTCTGCTCGGCACATGTCGGTACTCGTACGAGTACCGCATGTGCTCGCCCGCCATGTTCGGGTCTCCTCCCCGCACGTTTTGCGGCTGCTGCGCAGCCAATAAACGTGCAGGGAGGCTCTGACATCGGTGTAATGCCAGCAGCCATGTTGGCTGCTGGCATTACACTGATTGGCTGGCCAGAACCCGTGGTCAGGTGCTGTATAGCACCTGACCAGCGAGTTCGGCTCAGTCTGAGCCAGGGAGAGCTGAGGATAGGAAGGGAAAGGCAGTGTAGGGAGGAAAAAAACAAAAATTGTGAAAAAAAAAGAACCAAAAGTCCTTTTTAGGACTACTGTGTGTGGGGGCAGCAGGTTATTTGGTGTGGGGGGAAAAAAACAAAAAAAAAAAAAAAAAAATTCTCTGTTTAGTGTGAAAAGTTGCAGATTAGAGCACATTCTGTTTAGTGTGCAAAGTTGCAGATTAGAGCACATTCTGTTTAGTGTGCAAAGTTGCAGATTAGAGCACATTCTGTTTAGTGTGCAAAGTTGCAGATTAGAGCACATTCTGTTTAGTGTGCAAAGTTGCAGATTAGAGCACATTCTGTTTAGTCTTCAAACTAAAATATCAAAGTCACGTATTCCATTCAGTGTGCGTCGCCGCAGTTTAGCAGCACATTCTGAGTACTGTGCAGAGTTGCAGAATAGGAAGAAATACTGTTAAGTCTTCAAACTAAAATATCAAAGTCACATATTCCATTCAGTGTGCTTCGCCGCAGTGTAGCAGCACATTCTGTGTACTGTGCAGAGTTGCAGAATAGGAAGAAATACTGTTAAGTCTTCAAACTAAAATTTCAAAGTCACATATTCCATTCAGTGTGCTTCGCCGCAGTTTAGCAGCACATTCTGTGTACTGTGCAGAGTTGCAGAATAGGAAGAAATACTGTTAAGTCTTCAAACTAAAATATCAAAGTCACATATTCCATTCAGTGTGCTTCGCCGCAGTGTAGCAGCACATTCTGTGTACTGTGCAGAGTTGCAGAATAGGAAGAAATACTGTTAAGTCTTCAAACTAAAATATCAAAGTCACATATTCCATTCAGTGTGCTTCGCCGCAGTGTAGCAGCACATTCTGTGTAC
The DNA here is from genome assembly GCA_037306005.1 of Rhinophrynus dorsalis. Classification (NCBI taxonomy): domain Eukaryota; kingdom Metazoa; phylum Chordata; class Amphibia; order Anura; family Rhinophrynidae; genus Rhinophrynus; species Rhinophrynus dorsalis. The sequence continues at coordinate 100,598,905 of CM074720.1, forward strand.
TGTGCAGAGTTGCAGAATAGGAAGAAATACTGTTAAGTCTTCAAACTAAAATATCAAAGTCACATATTCCATTCAGTGTGCTTCGCCGCAGTGTAGCAGCACATTCTGTGTACTGTGCAGAGTTGCAGAATAGGAAGAAATACTGTTAAGTCTTCAAACTAAAATATCAAAGTCACATATTCCATTCAGTGTCTTTCACCGCCGTTTAACAGCCTATTCTGTGTACTCTGCAGAGTTGCAAAATTATAAGAAATACTGTTAAGTTTTCAAACTCAAATATTAAAGTCACATATTCCATTCAGTGTCTTTCACCGCCGTTTAACAGCCTATTCTGTGTACTCTGTACAGTTGCAGAATTATAAGAAATACTGTTAAGTTTTCAAACTCAAATATTAAAGTCACATATTCCATTCAGTGTCTTTCACCGCCGTTTAACAGCCTATTCTGTGTACTCTGTACAGTTGCAGAATTATAAGAAATACTGTTAAGTTTTCAAACTCAAATATTAAAGTCACATATTCCATTCAGTGTCTTTCACCGCCGTTTAACAGCCTATTCTGTGTACTCTGTACAGTTGCAGAATTATAAGAAATACTGTTAAGTTTTCAAACTCAAATATTAAAGTCACATATTCCATTCAGTGTCTTTCACCGCCGTTTAACAGCCTATTCTGTGTACTCTGCAGAGTTGCAGAATTATAAGAAATAAAGAAATACTGTTAAGTTTTCAAACTCAAATATTAAAGTCACATATTCCATTCAGTGTCTTTCACCGCCGTTTAACAGCCTATTCTGTGTACTCTGCAGAGTTGCAGAATTATAAGAAATACTGTTAAGTTTTCAAACTCAAATATTAAAGTCACATATTCCATTCAGTGTGTTTCAACGCCGTTTAACAGCCTATTCTGTGTACTCTGCAGAGTTGCAGAATTATAAGAAATACTGTTAAGTTTTCAAACTCAAATATTAAAGTCACATATTCCATTCAGTGTGTTTCAACGCCGTTTAACAGCCTATTCTGTGTACTCTGTACAGTTGCAGAATTATAAGAAATACTGTTAAGTTTTCAAACTCAAATATTAAAGTCACATATTCCATTCAGTGTCTTTCACCGCCGTTTAACAGCCTATTCTGTGTACTCTGCAGAGTTGCAGAATTATAAGAAATAAAGAAATACTGTTAAGTTTTCAAACTCAAATATTAAAGTCACATATTCCATTCAGTGTGTTTCAACGCCGTTTAACAGCCTATTCTGTGTACTGTGCAGAGTTGCAGAATAGGAAGAAATACTGTTAAGTCTTCAAACTAAAATATCAAAGTCACATATTCCATTCAGTGTGTTTCAACGCCGTTTAACAGCCTATTCTGTGTACTCTGTACAGTTGCAGAATTATAAGAAATACTGTTAAGTTTTCAAACTCAAATATTAAAGTCACATATTCTGTGTAAGATGAAGAAGGCGGGTAAAAAGGGACGGGGAAGTGGACGTGATCCTGAAAGTTCAGGGCGCGGGTCAGGACGCGGAGAAACTGTGCCTGGTGCCAGAGCACAAGAAAGAAAGACATCCACCATACCTAGCTTCATGTCTGATTTCACAGGGCGTCGCAGGACATCACTCTCGAGGTCCGACCAGTGCGAACAGGTGGTCGGTTGGATGACAGCTGATACTGCTTCCAGTCGGTTAAGCACCACCCTGTCTTCCACCAAGTCCACTCTCAGTAGCCAAGAGTCTGGTCAACATAATCCTCACTCTGATCATCCTTCCTCCCACCATACACGGTCTGGTCAAAGAAGTGATCCCACACTGGGATATAGTGATGAGCTCGTCTCATCACCAATCCTTCATTTGACCCTCTCTCCAAGCACGCTTGCAGAGGAACATGACATCTTGTGCCCTGATTCACAACCTCTAGAGGCTACCCAATCACAAGAAGATGACAGATGTGAACGGCATTTAAGGTCAAAGGAAGTAGTGGATGATGATGATGATGATGATGAGACACAGTTGCCATTAAATCAACCACTATTTCCGTCTCAAGACCTTGTTGAGGAGAATGTTATACAGTTGTCAATGACTGAGTATGTGGTGGGATCAAGACTTGAGGAGGATGATCAGAGTGAGGAAGTGGAGGAGGACTTGGTGGACGATGAGGTGACTGACCCCACCTGGGAAGGTGTAGAGCCGAGCGATGACAGCAGTCCTGAGGGTGAGCCATCTGCAGCACCGCAACAGGCTGGAAGAGGCAGTGGTGTGGCTACAGAAAGAAGGCGGACCGCACCAAACCGGCCCGCAAATGTTCCACGGAGCACCCCCTTGCGTAAATCTACCTTGCCAAAGGGTAGGTGTTCCGCGGTATGGCGTTTTTTTAAGGAAAGTGCGGACGACAAAAGAATTGTAGTTTGCAACCTGTGCCACACCAGAATGAGCCGAGGCATGAACACTAGAAACCTCACCACCACCAGCATGATCCGACACATGGCATCCAAGCACCGTAGTAAGTGGGAGGAACGCCTGGATCGCCCACCTGTGTCTGCAGGCCACACCACTGCCTCCTCTTCCCCTGTTTTCGGTGCCGGCCAATCGCCTGTCGAAGGCGCAGGCCCGCATACCTCCCGCCCTGCACCTGTACCATCTGAAGCACCATCAGCGACCACATCCACTTCCCTGTCCCAGCACAGCGTCCAAATGTCGTTACCCCAGGCATTTGAGCGCAAGAGAAAGTACCCAGCCACCCACCCACAGGCCATAGCACTAACCTCACACCTTTCCAAATTACTGGCCATCGAAATGCTGCCATTTAGGCTTGTGGAGACTGAGTCCTTCCGCAGCCTGATGGCAGCAGCTGTCCCTCGGTACGCAGTCCCCAGCCGCCACTACTTTTCCCGGTGTGCCGTCCCCGCCTTACACCACCATGTGTCCCGTAACATCACCCGTGCCCTGACCAACGCAGTTACTGGGAAGGTCCACTTAACGACTGACACATGGACAAGTGCTTGTGGCCAGGGACGCTACATTTCCCTGACGGCACACTGGGTGAATGTCGTGGAGGCTGGGAGCGACTCGGACCCTGGGATGGCACGGGTGCTACCCACGCCGAGGATTGCGGGCCCTACCTCCATCAGGGTTTCCACCAGCACTTACGTTATTGGCTCCTCCTCCTCCGTTTCCACCTCCGAATTCTCTACACACACCGCCACTCCCCCATCAGCCAGTAGCTGGAAGCAGTGTAGCACTGCAGTGGGGAAGCGTCAACAGGCCGTGCTGAAGCTGATCTGCCTTGGGGACAAACAGCACACGGCCTCAGAGCTGTTGCAGGGGATTAGTCACCAGACCGAGCAGTGGCTCTCGCCACTCAACCTGCAAGCAGGCATGGTTGTGTGTGATAATGGGCGTAACTTGGTGGCGGCTTTGGAGCTCGGCAAGCTCACACACGTACCATGCCTAGCGCATGTATTTAATTTAGTGGTGCAGCGATTTCTAAAAACCTACCCCAATGTGCATGATCTCTTGACCAAGGTGCGCCGCGTGTGTGCACATTTCCGTAAGTCATCAACAGCTTCGGCCGGCCTGTTGAAGCTGCAGCAGCGCTTACAATTGCCAGCTCACCGGCTGCTGTGTGACGTGAGCACGCGCTGGAACTCCACCTTCCACATGTTGGCCCGGCTTTGTGAGCAGCAGAGGGCAGTAGTGGAGTACCAGCTGTTACACGGTCGTCGCCTCTCCGTTCAACTTCCTGTAATCAGAAGTGAGGAGTGGGAATGGATGTCAGACCTCTGCGAGGTTTTACGCAATTTTGAGGAATCGACACAGATGGTGAGCGGCGATAACGCTATTATCAGTGTAACCATCCCACTTCTGTGTCTACTGAAACGCTTGCTGCTCACAATTAAAACCGACGCTTTGCATGTGGAAGAGGTGGAAATGGGGGAGGAAGAGCTTACACAAGGTGATAGCCAGAGCACCCTCACTTCGTCTTCTCAGCGACAATTGGAGGAGGCGGAGGAGGAGGAGGAGGAGGAGGAGGAAGACACGGTTGCCTCCGCTACAGAGGGTAGCCATGGAACTTTAGTTCCATCTCTTCAGCGTGGGTGGGCAGAAGAGGAGGAAGAGGATGAGGATATTGAGAGTCAGCCTCCTGGTGAGGACAGCGAAATCTTGACTGTTGGTACTCTGGCACACATGGCTGACTTTATGTTAGGCTGCCTTTCCCGTGACCCACGCGTTGTACGCATTTTAGACAACACGGATTACTGGGTGTTCACCCTTCTGGACCCCCGCTACAAAGAGAATTTCTCATCTCTCATTCCTCCGGTGGAGAGGACAAGCAAAATGGTGCAATACCAGAAGGTTCTTGTTGAAAAATTGCTCCAAAATTTTCCATCTGACAACGCTGGCGGCAGAGTACGTGCTACCTTGGCCAACCGAGAAGGGGAGAAAAGGGGAGCACACAGCAGTTCCGAGAAAGGCAGGGCAACACTCTCCAAGGCGTGGGACACCTTCATGACACCCCGGCAGCACCCTCACCCTGATGCGCAGCCTAGTGTCACAAGGAGGGAAAAGTTTTGGAAGATGGTGAAGGAGTACGTAGCAGACCGTGTCAGCGTCCTCAATGATCCCTCTGTGCCTTACAACTACTGGGTGTCCAAGCTGGACACGTGGTATGAACTGGCACTCTACGCCTTGGAGGTGCTGGCCTGCCCTGCCGCCAGCGTTCTGTCTGAGCGGGTATTTAGTGCTGCTGGTGGCATCATAACAGATAAGCGTATCCGCCTTTCCACCGACAATGCTGATAGGTTGACACTTATAAAAATGAACAAGGCCTGGATTTCCCCTGACTTCTCCACTCCACTGGAGGAAAGCCCCGGGGGAACATAAACTCACTTTATATATGTTATTTACAATGATGGGAATACTCTGTATTCCCATTCACCCCTTCCACCCAAAAAACGGGTATATGGTTGACTCTTAATCTTCTCATCCTCCTCCTCCTCTTCCATATGCCCTGGGATATAATTTTTATATAGGGCCAGCTCACCAGCGTGCCCTGGGATATAATTTTTATATAGGGCCAGCTCACCAGCGGGCCCTGTGATATAATTTTTATATAGGGCCAGCTCACCAGCGGGCCCTGTTTGCCAATTTTTATATAGGTCAGCTCACCAGCGGGCCTTCTCATATAATGTTTTATTGGGTCAGCTCTCTAGCGGGCCCTCTCATATAATGTTTTATAGCGTCAGCTCACTAGCGGGCCTTCGCATATAATGTTTAGGATGGTCAGCTCTGCAGCAGACCCTCACCCATAATGTTTTAGATGGTCAGCTCAGCGCACGTTTCCCTCTTAATCATGGCCTCAGTTCTGAAAATCAAGGAAATTTTTGGGAGAATTTGCCTCTGCGCACGTTTCCCTCTTAATCATGGCCTCAGTTCTGAAAATCAAGGAAATTTTTGGGAGAATTTGCAGATGATATACAAGTAAATATACAGCAAATATTGTTTGGTAACAATTTTTCGCCTAAAGTCGTTTTTATTTTCCTTTTTGTGTGTTTTATGGTCAGTCTGTAAAAATGGCGTACTACGGGCGAAAGATCGTTCCCAGCAGCGATGTTGGAGTCCAAGGTGCATCCAGACATCCTCCCTATGCTGTCCCTGAACCATTTCTGTAGTGTTTCCATCTTTTTCTGCCCTTTTCCTATGGACCAGGCACCCTCCCCTCATCAGAGCAGGGGGTGCCTGGTGTAATGCTCGAGTCCTCCCATTGACTTCAATGGGGCTCGGATGCTCGGCCGAGCACTCGAGCCTCAGGGGGTGCTCGGTCAGAGCACCCGAACATCCGAGCATTGGGGTGCTCGCTCATCACTAGTCGTTTGTTTATTGTGTAGAGGAGAAATGCAAACAAACAATTAAAGAGTGCATAGTAAGTACAGGCAACTGCAGGTACTACGCAAAATACATATACATAGATACACCTGATTGCTATATGAAAGATGCCTACCTAGGTAAGTTCTTCTGTTCAAAACAAAAAGTGTCACTTATTTATACAGCTATAATTCCTCAATAAATCATGTTTATCATGGCAATACATATAAAAAGGGACTCTGCTGTCTCATGTCCTTCTGGTACTTTTGATGGTGGTGGTCATAAAATACACCATAAAATAATTAGAAATGATTAAACTATTAAGGTACATGACCAACAAACTGCATCCCTGGAATGAAAGGAGAATGAACACCTTATGTAAATACACATACACATTTTTCCATATTACCATCAGAATATCAGTCCTGAAGTTTTGGTTATGGAGACAGACATAACAGATGGGAGAAGGATTACAGGACCTAACATTCTGCTCACTGCACATGGTAATCTTAACCAATTAAGGACCAGATGGGTGTGCAATACATTGCTTCACATTGTTGCATACCTTTTTAAAAAGGTTTAAGGAGGCTTGTGTACTCTGTCTGCTTCATTTAAAAAAATTGCCAGCCGCTGTCATATCAGCCTCCATGACCATGACACCTAGGATTTATTGACGATGTTACTTTAAATAAAAATGAACATGTACAAGATTCCTAGGGGCCATTAGGATTTTGTGACCATAGTAACCTAAGTGAAGGTTGGTTATTAGGAGATGCTAGTTCTCCTTTAAAATAATCCCAGGCTGCATCTTATCAGTTTTAATGATTAGTAAAACATCCTTGTTTGCATTCTTGATGATTCATTGCAAATTCCTGATATGGAGGTGTGGGAAGTCAGAGGATAACAACCAGTCAGTGCCAGGCTGATTAGTTTTATTTGCATAATCTTGAAGACAATTCATAGTTTAAAATGGATCTGTCACCCTTAAACAAATTTAGTTTGTTTTTTAGGGTTTAAGATCTGTATATATTATTCAGTAGCCATTTTTTCTGAAATTAACCTTTATATTTTGAAGGCACAGTGTGAAACTTCATACTAATTCCCTGTATTCCCTGTAAGTACTGTTTTGAGACCAAAGGTATCTCTTGCTGTTCTATCTGAAATTTCCCCTGTGTGAGATGTACCTCATTTAATTCAAAGCACAGTATTAGATAGTAACCTGTAAACTAATTAGCATAATGTGCCTTACTGTGCCATCAAAAAAGGTTGCAAACCTTTGATTTACAATGTGTTGGAGACATTTCTAGCAATCACATGTTTAATTCCTTATTTAGTTCAAAGAGAGTGTTAATTTTTCCCCTATGATGCAGTTGGTACACTTGTGTGATAAAGAAAGTACACCCTCTTTGAATTGTATGGTTTTACATATCAGGACATAATAACAATCATCTGTTCCTTAGCAGGTCTAAAAATTAGATAACTAGAACCTCAGATGAACAACAACACATGACATATTACGCCGTGTCATGATTTATTTAACAAAAATAAAGCCAAAATGGAGAAGTCATGTGTGAAAAATTAAGTACACCTTATGATTCAATATCTTGTAGAACCAACTTTAGAAGCAATAACTTGAAGTAATTGTTTTCTGTATGACTTTATCAGTCTCTCACATTGTTGTGGAGGAATTTTGGCCCACTCTTCTTTACAACATTGCTTCAGTTCATTGAGGTTTGTGGGCATCTGTTTATGCACAGCTCTCTTAAGATCCTGCCACAGCATTTCAATCAGGTTCAGGTCTGGATTTTGACTGGGACATTGCAACACCTTGATTCTTTTCTTTTTTAGCCATTCCGTTGTAAATTTGCTGGTATGGTTGGGATCATTGTCCTGTTGCATGGGCCAGCTTCGGCAAAGCTTTAGCTGTCGGACAGATGGCCTCACATTTAACTCAAGAATACTTTGGTATACAGAGGAGTTCATGGTTGTCTCAATAACTGCAAGGTTCCCAGGTCCTGTGGCTGGAAAACAAGCCCAAATCATCACCCCTCCACAACAGTTGTTCAGTCTTTTTCTAATTGTACTGTCATGAACTTTAACATTTAATATGCTAACTGAGGCCTATAGAGTCTGAAATGTAACTCTTGGGTTTTTTGCAATTTCTCTGAGCATTGCACGGTCTGACCTTGGGGTGATTTGCTCGGACGTCTACTCCTGGGAAGATTGGCAACTGTCTTGAATATTTTCCACTTTTGAATAATCTTTCTCAATGTAGAATAAAGGACTTTAAATTGTTTGGAAATGGCCTTATAACCCTTCCCAGATTGATGGGCAGCCACAATTGCTTCTCTAAGATCATTGCTGATATATTTAATCCATGGCATTGTGTTAACACACACCTTAATGCTCCAGACCAGCAAACTGCTAAATCTTCAGCTTTTATAGAGGTGGTCACACTTTCTGATGATCAGTTAAGTAAATGGATTCAAGTTGCTTCCACCCACAACGCTCATGTATACCCTTATCCATCACATCTTCCATATTCACCAGGCAATATAATGTATCACCTGTGTTCACTACAGTAGATAACCCTTTAATCAGTATACTCAGTACTGTTTTTTCTGTTATGTAACTCCAAGAACAGGTCCCCCAGCTACTTGCATAAAGTCGATAGAGCTGAGATGGCCCATTGGCCTAGTTAAACTGTCTCTTAGGACTGGCTAGTGGTACACATGCAACATTGCTGATATACAGATAATATCATTGATGACTTTCTCTGCAAAGGACAAATGATGCATTTACGACAAGTAGTGGTTGATGCAATGTGTCAATCTATCAGTATAGGATACCATATTACATTCTCTCTGCAGCAGCAAAATGAAAGTAGATCAGAAGCACAGGAACACAGTCATAACCTCTGTCATTTTCACTTACATTTTAGTCAGTACATGGGATTACTATTGGGGCAGTGGTATTAATCAGGATCTGTCGACATATAGCTGCCCTATAAAAACATTTTGGATGAAGATCTGTCTCTCAGGACAAAATAACTGCCCATCTTAGCATGCAATATAACCCAACCACTAGTATAGGGCCTACCCCATTTAGTCTTATCACACCAAACCTAGTTTAGAGAATTCATATGACCCACAACATTAGATAGTCTTATCACTTATGTGGGTTAAGTCAGGCACTCTAGAAAAAGATCAATTATTTGTAGAAATAATTTTTCTAAACGGCTGCATAGAGTGATTTGTGATGTAGAATCCAACTTCTGGAGAGCCAAAGATTGACTGCCCTGCAGTATGCTTGGTTTGATCAAGAATTGTTCCAGTTAAACAAGCCTTACTGTCACTGTAATGACTATGCTTTTTTGCATCACCTTTAATTTTCTACCGACTGCATGATTGGCAGGATTTCAAACATGCCATGTCCATCATTTTACCAAGGTTTAACCTAATATCATCATGTCCATATTCACAATAGTATCCTGAAAATCTACAGTTTCATTTTAATCCAGGATTTAGCACAGGAAAGAAAAATAATGTTAATGATCCATGTCATGTGTCAGCCAATGATTGTCAGTCTGAAATCCAACCTGAGATTTCCACTACAAAGAGCAGATAAAGAGATTTTACTTGGAAATGTTTAAACCTGAATTCCTTTGGATACTAAGATTATCTCCTGCATTTTGTGAAGTAATGCATTGGAGGCTTCTCTAGCATTTAAAGTGATAGTAATGTTTCACAAAAAAAAGCAGCCCCAATTAATCTTCATTATATTTTGGCAGTGGAGATCATTATTTCAATACTGTCAGATTTATAGTTCAAGAGTAATTGAATGTATGTATGTATGTATGTATCTTTATTTATATGGCGCCACACAGTGTACGCAGCGCCTTACAATAGACATATGTTACAATAAATAAGAGGGGATGAAATAAGTGCGACATTCATAGAAACAATGGGAGAGAGGTCCCTGCCCCAAGGAGCTTACAGTCTAAATGGATAAAGGGAGACATACAATGGGGTAAGAGGGTGTTAAGTGCTGAGATTACAATTGCTGAGTTTGGCCAAAGGCAGTGCATGGTCCTAGTGCTCCAGAAGATAAGACTTCAGGGTAGACTTAAAGACAGAGGGGGATTTTTCTAGGCGTAAGGAGAGGGGTATGGAGTTCCATAGGTATGGAGCAGAAAGCGAGAAAGGTTTGAGACGGGAGAGGGCAGAGGGTGTGGATGGTGCAACAAGAAGTGCATTGTGTGCTGAGCGAAGGAAGCGGCCAGGAACATAATAGGAGATGAGGGAAGAGATGTAAGGAGGGGTAGCAGTGTGGAGAGCGTTAAAGGTGAGAAGAAGGACTTTGTAATTGATGCGCTGCTGAATTGGGAGCCATGACAGATGTCTGAGAATTATGTGGGCAGGTTCAGTTTTTGGGGAGAGTGTGGTGATTCGTGCAGCGGAGTTTAAAACAGATTGCATAGGTGAAAGATGAGTAGCAGGGAGGCCAGTTAGTAGGATGTTGCAATAGTCTAAGCGGGACAGAATGAGGGCACGTATAAGAGTTTTAGTAGTTTGTTGGGAAAGGAACGGGCGGATTTTAGCAATGTTACGGAGAAAGAAGCGAGATGATCTAGCCACAGAGTTAATGTGAGGGGAGAAGGAGAGAGAGGAATCAAATATGGCCCCAAGGCAGCGTGCTGAGCTGACCGGATCAATATCAATTCCATCAACTGTAATGGTGAAGCTAGGTGTTCGGCAAGGTCTTGGTGGGAAGATTAGCAGTTCGGTTTTGGCCATGTTAATCTTCAGCTGACGCTGTGCCATCCAGGAGGAAATGGCCAAGAGGCAGTCTGAAATTTGCAGCTGGATTTGTGGTGAAAGATCAGGAGTGGAGATGTAAATTTGGGTATCATCAGCATATAGATGGTATTTAAAGCCAAATGAACTAATAAGTTCACCCAATGAAAGAGTGTACAGTGAGAAAAGCAGAGGACCCAGAACGGAGCCTTGAGGCACCCCCACAGACAGAGGGACCGTGGAGGAGGTGTTATTGTTAGAGGACACAAAAAAGGAACGTTGTGAGAGATAGGAGGAGAGCCATGAAGCAGTTTCATTTCGGAAACCAAGACTGTGGAGAATTTGAGCAAGCAGAGAATGGTTAACTGTGTCAAAGGCAGAGGATAAATCGAGTAGTATAAGTATTGAAAACTGTCCTTTGGCTTTTGCAGTCTGGAGATCATTAGCCACCCTGCAGAGAGCGGTCTCAGTTGAATGACCGCACCGGAAACCAGACTGCATCGGATCCAAAAGACAGTTAGAGTTGAGGAATTTGGTTATTTGGGAGAAGACCAGGCGTTCTAGGAGTTTTGAGGTAAGAGGCAGAAGGGAGACAGGTCGATAGTTAGAGAGACAGGAGGGGTCAAGGTTAGCCTTTTTGAGCAGGGGTTTAATTTGTGCCTGTTTGAAGGAAGAAGGGAAGGTGCCTGTGGAGAGAGAAGTGTTGAAGATGTGTGTTAATATAGGTGTCAGGACTGGTGCAAGTGGTTTGAGTAAGTGGGAGGGCAAAGGGTCCAAGGAGCAGGTAGTGAGGTGGGTAGATAGGAGAAGTTGAGAAACTTCTTCCTCTGTTATTGGGGTAAAACTATCAAAGTATGATGAGGGGGGTATGGGGAGAGAGAGTTCGGAGGCAGATGGAATAGTAGGAATCTGTTTTTGAATAGATTCCACCTTGTGCTTGAAGTGATCTGCAAAAGCTTGAGGTGAATGTATGGGGTGAGAGGAAGCAGTGGAAGGATGGAGCAAGGAGTCAAAGACTGCAAAGAGATGGCGTGGGTTTGATTTATTGTTGTGTATTAGTATGGTGTAGTATTCTTGTTTAGCCTTTGATAAAGCAGAATGCAGGCAGGACAGCATAAATTTGAAGTGGATGAAATCTGCATGTGAGCGAGATTTCCTCCAAAGGCGTTCAGCAGAACGAGTGCAGGAGCGTAGGAAGCGGGTGTGGGAGTTGAGCCAGGGTCGTGGATTGACTTGACGACTCCGTAGTGGTTTCAGTGGGGCAAAGGAATCAATAGCAGAGGATAGAATGGAGTTGAAGGAGTTAACTAGAATGTCTGTGTCAGAGATGGCTAGCAAAGAGGAAAGATTGGAGTTAAGTGAGGCGCTCATCCCAGCAAGATCAAGTGAGCGGGTATCCCTTATAAATCTGTTGGTGGGAGGGATGGGGGAAGGGGCAGTGTGAGAAAGAGAGAAGGATATAAGATGGTGGTCTGATAGAGGGAATGGGGAAACTGTGAGAGAGGAAAGGTCCAGACCCTTAGTAAAAACAAGATCGAGGCAGTGACCAGCTTTGTGAGTGGCACTGTCGGTCCACTGCTGGAGATCAAGGGAAGCGGTTAGGTCTAGAAGACGGGAAGCCCAGGGGACAGAGGGGTTGTCAATATGACAGTTAAAATCACCTAGAATAAGGACAGGATTGTCAGTGGAGAGAAAGAAGGAGAGCCAGGATTCAAAATCTGAGAGAAAGTTTGACGGAGAAGAGGAGTTAGTAGGTGGCCTGTATATTACAGCCACGCGCATAGACAGGGGGTAATAGAGCTGGATTGCGTGTACTTCAAATGAAGAAAAGTGCACACATGGTGGGATTGAGAGGGTCTGGAAGCGGCAGCGGGAGGAGAGAAGGAGACCTACCCCCCCACCTCGACCAGTGGATCGAGGGGTGTGTGAGAAGCAGAACCCTCCATGAGAGAGTGCAGCCTCCACAGCTGTGTCCTGTGCAGATAACCAAGTTTCTGTAAAGGCAAACAACTGCAGTGATTGCTCACAGAAATAATCATGAATGGGGGTTGTCTTATTAACTATGGAGCGGGTGTTCAACAGAGCACAGGAGAAGGGGAGAAAGGAAGGTGAACAAAGAGGAATGTTTATGAGATTTGAGGGGTTAGAACCCTCCAAGTTGCGGTGGGAGGAAAAGGTGGGCCGTGGCTGATAGCAGGTGGGTATGGGGATTGGGCCGGGATTGGGAGCAATATCCCCTGCAGCAAGCAGAAGGATAAGACAAAGGGCAGAGATGTGGGAGTGGGATTTGAATTGGTGCTTAGGAATAGGGACTGCAGAGGCAGAAGGGGTTAAAATCTGGAGAAGTGTGTAGGAGCAGACAGGTGTGAAGGGGAGGAGAGAGGGAGAGATGTGTATGTAGTTTGTAAAGTCAAGGGGAGAGCTGAGGCTGACAAGAATCCTGGGGAGCACTGAACATATAACAACAAAATAAATAGCAGATGTAAACATTGCAAGTCCAAATCTGATGCCAGAGAAGAAATGTCTTTGCTGATTATCTTCTTACAGGTGCTCCTTACAGGTAATGCAGGATTTCTGGTGCCTTGTGTGTTGCCTTGTTGTTGAACTCAGTTGTTAAACTCTTGGAGACACTTTAGAAGAGGGGCACTTAGGAAGAGGGGCACAATGCTCTGCCCCCTGCAAAATGCTTTCCCCCACAGTGTGTCCAGATATATAGGCCACAAACTATTGATTAGCAATCAAACTATCAACATATCAAAGGATGGAGCAAAAGGCTGAGGGAAATGGAAGGTGTGAGAGGGAAATTAACTCTCCAAGGGAATGGAGACACACAGTCTATGAGCTAGCAGGGTTGATAAATTAGATACACAAGATGTTAATATCTGTTCATACCCAGACAAATATAGCTCCAGACGCACCAGGCACACAAGGGGTTAATATGTCAACAAGGCAGATGATACACTGTTCATACCCAGACAAATATAGCTCCAGACGCACCAGGCACACAAGGGGTTAATATGTCAACAAGGCAGATGATACACTGTTCATACCTGTGGATGAGAAGAGAAGAGAATGGGTCACCCAATAACTCAGTTGTTAAACTCTTGGAGACACTTTAGAAGAGGGGCACTTAGGAAGAGGGGCACAATGCTCTGCCCCCTGCAAAAAAAAAAAAAAAAAAAAAAAAAAAATGATAAAGTATCCCCCTCCCTCCCCTATTACCTAGTTTAAGCCACCTCCCCTCAGATGTGGAATCTGGTCCTGGGACCAGACAGCTCACAGCAAGGGACAATCTTCTTACTGTGAGCATAAGGAAAACTCTACCTCCCTTGACAGGTTTTTCCTTATGCTCACTGAAGATTGTCCCTCTCTGTGATCCATCCAGACAGTCTTGCTGCTCTGAGGTGAGCAGTCTTACATCAGTAAAAGGGGCAGGATGGGGATACTTTATCATTCAATTACTATTGATCTATATCTCTAACAGCATTGAAAAAATGCTCTCCATGGCCCAAATACTTTGAAGATTAATCAGAGCTGCTTTTTCCGTGAAACATTGCTATGTCTTTAAAGGGATAAATACCAAAAGGCAATGATGAATCACATAGGTTTAAAAAAACAAAAAGCACCTGCTGATATCCAGAGAGCAAGTTGTACTTTTACTTTCTATGTGAGAGCTTGAGTCTTAAACTAAAGGTCTACATATGAAGTGATAGCGACAATTCCACCTGGTGACTGCAGTAGGACATTGCATGTTAATAAAAAAGAAGCAAAAAAGGGGATGGCAGTTGAGAAGTGTATGGGACTGGGGTAGACAAAGTAAGGGCCTCCAGCTGATACCAGACAAGAACTTCCATCATCCCCCACCAGCCAATAGTTGGCAGGCAATGAGGAATGAGGAAGTTGTAGTCTAGCAGAAACCAGAGGTGCATGCATTGCCCATCCATGGAATAGGCATTTTATGACACTAGTTTTCTCTGAGTCTAATGTTACATTATGTGCAAACAAAGAATAGAGGAAAGTGGAGTACAGTTACTCTGTTTAAATGCATATGCTATAGGAGAGGTGTTCAGGACTTGTGGGCATTAAAGTATTACAATCACAGAGTGAGTACATTTCTATGCCCAACAGTGATCATATTCTCTAGGACATATATGTTTGTGCAGCAGCATTATTAATAAACCAGCAGCCAACTGCAGAAAATTAGGTGCAGATTCATACATCCCTCCCCCCAATTCCAGTGAGCCTGCCTTAACCATGTTATTTCAAATTACAAAGTTGTGTAATGTCCAGAAAGCTAACAATATATCATGATTCTAAATGTATAAAATGTATCCCAAGACAAAATATGTAATAGGATCTCAAATATACAATATCTGGAAGAATTATTGTAGAAAAATAACACAGTATTTTTTTATTGCAAAATACCAGTTTCTTAGACAGTACTGATTTTTGGCATGTCCTTATAGTAATACATTGGGAACTAAGTATACCAAGGTCACATAACTCCCTGCAAATGTTTTAAAAGTGGGGAATTCCAAAGAAGGCATTGAGAAATCATTTGATAGGAAGAATCTAAATATATGGCTATGAATTTCTTAGGTCTTATATGTGAGTTTAAAATAAATGTACCCGCACAAGCGTGATTTACACCTTTAGTGCATGTCAGCATACAAAGATAAATGGATTAGCTTCCAATTGGCTCTACATGTGTTAGTACATAGCGAGAAACAATATGCAGAGAATTGGAACCTCATGATGCTCCCATGTGCCCCCATGTGGCAAATTGGCACAAGCAGCGTAAAAAGGACAATTTTCACTACACCACACAAAACTGTTTCATCCAGCTTTAAAGGGATAGTAATACTTCATTTTATCTTTATTTTATTTTGTAGGCATTAAAAAACATGAAGAACGATATAAGTCTTATCTCTCAAACCTTTATGGGTTAAGAGATATTCACAAGCAAAGTATCCCCCTACCCCGTTCAGCCACATCAGAAGGGAGGTGCCCAGGTAGACTGCAGAGAGGGACAATCTTCAATTAAGATAAGGGAAAAAGCTGAAAAACTTGTCAAGGGGGGCAGGGCTTTCATTGTTTTCATACAAAGAAGATTGTCCCCTTCTGTTATCTGTCTGGTCTTACAACCAGATTCACATCTGAGAAGAGATGGCTTACACTAGGAAAAAGGGGCGGGAGGGGGAAACTTTGCTTGTGAATATCTCTCAAACCATAAAGGTTTGAGAGATAAGACGTATATCGTTCTTCATGTTTTTTTAATGCCTACAAAACAAAATAAAGTTAAAACGACGTATTACTATCCCTTTAAGCTTGCTAATTGAACTCAGATACGGCCTGTAAAATATGTAAAATATGGGAGAATAAACATCTCTCGCTACTGAATTTATCATTTAGCTATCTGAGTGCTAGAGAGGTAACCAACACATTGCATTTCAATATCTCACTGAGCAATGATAGACTTTTCTACTCAATACTTTGAGTGATCTATCTGTTGGACTTAAAGCAACACTAATCACTAAACTGATTTAACTGATTGGGATTACTGTCCACTGCAATTGTATTGTTATATTATCTCTACATTTTCACAGATAATCATGGAAATCAATGGGAGAGGTAAAGAACATTAAATAAGACTAGATTATCAGCCCTAGAAAACATATAGAGAGGTTTATAGATGCTAGCATAAAGTATAGAGAATTTAACCATTTGAGTGTCGGAGGGTATGCCTGATGCATTGCAAAGCAATGCACTGGGAACCCCTCTGGCACTCAAAGGATTAAGTGTATATAATAACATTTGATTTGTAGTTGTTAGTGTGCCCTTAATACGACCTAAGCTTCATATTGTCACAAATAGATTGTTTAAAGTATAAAGGCTAACATTTTGTAAATCAATAATAAATGTCCCCATAGCTTACTGTATCTCATATAGTCAAAGATTTATCGAGCTTTCAAACATAATATCTGATAGAGAAAAGAATTCTGAAAATCCATACCTGCTGCCATTATAGTAAAACTCTTTCCAAAGGCAGTTTGACATTGAATAATGAATCTGTGAAGTGTCAATCATTGTCCATCATCAACCAATAAGCTCACGGGAAATGGTATTTTCCTCTATTAGAACAACTTCATGTAACATCCATGTGAATCGGAATGAGTCCTGGTGTGGCTAGTCAGATAGGAATGGAGCATGTACTGGGAAGGGGTGGACCTGGCAATTTGGTTTTTTCTTTCTCTCTCTATCCCCTGCCCTCCCTTTCTTCGTGGGCAGTTATGTTGTTTTCCAAACCTTAGACTCACTGAGGCTTTGATGAACCGATCCACAAACAAAACATCTGGAAATTTGCTCATCTCCTTCCATAGTATTGTGAAGCACAGAGCCAAAAGAAAATCTTACCAATAATATACAATTATGATAAATCAGAAATATATGGGATATGGGAGTTACAATCCTAGTTTAAGCTTGACAGTGGAATTCTGGGATAGGGAGTCAGAGATAAGGGCAGTGTCACAAAATCTCTCACAATTTGCCAAACCTATATTGTTCTATGATGTATGATTATCAAGAGAAGATGTTTAGACATTTGGCTGATGTACTAAGAACTGGAGGAATTTGGGGCAAACCAACTGCACCGAATGGGACAAATAAAATGACAATTGATTTAACCCTTTGAGTGCCAGAGGGGTACGGAATGCATTGCTCGCACTTAAAGGGCTATATGGGTCTTTAACCCTTTAAATGAAAGCAATGTCTGCACCTTACTGCAAAGCTATGCATTTGAGACCTTTCTAGCATTCAAGCATTAAAAACTCAAAGGGAACTTGAAGAATTTTTATTTGTCCCCTATGTTACAGTTGGTTTGTTCCAGAATTGATCAAATTCCCGTTAGTCCATCAGTCTCTGGATGTCTAGATTCCATAGAGTAACATAAAGGTTGTCGAGCTTTAACCTCACCACTTCATGGTGAATACATACATTAGCCTTATTACAATACAGACATTTTTTTGGAGACTATAGACCACATCTATTCTTAAAAAGCAACTATTATGAGATAATTTCCCCATCAACATTGAGTGTGGGGGCACAACGGGCATCTGAAAAGAGACCCCTTCCCCCCCGGAGCCTCAGTCCTGCATTGAACAAGGCGGTTACTTTTTCTACATTACCGGGTCCCCCATGAACTCTCTGTATTGAGCTTGACACAGCGGATTTATGGGAACTGCACATGTAATACAGGCGTTTGTGACAGAGACACACAGACTTCCAGGTTACATTCCAGGTAAGGGGGAGGGATTAGTTTTCTGGCAGACGAATGGCAAATAGGAGCTACATTAGGGCAACTCAGTGCAGCCCCTAGCGTTTGTTTTGTCTGCTCCCATTGGAGTAGATTTAATAGAATGTGATAATTGCCAGTTAACCCTGAGAGCCAGAGGAGAGTCAAGCGCAATGGGATGGGCTTCTCAATGGCTGTCAAAGGATTAACCATTCAAGGACCAGAGGGGTGTACAATGCATTGCTTCACAATGTGTTGCACATCGATCTGGTCCTTGAATGGTTAATAAAAGACTCACAGAGTTTAGGTATTTTTTTCTTAGATTGCATTGCTAATGTTTGCATAAGTAAGTAGGCAGTTCAATGTATTACATAACAACAGTTTTCTATGAACTCCCACCATGTGTTTTGAAGTGAATTATTGGACCATGTTCCTTCTGAAAACACTGTCTGCAAAGTACTAAACTACTGCAGTGCATCACTGATCATCAATGACATGGTGGAATAATTGACATAATGGCATAATTACATTTTAAAAAGTAGGTCTGTCTGTTATATGAAGTATTCTATACAGTTAGGATTCTGTAAGAATAACACATTTTTGCTGAATAAATATTGTTACTCAAGGGATCTATACTTGTTGCACTAACAACCTCCTAATTTGTTTAATATGTGTATATATATATATATATATATATATATATATATATATATATATATATATATATATACACAGTTGAAACCAGAAGTTTACATACACTATATAAAAAGACACATATGCATGTTTTTCTCACTATCTGACATGAAATCAGAATAAACCTTACCTGTTTTAGGTCAATTAGGATTACCAAAATTATTTATATTTGCCAAATGCCAGAATAATGAGAGAGAGAGAATTTTTTAAGGCATTTTTATTACTTTCTGCAAAGTCAAACGTTTACATACATTTCATTAGTATTTGGTAGCATTGCCCTTAAACTGTATGACTTGGGTCAAACGTTTTGGATATCCTTCCACAAGCTTCTCACAATAGTTGGTAGGAATTTTGGCCCATTCCTCCTGACAGAACTGGTGTAACTGAGCCATGTTTGTAGGTCGCCTTGCTCGCACCTGCCTTTTCAGCTTTGCCCATAAATTTTCAATAGGATTGAGATCAGGGCTTTGCGATGGCCACTCCAAAACATTGACTTTGTTATCCTTAAGCCACTTTGTATCCAGTTTGGCAGTATGCTTTGGGTCATTGTCCATTTGGAAGACCCATTTCCACCCAAACTTTAACTTCCTGGCTGATGTCTTGAGATGTTGCTTCAGTATTGCCGCATAATCTTTTTGTCTCATGATGCCATCTATTTTGTGAAGTGCACGAGTCCCTCCTGCAGCAAAACAACCCCACAACATGATGCTGCCACCCCCGTGTTTCACAGTTGGGATGGTGTTCTTAGGCATCCAAGCTTCTCCCTTTTTCCTCCAAACGTAAGGATGGTCATTATGGCCAAACAGTTCAATTTTAGTTTCGTCAGACCACAGGACATTTCTCCAAAAATGTAGGTCTTTGTTCCTGTGTGCATTTGCAAACATTAATCTGGCTTTTATATGTTTCTTTTGGAGTAATGGCTTCTTCCTGGAAGAGTGGCCTTTCAGCCCATGTTGATACAGTACTCGTTTCACCGTGGATAATGACACAATCTTACCAGCTTCATCCAGCATCTTCACAAGGTCTTTTGCTTTTGTTCTTGGGTTGATATGCACATGTCGGACCAAAGCACTTTCATCTCTGACACACAGAACCCGTCACCTTCCTGAGCTATATGATGGCTGGACATTCCCATCTTGTTTGTTCTTGCGTATAATTGTTTGTACAGATGAACGAGGCACCTGCAGGTATCTGGAAATTGCACCCAAGGATGATCCAGACTTGTGCAAGTCCACAATTCTCTTCCTGATATCTTGGCTGATTTCTTTACACTTTCCCATGATGTTACACACAGAAGCAGTGTGTTTCTGGTGTGCATTAAAATACATCCACAGGTGTGTCTCTAATTAACTCAGATGTTGCCAATAAACCTATCAGAAGCTTCCAAAGATATGACATCATCATATGGGCTGTCCCAAATTGTTTAAAGGCATAGTAATCCTAGTGTATGTAAACTTTTGACTTTGCAGAAAGTAATAAAAATGCCTTAAAATTATCTCTCTCTCATTATTCTGGCATTTGGCAAATATAAATAATTCTGGTAATCCTAATTGACCCAAAACGGATAAGGTTTATTCTGATTTCACGTCAGTGAGAAAAACATGCATATGTGCCTTTTTAAATAGTGTATGTAAGCTTCTGGTTTCAACTGTATATATATGTATATATATATATATATATATATATATATATATATATATATAAGTAGTGATGGGCACTCCAATTTTCTTGCCTTGGTGCTCTTGCTAAAGTTGATAGCAATATGTATCTGTTAATTAGGTATATTAAGGATGGGGTCAGTTCATTTGTTTTATACTGTCTTGAGAAAGGCCCTTGTTTGGGTCGAAACGTCGACACTTCCTTGCACTTAATAAAGAATTTTCATCCTTACAAAGTACTGCAAGTGCCTGCTTTTGTTATCACCCTTAATACAACAGATACATACATATATATTTTGTTGGCACTCACGTAACTCATCCTTCTATTGTGCTGTTGTACTCCTGGGTACAAACCTCAAATTCATATAGATCTCAGCAAAAAAACGGATGCACTCACGGGTTGTGTTATCAAAAAGTTATAATATAATCAACATCATTTAAGTATAAAAATTAGTGACATTTCAGTCCTCTGTCCGAGACCTTCATCAAGCTTGATGAAGCCAACAAGATCAAAACGAAACAAAACAAAACTGAAACATTGCTAATTTGTATACTTAAACGATGGTGATTATAGTATAACTTTTTGATAACACAATCTGTGAGTGCATCAGATTTTTTGTTTATATATATATATATATATATATATATATATATAGAGAGAGATAGATAGATAGATAGATAGATAGATAGATAGATAGATAGATAGATCGATCTTGTTGGCTTTAGTGACAGACCACACTATCATTCCAGGGGATAAAAGCTAGATTTTTTTCTATAGCGAATGATGCAATTCGTTTGTCACAGAATTGCTGTACTCATTTTTTGTGTATGCTGGACCAAGATGTCTTCAGAATTATGGATGAGTCTTTTCTCTACGAGAGTTCTCATTTGGACAGTGTTGTAGCCTATTGTCTGTCATGAAGAGATGTGAACAAAAGGTATTCTTAAACGAATCTCAGTAAATTTGGGCAACTGCCAATATAATGAGATATTATTATATAAATAGATATACCAGTCTCCAAAATAATTTACAAAGCTGCTAGGTATAGATCCCCTTTAAAACTTTCAAGTATGGGGAATGTATGATGACGTTTGTTTTTTGCACTAGGAAATTGGCCTCCTACTCCTTCGCTCATACGCTGGGGTGTGAACTAGAGTGGATGAGTGCTTTAGTACATACAGGAGCACACACTCTGCCATCATTAAGACTTTAATGTAGGCAAACCTCAACTACCTGTCCTATAGCATACATAGGGTAACAAAATCCATAACACCCATACACTTCCCCATTGACCTGTCCTTGAGGCAAGAGGACTTAAGGGGAGATTTTTTTTTTTTTGGCATACCTAGCTTAGTAAATTGGCGTTAGGCAAGCATGGCACTAGGAAACTGGTGGAATCGTATTAAAACAATCCCCCTATTATATTAAACCCATGAACTGTATTGACCAGTCTTAGAAATGTAGACACAAAAACAAGACAATTGCTCTTCCAGGTGCTTTGTTTTTCCATTATATATTGAGTATCTTTGCAATTCTCTGGTTTACTATTGCAGAAGGGTCTATCTGCACAATAGCTTGATAGCTACACATAATGGGAACTGAAGTCCAAGAAAAACTGAATGCTACAGCTTGGCCACCTATGCATTAATCTCTCAAATTTATTTTACTATATTAGGGTTTTCTTCAGAGTCTAGAGGGTCTATTACAGAGAGACTTTGATAAATATTCCCATCAAGGCTTGTTACAGATGACTGAAGATATTAACACTGTGCTGTGCAATGGCTTTGCTAAAAAAAAATCAGATGTGCCTGTAATATTACAGAACAAACACTGTGGTACTTAAATCCCAATCAAGAATAAGTGCAAGATCCACATGGCTCTTAGTTTTTGAATAGTCCTTTAGTTCTCACCTGGACAGAATTAAGTATACTTAGTTCTGTATGTGGCAAGTTCATAAATCTAAAACAGAGCAGCACATTCAATATTTCACTGTCCTTTGGCTATAAAAAGAACATCGTGTACAGTGCTGTATGATTTATACAACCTCAGACTTTATTTTGTTTTTTATTTATTTTTTCTTCTTCCTTCGCCAGTTATTCAATGTCATATGTAATAGGTTGGTCCCTTAGTTTTCGCTGATGTAAAAGAAGCCTTTATGACATAGGGCTATATAGTGCATGCAGCACGCGGCTGATGTATTAGGAAAAACTGGGCAGAGAAGCACTAAGGTATGAACGTCCAACTTGTAGCTCATGGTCCAAATGCAGCCCTCCTGACTCCATGGTATCGCCCACCTGAGCTTTTTTAAAAAAAAATTCTATACCTAATTAACTAGTACATGAACCAATAGCCAGTAAGTCCTAATCCCTTACAATTCAAGAATAGATGTCTTTTAAATATCAGTATTGTCACTGACTTGATCAATAACTAAATAATTGCATATGTTTGAATAGCTGACATGTTATAATTCACCATTGTTATCAACAAAAAAAATAATGCGTCCCACACATGTCTGTCAGATAAAACCTGGATGCCCATACACTAAGGTATAATAAAGATGTGATAAAGAGGAGATAAAGAGAAAATAGATTGTTCAATGAGATAAGCTTTCCAGTTCCCGTGTTTTTCTATACACTCTATGAAAGGTATTAATGCATTGGCTTCAAAGAACACCAGGAATTGGAAAAGTGATATACCTAGAGATGTTTTGGACTCTCTATCACCTCCTCATTCAACTTAAATGCATAAGCCCCATTCTGAAACAAACCAGCTGTACCATATGGGACAAACAAAATGATAATTGATTTGAATGGGGCTTTTAATTGATTGGCAGAGTGGTACGGAATGCATTGCAAAGCAATGCATTCGGTACCACTCTGGCACTCAGAGGGTTAACAACTTGAATTCTAGAGCATTCTACAATGCATTAGTTTGCAATTCATTGCAGACTTCTCTAGCATTCAAGAAGATAAAAACACAATTCAAATCAATGTGAATTTGTATAATTTGTATTTAGTCCTCACGCCTCACGGTGCAGTTGGTTTGTATGAGAATTAATGGGGAAGAGATGCAGTAATCCACCAGTGCAGTACAATTAGAGTGTTGAGATGTTGGCCGAAATGGTTCATGCTCATTAAAATACTATGCACTCATTCAATGCGAAAAGGCTATTCTACAGGAAGTAATGATGCTTTTCCTCATGTCCCGACAGTCTGATCTATCAGAAATTTTGATTAAAACAACTGACAGCAGTGAGACTGCTCTTGTGCTACTCAGAAATAAAAGTCATTTAACATATAGGTTTTCCTAAAAACTATACTTCTCATTTAAACAAGATACAGATACAGCATAAGTAGCTTAGTAAATTGGCATTAGGCAGACATTTCAATAAAAAATTGGTTCCAGCATTCCTATTTTAGAGCAGAATCATATTAATACATTCATCACCGTACAATATGTCTACTGTATGAGTTATGTTTTGCAAGTCCTTAGTTTATATTTATTCGAGTTTATGGTTTAATACACAGGGGCATATTTAAGTGTGATTAGACATGATCTTGTGCCAATATACATGATGTGTATTTATTAAAGGAAAATGTTTTTATAATTCATTTTGTAATAAATTTGACCACAGCAAATTCTCCCATTACAGACTTGGAAGTTCTGTATTTAATAAAGAGCAAATATCTCATTCATTAAAACTTCATCACAAAAAATCACTGGCAAGTGACTTTATCACTTCCTTATGTTTAATTTACAATAGATTGTACATTTGTATCTAAGTTAAATTGACAAGGCATATTTATTAAGCTGCTAAATTATTAATGTTGATAATTTCTTGTCTTTGTGAATTGAACAAGCAAAGAAAAACAACTCAATGAAACTGAAATAAAAATGTATGTTCTCTGATGGAAAAATCAGTTGGGTCATAATTCTATGGGTATTTACTCATGTTTACATAGGAGCCCTTCCCCAGTTGACTAAGATGGCTATCATAGGGAACCTGAAACATGAGCTGGATTCCATTGTATTTGATCACTGGTTTAATTAGGAATTTACCTATAGAGTTCAATAGGAATATCCTGTATAATAATTTGGACTTGGAAGATCCACCTGAGCTACTGAGTTCATTGCGCTGAGCCAGAGGATGTCAATGCAGATAGTGGCACTTGGAAACAGGAGAAGAGGCAGAACAGGACAGGAACAGTATTAGGAATGCACAAAAACAGATTATCCTCTTACCTGCTAATTTGAAAGTTTAACTAGGAATGGAAAGCCACCTCCAGGCAGTAAATAAAGAGAGTGCCTGGGGAGAAGCGTCAACCACAGGTGATACCCAGACATTGGCTGAGCCAGGACTGGAGTCACAGTGATACACAGTTGGGCTGCGGGCAGTGGCAACATTATTACAAGGTCTAAAACAGGCTTGGATTAGCGTAGGTAGCAGACAGATAGTATAGTAAGTTAACAGGCTTAAGTCAGCGCATTCCACATTCAGAAAGTGGAGTTGTTTTAGGCTTATGTTGGTGCAGGTGGCAATCAGATAGCAGAGTCATTTAACAGTCTTTGGGCGATACAGACTGCAGACAGAAAATGGTCATAAGGCAAAGGCAAGAGTCACAAACAGGACTAGAACAAGGCTCAGGAATACTTACAGTACTACAATATACTCGTGAACTGCAGTGTGTATGTCGCTGCTGGATAAAGGTCAAGAATGTGTGTCCAGGAGACCAAACAGGATCATAAATAATTGCAAAGCAGGAGTGAGTAGAACATGTATGTTCAGGTAAGCTCCCAGGCAAACAGTAAGTCCAGAAAAAAGCTTGACTATAGTGGGTTTTTACAGACTTAGTGCACAATATCACATTTATATGAAAAATCTTCAGGAACACAAAAATAATTAACTAAAATGGACCTGTTTTAAAAATAGATTCATAGTTTTAAAGATATTTGATTTAGTTGTTGGGGAATCTAATCTAAGCAGAGCTGTGTTCTCAGACTTGGTCGGACACAGATGTATAAATACTTACATATACAGAAAATCACCCCTGTCCACTTCTTCAGCTGTTAGAACATATAAGTTCAATGGCTATCAGCTCAGTCGGATAAAGCTGTAGTACAAGAGAAATTCAATGACAAAGTGTCCCCCTCCCGCCCTTTTTACTGATGTAACACTGCTCAGCCACAGCAGAAGGGAGGTGCCCAGGTAGACTGCAGAGAGGGACAATCTTCAGTTAAGATAAGGGAAAAACCTGAAATGCTTGTCATGGGGAGCAGGGCTTACATTGTTCTCACTGTAAGAAGATTGTCCCCTTCTGTTATCTATCTGATCTTACAACTAGATTCCACATCTGAGAAGAGATGGCTTACACTAGGTAAAAGGGGCGGGAGGGGAAACTTTGCTTGTGAATATCTCTCAAACCATAAGACTTATATCGTTCTTCATGTTTTTTTAATGCCTACAAAATAAAATAAAGTTAAAACTAAGTATTACTATCCCTTTAAACTTGTGGGTGGATATAAACTAAGGTTAGAAAGCAGTAAGAAAAGTATCAAATTCCCAATTCCTGTGTTATTCTGTGGTGCCTCAATTTCTAGTTGTAGAAGTCTCTCACTGGAGTAACTTCTCTCACCTTTCTCTCACCTTAGTGCCTTTCCACCCTATGAATTTATGTAATAAATATAATTGTACAAACAATGCATGGTAAACAGTTTCTGTTCCATTTGAGTTGTATGGACTAATATTTGCTGTTCCAAAGAATTATTTTTCTTTTTTTTTTTTTTGCAAATACTGTAGGTATGTCCGGATCCTTCTGTTGATTTCATGTAAGCTTAAGTCGCATTTTTTCCAGATAATTAAAAATGTAATGTATGTTTACCTGAGACAAACTGCCCATTGTATATAAACTGAATTATAAAGTACGAAAGCATTACAAAGGAAGACATTGCACTGAACCCATAACTTGTCTTCCTCAGATTAATATTCCTACTCTACTCAAACTTTCTGGGTGATAACATGCTGAACTGAGATGTGACACTAATGTACTAAGATGAACTGGAGCAATTTGGAGCAAACTATCTGTACCTTAGAGAACAAATAAAAATTCCCCAAATACCATTGCTTTAAATGAGGTATTTAACACTTGCTGTAGGTGTATCCAGCATTTCTTAACTTTGTAAAGCCAGACATTGATCTGAACCCAGAAATTGTCTTCATCAAATTAAAATTCCTACACCATTGGGTATTCTGGGTGATTACATGGTGAATCTAGCTGTGAGTCTGATGTACTAACAAGAATAAGGGGGATAAGCAATAAGGTTTGATAAGGGTCCAGGTTGGTAATTCTGAGGAATATTAGCACAATTATATGTAGTAAGATGTCTTCACCATCAAATTTCAACGAATAAGCCACATATATGCCAAAACAGCCATGCTTTCACCATGCCTTCTTCAGGTTTATGATGTTGCAGTGTCTTCTTTGACAATGGCTCATTTGAAATGCAGCTTAATGAGCCATTGTCCTGTTCCAGTGGTTTCATTAACTAGTTTTAAAGCCCGTGTACATGGGCCAACACTGGCAGTGCTACAGTCGTGCACAGTACTGACTGGCAGAACGTGTTGCAGCTGATACGGAGTGGGGCACTCCGAATTCAGACCGTAGTCCTCTCGGCAAACCTTCCTGAGACCAAGCGGTCCCAGGAAGGTGCGCAGAGAGGACTCCGGTCTAAATTCGGAGCACCCTGCTCCGTATCAGCCACAGCGCGGGCAGTCTGTACTGCGCATGACTGCAGCACGTGCAGCCGTCTCTATTGTGCATGACAGCTTCTGACAAACATCCTTAGTGAATTATAATATAGGATGTGGCTACTCGCCAAATGCGCTAATCCCTGTCAGAGTGCACAGTACCAACTTCACCAAACTGAGATGGTGAAATTGGATTCTTCCCATAGCTTTCTATGAAATCACATAGGCTGGACCGGATTTACATTCCAGGTGCCCCTAGCTCTGCCCACAACCACACACCCACTCCTCACATGACCCAGCCCCAGTCTCTTCCAATGCTTCCTGGCACAGGAAATACCCATGGCCTATAACAAGCAAGAACAAAAAAACAAAATAGCTTTAACCCCTTGGTTGCTAGAGGGATCCCCAATGCATTGCTCTGCGATGCGTTGGCGATCTTTCTAGCAACCAAGGGGTTAAATAATAGTCTGTAATGGGGTATAGAACTGGAAATTTGTCTGGCCATACCCACAACAGAGAATGTGGGTGTGACCAGCACAGCTAAGGCACCCCTCAGAATTTGGAGCTCTAGGCAGTTGCCTCTCTGCCTATTGGGAAATTCAGCCCTGCACATAGGACTGTTTGTTGTTTCTACTGATGGGCAGAGACAGGAGATCCATTGCATATCCCTGAGCCACTCAAAAGGGACTGCAAGTGGTGTTCTTGATGAAGTCTGAGTGCACACTCCCTCCTCTCCCACTTGCACTCTCCAACACGTCTCCAGCATTACATGAACCTTATATGCTCATTATCAAAGTCTCTTTTCCTCCCTTTTCATAGATCCTTCTTAGTGCCTATGGAGAAGCGTGTCATATTCTCCTTGGCAAATGGTTGCCACATATTGCCAGACACACTTTGTCTATGCAACAAACCTTAGTGCATCTTCCCCTAGAATAATTCTGGGGCAATCCAACTGCATTCAAGGGAATAAATAAAAATTCCCAAATTCCTATTGATTTAAACTAGCCTTTTAACAAATCTAATGTAAGAGAGTTCTCCGGCCATTGCTTCTCTGTGGATTGGTGACATATCTATCATTCGTATGGTTAAAAGCCTCTTTTAAATCAATTACTATTTTTATTTGTCCCCTATAGTGTAACTGGTTCGCTCCATAATTACTCTACTTATTTTAAACATAAGACCCTATTAGTGTACCGTAAAATTTTGTTGGTTCCTTGTCGAAGTGCAAAGGAATATTTCACTGTTTTCTTGCTTTCCTTGTGGTATACGTAATATCTCTGGGGAGTCCCCTGAAAAAAGAAAAAGCCCCTTGTAGCAGCTATGGTTATATCCATCCTGCTTTTATATGTTATGTGTTGAATTCCACCAGGGCAGCAATGTGCCCAAGCTGAGCAGAGACAGGAGCAGGAACTTCATAGATCTACATGGGGTGGGGTTTAACCACTAAAGCAGATTTTAGTGGCTACAAGTGGAGTACTTAATTGAAACCATTACTATCCCTTTAAATAAAGCTAATTATTTAGTAAAGGTTTATGATATATATATATATATATATATATATATATATATATATATATATACACACACACACATTTATATGTGCCGATATATGGATATTTTACTCTTAAAGGACCAAAGTGGTATGCATAGGGTTGCCACCTTTTCTTCAAAAAAATACCGGCCGTGGCATTCCCTCCATAGACTTAACATTGGACAGAAGCCAATTTTTTACCAGCCTGCCGGAAGAATACCAGCTGGGTGGTAACCCTAGGTATGCAATACCTTGCTTTGCACCACTCTGGTCCTTAAAAGGTTAATGTACCATTATTACTTATGAAATTTACGGGATCTAATCTTGTTTCTGCATTTGCTAGTTTGTTAGTAGCTGTGTTGTAATGATCTAAGGAGGGAATGTCCAAGTCATGATCACATTGTTGACCTTTGTGGCGTTTGGTTACTTGGCAGTAGAAATGCACCACAGTGAATTCCTGTGTCCCATTCATAGTAAACAGGCAAAAGAAAAAAAAATATTATTGAGAGATGTCTCAGACTCAGTACAAAAGTATATTTTTTTAAAGTTATTTAATGAATGATTTTGATTACCGTATCACTGTATTTTGTTCCTTGAAAGTCTGCCTTGCAAAGCAAACTTTAGAATGGCTTTTATTGTTACCATGAAACTGTTAC
Source organism: Rhinophrynus dorsalis (assembly GCA_037306005.1). Classification (NCBI taxonomy): domain Eukaryota; kingdom Metazoa; phylum Chordata; class Amphibia; order Anura; family Rhinophrynidae; genus Rhinophrynus; species Rhinophrynus dorsalis. The sequence continues at coordinate 100,628,132 of CM074720.1, forward strand.
CATGAAACAGCTTTAATTATCAAAGATAAATGTGATGTTACTTGCAGAGGCGTAACTAGAAGCCTCCGGGCCCTGGTACAAGAAGTGCCACGGGCCCCCCACCACCACATTGGCCCCCCTGACCACATTGACCCCCTCCACAATGCCCCCATCTCCTACCTGGAGCTCCCTAGCGGTCCTCTTAGTAATGCAAAGTGCTGGGAGATGATGTAGAGATGTAGAGCGCTTGTGGGAGATTGAGGTTGCCAGGCGGAGGGGTCGTAGGGGGAGGCTGGGCCCCTGGTGCACGGGCCAGGTCGCAGGTGTGACCCCTATAGTTACAACACTGGTTACTTGAAAATCCTTTTATAAAATTATAAATGATAATGATGTTTCTAAACATTAGTCCTTTGGGCAGGGAATACCAACAAGTCAGCATTTAACCCCTTAACGAGGTATGACATACATGTACGTCATGAGGTTGCGGTCCCTAAAGGACCAAGGACGTACATGTACGTCATGGAATTCCGGGCTCCCCACGTGGCTGCACGTCGTTCGGTGAGTCCAGAATTGAATGCTTAAAAAAAAAAAAAAAAAAAAATGCTCCGTGGTCCTTAAGTGACCGCACCGTGCGTGAGTGTCTGGTCCTTAAGAGGTTAAAGATATTACTGCTTTATCATAAGTGAGTAATCAGAGGCTCAGTTATTGTGCTTGAGTTGCCTATGTGTAATTAGGGATATCCTGACATGTTGTGCACCGAGGACTGGAGCTGAGAATCAGTATTCTGCATTAACCCTTTGAGTGCCAGAGGGGAATGCATTCCTCTCTGGGACGCAAAGGATTAAAGAGTATAACTGATATCAAATACACTCTTTAAAATAGAACAGATTAAAAGTTATCATTTTACTTTCCTACACCTTTCCCTGATGTCAGCGTCTTCTACAAAGAAGGGGCTTAACTGACATCTGACAGAGCTTGGTTGCCATGACAACAGTAGACGGCATTCACGAAAACTGAACAGTTCTCCATGTCCGGTGCACTAACTGTGTTGTAGTTAGTACTCAGGAGAGTGAAACAGTGCTTACTGTGGGAAATGTCTCCCTCTGTATTTGCCCCCATTGAATTGCCTTGTTAGAAAAATGCTTCTTAGAAGAGGCTGATGTCAGGGAAAGGAATAAGTGAATTAAACTGGTAACTTTGAATTTGTTCCATTTAAAAGATTGTGACTGATATCAGTCATACTCCCAAATATGTAGAATACATTTTAAAAACTTGTATTGAATTCTTAAAGTATAAAGTATGGCAATGCCTTTTGTCACTAAAAGATAGGATGCTGTAGTCACTAATGCAGATGATCCTAAATAATGGAGTGCAAATTTAGATTTGACATTTTCTATTGATATAAAGTAAAATATTTCTTCATAAAAACATGCATCTTTTATCACTGATACCCAAGGATGTAAAATCTTGAAAAAAATGCCAAGAGCAAACAGACAAGGGTAGTACATTCATGTCATGTGCAATGAACTAGCAAATTAAAAACTCACAAGAAAGGTAGATTAGATGGCCTATATATAGCAAAAGAACAGACAGGGGTAGCCCAGATGCCATTTCTGTTGTATGGGGACTCCCTTGTATTATCCTAGTACTGGCAAGGACTTCTAAGACATTACCAGTCCCTTTCTACACACATGTCATGGCTCACAATAGTGCAATCCATAGAGATGTGTATTTATTAATGGAGTCTGGTCTCCAGCAATCTATTCACATATAGCTATAAATGGAGCTCTGGGAAGTTTAAGGGATTCAACCATATCTAGTGGCATTTATAGTACTCAGAGCTCTGAGCACTCCATATACTGTGTGGAATACTTTGGCCACAGACCGGAGCTCCTACAATCAAAACTTTTTTGATAAAGGGGTAGTGCTTTCACTATTTCCTCTTTCACTGTCATCAACCGAGTCTTCCTTAGATGGATGTTATTGACTAGGATAAAAAAAACTGTGTTGCATTATAATGAATGTTGTCTTAAAATGTTAATTTAAAAGCATTTTGAAACTATAGAAATAAATATTTTGCATATCTATCTTTCTATCTATCTATCTATCTATCTATCTATCTATCTATCTATCTATCTATCTATCAACCTATGCCCATGGAAATACAATGATAATGAGGTACAATTAATTTATATGGAGAAATCTTTATTTCAAGAGTTGTTACGGTGGAAACCAGTCCACAAAATGCATTTTTGATTTTCTTGTCTTTTGGGTTCTTCTGTCCTCAACAGTAGTTATCCATAGAAAACTTTACTAATGGCACCACTTAGCTTTGACTTTTCACAAGCTGAATTGTGATTAAAAAAACAAAAATCAAACATGTGAGCTGATAGCTTTCAAACAAAACAACCCACGTAGTGGGAGTAACCTTGATTTACTAACAAGAAAAGTATAATATAATTTTCTTCTCCATAAAACAACTTTGCTAACACTTTAAAACATCACCGGACCAGACTCATTTTCTTTTTTTTTTAAAAAGAAATAGAACCAATTTTTGCACTTAAGTTGAGACCTGGAGAGAGAACCATTTAAATGCATTTTATACCTGGGGAGATGCATTAAGATAAATAAGTGAGATAAATTCATCAATGAGAGAAACTCTCCAATTCCTATGTTTTTCTAAGGGGGCTATTCACTTAGATGTCTCCAGTTTGAAAAGGAGACACCATTGAAATTCAGAGTAATTAGAGAGTTTCTTTAATTGGAGAGCTTCTCTTACCACTTTCTAACCTTAGTTCAAACCCCCCTGCTTGTTTACAACTGGACAACACATCCCAGACTTTAAACTCTAACGATATCTTCAAAGCTTTGCTTTTGAGTAAATAAAATATCTCTCTAGCATTTAAGGGGTTAAAAGCCCCATTTCTATCAAATGGGATTTCCCTTTCTATATATACCACAACTAACTTCTGATGCTCATTTGAGATTCACAGATTGCATCTCAGCTAGTTCATATCTGATGGCCCATAGGCACTTCAGACTCAACCTATGTAAAACTGAACTAATCCTCATGCCACCTAGACCAGGTAAATGGTATCACCATAAATCCAGTCACTGAAGTACAGTGCCTAGGTGTGATAATTGACTCTGTTTTCTCTCCTCGCATTAACAATACTGCCAAATCTTGGCACCTTTTCTTACATAACATAGCAAAACGCCAGCCCTTCTTCTCTTCTTACACAGGCTCTCATCCTATCCCACACAGATTACTCTAACCTTCTTGTCCCTGGTCTTCCTGCATATATGCTTCAATTCATAAAAATGCTGCATCCAGAATAATCTTACTTTTACTTAGGTTTGTTTCTGCCCCCTACTCATCTAATCTCTCCAGTGGTTGCTCATCAAGCTCTGCATATCATACAAAATCATGCTTCTCTCACTCAAGACCCTCCTCTCATCTATCCCTTCCATCATTTTCTCTCTGATCTCCTGCTACACCCCATTTCACCCATTACAATTAGCCAAGGACACTCTACTCACAGCTCTGTTTGTGTCTACAGTTCTCTTTCTCTCTCTTTCATATACAGGGCTGGTGCAAGGATTTTTTTATACACAGGCGAAGGTGCATTTTGATGCCCCCCCCCCCGACACGGACACAATCCCCTGACCCCCCCCTTGCCACAATCCCCTGCCCCGCCCACATATTCACCTCCACACTCTCCCCACCTCCAAATTGCCCTTTCCACAATGCTCCCTTCATCTCCACAATACCCCCTTATCTCCGCATTGCCCCTTCATCTCCACAATGCCCCCTTATCTTCACATTGACCCATCCACATTGCCCCCTTCATCTTCACATTGCCCCCTTATCTTCACAATGCCCCCTTATCTTCACATTGACCCATCCACATTGCCCCCTTCATCTTCACATTGCCCCCTTCATCTTCACAATGCCCCCTTATCTTCACATTGACCCATCCACATTGCCCCCTTCATCTTCACAATGCCCCCTTCATCTCCACATTGACCCATCCATAATGCCCCCTTCATCTCCACAATGCCCCCTCCACATTGCCCCTTCATCTCCACAATGCCATCTACATCTCCACAATGCCATCTACATCTCCACAATGCCCCCTCCACATTGCCCCTTCATCTCCACATTGACCCTTCCACAATGCCCCCTTAACTCCACATCGCCCCTTCATCTCCACAATTCCCCTTCACAATGCTTCCTTTATCTCCACAATGCCCCCTCCACATTGACCTTTCCATAATGCCCCTTCATCCCCCTACCTTGAGTCCCTGGTGGTCTAGCGGCGTGCCACAGCTTAAAGCTCTGTGCCTCCTTCGGCACAGAGCTGAGGCTCCCGCTCACTGCTCTCAGTAATGCAGAGCGCTGGGAGATGATGTCATCTCTCAGCGCTCTGTATTACTACAGAGCCTGGGTCTCTGCGGTATGTAACAGACGCTGCGAGGGAGCGCTGATTTACACTAGTAAGCGCTCCCTCGCGGCGTCTTTGTAACACACCGCAGAGAGACCCAGACAACTATATTTGTAATTTAAAAAAAAAAAAAACTTACCTCTTTCGGCATCCCCTCCATTGCGGCGCCCTAAGGCAGCTGCCTGTTCTGCCTTAATGGCAGCGTCGGCCCTGCTCATATAAAACCCTTTTCCTTCATTTCTCTTTATCTGTGGAACACCTTACATAGAAACATAGAAACATAGAAGCATAGAAGATTGACGGCAGAAAAAGACCACCTGGTCCATCTAGTCTGCCCTTTAGTATTCCTTTATTGTTATCTTAGGATAGATACATGTTTATCCCAGGCATGTTTAAACTGTGTTACTGTGGATTTATCAACCACCTCTGCTGGAAGTTTGTTCCAAGTTTCTACTACTCTTTCAGTGAAATAATATTTTCTAATGTTTTTCTTGATTTTTCCTCCAACTAGCCTCAGATTGTGCCCCCTTGTTCTTGTATTCAGATTCTTATTAATCACACTTCCCTCCTGAACCTTGTTCAGTCCTTTAACATATTTAAAGGTTTCAATCATGTCCCCCCTTTCTCTTCTTTCCTCCAGACTATACATATTTAGATCTCTGAGTCGTTCTTGATAAGTTCTATGCTTTAGACCTTCCACCATTTTTGTAGCTCTTCTTTGAACCCGCTCAATTTTAGTTATATCCTTTTGCAGATGAGGCCTCCAGAACTGTACACAGTATTCCAGATGTGGTCTCACTAGAGCTCTATACAGAGGGATCACAATCTCCCTCTTCCTGCTTGTTATACCTCTAGCTATGCAGCCAAGCATACGATTTGCTTTCCCCACCGCCTGGTTGCATTGGTTACTCATCTTGAGGCTGTCAGAGATGACCACCCCCAAATCCTTCTCTTCTGAAGTCTTTGCTACCACAGAACTGCCAATACGATAGTCAGATTGAGGGTTTCTTTTCCCCAAGTGCATTATTTTACATTTGGAAACATTGAACTGAAGTTTCCATTGTTTTGACCACTTATCTAATAGTGCTAAATCATTCTTCATATTACAGACACCTCCTGGAACATCAACCCTATTACACACTTTTGTGTCATCAGCAAACAAGCAAACCTTCCCTGCCAAGCCTTCCCTTATGTCACTTACAAACATGTTGAACAGAACAGGGCCCAGAACAGATCCTTGTGGCACTCCACTTGTAACCAGTCTCTGCTCAGAATACACTCCATTAACAACAACCCTCTGGTTTCTGTCCTTCAGCCAACTGCAGATCCACTGAACTATCCAGGGGTTAAGTCCAATTCTTGATAATTTATCTATCAGCTCTTTATGGGGAACTGTATCGAAAGCTTTACTGAAATCCAGGTAGGCGATATCCACAGCACCACCTTCATCCAGCACTTTAGTTACATAGTCAAAGAAATCAATGAGATTAGTCTGACAGGATCGGCCCTCAGTGAAACCATGCTGGTTTGGGTCCATCAGGTTGTTTTTTGTTAGATGGTCAATTATCTTCTTACCTCCCAGGCTGAGCCAATGCACTTATCTCAGTCTTCAATCTCACTTCAAATCACATCTCATCAATGAAGCTTCAACAAACTAAATGGTACTGTCACTCTTACTGCATCCAAGGCACTTATAATTTATGTTGAACCCTAACCTGGCAAGAATTCCATAGTTGTATTCCACAGTTAACCTTTAAGTACTTTGTATATCTCCTGTATTCACTTTAAATTGTAAGCTACAGAGCAGAGGCCACACATCTTTTGTTTCACTCTGTAAAGTACACGTGAAACCCTGGATTGTTTAAACCCTTAAAATGCAAAACACTGAGTACACATGGGGTGTTATATAAATAAACTTATTCATTCATAGATCATCAGCCTCACTATATATAACATTTTTATAAAGTGATATTACAAATATTGTGGGACTATAGAAATGCACATTTCTTAAAACATTTTATGGGACAAATCAAGCAGTAAGCAAAGAAGTTGAAGCTGGACACTTGGCTATCACCTCTATCCCATTTATTATATACTAGTTGAACAGCCCGTTACACGGGCCACAGTGCCACTGCCACCCGGTCGCGGGGCAGTCACGCGCAGTAGAGACTGCCCGAGCCGCGGCTGATACAGAGCTGGATGCTCCTTCGGAGCGCCCAGCTCTGTATCAGCTGCGGCGCGGGCAATCTCTACTGCGCATGAGTGCAGCAGTGTGTACTGCGCATGTTGCGGCGTTACACACGATTTAGCAAATTATTATATAGGATGTTGTCAAGTAATTTCCCTCTTTTCAAATGTCCTACTCAACCTTAGTGAGTCAGCTTGCTTATATTTCCACTTTTAAAACCATTCCTGTTAATAAAACTTGGAAATGGAGTTGTGTGCACATAGTTTAGATATATCAAGTTTTGTTTATGTTATAATTTTTTATATAAATTACACCTGTGGTTCTCAGACCTCTTGCTGTCATGGATCCATTTATTTTCAAATGAAATATGTGTTAAACCCTAATAGTTAAACCCTTTAAAATATTCTGATGTTCCACACATGCAATGATAATTGCAAAAACTACACATACAGCATCTGACCCCCAGCCTTGTCTGCAGTTACTTATATTTCTTCCACTGAAGTCCCTTCATTTCCATAGAACTCATTCTGAAATTAACTGAATTACATAATTACTGATGTTCCGTAAACCATAGGTTTAAAAAGAGTTGTACAGTATACAGTCAGAATTTTGTAAGGGAATTGCTTCAGAAGTAAAATGAGCCATTATTTGTTTTATTTTTCCATATGTAAAGGTGTATTTGAAGTTTTGCGTAGACATGTAGAAAAAATGCACAAATGCATCCCCCAGGTTATGTTAAGTGTCTGAGCAGAGCAGGCGACTTCGATGTAAATTCTTTTCCCCCACATACAGAAAGGACCTGCAGGCTGTTAAAGTCTGCACACTACAATATATCTTCTAGTTCACCCCCATAGCACAGACTTATAAACACAATCTTGTCAAGACTAGCTCTACAGCTCTAATTAAAAAGAGGACATTTTATTAAACTGAGAAGAAACAAACTGAAAGCATTTATAGACAAGATCAAGTATATTTTTTGCTTATGCTCAAAGATAATCAATCATTTAGCATTTTCATCAGCCCAGAAAAATATGTAATTCCTGCTTTACTAACAAAACCATCTAAAGCTTTCCAAAGTATAATATTATATTTTGTTTGAACACAAGTAGCTATTAACAATAACATTATTATAGTTACATAAATGTTATTATTAGTCAACATTCATACACATCTCATTTTTTGTTTAGAATAAAACATGATTTTGTGTTCATTCTTCATTTTCAACCAATAGGATTGCAGGAAAAACATCATATGTTCCATGTATGAGAGCTGCCTGTTTCCCTTACATACACTATAATGAAAGATGATAACAAATTGCAATATACAAGAAACCAAATGTAATACCAAATGTAGTATAATTAAAAAGATACAGATTTTTTAAAAAGTTTTTTACAATTGACCTATAAAACAAACTGCACCTTCTTAGCTCTTATTTACTTTTTATCCATGGATTTAAATTGACATGTTCATGAAGATCTAGGGCAGGGCTATCCAAGTTCAGTCCTGAAGGGCCACTAACAGGCCAGGATTTCCCTACTTAAGCATAGGTGAGTAGGTCAAAATGAATGATGCACTGATTAACTCACCTGTGCTTAACCAGGGAAATTCTTCATTCTGGCCTGTTGGTGGCCCTTGAGGACTGAACTTGGACAGCCCTGATCTAGGGTATTATTTATTAATCATCCGAGAAGCAATATCCCTGGTATACTGTTCTCCAGTCCTATACGACTCAACTGTTACTTTCAAGGATCTAGCAACGTATTGTATATGAGAATTTTACATGTAGTATAATCCCACTAATACCACCAAAAATACTCCTGCACAATTTTCATATGCATATGTTTTTTATATATGCTAAGATTGCTTTTCACTACTCAGGTGTGAGAAGTCATATTGGCCCGTTTTAGTGTCCTTTCCTTGACACCCTTTGCAGTTGCTTAGTCTGCATAATTTGAAATCTGGCTCTATTGACACAATTAGGGGCAGAACATTTACCATGCATTTAGTAAACAACCGTCATTGACACTTTCTGAACTTTATATTAACAATCATTTTGAATTTTTCACACTTGCTTTCACTTCTTTATAATTCCAACTTGTTTTTATACCTACAATGACATTCAGGTTCTGTTCTTACACTATGCAGGCTGTGTACTAACCTTACCCGTATTTGGCATGAAAAATCAGATAACACTTGTAACTGCATCCATGTTATTTTTAGAAGATAATTCAAATAAACTATTTCTATTAAACCTCCTTCAGTGCTAGTGAGGTCTCCAGTGAACAGCTTTGCAGTTTGTAGGAGCCTTCTCTAGCATCCAAGAGGTCAAAGACATAATTACAAAGGTCACAAAACTATTAAACCAATTATTAGCTGGTGTAATACTATACATGAGAACAGACTGACAGAAAACTTGGGATGTACTGTATACAACACAGAACAGAGAGATGCATGTTAGTAGCCTGATATTAATGAGGCACCATTGAATTAAAGAATATCTAAATATCTAATCTACCTTAGTGGCCATTAAACAAATATAGCACATAATCACATTTATGTAATACTCAAATAATGACCATTACAAATGTATACACTTGAATGAACGTTTGAGGTCAGAATTAAACTTATATATTTTTTGCAAATCAAAATCTTTTTATAGAAACTATGCCCTTATATATAAATTAGTTTTAAGGCCCGTGTACATGGGCCAAAGTGCCACCCAGTGGCTGAGCCGCAGAGATAGGCAGTGGACCATTCGGAGCACCCCGCTCCGAATCAGCCATGCCTATGACTGGAGGCCTGTGCGTTCATTTCTACTGCGTTCATCTCCATTGTGCATGTGCGGCTATGCACACAGGGACCGACGCATTCTACCACTTTATGTTATAGGATGTTTTGTATTCTAAATATTACAGTGTTTGGCACATTGTCCCTCTTTCATTGTCAAAAGAGTGTCCAGCACACTACGCTAAAAGGGTTCATAAGGTTTTCACTTATCAAGTGCTTTGTGTCTATTGCATGCACTTACTGCTCTCCAATTCCCTCCTACACACACACCAGTCTCATGGACTCCTCTCCATCACCTTTCTGATTCTCGGACCTCCTGGCAGCAGCTTCAAATCTCCTCCCACATCCTTTCTACATGGCATGCACTTTATTCAGCCCTCCTTTTATACAAAAACGGTGCTTCTTTCCATGCAGGAAGTAGCACAGTTTTATGTAAGATATATGCAAACACCTTCACCAAGAGGTTCAGACTGACTACGAGGAGACCACAAAAAAAAATGCATGGCAGCATAGATGAGTTAAATACAATGTCCTGTTCTCTGGCCTGGCAGTGTTCATTGTAGACCGGAGTCTGCCTGTCACTTCAAGTAACGTGGCAATAAAAAATGTTGATGTGCTGCTGTCTGCGTGTGGGCTGTTTCATGGCAGTAAAATCCACAAAGCTTCTGTGGTGCTGTTACATTTGAGCAAGAGAGCAGCCCAGGTAATGAACACAAGCACAGCCTGATCCTTCACCTTATTGCTTAAACCTTACACTGACACTATAGGTCCCTATCTCTCTTCTTGTCATGCACCCCCCCATTCTCCTTTTATTATGGCTGTGTCCTCCATTCCTTCATAACTCTGGTCTTCTTCCTCAAAACAGCCATGTAATCATTCCTACAACAAGTGTGTACTCTGTAGGCTGACTCTGAACATTCCTTTGCTCAGTCTTCGCTCTCAGTGATACAGTGCTATAATCAGTAGTATGATGTCTCCACTAACAGATAGACATCTATGCTGGACACCCTCCCTAGCACTCAAAACTTCAACACGCATCCATTGTGTACAGAAAAAATACACTGTGTGCACAATTATTAGGCAACTTGTATTTTTGAGAATTCATTTTATTATTGAACAACTACAGTGCTCTTTGTCAATCCAAAATGTTAAGAAACCTTAAACCTGAATATTTAAGAAAATAAAAGTGAGGTTTTGGCTTTCTTAGGGGAATATCTATGTGTGTACAATTATTTGGGCAACTATTAGTGTGCAGAATTATTATGTAACTAAATGAAACATGATAATTTTCCCATCTAACATGTTTATTTTCATCTATTAAAGTGAGAATACTAAACAAACAACTCAAAATATACAAATAAACATTTGTGACATTTCCAAAAAAAAAAAAATCAGTGATCATTATAGCCACCCTTCTTTTCAATAACAGTCATAAGCCTTCCATTCATGAAGTCTGTCAATTTCTAGATCTGTTGATGGTCATGCAGCAGCAACCACGGCCTCCCAGACACTGTTCAGAGAGGTGTACTCTTTTCCTTCAAGTTCTCAATAGGGTTTAGGTCAGGTGAGGAAGGGGGCCATGTCATTATTTTATCATCTTTAAGGCCTGTACTGGCTAGCCACGCAGTGGAGTATTTTGATGCATGTGATGGAGCATTGTCCTGCATAAAAATCATGGTCTTCTTGAAAGATGCAGCCTTTTTCCTGTACCACTGCTTAAAGAAAGTGTCTTCTAAAAACTGGCAGTAGGGAGTTGGGAGTTGAGTTTGAGTCCATCTTCAACCCGAAAAGGTCCAACTAGCTCATCTTTGATAATACCAGCCCATACCAGTACCCCTCCTCCACCTTGCTGGCGTCTGAGCTGAAGTGGAGCTCTGTGCCCATTACTGATCCAGCCACGGGCCCATCCACCTGGACCGTCAAGAGTCACTCTGATCTCATCAGTCCATAAAACCTTTGAAAAATCTGTCTTCAGATATTTCAACTTCTGTGTCTTGTTCGGTGGTGGTCGGGTTTCAGCCTCCCTTACTGTGGCCATGTCTCTGAGCACTGAACACCTAGTACTTCTGGACACTCCAGGTAGGTTGTAGTTCTGGAATATGACAACACTGGAAGATAATGGGTTCCTGGTAGCTTCATGTTTAATTAGTCTCAAATCTCTGGCAGTTAATTTGCATCTTTTTTTCTCAACACGTTTCTTGCAACCCTGTTGACTATTTGCAACAAAATGATTGATGGTTCTGTGATCACACCCCAATATCTTAGCAATTTAAAGAGTGTTGTATCTCCTTAGGCCACACCCTTTCTAATTATACAAAAACACATCACCTGATATGCTTAAATCCAATAAGCATTCAAGTTTATAAAGCTTGGAGTTGGAAAATATGCATAAAAATGATGATATGGTCAAAATACTTACTTGCCTAATAATTGTGCACACAGTGTACTGCAAGGAGTGGCCAAATCTCTACCACCAAAAACATTTGAATGAATGCCACATTGGTGTGTAAGCCATTGACACCAATAGGATACTCAAAAGCTAAACCAATTTTAACTTTATTCATTAGTACTGTGTTAGGCACCCTTACAACTTACAAGGTTCTCGATTCATGGTTAACCCTCTGTGTGCCAGAGGGTGTCCAACTCAGTACAAAGCAATTTGTTGGACACCCATATTGCAATCAAAGGGTTCATATACAAGAGTTCTATGAGGGTATGTCATGAGGGGAGTAGGACTGATGGAGGTAGTTACAGACAGTGCACACAACCTATTTAGGGTGAGATGGGAGAAGGTCTGTGCTGCTTCTTTTTCATAGGTTATATTAATGTGTAGCACTGCTCTGCCTCAGTCCGTGGAAGGAAAGCCCTGAGTAAAGGTGGGCATGGAGAGGCAACTGATTTTACTATGCACCAATGTAAAAGAACAATGATCTGTTTAGGCAAGTGAATATCCAAACTTTGCCTTTACATGTTACAACACTTCATATAATAAAGTATTTTACCAGGAATGATACATTGAGATTGTCTCTCTTATTCAAGTATATCCTGGGGGAAATATATTATTACCCAATTTAAAGGTACTCATTTTTATTTACCATTGAAGGATGATGCTGCTGGGTCTAGAACAAAAACAAAAAGAAGAGAGGAGCACACACTCTATATGCAGACTGTTTGAACCAATGGAGATCACCACCGAATGTACACCTTCTCACATGCTCAATATTCTACTCACATGTAGCTGAGGCAAAGACTGGCCTCACAGTGTCACAGCATTCACTGGATTACCTCCAATGCAGGTATCTGTGTGACTCCCTTGTTTCTCCGTCCAATGTCCCTCAGGCCTGGATTCTCGCTTGCTACTTCACCCAGAGCATATCCTATTGACTTTTCAATCACTGGAACTGCAGCTTGAATAGAATCTATTGTATAGCTCTATATCTGGTGGGCAGCTGACTCTAATGTAAGCCTACAGGAACTAATACAAAACGATTAAGGGAGTCTAATGGTCACGGTTTCCCAGGAATAAACCAAGAGTCAGTACGGTATAGTAAAACAATCTTTATTGAATAAATATAAATACAGTAAATCACAGAACAAAGAGTAGGTAAATCACAGAACAATGAGTAGAGGTCCTTCTAGTGGCCAACGACTCTATCAGAAATAGGAGTCTTCCAAAAGTTATAATGCTCTTAAAGAGACTGGCAGATGCCTCCGGAGTCCCTATATAACGAAGGCCCAGCAGGAATCCCAGTAAGAGACTAACTGACTCACGCCTACAGTCAGCAGGTAGATCTAGGGATCTCCCTAAAGATGATACGGTAAGGGAGAAGTACTGACTCAAGCCTGCAGTCAGTAAGGTGAAGGTCGTCTCCTTCCTCAGAGGCACCAGAGCGATCCTGACTCACGCCTGCAGTCAGGGAGAAATGCCTTAACCAGAGCCACAGGTCTGCACCAGATTGGGTGTCTACTACACAATGTAGCAAGCAGGAGAATAGTCAGACAAAGCCACAGGTCAGCACCAGATCGGATAGTCAGACAAGCTGGGTAATACATAAATCAGGTAGTCAACCAGAGCCACAGGGCACACCCCCCAAAAAGAGGGGGGCAGAGTGACCCCTATGAAAACAGAAAGACATAAGTAACACGGAGAAAGAGAGTGACATATCTCAGAAAAATGTGTATGTGTATCTGGTTCCATTTCAGAAAACTGAAAACTGGAACCTACACCAGGAAAGAAGGACGACCACCAGTCAGATTGCAGTTTACTTTAGCCAAGTATACTATAGCTAAATATTATCTCCACAGAAAATTCCAACCTCAGTTTCCTCGTTAAGCCCCTCTGGGACCATAGTACCCAGCTTATGGATCCAGAGGGAATCTTTTTGACACAACACTTGAAACCTAGTACTAACCGAAACTGTAATACACTCTATTCCTTTAACTGAAAAGCCATGTTTTATTTCTAATGGACATAAACTAAATGTTTAGAAACACTCTTATCTATACCTTTTTTTGCTATACTTCTCCTATGTTCTCCTACTCGTTTACAGAGTGTACGGCCAACATATCTTTTGCCACACTGACAGGTAATCATATATACTACACATTTGCTATCACAGTTAATAAATTGTCAAATAGTATACTTGTGTTGAATATCTGCTGAATTTTCAAAAGATTTAGCTTTGTGTTGCATATTGCCACAAAACAAATATCTTTTCTTACCACACTTGAAATCTGTGGCAAAAAACTCAAATCTCTAACCTGATTATTCAGAGAAGAAAAGGCCCAAAGACAAGGCTTTAGAGACTCTTATAGTTTTTGTCCGTTCTTTTTTGAAAGTTTAGGATTATATTGTCTGTGGCAATTAGCACCTGTACATAGCGGTATTGTGCTGGGACTAGAGCCTGTGACCTCGTGATTTGAATAGATTATACAGCTGTTGCATTAACTATCTCAGTCCTCTCACCAGCAAGTGCAAGGTGTCTGTGAGTTCCTGCAGCTCATCTCTCCTTAATTTCTCTCAGCTCCTCTTAGTGGCTAGTCTGCACTTGGCAGCCACACCAAAGGATGTGTGGAATGCCAGGGAGAGATGACCTGTGCTTTCAGTCACAGTCTTCCTGCACTGCACTGCAATCTGTTTTGAAAGCTTGCAATGCAGAGCCACTTAGTAAGCCAATAAAGGTATCATTTTTACTCTACCAGTCTCCTGCTACACTTTTCTTGTACTTTTAAACTATCACCAATGAAGTGTGCAGCATATTGCTTTGCAAGGTCTTTAACCCCTCAAGTCCTCAGTGACTTGCCAGGACCGTCACCAGTAAACTTTCTTAAAGGACTGGGGATGGTCCTGGCACGTCACATATTTTGTGCTTACAATGCCTCTGCAGGAGCACTGTAAGAACTATTGGGGTCTGAAATTGACTACTCCAAGACCGGAGCAATCTCTCTCAGACCCCTGTTCGGCTCCCCAGTACCAGTCATGTATATCAGAGCTCAGATCAAGATCAAAAGGTCCTTAAGGGATGTTCATACTTACCCCAAAAGTTTAAGATACAAATGTTTTATTCTGTAATATTAAAAACAAGCAGCAAGAGAATCATAAGGAGCTGGAAGGCTGCCTCACACATTTCACATACGTGTATGATTAGAATATATAAGGCTCCTTGTGATTATGATTTAAATGTTTGTAATGTAGCCTTGATGTTCGTTAAGTTAGGTGATCCAATATCCATGAATGTCTCTCCACTGAGCATTTGGAGACTCCTCTGTTCATACATGCAATGATAAACAAACCGTAAGAGGTGAAACCCAGCAAATAAATTGGTCTGATATATACACATGGTTTCACATAGAGCTGTTTGTTTTTTATCTGTGATGGTAAATTTCTTAAGCCAATAAATGCCTGTTATACTTTATGTTACACTGTAAATATGTAATTATCACAGTGGGTGGTCACATTAGAGATGACATTACTCAAGAGGCTTATTCACTTGGTCAGTGTATTGACAAAGGTTGCAAATGACTACTGAAATGTCAATATCTCATTACCTTTCACCATATTTGAAGACCCATGAGTACAATTATTATTATTTTTTACACTTGTTACAGAGAGAGACAGACAGACAGACAGATAGACACAGGCAGATAGACAGAGAGATAAATAGATAGACAGACAGACAGATAGATAGATAGATAGATAGATAGATAGATAGATAGATAGATAGAGCCAATGATTCTTGTAGGTATAATATTCCTTTAAGTTGTTGAGAAACTTGCCACTCTAACATGTAGAGTTGAGTTGATTACATAGTAAGTTGCCACCTTTAACCTCAATGTTTATTCTGTTCTAATAATATTTTGTCTGTGGCATTCTATCATGTCTGCAGGCTATATACTCTCTGAATGCCAACTGAAGTGATGCATTAAATAGCCTCCTGTGAACAAGCTGGGCATTCACAGTACAAGGAATTATGTGACATCAATGCAACTTCAAAGAAAAAGTCTTTTGAAATTAGCAACAGAAACAGAAACTGTGCTACTGTGCTACATAAAGTGGCATCAAAATAGCCACGCAGATATATAAGCAAAGAATCCAATCCACTTACAAATGTGTAATATATATATATATATATATATATATATATATATATATATATATATATACTGCATATACAGAGCAGTATTTGGACATTGACACAAGTTTTGTTGTTTTGGCTCTGTACCCCAGAACATTTGATTCCTGTGAAACAATGACTAAATGGATAAAGTGCAGACAGACAGCTTTAAAAATCATGAACCGTGTAGGAATTATAGCCCTTAATATACATTGTATCTCCATTTTAGTACTTTTTTGTAAATCCTTTGAATTCAATGACTGCTTGAAGTCTACAACACATACTCATTACTAGTTGCTGGGTATCTTCTTTGGTGATGCCCTGCCAGGCCTGTACTGCAGCCGTCTTTCATTCCAGTTTTGGTTTCCCTGCAGTCTTGTCTTCAGCAAGTGAAATGCAAGCTCATTTGGATATAGGTCTGGTGATTGACTTGGGAAGTCAAGAAAATGCTAATTTTTGGCCCTGAAAACTCTGTGGTTGCTGTAGCAGTATGTTTGGAGTTATTGTCCTGCTGCAAGGTGAAGTACATTCCAATGCGTTTTGAGGCCATTTGTTGGATCTGAGTAGATATTATGTTTCTGTACACTTTAGAATTCATTCTGCTGCTGCTGTCAGTAGTCAAATGATCAATAAAGACAAGTGAGCTAGTTCTAGTGGCAGCCATACATGCCCAAGCTATAACACTACCTAAAATATGTTTCATACATAAGGCAGTATGCTCTGGATCATGTACAGTTCCTTCTTTTTGCCATACGTTCCTCTTTCCATCACTTTGGTACAGGTTAATCTTAATCTCATCTGTAAGACTTTGTTGCAAAGCTATCTAGGTTTTTTTTTATGTAATTTTTTGCAAACTGTAATCTGACCTTTCTGTTCCTGAAACTTACTAGTGGTTTGCATCAAATGATAAACCCACTGTGGGGATGCTGGTGTAGCTTCTATTTATGGTACTCCTTGAGACTTCTAATCCTACATCATAGAGAGTGTTCTTGATCTGTTTTTCAGTTGAAATGGGGTTTTTCTTCACAATTGCAAGCATTCTTTGGTCATTCACTACAGGGGACTTCCGTGGTCTAACGGGTAGTTTGCTATCGATGCTGATCTTGACAGTGAGTTCTTGAGGGAGATTCACTAAGCGGTGATAAAGTAGAGATAAAATGGAGATGACTTCTCCTGTTTATCACTTCACCAATTCCTATATTATTCTATAGAGCCTATGCACTAAGATCTCCAAAGCTGAAGAAATCTTAGCGCATAGGGTCCTTAGAATAACATATGAATTGGAGAAGTGATAAACTGGAGAAGTCATCTCCACTTTATTGCTTCTTTATCACAGCTTAGTGACTCTCCCTCCTAGTTTCTTTACAATGTACCACACAGTTGAATTTGACATACATAATATTTTGGCTATATCTGATTACTTTATTGCAATTTTTCAGCCTCATGATGGCCTGCTTTACTGGCATTAACACTTCTTTGCTACTCAAGTTGAATGATAGCAGCAACAGACCCCAGATACAAATGCTTCAACTAGAATCACCTCTAGATCTTATTTTAAGATTGTCAAAATACCTGCTACTCAACAAAGTGCCTCCATCATGGAAAAGGTGATACGTTGTATCTAGAGAACTACTGACCAATAAGCCAATTTCTCATTTTCTGCAAGGTTTTCACAAAAGTACTATCAAGAATAACATTCACAATACCTGATGCAGCACTTCCTAAAGAACAAACAGGCTTCAGAAGTGGTTTTGGTATAATGAAGCATATCTCGATAGTGCAAAGTTATAGGGTGGCATAATTAATACCACTTTCCATTAGGCATAGTCTACATTGACTATAAAAAGGCCCTTGACTGAGTGATAAAGCAAGTAATAATCAATGCCCTGATCAACCAAAGGAATAGATAGAGCTTATATCAATATCCTCCAATCAATATATGAAAATGCAACTACATCAATACAGGTCAACAATGATAAAGTTCAGATCAACACAGAAAATGGAGACACAATGTCCCCAAAACTATTTTCTGTTTGTTTAAAATACACTTTCCAGAAACTAAGTTGGGACAAAAAAGAACTTAAAATCAATAGAGATTACCTGCATCACGTACATTTTGCAGATGATACCATAACCTTTGCCAGCAGTCCTGATGAACTGCAAGGAAGCATTGAAGATCTAAAAACAGAAATGCAAAAATTTTAGTCTGAAGATCACAATCAACAAAATGTAATTCATGTTTAACAAATGTATCATACCAAGGAAAATAATAGTAGATGGTCAAGAACTAGAAGAAGTGGACAAGTATATTTACCTTGCGCACGAAATGTCAATAGATGCAAACATGATAAAACAAAAAGAACAGATATCCCTGCTGCTCAAGCACTCATACCCTGGTGAGTGACTTCTCTTTTAACATTTTTTTGGGGGGTGGGGAATGTAACAGAAATGTAAAAAGCTTTTATTAAAATAAAATTCTAAAAATAAAAGACAAAATTTAAATAGTGTATATCTGTAAAATCTGTACCCTAACTAAATATTGCAGGTGCACTAACCAGATTGCAATCTCCTAAATAAAGCAATCAGATTCAAGCATCAGACTTAACACTGGTACGTCCAACAGAGCAAACAATATATTGTTTATATCAGCCAAACATTATATTTGCTACATTAAAGGGATAGTAATGTTCAAAATAAAAGCAGCTCCAATTAATCTTCATAGTATATGGGCCATGGCGAGAGTTATTTCAATACTGTCAGAGTTGTAGTTCAAGAGTGATCGAATGATAAAGTTTCCCCCTCCTGTCCCCTTTTACCTAGTGTAAGTCACCTCCCCTCAGATGTGGAATCTGGTCTTAAGACCAGACAGCTCACAGCCTGGGAACAATCTTCTTACTGTGAGAACAATGAAAATCCTGTCAACCCTGACAGGTTTTTCAGGATTTTCTCTTATGCTAATTGAAGATTGTCTCTCTCTGCAAGCCATATGGACACCACATTTCTGTTCTGAGGTGAGCAGTGTTACATCAGTAAAAGGGGTGGGAGTGAGATACTTTATCATTCAATTACTCTTGAACTACAACTCAGACAAAATTGAAATAACGCTCTCCATGGCCCAAATACTATGAATATTAATTGCAGCTGCTTTCATTTTGAAACATTACAATCCCTTTAAATTAAATGAATTCTACACATAGGGGGTGATTCACTAGGCAGTGATAAAGAGGTGCTAAAGTAGAAATAAACTGGTGATGACTTTTATGACAGTTTATCACTTCTCAGGTTCCTATGTCATTCTATGGAGCCTATGGACCAAGAGTTCCAAAACTTAACCCTATGCGTTGTGTACCCCTCTGGCACTCAAAGGGTAAAGAAATGTTAGTGAAGTCATCTCCACTTTACCACCATTTAGGAAATCTCCCCCCAGTCATTTGATTATTGAGGAACTGTTTAACTGTATTATATTAAAGTAGGCCAAAAGTAACAAACTCATCCAATTACTGCTCTCTCAAAAATATCATCTCTGCTACAGAGACGGAAAGGGTATATGTGGGCTAATTCTGTTTCAAATACATATTAGAAGCATAAGCAGATATTTCCAGTGATCATTTCTTTTTTTAACTGAGAAAGCTTTTTCAGTAATTATTTATCTAACGCACATTTCGCCCATTGGGCTTGTTCACAGACAAGAGATTGAACAGAAGTGGGGTGTTTACTGAGATTGCTGTTCCTAGTCTAAACATAAATATGTGTTAAGGCAATAATAATGTGTCTGAAACACAATTACAAAATAGAATTTATGTTCAAATTAATGCCTAACTAGGGGTCTGAAACAATGAACCACTGGTCAGCAATATACACTCATTGAGTTCCATGGTAAAGGCTACATAGTAGTGGTGCACTCAAATATGAATGTGATATATTAATGACTCAGTTCAGTTCCCCTGCATTATATTTTTGAGCATGCAGAAACTGGATGCAATTGTTACTTCTGGTCGGCTTTCATATAATGCATTTTAACAGTTCACCAATAAACAAATGGCTATGTGTGTAATCCACTTGATTTAATGTAGCAAACATAAGCTTTGGATGATATAAACAATATATTGTTTGCTCTGATGGATGTTCCAGCACTACGTTTCATAGTAGAATCCTATTGATTTATTTAGGAGATGGCAAGCTGGTTAGCACCCCAGCAATATTTAGTTAGGGTACAGATTTTACAGGTATGCACTATTTAAAATTTATCCTTTAGTTTTAGAATTAGCTTTTTATAAAAGTGTTTTACATTTCTATGTTACATTTACACCACCCCCAAAAAACCTGATGATGTTATGAGAAGTAACCCACGAGGGTATGAGTGCTTGAGTAGCAGGGATATCTGTTCTTTTTGATTTTTCATTACTCTAGAGTAAATAGAGGAAATTGTAAATAGTAGAGTAAATATGTGCATGGATTAATTTGCAAACATAGGTTTATAACATTATTGAAATGGTAAAGTGCATAAAATGGAAACCGGAAGGTCACATATATAAAATGCACAAAAATAATTAAAATTTATGCTCGTAGAATGGCAGGCTTGCCATAATTTTGGCAGCTGCCCCACTCTGTTTTTGAAACCAAAGGTTTTCAATAACTGGCATCATGCATTGCACCATTCTGACAAGCCACAGCAATATACAGTTGTGGCAGAGTTGTATAAACAGGTTGTTAATGTAGTGGCTAAAGGACTTAGGGACAGCTTGCTAACAATTTTTTAGAGGTCACTTGGCTATAGAACAAAGTCTGCTGACAAGATTTATTTTCAACTTCTGTGCTAAGCAGTAGTGACATTGCAGTGGGAATTCTCGAGACCATAGAAAGCATAGGTGGAAAATAGCAAAGTTCTAGTGGCAAATTCAATGGCAGAAAAAAAGGCAGACTTAGTTATTATGTATTATTTATGCTCTGCAATTTCCACATAAAAATAAACATCTTTTCTCCCATCTCTAGTGACAAGCTTCTACTGATAATGTGCATAAAAATAATTTGTTCTTAACGATAGGAGCTGCTTAGTAATTTTTTTGCTTTCCTGTGCCATTATAGAGGAGAATATAACAGTCTGATCCTTGTCATGAAAAGAGACCAACACTGAAACATCTGGTAAATATCCTCTGTTTGATAAAAAAAGAAAAAAACAGTAAAACTGACAATGTGGGTGGGACCAGACTGACATTAATATGGATGTTTTTCCTTCATTTCCGAGTAATCTTCAGTTTTGCTAAAATTCTAATACTAGAATTGCACTGCTCTACTAAAATGTATTGACTTTCAGATCCAAACAATGTAGTGGTAAACCAACTTTTATTATTTAAAGTTTTGAATGTACTATTCAGAGTACTCTACAGAAAGAGTTGTGTTGAATTTCACTTAAGTAAAGTAACCAGTATGTTGAGGATGTTGTTGTAAAGGGTGTTGAAAGTTAGGGGCAAAAAAAGGAACCACGCTCTGTCTTTCCTACATTCATTCAAAGAAAGCTTTATACAAAATGAACAACATCTATTAAGAAAATTAATGATGTGACAAAATGAAGTTGGATGCCCTGACTACCTCACACTTCCCAAGATAAATTGTTCAAACATTAATAGGCATTGTTAAGTATGCTGGCATTGCAGCTGAAAACAGACTAAATATATGAATATTTTGGTGTGAAAAAAGAGGCCTTTGTTGGAAAAGAAAAATGACATGAATTAATAGGGTCCATGTATACAAATGGGGCCCTCATCTTTTTATCAATTTACATTTTTTTCAGGCATCATTATTCTAGCTCTTTGGTTTACCCTACTGAGAGGTTCAGACAGGATTTATTCAACACAGTGTCCCTGATATGCTAAGATCTGGAGCATGTCTGTGTTAAACCAGGTGCAACAAAGGGGAAAATATAATTAAAAATTCTCATTCATTTAAATCTTTGAGTGCCAGAGAAGTCCTCAATGAAGAAGTCCTCAACTGATTGCTTCATAGTGCATTGTATGTTTGTATGTATCTATTTATAATGCGCTATACATGTACACAGTACTTTACAGAAGCTGAAATAGTACAATACAAAAATACAGAACTGGGTTAAGAGCATTAGGATAAAGTGCTATCATTTCATTATTTGTGGGGAAAGTGCAACACAGGAATCATACACTGGGGAAGGGACAATGCCCCAAGGAGCTTACAATGAAGACACTGCTTCAATTCCCCTCTGGGTTAAAGCAATGGGATTTTATGGATTGTTTATTTGTGCCTAAAATAGCAGTTGGTTTGCACCAGAATTGCTCTATTTCTTCTTAGTAAGTCAGCCTCAGTGACTTAGATCAGAGAAAACACTTCTGGAGATCAGACATATGTATTGCCTGAAACTTATGAAGTGACATTATCTGCCAGTTTCTCAATAGTGCGTTTATCACTGTAAAAGGAATACTCATTTTTTTATGTAACTTTTTCTCACAAAAATGTCTGCATTGATTAGAAGCAAGATGGAAAATTCCATGCTGTCTTTATTATGGGTCACCAATGACCCTTGATGTGTATGAAAGCAAATATACAAAGCCTCCCTGCTTCCAGTGGCGTAACTATAGGTGCCGTCCCCTGCGACCCCTCCGCCTGGCGCCCACAATCTCCCTCCAGAGCTCTAGTAATGCAGAGCGCTGGGAGATGACATCATCTCCCAGCGCGCTGCATTACTAAGAGGACCGCGCGAGAGCTCCAGGGAGGTAGGAGATGGGGGCATTGTGAAGATTGAGGGGCATTGTAGAAGGGGTCAGTGTGATCGAGAGGGGCCAATGTGGTGGTGGGGGGCTTGTGGCACTTCTTGCACCAGGGCCCGGAGGCTTCTAGTTACGCCTCTGCCTGCCTCCTTCTTTGCTGTATAGTTTCAGCTCCACAACTCAAACCACAGGAAGTGGCTGTTAGAGGGGAAGCATAGTTCAGAACCAGGACCAGTCAAAGCACAAGACGTTAAGGGCGAGATGTTCAAAAAGTTGTCATAATAATAAAATTGTCGGATCATGAGTTGGTGGTAGAAAAACAATACTTTCAGAAGTAAATCTATCACGTCTGAAAATACGTCATAAAGACATAAAAATGATGGTAAGAAGATCTTGATGAACATTTCCCTTAAAAATTCTGATGTTAAAAATGTCTTTGATTTTGTCTTTGAAACAAACATTTTCAAGAAACAAAGCATTTTTTTGTCTTTAAAACAACAAATTTTCATAAAAAGACTTTTTTTTTACCAGCTAACTCTATAGCATGGCTTCTCACTCAACATTACTTTAATTTGTCTTTTCCCAGTTAAGACCATTTTTAATTTGTCTGGAAAAAAATGATGTTAATCAGACAAAAAAGTGATGGTTAAAAGAATATTTTTTTCTGAAAATACCTTACAATAGGACGGTAGATTAAACCGCGCCCACTTTTAAGACTGCGTTTTCCCTTTGACGGAGATGGTGGAATTGGATACAAAAAATGACAGTAATGTGTCTGAGAATTGACGGATCATGGTGTAAGAACTTTTTTATTCTGATTACAGACAATTTCAGTTACCACCACTTTTTGAACATCTCGCCCTAAGTGCTCAGAGGCTCTGTTATTCACCAATTTGAACTTTGTAAAGATTCTGTTGCATGCCACTGATATGTAAAAATCTGCCAAGCAGATCTTTATAAAGAGAATTGTTTTAAGAATTGTGATGCAAAATGTATATACCATCTTATTTCTACTTAAAAAAGAACATCATGTGGCCTGCAATGCCCTAATGTGATTGGCTAGCTATTTTTTTTGTAACTTTAAATTTTTATTTGGCATTAAAAAAAAATATAAACAGTAAATGAGCAATAATAAAACATTCAGAAATGAAAAAGGGGGAACAAAGGATAATAGGAAGGGGAGAGACACAGAGCTGTACATCGGCACCTCTGAAGTCAGGTTAAAATGCCTGTAGTGACTGGTAACACAAGCAATGAGTCCATAGAGGAGACATTAATTGTAAAGGGAGACAGGGTTTTCAGATGGCTCTAGAGGTCTTGTGTATGTTATGTATGGAAGCAGTAAGTTTTTCCATTCACAATATTCAGATACAATTTAAATTAGTATAAAGAATGTAATAAAATATGCAAACAAGCAATTAGGCTAGCTAAAATTGAAAATGAGAGAAGTATTTGCAAAAGAGAGCTCCTACACAATTCTACAAGTATATTAATAACAAAAAGATTAAGGTTGATATTGGTCATCTTAAGGCTGAGTAAGGTGAAATAATTAGTGAGAATAAGGTTAAGGCTGACACTTTAAACCAGTGGTTCACAATCTTTTTTTGCTCAAGGCACCCCTAGCATACAATCTGGAACTCCCGGGGCACCCCTAGCACATGTAATGTAATTTATCAAGAGCATAATTAAGTGTACAATACATAAATATATGTCTCACAATCATGCTAACAAAACGAAACATTTTGTGCAGAACAATTTCCACAAATAAACATTTAAAATTAAAATGTAATATTTTTGTGAAAATTTTCATAGAAAACATGGGGCACCCTAAGCTGATGTCCGTGACACACCAAAGTGCCACGGCACCCTGATTGAGAACCACTGCCTTAAACACATTCTTTTATTCTATAGATACAAAGGAAGCAACAATGACAGGCTATCGGCAAACAGACAAAACTACATAATTTGCTCCATCATGTACATGGCTTACTGAGGACAAAGTCTAAAAGAGACTGGAAAAACTTTAACTGAATAAGGCACCTGACGATGGTATACACCCAAGTATAAGGAACATAGTTCTGTAATAGCAAGACCATTATACTTAATATAATATTATTTATTGATTCAATTTAATCAGGCATAGTGCCCTGTGATTGCCTGATGCTTGATTTCCATATAGGGTAAGATATTAGAAGGGTTACTAACTGATAGCATTCAGAACTATGTGAAGACAAACAATATTAGTAGTAGGGGCCAGCATGGTTTTATGAAGAATAGATCATGTTATACTAATGTACTTGCATTATACAAAAGGGTAAGTAGTAATTTGGACAAGGGGATTGTTATTGATGTAGTATACTTGGATTTTGCAAAAGCCTTTGATACATTGCCTCACAACAGGTTACTGTATAAAATAAAAGGCTTTGGTTTGGGAGGTGATATCTGCACATGGATAGAGAACTGGTTTAATGATAGATGGCAGAGAGTTGCTGTTGGAACCTTTTCAAGTTGGTCTAAAGTTGTAAGTGGGGTGCCACAGGGTTCAGTCCTGGGCCCAATGCGTTTTAATCTGTTCATTAATGATCTAGAGGTGGGAATTGAAAGTAGCATCTAAATTAAGGAAATACATGCAGAGCTGGATGTTATTTCTCTGCAGAAGGATATAGATAAACTGAGTGAATGGGCAGAAAAGTGGCATATGATATTTAGTGTAGATAAGTGTAAGTCTATGTATTTATTCTGTAGAAACAAAAATGCTACTCATACACTAAATGGGAAACAACATGGGGAATCCTCATTAGAGAAATATTTAGGAGTACTGATAAATGATAGACGTGCAGAGTCACTCAGCTGCTGCAAGAGCAAATAGGGTACTATTCTTCATAAAAAGTGGTATAGATGCGCGGGATGCTAATATAATTTTAACTCTTCATAAATCCTTAGTAAGGCCTCATTTAGAATATGGAGTACAGTTTTGGACACCAGTTATTAAAAAAGATATTATCCAAATGGAAAAGGTGCAGATATATGCAACAAAACTTATAAAGGGATTGGAGAATAAAGTGAGACTAGCGAAACTGGGTTTGTTTACATTAGAGAAGAGACATCTAAGGGGTGATATGATTACTATTTTCAAATATATTTGACGTCAAAACAAGGACCCTCCAATTAATTATTTACTGAAAAAGCTGAGCTAAGAATGAGATGTTATCCATTAAAGTGTTAGTAATGTCTAAAAAGACTTTCTTACATTTAGAAGAGCTTAAAAAGCTGATCTAGATGCAAAAAAACAT
Organism: Rhinophrynus dorsalis; assembly: GCA_037306005.1. Classification (NCBI taxonomy): domain Eukaryota; kingdom Metazoa; phylum Chordata; class Amphibia; order Anura; family Rhinophrynidae; genus Rhinophrynus; species Rhinophrynus dorsalis. The sequence continues at coordinate 100,654,172 of CM074720.1, forward strand.
ATCTCTCAAACCGCTATGGTTTAAGAGATACGGGCGTTTAAAGTTTGATTTCTCCTACTGACAGCTGTAAAGTGCCGAGATCTCGTTACTTACACGGAATCCCTTCATTGGAATGGTCTAAAACGTGTGCCTAGTGTTCAGGCACACGTTTTAGACCACTCCAATGAAGGGATTCCGTGTAAGTAACGAGATCCCATCACTTCTCAAGCACCTCCATGTCGACCGACACGAATCTCCAAACTTTATATGCCCGTATCTCTTAAACCATAGCGGTTTGAGAGATACGTTTTTTTGCATTCAGATCAGCTTTTTAACCTCTACTAAATGCAAAAAAAGTTTTTTTAGACATTACTATCACTTTAAGACTAGAGAAAAAGTGTTTTTGACTAAAACAATGGCAGGGATTTTTTGACAGTAATGGCGATAAAGCCATAAAGCGTCTTTGCCTCTGGACGCTTTGCTTGCAGATACTGTAACTTTAAAAAAGTTCTGACTACCTATCTAGCACAGAACAACATTGAGAATATGACAGTTGGCTTCAAAGAAGATAGGTTGTTGATCCAGGGAACTATTTGACTGCCATTTGAAGTCAGGAAGGATTTTTTCTTTTTACACACGTGGGGCTTAACTGGAATTGGCTTCAATGGGTTTTTTTTTATACCTTCCTCTGAATCAACAGGGGTAATTTGGCATGGGCTGGACTTGATGGACACCTGTCTTTTTTCAGCCTCATGAACAATGTAATTATGTCACTATGTAAGTGAGAGGATTTCAGGAAGAAAGCCCAAGGATCTTTGTCTATTGGTTTGGCTATACAGTTTTGTAGTAAGGTTCAGATAAAATCCCAGAATGGCCCAAGAGATGAGCAATTTTACCAACAATGAATATAGGTCCTCATGCCACCATATTTTTCCAGCAGGCATTTATAAGGTGAATCCTTTGATTGAAAAGCTTGATAGGGATTATATACTACGTCAGTAATGTCTTATACCCTTGTTCTTTGTAAGTTATACAGTTTGATAACCTCGGAGTACTACCCAAATTTGTGATCTTCTGGACATGGAGATAAGTAGATATTGGATGTCAAACCCTGAAAGGTATAATAATCCATGCATTGTTTTTCAAAATATATGAGTTTATGACAACTGACTTCCTAAAAGGAGTGGCTATGAGAAAAGTGACATCTGTAGGAATCTAAAGAAATCTTTCAAGGATTAGGGATATTTGGCAAGAATATTACCAGTTTATATAATTTGTAAATTAACTTATAAGACTTTATTCCTAAGAGTCAGTCCTTGGAGAAAAAGTTATTCTGGATGTAAGAGATAATGGAAAAGCATCTAATCCAGATTCAAATGGAGCTAGTGATAGAAGGACAGGTGGTTGTGATTATGAATCTATCCTTATTGTGAATCCAAATATAAGATGAAAAAAGATTCAGAAAGACTAAATCATTTTCCATCTTATCTCTTCAAGAAAAGGGGAAGATGCCAGACTTGGACTTGTGATAACTAACAAGAGTAATAGTAAGAGAGAAGTTTAAAAGAGATACAAACTCTTAAAGAGAATATCTATCTTCATTAGTGCAAAACTGCATTTTTGGATGGTGAATTAAGGTCCTTTGTGTTAGAATCCAGTGGAGTGTAGCTTAAGCTGAATGCTTGAGGGCTGCTATGACATGGAGGGTAAGAAACCCATGTAAAACCTGCACCTTTGTGCAACCAAGGTTAAAATGTATATGACAAATGCAGACAAATGCAGAATGAATGAATGATGTAATTGCAGGCATAAAAAGGTACAAACAGCTACGAGATGTCATGTAGTCAACTGTACTCAGGAGACACATGCTTTCTCAAGTGAGCATATATATACAGAATAAGTGCCAATGTTAGAGTTGGTAGATAATATAAGTGGGCTAAATTGTGGAATGTAACTTATCTAAATGACAATTATAAAACAGGGAGAACAAACAATATATTCCATATCCATAAAGTTAAGTGTGCATGAATTGCCTAAAGTGGTGGTTTTGATTGGGGAGCAAGTGTTTTATAAACCACGGAGAACAAAAGAATACAAACTGATAAATATAAGAAGTTACATAGAATTTATAAGGAGACTAAAGCCAGGCAGCCTATACCACTATAACAGCAATAACATATAGGTACAGAATACATTTGTAATGTTCAAACTAGTATATCAATTCATTAGTCAGAATATTATAAAAACCATTACCAGAAAAGTATGTAAAACTAGTGAATATGAAATGGTCACTATCAGTATTGCCTAAGTAGATTATCTCTTAATGAATATTAGGGTTATTAGGCACCAGTCAAATATTATAAAACTACATTATCCCTTACCTAAGAACAAAGAAATTAACCATCAGCCGGTATATTATGAAATATTTACAGTATGTTATCTAACAATGAATTACATGCAACAAATTATCTCCATTCTAAAGGGTCACCCAATTAAGGTGAGAACTAATTTTAAGGTAGATGCTGGTGAGGTTCTCCAGTGCTATCAAGTGGGCATTTTGTTGGATGAGGCATCTGACCACATGGATCTAGTGGAATGTGCTGGTGGTGATTTTTCCCAGAGGGCAATGTGAATTGAGTGAAATACAGGTGCCTGTTTAGCATGATTAGGATTTCTGAGCTTCTGCAGTAATTGCTTCTGATAGGTTTCTTTAGCGCCTTGATTATATCTCTGCTTTCTTGGCATTTACAAAGGGTCTCCAATAGGAATGGCCAAAATTTCAAATTTTTCCCTGCATAAAAACTTCATAAAATTCTTGATTTCACGTGGAAAGAGTTGAGATGTACTTCTTAATCTTTTTTAGGTTCTTCTCCAATGTCGAAGTGAAGAATTTTTGCACTTTTAGGACAATATTGTCTTACTCTTGATTAGTATATGGTTGTCCTCATACAGAGGTGCCAGACTCCTCAGACTCTGAATCAGAGGTTAGAACAGTGGGTTGGTAGGCTTTATCTTTGATAGAAGAAGTCAGAGATGCTCAACTAGGCTCATGATTTTGCAAGGGTATGCAAAAAGTTCACTGGGACTGTGTCCTCACGTCTAGGGTGCAATGTTTTTTAGCTCGCAAATGCCATACACAGAGAAGAAATATTCTGAAGCATATCATACAGGTCATGCCAAAATGACAGTCCAGCCACGAAATGCCAGACAGTTCCTCTCTGAACAAGGGAAACAGCTAACACTAGATGTACGTTTCAGCCTTGTTGGGCCTTGTTGGTGAGATGCAGCTGATCCCTCTAGGTACTTGTGAGCAACGGGTCCATGTCTGGATTCTTCCATCATCCATAGGGTGACTAACCCTAACAGCAATTTGTGAATGGCTAAAATTTTGCACTGATAGTTTTCCTTAAGGAAAGTAGCCAGCCCTGAGGCATATAATAGACTCTTTTAAACTGATGTACAATGCCGTTTTGAGACACTAGTCTGTGTTCAAACAGGGAAATTCTCAAGTCCTGGCCTATTAGTGGTTGCTGAGAACAGGACCAGTAACAGAGTAGGACATAAGGATTTCTTCGTTTGAACACAGTTGAGTGAATCAAAATGGCTGGGTATCATTGAAGTTTTCAAACCTTAGGAAATAGCTTAAACTGCCTCATGTATTTTATATTTTAAACACAGTTAACCTCTTGGATGCTAGAGTTGTCTCCAACACACTATGAAGTAAGGAGTTAAAGGTGTATACATTTCAAAGCATACTAATACGAAACCTTAAAGAAACACTATATCTAAATATCAATTTGCATTTATTGAATAGAGAAAGTTGCAACAAAATACTTTTTCCATAATATTATTTGGCATCTGATGTTTCTTTTTCATATTAAACCACTAAGTACCAGAGAGGTATGTAACGCATTGCTTTGCGACGCATTGCGTACCCCTCTGGCACTCAGCTGGTTAAGTGACACTTTACTTAAAATAACTAAAAAATAAAATTATCCTTATAGTGCCCTGCTTTTTATGATGTTGGGATATGAACACTGGCTAGGTTATGGTAAGTTTACATTTTTCTACAGCTAGGACTTTCCAAGCTCCATAAAGCAGTGTAAATGAATTCTAGTCTTCTCTAGTATACCAGGGGAGGCTAAAACTATCCTATACTTTAAGATATTTCTAACCAACTTTCACTTTAAAATTGCACAGTGCAGAAAATAATGAATGGCTTGCTGGTAGCATAAAGCAAACCTTAGATTAGCTGACTTTTTTGTGGAAAGAGGCACTATAATAATACATATCATTTACACTAAAAAAATAACTTGAGCATAAAATAGCCACATGTGTTTATTCTTCTGATTGTTCCCTCTCACTGTTTATTGTAGAACCAGATTTAATATCAACATAAAATTAAAGTTAATAAAGTAGCTTTATGGAAGAAAAAAAATAATACCAATCATAATAAAATTCTCTGTCTCTCTATAGAAGACTTCTGCCTCCTCAACCAAATACACACTGAGAGTTGACTGAGGAGGTAGGAGGAAATGCCCCCTGCCTCTTCAGCCAAACATACAGGGACTAACCTTTGTATAAAGGCCAGGTGAACGGGAGGGGCTATTCTGTTAGCCCTGGGGAAGGGGAGAGGCCACCGATGCACATTCCCTTTCTACATTTTAGAGAAGGTGACATGGTTGCCCCTCCCCTTCGCCAGTGGGAACAGGATTGTCCCTCCTGTTCACCTGCCATGTCCAAGTCCTCCATTCGGCATGTCTTCCTTCCCTTTCACCAGGGTAAAGGGGATAGGCTATCTTGTTCTCCCTGGCAAAGACGAAGGGCCTCTGAAGCACATTCCGTTTCAATATGGCAAAGTGGACATGGTAGCTCTTTCTCTTTTACATGGCAAAGGGGAGGGGCTAGCCTGTTCAACCTGGCCCCTCCCCTTCACCACGGGAACAGGTTTGCCTCTCCCCTTCACAACGGGGAACACTCTTCACCATGGCGAAAGAGAATGTAAAAAAAATGTCAGACCTCGCTGGGAGATCAATAGAGGTGACAAAGGGAAGCAAGAGAGCTCCCAGGCTTCCATCCTACATGAAATACTGGGAAAGAGTGGGCAGGATCAGGAAAATCCTCTCATGTCAATGAGGGAAAGCCTCCCACAATGACATGAGAGGCTTTCATAATCCCTCCCTAGTACTTTGGGTAGGATGGATGCTTTGTCTGTTGAGTAAAACTACTCCTACTACAAGAAGATGCTTTATTCAAAAAGCTATAGTAGCTCAAATTAATTTTGTAATCAGAATTCAGCTTATGAAAAGCTACTGGGACAAAACTTCTCCAAGGACAGGAGACAAAAAAAAATCCAACCCCCCCCCCAAAAAAAACAAATTTTTTTGGCTGGATTCCTATGTAGGCCTTTTGAATATAGGCCACAGAGACCTACTAAATAACAACTGGACGTGTAGCAATATTTAGGGAACAAAAGGGTACATTTGAATTACTGAGGCTGATGGACTAATAAGAACTGGAGCAATTCTGGTACAAACCAATTGCACAGTAGGGAAGAAATAAAAATTCCCCAAACTCCCATTGATGTAAACAGGACTTTTAACCATGTGAATGCTAGAGAGGTTTCCATTACATTGTAAAGCAATGCAATATAAATTTTTCTAGCACTCAGGGGGTTAAAAGTCTCATTTAAACAAATGGGGATGTATATTTGCCCACTATAGAGCAGTCAGGTTGCCCCAACATTGCTGTAGTTCTCTTTGTACATGAGCCTCACTGTGTACATGATATTGGTCAATCAAAGATGGATGGTGCTGGAAGTGCCTAATACCTTTGTGCAGGTCCATCCCCACTTTTTCTTTACTTCAATTAACGTCAGAGTCAAGGCATTGGCATGATACTGCATGCTTTTACTAGAACAACATAAAGTACACTGTTTCCTATACATCTCTTATATATCTATCTATCTTTCGCTATCCCTTTATACCAAGGGGATGGCAATGGGGATTTCATTTTATCTACGGCTGATTTAATGTTATGTATGAACAAAAGTGTAGAGGAAAATTTGTGTTTTATAGTCTTAATGTCAGTCTGTGTTTGTGCCAAAATGTTCTAAAGCAGAGGTCCTCAACCCGTGCCCTCAGCAGCCACTAACAGATCAGGACTTAGGAATTTCCCTGCTAGAACACAAGTGTATTGATCAGAGGCTCATTCATATTGATTAACTCACCTGTGCTCTTAAAAGTAAATTCTCAAATCCTGGCCTGTTAGTAGCCACTGAGGGCATGCATTGAGAACTACTGTTGTATAGAGACCGTTTGCTATACCACATATGTAGTAACATAGTTGACAAGGCTGAAAAAAGATATGCGTCCATCTAGTCCAGGCCATACCAAATCACCCCTGTTGATCCAAAGGAAGGAAAAAAAAACAATGAAGCCATTTCCAATTAAGCCTCAAGTTGGTAAAAAAATCCTTCCCAACTCTGAATGGCAGTCATATATTTCCCTGGATCAATATCCTATCTATTTTGAAGCCATCTGTCATAATTCTCAATATTGTTCTGTGCTAGATAGATATACAGTACGTTTTTGAAAGTAATTACAGTATTTGCAAGCATAGCACCACAAGTCAAAGAATTCCATAACTTTACTGCTCAACTGTAAATAAATCCCTGCCTTTGTTTTTATCGAAAGTGCCTTTCCTCTAGTCTTAATGGATGACCTCTTGTTCGCTCAGCTCTTTGAACAAATCATTTCTTGGAGAGTTATTAGTATTTACCTTGCATATATTTGTGAATGGCAATTATATCACACTTTAGATTTCTCTTCTGTAACGTAAACAAACCCAGATTGGTGAGTTTATTACTCAGATCCACCAATCCCTTTATCAGTTTTATTCCACATCTCTTTATCCAGTTCAACAATGTCTTTTTTAAGAACTGGTGTCCAGGGCCGGCGCTACCATTAAGGCAGCACAGGCAGCTGCCTTAGGGCGCCGCAACAGAGGGGCGCCGAAAAGGGAGAAGCTGAGATTTTTTTTTTTTTTTTTTTTTTTTAATATATCTGCCGCGAGGGAGAGCTCATTTACACTACCAAGCACTCCCTCGCAGCGTCTATGGGACACTCACAATGCAGAGGACCCAGGCTCTGTAGTAATACAGAGCGCTGGGAGATGACATCATCTCCCAGCGCTCTGCATTACTGAGAACAGCGCTGGGAGCTTCAGCTCTGTGCCGAAGGAGGCACAGAGCTCTTTTATGGCTAGACCACCAGGGACTCAAGGTAGGGGATCAGGGGGCATTGTGGAGATGAAGTGGCATTATGGAAAGGGCAATGTGGAGATGAAGAGGCATAAAGGAAGGGGCAATGTGGAGATGAAGGGGCATAAAGGAAGGAGCGATGTGGAGATGAAGGGGCATTATGGAAGGGGAAATGTGGAGATGAAGGAGCAATGTGGAGATGAAGGGGCATTATGGAAGGGGCATTGTGGAGATGAAGGGAGCATTGTGGAAGGTGCAATGTGGAGATGAAGGGAGCATTGTGGAGGTGAATATGTGGGCAGGGGCATGGGACTGTGGCAAGGTCGGGGGGGGGGCAGATGGATTGTGTCCGGGTCGGGGGGGGCATCAAAATGCACCTTCACCTGTGTATACAAAAATCCTTGCACCGGCCCTGTTGGTGTCCAAAACTGTACTCCATATTCTAGATGAGGCCTAACAAAATATTTATATAGAGGTAGAATTATATTAGCATCCCATGCATCTATGCCTCTTTTTATGCAGGCTAGTACCACATTTGCTTTTGCAGCAGCTGAGTGAATCTGCACACCGCCGTGAAGTCTATCGTCTATCAGTACTCCTAAATCTTCCTCTAATGAGGAATCCCCAACTAATTTCCCATTTAGTGTATATGTAGCATGTTTGTTTCCACAGCCCAAATGCATAACCTTACATTTATCAACATTAACTTTAATATGCCACTTTTCTGCCCATTCACTCAGTTTATCTAAATAATTCTGCATTGTATTCTGAAGTATAGCAGTTTCTTATTGCAAGCTAACACCACTGAAGTTGCTCTTGTGTATTCATACAGTCACCCCATTATTTCTCAATCCTTTTGTCATGAATATCTAAAACCAGTCACCCAGGCTTCCCCTCCCCATAACTTCATGTTAAATCCACATCCAATGCAACTAGATAATCAAAGGCTACTGTAATGAAACATTCTAGATTGGGCAGTATTAATGTAGAGAAGTGATAAAAACTGGTACAGTCAAATGCTTTTATTGCTCAGAAGATTTTGTGTTCCATTTATGTCTGTGCAAAAGGCCTTTTGCAATGGAAAACATTGTGATTGTGCCAGTCAGAAAATCCTGCCAATAAGCAAAATGGCAGTGAAAGAGGGCATCAGTATGAAAGGTATGTGGAAACAATATGTTGAGGAAGAGATTTAGATATCATATATATCTAGATAGGGCAGTGCAGGTGCTCCATAGCACCATCCATGGTCTTACCATCATTTCTCATATGACACTGCAATCAGACGCATCCATAGTTGTGTTTTACAGGAAATAGCCTTAGGCTTTAAACATGAAAGAAAATAAAAAGAAGTTCAATGGAATATAAACTAGTAAGTAAATTATCCAAATTAATAAATAAACTGAGATTAAACCAATATATGAACTGATAAATATACTGTCCAAATTAGCTGATAAACTTAACATTGCACCAATACACAAACTGGTAAATTAATTAACCTATTAAACTGCAATGGGGAGATGGGGATTGTGCTTACCAGGCACACAACTCTGCACAGGGTATGTGGCTATGACAGTTGCTGCACATCTCACATTAAGGTGCCCTAGATGGTTACATACTTCACCTAATGTGAAATCAGGACCCAAGTGTGTCAGTGGGGTATAATGAGAATCTGTTCTAATAATGTTAATTCCTATAGTTACATGAATCATACCTATGCAGAGTGGCACAGCAAATGGAAGCAAAATAAAGCCTACATAAATGTATTTAGTGCTTTGTTTTCCACTTTAAACAATTGGTGGGCCCTAGGCAAAGTATAAAGCAGCACACCCACTTAGCCTCTTTGATGCTATGAGAGGTCTTCAACACATTGCATCACAGGGACCTCTCTAGCATCCAAGAGGTTAATAATAATATCTGCTCTTTAACCTTTCTGTTTAAAGTAAGTACTCAGGCTACTAATAGCTTTATATAATTTTTAGCTTTTATTTAGCTTCATAGAATGCTTTGTGTTTACACAATGCTAAGTGCTTACACCTACAAAATATTACATTTTCCCATCCAATCTTCACACATTAGTGGCTTAACACACTGAGCAGGCTGTAGTGTTTGTCCCTATTTATGGTAAGAGGACAACTGAAACTATTTTGTATGATTGGCATGAGCAGCTCCACACTTTGCTCTGTTGTTAAAGTGTTAGTAATGTCCACGAAAAAGTTTTTTGCATTTAGAAGAGGTTAAAAAGCTGAGATAAATGCAAAAAACCATATCTCTCAACCGCTATGGTTTAAGAGATACAGGCATTTAGCGTTTGATCTCTCCTACTGACAGCTGTAAAGCTGTCAGCAGGAGATCCGTGACGGCCGACACGGAGGAGCCTGAGCAGAGCCGCGATCTCGTTATTTACCATGAATCCCTTCTTTGGAATGGTCTAAAATTAGTGCTTGAAAACCAGGCTCACATTTTAGATCATTCCAATGAAGGCCCGACAAGGATCTCCTTCTGACAGCTTTACAGCTGTCAGTAGGAGGGATCAAACTTTAAATGCCTGTATCTCTTAAACCATAGCAGTTTAAGAGATACGTTTTTTTGCATTTAGCTCAGCTTTTTAAGCTCTTCTAAATGCAAAAAAAACTATTTTGTGGACATTACTAACACTTTAAACCTGCCATGCCACTACATGGCTTATATGGAATTGGTTACGCCGTTGATTAGCAAAATAATGTCCAGTGCAAAACTGTGGATGTACCCTTTCCACTCAGAGGGTTAAGATTCGCTATAACTCTTTATAATTTACCTTTTTACATGAATTAATATAACCTTTCCTTATTTTTCTCTCTTGTAGGGTTCTTGGAAACATTGGCCTTTGCTTTTTCTTAAGATGAAAGTAAAGATTTTTATTGTTCTGCTGGGTAAGTGTTACTATAATTCTTACTAAAACAACATTAGCTCCTGTTTCCAGTTGTAGGGTCAGTGACCAGAATCAGTTGTGTATAGAGGATGTCATGTAGCAGAACCATCTTATTTAGTCTTAGAGATTTGCTCCCACTGCATGATAAATCTATGATTTTACCTACCATTAATGAAAATGAATGCTGATTATTGATATTGTTGATCAAATGGGAATGATGTCTAGAGAAATAAGTAGTATCAGACTAAGGTATGAGAAAGGAGAGAAATTCTTCAGTGAAAGAAACTCTCTATGTTATAGTATGGAGCCTAGGCACTAAGACAGTGTTTCTAAATGTTAGTCCTCTGGACAGAGCAACAGAACAGGTTTTCAGGTTATCTCTGCTTCTTCACAGGTGAGTAATCAGATTGTACATTATTGTGATTGATCTAAGCACTTTATCAGGTATATCCTTAAAACCTGACCTGTTGGTATATGCTAAGGACTGAAACTGAGATTCATAACACTAACTTGAAGAATATGCAATATAGGAATTGCATAGGTGATTGGAATATTTCTCTCACTGGATAGTGTATCTCACTTTTATCTCACGTTGGTGTACAAGCCCACCAGGAGATTCTTTGGGACGATTATGTAATACAGTGGACAAATATATCTTTAGCTGCCTATAGCTGATAATTCCATTTGAGATTTTATGCAAGAACAGGGTCAAATTGTAAAATGAACAGCACGGCATTGAGCTACTGCAGACTGGACTGCTGTATGTGTCATTTATTGATCATCCCTTCTTTTGAACAAGTTATGAGCTTCATATTCCTATAGATATAGTTTTATTCAAGTTCAGTGATGAGATTACATGTTTTCAGTTGCACTAATAGATCAGGTTTTAGGAAAATCTCTGTTTAAGTGGAGATATTTGAGAAAGTTAGTTCATTTATCAAAAATACTTTTGCGTTATCAGTCAAAATCCATCAAAACAAATGGTTGGAGGGAGTCAATGATCCATCTCTTTAGATGTATTAACCCATTAGGACATCCTTAACTTTGTTGTAGACCTTAGGTTTTCAGAATGAGAGAGCTAATAAATAAAATATAGCAGTAATTAATCCCAAACCGGCTTTGGAACGGTGTCATATACTCATCCCATGCACATTGCAAAGAATAAGACCCCATTTCCCTATACATTAAACTACACGCACACCACTCCATAGCTGAGCTTCCAGTACTGTGAGAAGTGACTGCAGAATGATCGTGAGTGGATCTGTTCAGGTTTAGTTTGTACACTTGATTTGTAGGATTGTCTGGAAATCTTGTGATTATATGAATCAACTCAGAAAAAACCTCAAAGAAGGAAAATGTGAGACATTTTGGATTTTAATAGCTGGTTTAGGGACAATGTGTGTGTGTTTCAGCAGTTCTACATTTTCCACACCAGTAGCAACCCACACAGGAGCTGATTTCAAAGGATTCTGGAAGTTACCACTAATACCAGGTGCTATTGTTTTTTTTAGCAGTGCTAAACTCCAAAATCCCTTCCCCAAAGACTTGCTTTGAGAACTGCTGGCAATCTGTCTATTAACTGGCTACAGTCCCTAGTCCACATCCCACAGTTGTATTATTGGTTCCTGTAATATAATTATATATAAAGAACTGTATAAAAACTGTTTTATATTACCATTAAAATGTTTTCATTTTCCTAGTTCATCTGCCTGGGCAATGTCCTCGGGAGTTAATTATTTTAACCACTGTATGATAAAGTCTTAGCTGTTTTTGATGGCTGATGTCCCCAGAGTGAGCGTACTCTGGTACTCTGGAAACCCAGAGTACCCTGCTTTGCTATCTGGTCAAAATTCACAACAGGGAAGTTGCTAGGTTCCCAAATGACTTGGGAATTGAGCCAATCAGATTCATTATTAGTGCACCAAACAGCCAATTTCACAATTATTAGTATGAAAACTATAATCATTTCAAGGCCTGGGGTTTAAGCAGCAGACTGCTGGCTTTAGTCTTCTCAACCAGTCCCTATCAATCACCCTATTTGGAGAGCTATTAGTTTACATGGCAAATTGATTTCCTCTCCACTAGTCACCTGTTGGTCTCCTAAAATCATTTTTCATTGTATATCCTCTTGGAATCCCCCCTTCAGACTTGACCTCCAGTCTACTGCTAGTAAAGGTCCCTGTTGTGGCACCATCCTTAACCCCTTAGTGACCAGCCACACACGCACGCGGCTGGCACTTAACGCCCGCCGAACATTTTTTTTTCATTTCTTTAAATGACTTCTACGTGTACATCCTCTGTCCACCTGGAACATCTGCTCGCGAAGTACATGTATGTCCTCGGGCGGTAAGGTGTTAAAAGCAACACTCCACCACAACCACTATAGTAAACCTGAGAAATAGTATGAAGCTGCTCTTGCTTTCTTTGGACAAAAGTGCTTCCATATTCTCTGGTCAGCTGCAGAAAACTATTATCTTATGTAGGGACTAGTGAAAAAGCCCATGTACACTGGCCAGGGTCTGGGTAATGTTAACTCTTTGAGTGCCAGAGGGGTACACAACACATTGCTTTGCAATGTGTTGCTTACCCCTCTGGCACGCGAAGGGTTAAGAGGCCGCTACCTCACTGCTCACTCACGCGATGCGATCATGCACAGTAGAGACTGCCTGAACGCACGCAGTCTTTACTGTGCATTATGGCTTCTGACAAACATCCTAGCAAATTATTATATAGGATGATAATTTACACAGAACTGTACACAAACCAAGTTAATCCCTGCATTTTAATGATTACAATCTAATTTTGGTGACTGGGAAAACTAGACAACATGATTTGCAGATGGTAATAATTAAATTAAGTGAAATCAAACTAGGCTTCTCTGATTCATAGCAAGGGCAGATACCAACTGAGCCTCTCTGAGTATAGGCACTAAAGCCAGTAAGTCAGAGAGTCACAAATAGATTAAAGGAAAACTAAGACTGATTAATAATAATACCCCAATTGATTTACTATGGCCAGAAAATCCTAAAAGCACATACAAGTCTTGATATTGCATATTAGTCTGATGGAGTCCAGTGTTCCTGTTTTTGTTTTCCTATTGCTTTAAAACCATGACAGGCAGAGTGAATGAGCCTACTTAATCCTTTAATGTTCAGAATTGAATACAAGCAGTAATCATTTTCATACTCATTTTCAATTTAATATAATATCTTCAAATATAAAGAACATTTTCACATTCTTAAAGTAGCAGTAAACTTTTTTATGAAAACCCATATGTTACAGAGCTTTTCCTGCTGAGTAAAACAAGGTCACTCCCACTACCGTCAGTTGTTTTATTCAAATGATATAACAGTTCAAATAACCAGGAAGTGAATTTACTGTGTGTTTACTTCCTGGAAGTTTTAACTGACAGGAAGTGATCTTGTAGTTTCCATCAAGTTCTATGGAGAACTGTATGTCATTGACTTCCCCCATTAGAATATAATAGAATACCAGTTGGAATGTGACTACTAGAGGGCACTGCTAATGTAAAACAACACAGGTTTAAACAGTAATAACTCTGGAAATATGCATCTCTCAGCAGTGGAAGTACCCTTAATTTACTCAACAGGAAATGCCCTACAATATATATTTTTTCATAAAAAATGTTTACTACTCCTTTAAGAAGGAGAAGAAGTCATGTCTTCCTTTTGCCAACTGTCCCGTTTTGTTATAGGAGATCAAATAAATCTAACGGATGTGCTAGTTAAGACTGACCCAATCAGTATTTGAAAGTTGATAAGTAGCTTACATGTACCCATGTATAAATGTATGGAATGCACAAATTGCCAAAATTTGTTAACATGAAAATATTACAATAATTTCAGAGCAAATGGAAACAATCTATCAAAGAGCAGGAGGTACATTTTGTATCAATGATCACTTCAGACTAAAATCAAGTAGAGGGTAAAATACAAAGTGATGACAAAATTAACTGTATGTTTGTGAATGCAAAAAGTATGGTAGGCAAAAATGTGTGACCTGGAATTACTGGCAGTTTATGAGCATTTAGACATAACTGGTTTAACCAAAATATGGTGAACTGATCCACATGATTTGGGGGTAACTATTGAGGGTTGTTCCCTGTTTAAGCGAGAGAGGATTAACAAAAGAGTGAGAGGTGTGAGCCTATATTTGTATCCAGATCTAAATCCAAATTTAAAAGAAGATATATGTCAGGAAATTGGAAATAATGTGGAGTCCTTGTGGGTGGAAATTGCAGCTAGTTGTGGTGTAAAAGGTAAAGAAAAAAAATGTTGCCAATTATATGCTGCAAAACATCAAATATTAATGAGAATGTTGAGGCCCGACTGTTACTACAAATAAAAAAAGCTGCACAAATTGGACATACTGTAACTATGGGAGGTTTTATCTGTTCAGATATTAACAGGGAAAAATATGTTGTGTCATACGGGAAGCAAGGTCGAGAGCATGCTATGGGATTGCTACATGACACAAATGGTGGAAGTTCTCCACAAGTAAAGATGAATTAGACTTAGTTATAACAAATAACATACCTATGGTGTTCAGTAATAAAGTAAATGTACATTTAAGAATCAACATGGTTTCCTTTGAGAAACAACATGGTTTCCTTTGAGATCAGTTTGAAAAAGCAAAAAGTGTATAGGGACAACCAAACCTCCTAAGTTCAAAAAGGCTAGCAATACGTTAACAGCATCAATGCAACACAGACTGTGATTAATAATTAAAAGGAAAAATACTGAGGGAAGTGGCCAGAATTTAAATCTAGGTTGCAGAACCATAATAAACAGTATATACCCCTGTGGAACAAATCCAAAATAAGTAGATCACAAACAATGTGTTTAAATGTAAATGTAAAGAATGATGTCACAAGGAGAAAGGGCATTTATACTGTTTAAGTCTGAAGGGACAGAATTCTTTCCCTTAAAACACAGAGCGCAACAAAGATTGCAAAAAGGCGGCTAGCAAAATTAAAAAATGAAACAAGAATTGCAAGGGAGAGCAAGACTAATACAAAGATGTTTCCAATACATAGATGACGAAAAAAACTTAGGAGAGAAAGTGCACTGGATCTGTCAAAAATGATATCATTTGATTAGAGAGGATAAGGAAAAGGCTGATGTTCTTTACTCAACACATTGCTTTCATCTGTGTATATACAAGGAAACAATAAATGGTAGAAGGCTCAACAAATAACAAGAAAAAACATACCATTGTCAGATGATGGGTTAACACAAGAAGAGGTCAAGGGAAGACTGGGCAAAATTAAGACAAACTAAGCACCTTTTAAGGCTTTAAAGACTCTCTCTCCACAGGCTTAGTGCCACAAGACTGGTGTAAAGCCAGTGTAGTGCCCTTATTTAAAAAGGGAACTAAAACAGAACCTGGGAATTGTAGACCTGTGAGTTTGTACTCATTAGTGGCAAAACTGCTTGAAGGGATAATAAGATATTATTTTCAGGATTACAATGAGAAGAAAAAAATATTAGCAGGAATTAGCATGGTTTTATAAAGAATACATCTTGCTATACAAATCTTTCAAGCTTCTATGAAGAAGAAAGTAGCAACCCAGATAATGTCAAAGCAGTGACTGTTTTGCAAAGGCATTTAGTACAATGCCCCACAGGAGGTGGGTATATAAAATAAGGAAATTGGGCCTAGGAGATAACATTTTCAGTTGGATATAAAATTGGTTGAAGGATAGGGAACACTGTTCTTGTAAACAGAAAATCCTCCATTAGTCAAGAGAGTGATGTTTGTTATTTACAGAGGGATTTACATAAAATGACAGATTTGGCAAACAAATGGAACATGATATTTAATGTAGGAAAGTGTAAGATTATGAATTTTAATGCTACTCTTGAACTTAATGGAGTCACTCTTGTAAATTAATTGCTAGAGAAAGATCTGGGAGTCCTCGTAAACTGTAAACTTGGAAACAGTGATCAATGTCAAACAGCAGTAGCAAAAGTAAACAAAGTACTGTCTTGCATAACAGTGGTATTGAATAAAGAATGGATAATGTAATTTTGCACTGTGCAAATCATTGGTAAGACATCATCTTGAATATGCAGTGCAGTTTTGAGCACCAATTCTGAGAACGAATATTCTAGAACTGGAAAGAGTACACAGAAGAGCATCAAAATTCATTAAGGGAATGGAGGATTTGAAGTTTGAAGAAAGTCTAGACAAATTTGATTTATTTATTCTAGAGAAAAGACACCTAAGAGGGATATATTTAGTGAGCTTTTCACTCCAAGGCTAGATGAAATAACTAGGGGCCACCCCATATGATAGAACAGACGTTTCAACTTTAGCAGAGGAAAGTCTGTTACATTGCAGAATTTTTTGCCCAAGGAGATGGTATGGCAGATACAATGGATACATTTAAGAGCAGATTACATATATTTCTTTCAATAGGGAACATACATGGTTATATTGTGTATTAGTAGTTAAAACAGGTGTGATCTCAGTGAGGAGGTGCCTAGGTGTGAGCCTGCTTTCCCTCTGATCACATGTTTTTTATATAGACAACAGATAGCAACAGGTTTAGCCTTTGGATTGTGAGTGAAGTATCTCCATACAGTAGACATTGTGGACTGAGAGGTTTTAAACAAGATGCAGCTGATATCTGAGGACTGTGTATGGGACATTTATCTGTGTACCTTACCTACATAGGAATACCAAGCACAGATATAAGTAGTGAGAACACTATTGCTTGTGCTGGAAAAGAAGAAATAGGAGAACAACAAGGGCCGCCCCCTGTGTGTATCAAACTTGTTAATGTATGGCCATCACCACACCCTACTGTGCACACTCACAATGAACCTGTGTCAGTAGCGGCTTATACCGAAACTGACAAGTCAAGCTGCTGGAGAAATTATAACTGCCTCCAGACGCAGTATACACCATTGTGTTGAACCAAATGTTGGCGGCTGCTCCCTCAAACACGCTCTCCCCCAGTGGCAGATTGTAGATAAAAGGAAACAAAAGAACAAAACAGGGGCGCCAATAGTGAAGTACATTCCTTCAGATAGAAACAATTGTATTAATTAACGATTGCACTCACGTTTAGAAGTGGTCAGGACTCTGATGCCAAAGTCAACTGACAGCAAGGCATAAGGAGAACTTTACCTGCATCTGTTCAGGTCTCTCCATTGTTCTTGGAAGTATTAGAGATCTTCAAATAGATATTTCAGGCAGAGGCTTATTCTGGTATAAAATGTATTAAAAGAACAATATAATAAAAATAAAATAGGCTATAAACGCTAACATGTTTCATGGCTTGGGGGACACTTTTTCCAAAGCTAAACAAGCCTAATCTGGTATAAAAATATACATTATATAAATTATACATATATTGTTTGTGTTTCTGTAACTGATATGTCAGCCTACCCTTATGAATTAATCAGATCTAGGGGGAGATCCAATAAAGGTTGATACTGTGGCAATTTGACTTTGTCATTGTATGTAAAGTACTTTGGCTTTTCCATGTAGACACACATTGCCATACGAATTAAAACTTAGCCTTGCAAAGGAATGGGAGGAGAAGTCCTTTATTAGTCGATGTGATAGGGATGCTCTCCCTTCCACATCACCAGCGGTATGACAATCCTGAAGTTGGAGAGCATTTTCTCTGCTTCCTTACTTGGTCAGTAGGGGATTGGAGAGGAAGGAGAGGATCCTTTCAGCACCACCATGGGGATTTTGGCTACCAATATGTAAGGGAACAAGGCTGGTGGGGGGGCAGCTGGTAGCCACAAATCTCCATGGAAGTCCAACTGATAATTACATTGTAGATATGACATCTCTATCAGCCAAGGGGTTAAATTCCATTTTTTTAATAATGGGAGTGCATTTCAAATATGAAAAAAATACACAAAGCTGAGGGGATGATTATGTACTGGTTGGTGTACTTTTCTAACCCTCTGAGTTCCACAGGGTTGTGCAATGCATATCTTTATGGCACTCAAAGTGTCAAGGGAGTGATGCTGTTTATGGTACTGAAAGGATCCTCTCCACTCCCTTACTGACCAAGTGGGGAAGCAGAGATAATGCTCTTAGACTTCATGGTTGTCTACTGCTGGTGATGTGTCAGGCAACCCTGAATACTTATGATTGTATGGAGGCTGTTACTGCATAGATAACTACAGGGAGATCCCAACTTCATCAGCCTTAGGTAGGCAAAGTTTAGACTATGAACACCGGAAGCAGAGGTTTCTACCGGAGTTTAGTGCATGTGGTGAAGTGCCACATTAACATATAACTATACCCTGCATTTCCATAGGGAAACTGCTCATATGGAAACAGGCCATTGTCGATGTGAAAAGTGAAAATTTGTATACCCGTGGAAGGCATGTCGGATTGATATTGATGTGGGCAGATTATTGTCGGATTGATGGAGATATGATGTTGATATGCCTTTGACACTGCTCCTACAGGACATTGACATCCTGAGCCTTCTCCGACCTTTAGCACATCCCCCCCCAGTCTTCCATTAATTCCATTTGGGTTACAATTATTATGGCTGCTGGTGTTGCTCAAATATCCTAACATTTAAGTGTGATTTAGTGTATGATGGTATCAGCTTTGAAAATAATTTGTTTGCACATTTAATTGAATTAAATTTGTATTTAGTCTTGGTGGTTATATGTATGATGGATGGTATCTGACATATTTACAATTACCAATGTGCTGCTGATGCTGTTACTGTGAACCAACCAGTGAATAGCTTATGCACATCTTGCACCATTTGGTTGGTAGGCTGGTAATCACATGAGTTGTGGGATTGAGCTAAATGAGTGTCATGGATAAGCAGAAGGTAGGCATTTAGATCTAGCTCTGCCTCAGGCTTGCAAACCCAATGAAAGTCTTTTGTGGACTGAAAATATTCGGTTATGAGATAGATCAATACATTTCTGAAAAATACACTTGGGGGCATCTAAAATACATTTGTGCTTTTCTAACCCTGAGTGCGTACCCCTACTTCGCCTAGGCTGAGTATATTTATATTAATTCAAATGAGATGGGCACCACAGGTTAAGTAGGCTTTTTCTGTTGTGTTAAATTTCATTGAGTGCCATTGCCTCTTTCTGTATATGTGTGTGTATGTATATACATATATTTGAAGGAGGCAGTGGCAATCAGTGAATTGTAATACAACAGAAAAAGCCCTTTTAAATTGTGGTGCACATCCCATATCAGCAAGCCCCACCCCCCCACAAACACACACCCCGGCCATATTCCTTGGTTGATAGCTAGGTGATTTATTACTTATCATCTGTGTTTTCCTTAGCATGGCAATGTTTTCTCTTTGAACCCTTTGAGTTTCACAGGGTTACTCAAGGCATTGTTTTGCAATACGTTGTGTACCTCTCTGGCACTCAAAGGGTTACAACCAGTATGCTTTTGACTAAACTCATTCATTTCTTTCTTCACAGCGCTGTTCCTGTCAGGTTCATATGCTGCAAAGAAGAATAAAAAGAACAAACAACGTATGTTGAATGATGACAGATAAGAGACTAAGGTTCATATAATTTAACCTCTATGGCAATGATTCTCAGCTCCAGTTCCCGGGTCACTGCTACAGGATAGGATATCAGGAAATCCACAATAGTGCTCCTGGGCGCTGTCAATCACAATGACTGAGCCAGTGATTACTCACTTGTGATTAAGTTAGGAAATCTTGAAAAGCTGACCTGTTGGTGTGCACTGAGGACTAATGTTGGCAACTAGTAGTGTAAAAATGATACCTTTATTGGCTAACTGAGTGGCTTTGTATCCAAGCTTTCAAGACTTGTTTTTGGCCAATAAAGGTATCATTTTCCTCTACTGGTCTCCTGTATTTTCTATGGCTAACACAGTAACATGCTTTACCCATAAACTAATGTTGAGAAACAGGGCTTATGGAAAAAGAGCTATGTCGCCATCTTGTGGCCCTAAATATTCAAAGCAAATACTCTTAAATCACCTTTTCCATATTCAAAATAAATATACAATTTAATATGCATTAGGAGTTTAACCCATTGAGTGCTAGACAGGCGTCCAAATCAATGCTTTAGATACCTTTCTAGCAATCAAATGGTTAAAAGAAGGAAAATTGTATAAATCTTTCTTTTTTTATATACAAAGTTATATTAGTATCTTATAAGGTACGCTGACCAGTCCTTACCTTTAAACAGGGACATATTTCCAGGGTAAAGGTGAGGTCTGGCCAGCTTCCTATCTTCACCCCTTAAGGACCGGCCGCACACGCACGCATTTTGCGATCACTTAAGGACCACAAAGCATTTTTTTTTTTTTTTTTTGCACGATCCGATTATAGACTCCCCGAACGACGTGCAGCCGCGCGGGGAGCCCGGAATTCCATGATGGTCCAGGACCATCATGGGTACTTAAGGGGTTAAGGGGCTCTATGCATAACAGTGTAATTTTTTGCATACAACAGAATTGTCTTGTTTAGTGACTGGGTTAGAATTCTGGCAGGGCTGGTATCCTTTTTGCCCCTTTTGCTCTTCCTTCTGGGTATCTCCCGTTGCAGTGCATGAACAGGCAGAGATTCTGGGTCTTAAATACTAACCTGTTACACATACAATTACTTAACTGTGCAGCTACATACAGCAACTGATTTGTTTAAAGTGTATTTCAATTATTTTGTTACATTTTACAGTAAAAAGTAGAACATTTTGAGGCAATTTGAGGCAGAGGCTGTTTTGTGATACTGAGAGTGTACAAAATGGGTGACAACTAAATTTTGATGATACACGAGAACCATTGTCATATGTAGTTCTTTTAACAATTTGTTAATATGCAAGGAGCAATTTAGTAGCAAAGAAGCAGCAAAGTTGCAAAGCAAATTGGATATAGTGGACAAATATAATTTCAAAAGAGTAATATTGATTTAAATGGGGCTTTTATCCAGTTGAAAGCTAGAGAGATCTCCAAAAGCTTTTGAAGCAATGAGTTGGAGACCTCTCCAGAATTTTTCTGGTAAAAGCCCTTTATAAACTGAGAGGGCATTTTATTTTGTTACAGTTGGTGTTCTCTGGAATCTCCTATTATAGTTTTATTTGTGATATCTTAGATAAATATTGTCCATCAATGATTGCCATGTTATAGTAAATTTGTATCTGTGATCACATACACACACACTGACCCCACACTTGTTGAGCCTCCAGGATAAATTTGCATATGGGAATGGACCTACTCTAACCCACCCATATTCAGGTTGAGGCCAACATAGGGGTGGGAATCCAATTCAGAGACAAGCAGAAATCTCAGTTTGATATGAGCAGCCAAAAGTCTTTGTTTCCCCCAGTTTATTGCTCCTTTACTTGTGGGCCTGTTTCTTTCTGCCACACCTTCCTCCACTCTTCACTTTCTATCCCATCTCACTTGGCCTTCTGTCTCCTCTATGAAGATGGATCTCTCTGGCCATATGTTGTCAAAAAAGACGATTAGCACAATGTGTTTTGCCACGATATAGCTCCTTCTTCTAGAGATCAAAATTCTTTGATCTCCAGAAGAAGGAGCTGTATTGGGCCAAAACATGTCTATACTTAAATATTCACAAGTAAAATAAAGTTCCCTTTTCCTGGCTGTTTCAGCCAAGTCTGCCATCTAGTGGACAGATTTGGAATCCGGTCCACAGATCAACCGGCAGCTCTTTAGCAGTGCAGAGATCACGATCTGTAAAAAGAACTACTTTATTGGAACTGTGTACAAAGTGTGCCTGGCTTGCAAGCACACCTTATAAACCATTCCAATGAAGAAATTATTTTTAAAGATCGTGATCTCGACACTTCTGGAGCGCCACGGCTGGTCAAGGAGCCAGATTCCAAATCTGAGAGCTAGAACAGTGACGTCACTAAGGGGGAAACTTTGCTTGTGAATATCTCCCAAACCATAAAGGTTTAGGAGATAAGATTTATATCATATTTCATGTTTTTTTAAGGGCTGCAATTTAAAATACAATTATTTCTAAGTATTACTATCCCTTTAAATTCTCTTATCTGTAATGCCCAATGCAGAAGGCTCATGCTTTCTTGTCATTAGTCTCATTCTAAGCTTATAGTGTGTGTAAACAGGGACAATCTTCCTCACTGCTCAAACCTGTAATATTTATTGTGTCTGTGGATAAATGAAAGCTTAGTTATGCCGTTGACTTTTTGGGGTTGATGGAAACTATAGTCACCAACAGCTGGAGATCCAATGGTTGCATACCCTTGACCTAATCTGTGTAATATACACTGTTAGGAGATATGGAACTTCGCAGATGCACAGATGAGGTTCTTTATGTTTCTAATATACAGATGTAGATATCCCACATTTTCTCCAAAGTATCTTAAGACTTCTCCAAAAGCATTGTGAAATACTTAATTTGCAATTTCAC
Organism: Rhinophrynus dorsalis; assembly: GCA_037306005.1. Lineage (NCBI taxonomy): Eukaryota > Metazoa > Chordata > Amphibia > Anura > Rhinophrynidae > Rhinophrynus > Rhinophrynus dorsalis. The sequence continues at coordinate 100,676,732 of CM074720.1, forward strand.
TCATCCAAGAGGATAATTGTCCCAAAATATTCCTTTGTAGACCCGATCACAATGTCTATATCTACGTAATATATTATATTGTTGTTATAAGCCCTACTCAAAGTCACACCATTGTAAATTGTATTTACATTAATTCTTATGTGTTTGCACAGATGTCCCTTACATTGATTGTGACATAAAAGCAGGGAAAATAGTCAACCCAGAATTCCTTGCAAAGTGTCCTGCTGGATGTGAAGATGGGAAACATCGTGTTTACGGCACTGACATTTATGCATCTTTTTCCAGTGTCTGCACGGCTGCAATCCACAGGTCTGCAGGTTTGAGTCAATGATATGCCATGTAATTGTATAGCTCAGCTCTTCAGCATTGGAAATTGAATTAAATAAACTTGGATTTGGTTGCAGCTGGTGACATATTTTATTGGACCAGCTTAATTGTTCTTCATAAAGATCAGAACTTTTTAACCTCCTGTTTTGCAATAATTTGCACACCTCTTCTGGTACTCTAGAGATTACAGAAAAAAATCTCATAAAGAATCATACTGTACAAAACCCACAAAGTTCTGTTAGGATATCTGTAGAATTATTCATATTTTAAACAAATTGATATGTGTTTTTGTATATGTGCAGTGCTGGATTTACCAATAGATAGAATAGGCAACTGCCTCGAGGTCCAAATTTTGAGGAGCACCTCAGCTGTGGTGGCCAAACCCTCATTCTTAATTGTGGGTGTAGCAATAGTAATATCAATGTACCTGTTGCAGTTTTATATTCATTTAAAAGCTGTTATTTAACCCTTTGGATGCTGGACAGATCTCTCTAGGAACAAAGGGGTTAAAATCATTTTTGTATTTTGCTTGTTATAGGCCAAAGGTATTTTCTGTGCCAGGAAATAGTGGATGGGATGGGGGTGGGACCATGTGAGGAGTGGAGGTGTGGTCATGGGTAGGAGCTAAGGGAACCTAGAGCTCCTTCCCTTAGGGCTCCTGGTATGTAAATCCAACTCTGTAATATATATATATGTTTGTGTGTGTGTGTGTGTGTGTTTATGTGTGTGTGCGTGTGTGTGTGTGTGTGTGTATGTCCATGTGTCTGAGTGTTTTCCAGTCAGATAAACTCTGGATTCCTATGTTATTCTATGGAACCTTTGCATTAACCCCTTAGCGACCAGCGGTCCTGGGACGTTTCCGTCCCATAAGGACCTCGTTGATCCATGCCGATGCACCAGTACACGTGACCTGTTGCGTGTATCTGCGCGTCACTTTGGGGCCTGGTAGAGATCGCTCTGATCTTGGAGCGGTCAATTTCAGGTCCTATTTTTACTTACAGCGCTCCCGGTAGAGCGCTGTAAGTAAAAAGTACGTGACGTACTATGACCGTCATCGGTCCTTAAGTATTTCAAGGACCATGACGGTCATAGCACGTCACATGTCGTTAAGGGGTTAAGGAGAGAATTTAATAAAGGTAAACAATAATGTGATTAGTAATGTGGAAAAAAAGAGAGCAAATTGTGATTTAGCATGAAGTAGTCTGCTAATTTTTATTGAATTGCACCAAATCTGGAAATGTTCACCATCAATTACATTTTTTTTTATAAATTACAAAATATTTTGTGTGCGCAATTCAATAACATTTTCCAAATGAAGATGGTAAAATAGGGTAAATTTCACTCTTTCTAAAAAAAAAAAACCTTTTACCTCCTGGCAGACTTTTAAGGCTCATGAGAGGGTAGAAGTTGGTAATCAATAAAACAGAGTTAATTCTTTAGTTGTGTTGTTTCCATTTATTTTTGTGATCATTGTGTTTAACCCATTGAGTGCCCAAGGGGTATGCAATGCGTTGCGTACCCTTCTTGCACTCAAAGGGTTAATAAATCCCGCTCTTAGATCTCTCCAATGTCTAAAACTCTTGGGAATTTTTATTTGTCCCATATGGTGCTTTCTCTTTCATATATGTCATTGTATGTACAAACAAATGTTAACATCTTGGATGCCAGAGACATTGCCAAGGCATTGCAAAGCAATGCAGTGGAGAAGTCTCTGGCATCCATGGGGTTAAAGCATTTTGGAGCAAGATTGTAATACCTAAACATGCTAGCTGTCTTTTTTCTCATCTATTGAATACATCTTCCTTATCAGCGGTGTAATTGACAATTCTGGAGGAAAGATCCTTATTCGGAAAGTTGCTGGTCAGTCTGGTTACAAGGGGAGCTTTGCCAATGGGATAAGATCATTGTCTCTGCCTCGATGGAAAGAGTCCTTTGTTGTTGCAGGTAATTTCCTGTATAATGTAATCTACATCACTGATTCTTAAAGCGATAGTAATGTTTCACAATAAAAGCCAGTTCCGATTACTCTTCATGGTATTTGGCCCATGGACCCTGTTATTTCAATGCTGCCAGAGTTGTAGTTCAAGAGTAATTGAATCATAAAGTATCCCCCTCGCGCCGCTTTTACTGATGTAACACTGCAAAACAAAAAGAAAACAGGAAGGTGCTACTGGTCTCAATGAAATTCCTTATCACACCAACCCGTCACCTGCTTAGGAAACGTACTAACAGAGTATTATGACCAACTTAACACCTATGTGTCAGCTGATAATCACACTTAAGGGGTGCTGCCACTGTCCCCAGAACAGTATGATTTTTCAAATCCTCAAAACAGCTCTCCAGGGGCTCGATTCTATTACCAGCACTAAAAAAAAACAGGCGTTGTGTTTATTTTTAAGTCAGGTTTTAGTATTCTATTACACGACTTGTGAAAACAAAATCAGCGGTAATTATACACGCCGCCATTCAAAAAAAGCCCATAGGAAACAACTAATAACAACTTGCAAGTAGTATCCTATTACCCATGCTCAGTATTACCGCCTGTTTTGTTGATACATTTTAAGGCGTAGAAGCCGCAACGACGGTGTCAAAAACATCGTTGTTCGCACAAAAGCAGTGCAGAATACAGTATACAGCATAGAAGTCTGACATAGAGTGCCCCCCTTTGACATTTTAACCCCCCTTTTAAAATTCGACTTACAGTGCTTTCTTTCACCACAGTAATTCAACAAATATTGTATATACGACATTCTAAACCCCACCCTTAAATTTCGACTTATAATGCTCCCATGACTTTCTTTCACCAATTAAATCCGACATTTTTTTCTCCTATTTTTTTCCACATGCCCTCGCATTTTGTATTGCAAGATTAACCCTACGAGTACGAGAGAGGTAGCAACGCATTGCAATGTGTTTGCTGCCCCTCTGGTACTCATAGGGATAATAGGCAAGGTATGCGGCTGCATACCTTGCCTGTATTTGTGTATATGCGTGTCTTTCTCAAACCAGTGTGACAATTAATCAAAAGAAAGACAAAAAGCTATTGTGTTGAGGTTACACTTCCACTATTGGCAGATAGTTCATAAGGATTGCTTTATTGTTATGGGTTCCTTATAATATAGGTTATTACACTATCAACGCACACCACTATATCTAGGATTAGAGGTAATTCCGCCCAGCAAAACGGATACCTCTTAATAGATCAAAAATCTCCTCTGTACTTATAGCAAACCAGTTCTGCCTTTTGGTTGTATTATTACTATCCGTACATAATACAATGCTATGGTCATCATAATACCACTCAATACCTTTACCTTAATATGTCTTCCATAATTATGTTAATGAACTGTGTGTTCAAGTTGGATACAGTCTTAGCTTTTTGATTTATTTCTGATACAGACCTCTTGATACAATAACTCAATTTTTATCTGAAACAATAGATGGGTACAATGCTTCACAGCCATTATCCCAATTTTAAATGAACAATAAAATTGTATTATGAAAAGTATATATAGTAAGTAGGGCTTTATCTGCTCAGAACAACAAAATTCAGTCTACAGGCTCAGTGTCTGAAGACTGGAGTAAAGCCAACGTGGTTCCTTTATTTAAGAAGGGAACTAAAACAGAACTTGAGAATTCTAGACCTGTGTGTTTGACCATGGTATTGGGGAAATTGCCTTTAGTGATAGTTAGAGCTTAAATGTAAGAGTGCATTGTGAATAATAAAATTATTATCAGGAATCAAAATGTTTTTATGAGGAACAGATCTTGCCTATACAAATCTATTGCTCTTCTCTGAAGAAGTAGAAACCTAGATAATGGTCAAATTACAGGAGATGTAGTATACCTAGTTTTGCAAAGGCATTTGATACAGTGCAACACAGGATGCTGGCCTATAAAATAAAAAAATTCGTTCTAGGGAATATCTTTTGTAATCGGTTAGAAAATTGGTTGCAGGACAGAGAACAATGTGTTGTAAATGGAATATTCTCCAATATATTTCAGGTTGAGAATGGAAGTCCTCAGAGTTCAGTACCTGGTCCATTGCTTTTTACCTCTTTGAAATAGGTATAGAAAGCAAATTTCCAGTATTTGCAGATGACACTAAATTATGTAGGATAATAAATTCAGAACAGAATGGTTATTCTCTATAGAAATGATGCACTTAAAATGACAGATTGGGCATATGAGATTCAATGTAGGAAAGTAAAAAGTTATACATTTGGAATGAACAAATAAGTTTGCTGTATAAACAACAAGGACACTTGATGACAGATAAATATACTGGAGAACTTGTAAACTGCAAACGTGGGAATAGCGATCTGTGTCAAACAGCAGTAAAAAAAAAACCAAAAACCTGTCCTGCAAATAAAGGGGTATTGATTGAAGCAAGAGTGAAAATACAATTATGCCACTGTACAAATCCTAAGTAAGACCTCACCTGAAATATAAAGTGCAGTTATTGCCACCAGTTCTTAAAGTAGACATTCTCGAACTGGAGAGAGTGCAGAGAAGAGCAACAAAATGAATTAAGGGAATGGAGGAACTAAAGAATGAAGAATGTCTAGCTACATCATACATTACACAAATCTCATGAGTAGATCGAACCAAACCTTGACTAGATTACGTCTGTAATAGATAGGAAATTTCACTGGTATGAAAAAAGGGAGTTTTATCTAGAAATAAGTAGCTCTAACAGGAATGCTAACATCTCCCAATAACAAACCCCACTTATTTTATTCTGGATAGAAAACGCTAACAGCCACTATGAATATTTTTTATGGATTGGTTTCCCCAAATTAATCTTTAATTAGAAGTACTGAGTATCATATCCATGGACGTGGATATGGTTCTTTGTTTCCGGATTCCAGGATTTTAAACTCCTCCAACAATTAACAGTTCTTTGGAAATACAGAAGACTTTGTTGAGAGATGTCTGGGTTCCTTTAGTCCGACATTAAATGATTATATCTGCTTCCATGCTTGTGATATCCAGTAGTAATCAAAGTTATATTTTGGAGAACCAACCAACACAGATTGATTCATAGTGGTTGTTAGTATTTTCTTCCCTGTTCTAATTAAGATGTTGTGGTTAATTAGTTTTTTTTTCCCCTTTCATTATATGTGCAGTATCTTGTATACTGTGATCTCTATTGATGTCTGCCTCTAGATCACACCTTCTAACAACATACATTCACCTTCAATAGATCAAATGTAAATAACAAGGTATATCACTAGAACTGAATGTTGTATGAAGGCCATCTACCTAGGTAAGTGGCACTTAGATTGCTTAACTCAGTGACTTAAAAATGTAGGTGCCCTTCTTACAGCAGATGTATATGTTCCGCTATATTTTTATTATAACTTCAGTTTCCTGTATAAAGTGAACTCTACTGGAGTTTGCCTCTAGATCAGTGGCTTTCAATCTGTGCCCTCAGGGCTCATTAGCAGGCCAGGAATTCAGGAGTTCCTCTTTAGAGTATATGTGAGTTAATTAGGGGTCAGTCATTTTGACTAACACAACTAAAGTCTAGAAAGGAAATCTTCAAATCCTGGCCTGTTACAGAGTCCTGAGGGCACAAATTGAGAACCACTGCTCTAGATCACACCTCGTCAGAACCAACAAACAATATACTTGAATGACTGGCTCCATTTGTCTAGTGTCCACGTGTCTACTGGTATATACATCAATAGTTGTGCTTCAGTGTATGACCTGTAGTGCATGAGGTGAGAATCTTCAACAGTGATTGGACTTTGATGCCAGCGAACCTCATTGCATGCACAGGGGGATAATGTAAAGTTATGCTACTCCCTATATATATCTTGTTTAGTACATTGCAGTAAGCTAGGTTTAGAGGAAAGTAATGCCCAAAATGCCCATTGACTGCCCCATTATCCTCCCAATGGAACAAGCAGTGTTAAGTGTAGGACATTTGTAGCAGGTAGCTTAGTAAATTAGTGATAGGCAATTATAGGGTTTGAGAAATTATTTTAGCAATATCAATTTTGTATGTTAATCGCTCTAGTTTTTATCAGATTGTAAACTGAAAAATTAGTTATAGGATACAAGAGATCAAAGGGAAAAAACAATAATTAAAAATAACTGACTGCTGTTTGAAGGACACTTGCCTAGGAAAGTCTTTGTTTTTAAAAAATCAAAAGCGCTTAATTCTAAGGGTAAAGATCCCCTTTAACTGTGTGAGGATGAGAGGGGTGTGCAACATACTCACAATACTCCCACTATGCCTGGAAAGCTTTAATCATTTCCATATTGTGCTGTTCTTAGTCATGTTTTTAATGCTATAAAATGCAAATTAATGCATATAAGACTCTAAAACCCAAAGAATATACTTTACTTATCTAGCAACAGCAGTAGAGGCAATGGAGTGTTGGGAGTAATTACATCTTATGGTCTCAAGGTAGGCAACAATGCAGCAAAGCCATGGACAAAGCCAGCAGGGAACTATGTTGTATAGGAAGAAGCGTTAGCAATAGAAAAAATAGAACTGTACAGATGACTAATTCAGCCTCACCTGAAGTATGGTGTACAGTTCTGGAGATCATATCTCCTGAAAAACATCAATAAATTGGAGATTATTAAAAGAATTGCCACTAAAAGTGTGCATGAGCTATAAAACAAGACATTTCTGGAAAAACTGCATGACCTAATTTGTATATCTTGGAGGATAGAAGGGACAGGTTTGATATGATTGAAATCTTCACATATATTAAGTGACTTAATTAAGTTCAGGAAACATTTTTTTTTAAATAAAAGTAATACGGAAACAAGAGGGCAAGCGATAAAATTGGGGGGTGGTAAAAAGGAGGAAATGTAAGATCATAAAACTACTTTACTCAAAGGATAATACATAAATGGAATAGCCTCCCAGTAGAAATGGTTGAGACTAAAACAGTAAAATGTATTTAGGAACTCTTAGGAAAGACTATTCTAAATTAAAATGAGTGTCAGCTAACTAGTTAGGGAAATGAGCAGAGTTGGTTCTTATCTATCCTCAAATTCTATGTGAATGTAATCAGCAGGTTGGAATTTAAAATATGTATTTCTTTTCGTATATATATTTACTCCCATTTTGGTAAATTTAATATTTGATTACCACTTTGCTCTTAATAAAACTGTCCGAATGTCGATTCATGTTATACCAAGAGTGGGCAATTTGAGGCCCTTCAGTTGTTGTCAGACTATAACTCCCATCATGATGAAAACTGTAGTCCACTAACAAATAGAGGGCCTCAGCGTGACTTCCAGTGCTTTTACCTCATAGATGCTTGAAAGCCTGCAACAAATTGGAGATCTCTAGCATCTGAGGGATTAAAAGGAGCAGTAAACATTTTAAATGAAAAAATATATGCTACATTGCCTTTCCTGTTGAGTAAAACAAGCATACTTCTATTTCTGGGATATTAAAGAGACAGTAACGTCTGCATATGAAGTTAAGATCGAGTATTCACTATACTTTTTTTTATAATGAATGGTACTTTTGTGAATGTCCGTAATGTCGTATTCGTTGTGTAATTTTATTCTAAAGATTACCCCTCTACTGTGCGCATGTGCTGTTTAGCACACAGGGAGCTTCGCAGGCTAGCGTTTTATATATATAGATATGCATCTGCTGACAAATAAATATAGCTACGTATCTCATAAAAGATTGTTTGAAATAAAAAATGGCTACAGGAATATTGGTGATTGTAAAAACTCTTTCAAAATCAACTATTTGTTAAGTGACCATTCTACTTTAAAGGGATAGTAATACTTCGTTTTAACTTTATTTTATTTTGTAGGCATTAAAAAAACATGAAGAATGATATAAGTCTTATCTCTCAATCCTTTATGGTTTATGAGATATTCACAAGCAAAGTTCCCTTCCCCGCCCCTTTTACCTAGTGTAAGCCATCTCTTCTCAGATGTGGATCAGGTTGTATGACCAGACAGATAGCAGAAGGGGACAATTTTCTTTGTATGAAAACAATGAAAGCCCTTCCCCCCTTGACAAGTTTTTCAGCTTTTTCCCTTATCTTAACTGAAGATTGTCCCTTTCTGCAGTCAACCTGGGCACCTCCCTTCTGATCTGGTTGAACGGGGGGGGATACTTTGTTTGTGAATATCTCTTAAACCATAAAGGTTTGAGAGATAAGACTTATATCATTCTTCATGTTTTTTTAATGCCTACAAAATAAAATAAAGTTAAAATGAAGTATTACTATCCCTTTAATATGGGTAAAGCTTGAAGAAGAGGCCTAGGTGGAGATTCACTAAGCGGTGATAACGAGGTGATAAAGTGGAGATGACTTCTATTATTCTATTCGTATTGTTCTTATTCTGTTATTCTGTGGAGTCTATGCACTAAAATGTCTTCAACTTTGGAGATCTTAGTGAATAGTCTTTATAGAATAACATAGGGACTGGGGAAGTGATGAACTGGAGAAGTCATCTCCACATTATCACCTCTTTATCACTGCTTAGTGAATCTCTCCCTATGTTGTCTTGAAAGCTTGCATCCTAGAGCCACCCAGTTAGCCAATGAAGGTATCATTTTTACTCTACTAGTCTCCTGCATTCCACTTTAAATGAGAGGAACAGCACCACCTCGTGACACCAATAGAATACTGCAGTTCAATTTAACCCTTTGAGTCCCAGAAATGTAAGTAACGCATTGCAAGGCAATGCTTTGCAATCCCTTCTGGAACTCAAAGGGTTAAAAAAATGATAGATTTGATGTAAAACCCATTTTGAATGAAAAATATCAATTTTTTTACACTAGGATAAAATATGCCTAAAATGAATGAATGAAAATATGTAATTTGGTTTACATAGTAAAGGAATGATAATTTGAATAGTTTTAAAATTATGATTGTTAAGTTTAATTCTATTTGATCATTTTTTTCCCAGAAGGCAAAGGAAAGAAAGGTGTTACGTATCCTTCCGTTCTTGAATTTGTGGAAGTTAAAGTAGGTAAGTTTTCTTCCAAACAATAGTTTAAATATCAGCATTTCTATGAAACAAAAAGCTTACTCAGAAGACAAATTACCAGAGTGCATGACATCATTCAGGTAAGAAACCTCCCAATACCCCAGATGGTAAATAGCCATAATGGTAGCCAAACTCTAATCTATTGCAATCAAGACCAGACCACCAGTAAATATTTTCTCCACCTTAAGTCTTATGGAAATCCTTATCAATTGATCAATCCCACCATATAGCTCATAACTTGCGATTTTCAAAAGGCCTGATTTTTATATGTTCACTTATTGGTTATATAGAAATTAGAAAAATATTTTATGATTAAAAATAATTGTGGATGCCTTATGGAGTAGGTGCTCAATCAATGCAGGTTTTTGGGCTATTCATAATTTATGACATGTGGCACCATAATTAACATAAGAGTAATGAAATGGAGGTGAGGACCTTCAAAATAGGTTTGGACACCTATGCCCTAAAGTATAAAATTAGATTTACTCTAAATAAATGAATGAACATATTTCTACTTATAATTTTCTTCAGTTATTTCTAAAATACCTCCAGTGCTCAAAGAGTAAAACACAATTTGATATTTTGCCTGTAACTTTGTTAAATTTCTTTTGTAGAAACAGTACATAGAATTGTACCATCTTCCACAACACGATCCACACCTGCTGCCACTACAACTCCAGAACCTACAACTGCTCCCACAACTCCAGTACCTACAACTGCAGTTACAACTCCACTGCCAACCAGCACCACACCAAAGATAACAATTGCTCCTACTACAACCACCACCACTCCAGCAAGAACAAGACCTCCAGTGCTTCGGGCAAGAGATACAGGTCAGTATACTGAAATAAATTAGAATAGCACAGTGGATAAAAATGTTCTGATTTAAAGCAAAATGTACAGCTAGCAAGGGAGTTCAACTCAGATATATCTCATAGTTCCTTGGAAAACATAGCCTATGGCATATATCTGCAATCCAAATCAAGTCCATATGAACTAGAGCATGATCCATTTCAGAAATGCTGGTCATTATTACATGCATGTGTAATATCAGAGAGATCTATATGAGATATCCTTTATTCTGCAATCAGCAAACATTGGATAAATTATTGTCAGGAGAGATTTTCCCATTAGGTAGAACAGGAAATTGCTTTGAATGCCACATTTTGAGGGAGGCCTCACCATCATTCATGAAATATGGGCATGGCTAGAGAAATTCCAGTGCTTCCTCATGAGACAATACTAATTTGGTCAGTTTATATACCAGTTTACATAGCTTGTCCTAACCAAGGCTACAAATTTTGAGGCAAGGGTCATACGAGTAAAGGCGATGTGGCCATGGGCAGAGCTAAGATTCCTTTCCTAGATTCAAGTGGAAAACATATGTAAAAAGAAGATAAAGAAGCAGACAGTCGGCTAGAGAAATATAACTAGAAGAGAGAACAGACATACAGAAAAATAGAAGCAAAGAGAAAAATAATAAGAAATAGAGCAGAGAGCAAGTATGTGGAAGAAGAAAGAAACAGGAGGGAGGACAATAAAAATAACTAGAGTAGGGAGCAAATATATAGAAGGGGAAAGATGTAGACAAGCAGATAAGGATGAACACTAGTGGAATGTGAGTTGCAACAACAGTTTATTGTATAACTGCTTGCACTGTGGTCTCATAGGAATAATGTGCTGTATTTTGCTACAACTGTAATCAGTTGCTGAAATTTAGCAGCATTTTGGCATCTGTTTAATTATCCCCATATGTTACCAGCCACCTTATATTTTTGAATAGTTAGCCGTGGTACTTGACCAACATTACATTTCCCTGTTACTATAGCACTGCAGAATTTGAGGATATTCATATCAGATTACCGGTTTACTAATAAATGGTTCAGTTATGTATAACAGGGTCACCTGAAGACTTTGTATGAACTGGACATTGTTCTTCCACTCACTGTTAGTGGATCAGTACATTTTATTATGAAAAAACATATGTTCTAAGGATTTTCCTGCTGAGTACAACAAAGGTACTTCTGGTGATGCTTTACTTAAAAGTTGTAATAGCTCAAACTGTCATGAAATGATGGAGCTGTTACCATCACATTCTAAAAAGAATTGTAGCCAACGGCTCACTTCTGCCATAGAACACAATAAAATAACTGTCTGGAGATGATGTGGTGGAGATGCACTAAAGTGTGATAAAGAGGTGATAAAGTGGTGATGACTTCTCCAGTGTGATAAACTCTCCAGTTCCAATGTTATTCTATGGAGGCAATGTACTAAGATTTTTCCAACCCGAGGGATCTTAGTGCATAGGCTCCACAGAATAAAACAGGACTTGGAGAGTTTATCACTCTGGAGAAGTCAACTCTACTTTATCACCACTTTATCACACCATAGTGTATAACCCCCTAGGTGGCCCTGGTAATATAAAAAAATGGCTTCAATTACATACATTTGGAACACCATAAAGTTAAAGCATCATAGTAGATTTATTTGCATTCCTTAGCTATTATCATTAGTATATAAAATAGTAAAAAGTACCATAGTATCAAAGGGCATATTTCCTTTCAGGCAAAGTAGACAACCACCTTGAAAGATTCATTTTGAGTGACATGTAAGCTGTGCTGGCCACACCCCCATATTGAGCAATGGTAATGACTAGCTCAGTCCTAATAGCTCTTGGGTTATGGTGGAAGGTAAATTTATTGTTCTTTTGTTATTGTATTGTCTGTTTATTTAAAAGTTTATGAACCCATTTATTAGTCAGTTTATTTAATATCTTGGATGGTAGAAAGGTGTCACATGCATTGCAATGAAAAACAAAATAGACCTCGCTAGTATTCAGAGTTCAGATGTGTTTTTGTATTGATATGTTATAGAATAAAGGCATTTTCTTTGTCAGATAAGAGTGAATAGGTCTGGAGGTGAATTCCTGTGAGGAGTGGGTGTGGCTAAGGACACCAAGGTTGAATTGCCGGGGGGCAACTGTGTTGTATATTAATTTTGCCCTTTGAGATCAGTGGTTGAACCTTTTTTTCTCTAACTGCAGTGCATTTTTTCAGATCCACATTTAGGTGACGTTTGTTTTAAAGTGGACCCTTGAATTTAAGTTTCCATATTTGAAACCGTTAATCAGAACTGTCTATGCATCGGGTTAGCCAGAAGTCCAGCAGATGTATAGTTCAGGAGATACCGAAACTTTTATTTCTGAAAAACTGAAAGTCTCTCATTGCAGCATAGGGCTTAATTAGCATATGTAACAGTAAATTCAAAATTTGCATACATTGGAATACTGTACATCACAAATAATGATACTGCAAGTCTTCTGGCTAACATGATACAAGAGCAATGTTTAATGATGTTCTCAAACATACAAACTTTAATCTAAGATGACAGATCCAGGTCTAAGACAAATTGTTTTTTTTTTCTTGAATTCTCTTTTAAATTAACCAATCATAAGGTGACAGGTTCAGATAATACATGGCCCTCTTTGAAATCTATTTTGTGTGTATAAATATATAAATATAAAATACTGAATGATTTCTCCAAATGTTGTTGCTTTGCAATTACATTCTAACTGATTTTGTTCTTTATGGTTTGAAATTAGGGTCAAGCTACATTCATCCAGCTTACAGATCTATTGTAGCTTCACCATCAAGTAAGTTCAGATTGACTGTTAATGTATTGATTAGAAGACGATGAATAGGTTGGAATTGTATACGTGACAGTAACATCATCAGATAAAAAGTAATAATTCTGTCAAGTGGCTATGAATATTGGATAACGTTTGATACAGAGAAATCCTCTTATTGCCATGTGCCAACTTAAAAAATGCTGCTCAACAAAATCTAACATAACCTGAGGGCAAATGGAGGAAATATGGGGGAAGATGCACTAAGGGGTGATAAAGACGAGATAACTTCCCCAGTGAGGTCACTTCTTCACTCCCTAGGTTATTCCATGATGTACTAAGATTCCTCAGGTAGGAGAGATCGTAGTGCATAGGCACTTTGGGACTGGAGCAGGAGGAACTGGAGAAGTGATCCCACTGTAGAAGTTATCTCCTCTTCACCACCGCATTATCACACCTTATTGCATCCCCCATGAAATCAAATATTTTAAAAATTGCATTCTTCTTTAAATGATTGATTTGCAGTTAAACCCTTGGAGTTAAACCCTCCAGTGCACTGCTTCACAATAACTTGGCACTTTGGAAACTTATTTAGCAGCCAAGATATTGATCTGTAGTCCAAATATTGTATTGGATGACAATAGTGTTAGCATGAGCCATTGGATGATAGAGAATCCAATGCAACCATGGGCAAGAGGCATCTTTAGTGTCCAATGGGTTAAATAACTTATTATCTTTAACTTATTGCACCATGCAATGCAGATCGTATATGGTTTTTATTTCAGGACAAGTACAGTCTGCACAGGGAGCTGGGCAAAGTCAAGGTATGTTCTCAGCTAGTCAGTAATGTATTTATCTATGGAACAGTTAACCCTAATTGTAAAATAAGTATTTAATTTGTATGGCGTTTTCTGCTGAGTAAAACAAGATTACTCCCACCACTATGGGATACATTATTAGAAATGTATTGCAGATAGAATCTAAAGTTTAGAACAAAGTTCTGTTTACACAAAGCATCAGCATGTGGCACTATTGCTATCAATGTCTATGGAAAGCTTATAGTCATTACTCGAAATCTCTGCATCGATATCAATAGCAATAGCGCCACCTGCAAGTGACTTTTGCATTTTTGCATTTTGATTAAAAAACAGCACATTTGAACTAGGAACCCACTGTCCTCTTGGCTATCTCATTGCTGTGAGATGCCTTTTAATGAGGCATCTCACAGCAGTGGAAGTACCCTTGTTTTATTCAGTAGGAAAAACACTACAATATTTTCATAATTAGGATTTATAAAAGAATATTCTGTGAAATCAAATTGCAAATCACTAATTGTCAAAACAAATTGTTTTAAAGCTTTCAGATCACCTTCAACATATTCACAAAACCGAAATATCCCACGAATTAATGCAGGCAAGTGAATATATTTTTTGCACTAATGAATGTATGTATGTATAAGCTAAACAATGGGGAACAAAACAAAAAAATATAAAGTGAAGCTCTGTCAACAGTAGAATAAAATAATATATTGCACTCACAAACATTCTTGAGCTTTAGGCATCTAGTAACCTCTGCAGACCATGTGTAGTCATTTCCATGATCCTCAGATAAAGGACGAGATTCTATTCTGAGTTTACCTACCAGAAAGCTTTTTCTGATTCTGTAGAAAAAAACTCAGTCCAAAATCTATTTGAGTATAATAAAGCCAAGTCCGCTGTTGAGTTCTCTGAAAATGGAGAATCTTCCTTTCAAAGTTACAAAAGTGAATCCTAGATGACATTGCAAGCGATTTTCAACTCTTCTAAACGACTATCATAAACCAATAAGCGAATTGCTGAAAGCTTGCCTCCCAAAGTCTAAAACATGAAAGACAATAGTAGATTTGAGCATCATATCTGGTGGAATTATTTGGGGGATTCTATATAAGAGAATTGTCAACAATATTTTTTCTTATATATTCCTGGCTTTATTAAGTTAGGATACAGAGTTTGAGGTTAGTACTAGAGACAGGAGAGTTGTGCTTTGCATTTATACATACACACCGTCACAATAACATATCATCAGTGAATGTCTGATGGGGTGTGGAGGGGGGAAGAGGGCAGTGGGAGATGATATAGAAGTTAGCCAAGAGCATGGTGTGGTCCCTAGCTGTCATGGCTCAGCTAGACATTGGCTAGCTGTGGATGCTGAGAGTCATAGGTTACAACACCTGACGTATACACAGTTGAATACATCCAGCACTGGGCTCTTAGTACATATGTCCTATTCATAAGCCAGGGGGGAATCCGCTTTCAGCTTCACAGATGATGGGGTCTACCAGCCCTAACATTCCATACTAGTCAAAGGCTGAAGAGCCCATGGATGACTTCAACCTTGCTAAAATGCATGCAAATCTGCCACAATGTGATAGAGAAATTACAAAAATAGGCCAAAACTACATTTGGGAATCTGTAACCGATTGTAATGGAATGTCAGTGAAAATTTTCAATGGACAAATTAAATAGTCTAAAATGAAGTATTTACTCATAAATGGCATAGAATATATTTAACATGCACTCACATTAAAAAAAAAAGTAAAAAGGGCATTTATAACAATATCTGGGATTAGATGGACATGACCTTGAGCTCTAGGATTACACCATGTTTCTTATATAATGAGAATAAAGAGAAATTTGTGTGTAACAATTGTTGTGTGTAAACAATTTCCATAAATTAATATTTAAAACTGATCATTCATGTTTTGTCAAACTCTTCACAGAAAATAAATGGCCTATAGGAGCCACTTCATCCTGCATGACATCTGACATCCAGTCTTATTTTTGCCAGAGTTCTGATTTCCTTAATGATATAAAGAAGTACTTCCCACTTGCTGAATTAATCCATAACATATCTAACTATACCCTACTTAGCTTCTAATAATGTAGGGAAACTTGTATGGGTATAACCTAAAAAATATAACCTTTCTTAAAGGGACAGTAATACATGAAAATAATTTTATTTTATATTGCAGCCCTTAAAATACATAAAAAATTATATAAGTCTTATTATGGTTTGGGAGATATTCAGAAGCAAAGTTTCCCCCCGAGTGACTTCACCGTTCTAGCTCTCAGATTTGGAATCCGGTCCCTTGACCGGCTGGGGGTCTCCAGAAGTGCCGAGATCACGATCTTTAAAAATAATTTCTTCATTGGAATGGTCTACAAAGTGTGCTTGCAAGCCAGGCACACTTTGTACACAGTTCGAATTAGGTAGTTATTTTTAAAGATCGTGAACTCGGCACTGCTAAAGAGCTGCCGGTTGATCTGTGGACTGGATTCCAAATCTGTCCACTGGATGGCAGACTTGGCTGAAACAGCCAGGAAAAGTGAACTTTACTTTATTTTACTTGTGAATATCTCCCAAACTACTTAATTGTAACTGTTTACAAAGTGTGCCTGGCTTGCAAGCACACTTTGTAGACCATTCCAATGAAGAAATTATTTTTGAAGATCGTGATCTTGGCACTTCTGGAGAGCCGCAGCAGGTCCCGGGACCGGATTCCAAATCTGAGAGCTAGAACGGTGACGTCACTCAGGGGGAAACTTTGCTTGTGAATATCTCCCAAACCATAAATGTTTGGGAGATAAAACTTACATAATTTTTAATGTTTTTTTTTAAGGGCTACAATATAAAATAAAGTTATTTTCAAGTATTACTATCCCTTTAAAGTAAAAATGTCCCATGGCCAAAATTCCCAATTTGCATTAAATTAAAAAAACAAATTGGAATCCTTTTGAATAGCTGAAAAAAAATTCCAAAGCAAGGCCCTTGAAGCCTCAAGGGAAGTAGGCAGACAACCTCCTTTTCCCTTATCTTCCCTAGACTATTGTCTGATCACTAGTGTCCCCAAATACCTTTTCTACTTACAATCATCTTGTTTAACCTCTGAATTACTGCTTGGTAATGATTTTGCTGCATCAGCAATAGAGGAGTTAATCATTAAAAAAGAAAATAGACACTATTCCCACCAACAACAACCACTACCTGTTTTAATATCTTATTAAACCTATCCATTACCAGGGCAGCTAAAATTAGGCAACAGCAGGGTTAATGGAGTGAAAACAAATAACATGTTAAGGTCAAAATGACCACATAAAATCTATGGCTATAAAATTAATATTTACAAAGGGATACACAGCTGTATTTATTATTCACCCAAATATCCAGAATCACTCACCACCAGAATAAGATCTGACAATATCCTAAATTTCAGCAGTTTCTTCTTAGCAATGGGGGCAGGCTAGATAGGTGTCTGAACATCCTTCATTGATCAATTCAGTGTCAAACACAGCCGTGCAAATCATTAGACAATGATTTTATCTACTTTGTATAAAAACATGCATTTATTGCATACATTGTTAAAATGTAATGGAGACAGACACAATTGGCACAGCTGCTTTACCCCAATAGGGGCTTAATCATAGGATTAGATATAACATTATCCTCCCAACTCTTCATGATCAGGATGGAGATTGTAAAAAATAAATCTAAAACTTTATTATTGGGTCTGGAGCCCTCATATTGATTACAAAAATGTCCAAGGACCCCTCCCTCTATTCTCCCCTGTGGAGAGGAACTGTAATATGAGATCCATAGCCCAAATATTAATTTAACTTGCCCATATAAGGGATAGTAGGACCACTTCCCATATTCCCATATTCCCTAATAAGAAAGGCTAAATGCATGAAAGTGCTGTAGGTCCCACTGCCTCTCAGAAGCATCCTAGCCCTCACTTCCATAAAGTTAAAAAGTAGAAAAAATAAAAAAAAAATCCATAAAGGAGGGTCCCAGAACCCTTCCATGGGCATCATATTAATTAATATAGGGGCTCCCTCAATGGTAGCATGTAAAGAGGCCTATTTCTACTTTTGCTAAAGCACACCATCCCTGCCCACCTGCTTGAGTTAACTGTATTATTGACATTAATGTTGTGAAGAAAAGGTATTGATATCACAGAGCTTACCATATAAATAGTGCTGCTACACTAGTGATACCTCAGAGTACAACTAAAATTGAGTTACAGTAGTTATACAGCAGAGCTTAGACTTGACATGGTACTAGTACTACACTAGTGATACCACAGTTTACAGTTGAAATCTAGTTATAATAGTGGTGGTACAGATATTACAATTGAATCTGAGTTACGCTAGTGATACCACAGAGCTTATGTTGAAATAGAGCCACAATAGTGATAAACAGTGCTTACAACTGAAATACATTTACACTAGTGATACACAGAATGTACAACTGAAACTGAGCTACACCAGTGGTAAACAGAGTTAACAAATGAAACTGAGCTACACAAGTAATACCACGGTCATTACGGTCTAGCTACACTAGTGATTCCACAGAGCTAACAATTGAAATGAAACTATACTACTGGTGATACAACAGGGCTTATAATTGAAAATGATACCACAGTGATACCACAGAGCTTATACTTGAAATATAGATATACAAGTGATATCACAAAGTTTAAAATTGAAATTGACCTATACTTGTGATAAAATTGAAATGGATCTACATTAGTGATTCACAGAGCTTACAACTGAAATGATGCTATACTAGTGATGCAGAGCTTTCGACTGAAATAGAGCTGCACCAGTGATACCACAGAGCTAACAACTTAAACTGATCTAAACTAGTGATACCACCGAGATTACAATTAAAATGGCACTGAACTAGTGATGCCATAGAGTTTTCAATTGAAATTGAACTATACTAGCAATACCACAGAGGTTACAATTGAAACTGAGCTAAATGATATCCCACACAGAGTTTGCAACTGAAACAGCATTACATAGCAAAATCACAAAGCTTAAAATTGAAATATAACTCAATTTATATTATAAGGTTTGTGATATCACTTATGTAGCTCCATTTCCAATGCAAACTCTGTGGTATCAGTAGTTCTAGCTCCATTTCAATTGTGAGGTGTTACTAGTAAGCTCTGTTGTATCAATCCAAACAATTTGGGTGCAATTAGTTTCCAGGAGGCATGTAATTATAAAGAAAGATATTATATTTGAGACAGGGTCAAGATTAGGAGGTGAATGTTTGTGCAATTATTAATTTTTTTTTTTTTTTTGGGGGGGTGGCTGTTTTGCCTTATTTAATTGTCCATTGTGTTGATTGATAAAGTGTACACATTTGTAGTGCTTGTGAATCTATTTTTATGGGGAAAATATATTTTCTGAATAAGTAAAGTAAATTAAAGTGCATTTCTTGTTTCTTTATAAAAAATATTATTTGCAGTCATTACAATTACAGGCATGTAAATGCCAAACATTAATTAAAATCAATACATAAACTGTGCCATTTCATTGAGAATACACAGGACAACAAAACATAATATTCATTTTATAGAATAAAGTGTGTTTTGAAACATATATGAAATAATATAATGGGAATATTTTATATTGTTTGTTTTATGTTTAAGACATCATGCATTGATTACATCATAAAATAATTCACCCACAAAAGTTACTACTAATATTGTATATCCTATTTTTGATTATTCTTCTTTATATATTTTCCTCAGTTTTCAGTTTGTTTTGTCTAAAGACAAGATAAGGAAAAGTGCTATTTTATTATATATGTCCCTTTTCAGCTGATATTTATGTCTCTGTTTAGAAATGTGCTTTTTAAAGCTTGGACACTTGAAGGGTTAAAGGAGGCATCTGCTGGTCTTCTTGCCAACGTGATACATATGGTAGAAATCAGTTTTGCAGAGGGGTAATTTGCCTCTGTATATTTTAACCCTTTGAGTGTCAGATGTTGCATACCCCTCGGGCAATAAAAGGGTTAAAATATTTTCTTTCTGTACAGTAAGCTGTATTTCTTTTCTTTTGCCTGTCAAATTACTACAGGTGTTCCACGACAGCAGCCTTCTGTGTCCTTGAGGAAACCCATAGGAAACCTTCAACCATCTGCAGGTGTTGGTATGTTTAATGCTGGTTTGGTCCCTAGTTACAATGTAGATTATATATATAAAAGAAGACTTTGTGCCTGGCAAAACACACCCAGGGGCGGCAGTAAGGAGGAATTACTGCTCCCATTGGTGATTCAATGGGGGCGTGATTTTCACACCAGTTGCAGTGGCTGAAGGCAGGGAGTTGGCCCGGCCCCACTATCCAGGCCGCCCAACGCTATACAACTAAAAAAAAACATGTCCGCCACTCGTTCCTACATCACATACACACACACAAGCCCCAGAAACAGACACAAGCCCCACACATACACACATACACCACCTACATCACAGACACACACACAAGCCCCACAAACAGACACAAGCCACACAACTTTGCACTCAAAGCCAGACACAAGACACACACACTCACACACTGTCTCTCCCTCTCTCCTCTCTCTCTCGAATGTAGCCCCAGGGATGCAAGCCATGTCCGGGAATTGTGAACAAGAGCCTACAAAACTGCCCAACATCATTCGTTACAGCTCTGGTCACCCACTCGCCATATAGGTGCAGCCTTACAGCTCCTGCACACCTTCCCCCTCCAGCTGGGAGGTCGGAGTAGATCACTGCACGGGGGGCGGGAGGTGGTGGCAGGGCAGGCGGCCACATGCTACATACACCATGGCCTCTCAAGGATTTTAATAATTTGACTTAATAAGTATTGGCTCTTCAGCTTTTCCCCCGAAGCTCTCAACAGAAGCTGGAATAGATCAGACAAACTTTCTAAGAGCAACACCGTTTGCCAAAGATTCAGAGAAAGTTCATCTGATGTATTCCAGCTTCTGGTGAGGACTGCGGGGGAACAGCTGAAGAGCCGATCATTGCTGCAAGAAAGATAGCGGCTGCACATACGATCGGCCTCACTCCTCTCTCTGCTCCCACTGGGAAACTTTCCTCCACTCAGTCTTTTACCCCTTTAAGGAACAGAGAGGTGTGCAAGTCACTGATAAGCAATGTGTTGCACATACCCTGCTCTTTAAAGTGTTAATATATATTTCTTTTTCTTTTACACACTTTTGCTTAAACCTTTCAGTGCCAGGAATCATATACAATGATTTGCTATACCCCCATTACAGCAGTCTCACAGCGGCCTCAACATATTCAACACTTAACAAGAGTTATTATCGCAAGATAAAGTGAAGTTACGCATCACAGCCTCTCCTTTCTTCACCCACTAATAAATTCACTAGACGTCCCCCAGTAAGCACTGCAGTGATGTCCCGGTGAATCCTTCTGCCTCCTCTCCGTTCCCAACGCTTGACCTGCCTTCTCCTATCCCCTCTCTCCATGTCTCCTCCACCACCAGCTGACATTGTCTCTCCTTTATCTCTCTTACTCATTCTTCTTCAGTGCCTGCCGCCTCTGGCCTCCACTTCAGGACTGGGATATACACACAGGCTATAACTCATCTGCTTAACCCTTTACGTGCCACAGGGGTGTGGAACGCATTGCTAGGCAAAATCCTGTCTACCCCTCTGGCACTCAAATGGTTAACGCCTTTATGCTTCCCTTCCCTTTGTTTCCTCCCACCTTCTCCCTTCATTTCAGCCCTGGTGACAGACGTAGCTAGGGATTTGTATGTGTCTCCATGCATGTATGTGTGTGTGCGTGTGTGTATATGTCTATGTGTGTTTCTACATGTCTGTATAGGTTTGTGCCTCTGTATGTATAAATCTGTATATGTCTGTGTGTGTGTCCGTGTGTGTTTGTATGGTTGTGCCTGCATCTATGTATAATAATATTCACATGTATGTGTGCATATGCATTTATGTTGCTGTCTGTGTATGAATGTGTGTATGTGTATGTATGTGTGTATCTGTATGTGTGATAAAGTGTGTGTATGTATATTAATACGTATGTGTGTGGGTGTCTCTATATATGTATGTATGAACTGTGTAGTACAAGTAACAGACCCTTCATAGCACACTTGCATTAACAAATTCCATCTAACATAAATGAATACAAGTATAACAGAAAACAGGCAGACAACGCCGTCCCACTCTGCTAGTCACTAATAAAACTAGAAGTGTGACAAGCACTAAGAACGAATAAAGTAATAGCCGTATTCCACAGTCTAAAGAAGTGTTATTCTAGAGCAAACCAACTGCACCATAGGGGATGAATGAAAACTTTGATTTAAATCTTAATTTAAAGGGTTTTACTGTTAGAACAGTCTCTAATGTATTGATTTGCAATTTATTGGAGACCTCTCTAGCATTAAATAGGTTTGAAGTCCCATTTAAATCCATGGCTATTTTCTTTATTCCCTGTGGTACAGGGAGCTTGCTTCAGAACATGGCCCTCTGTTTTATTCTTGGGTATAGTGACTACTCAGGTGCTGCTCATTCATTTTTTTCAGTCCTTTTGGCCACTGCAGAGAGGAAATGTCTATTTTCTTACCAGTGTGGTCCCAGTTATAGACAGCCCAGTGCTAAACACCAAAATATCAAGCAAAACCTCTCCAAACAAGACAAATAGTACAATCCTACATATACACTTCAACATTAGTGGGTCTCATCAGTTAGGTGCAGTGGATTCCTTCTCGTCATGAAGAGCAAGGGCTCATGCCTGGAATGCTCTCCTACTTAGGGATAGTGCAAAACAAAAAGTGCATCAAGCACTCCCTGGGAATTAACAGAATTAAGTGTTTTATTCTTGTGTATGGGGACTTCTCAGGTGCTGCTCAGTCATGTTTTCCATGTGCCATTGCAGAGAAGAATTTTCCATATTTATATCAGTTGGGTCCCACTCACAGACATTTCAGCCCTGAACTGTCAGGCAAGTCCTCTCTGAATAAGGGAAATGCCCAACCCCACATGTATGTATTGGCAATAAGGCTGATGAACAAAGGAAAAATGGAATGTTCATTCTCCTCTTATGCAGCTGAGTGCTCCAGAATTGCTACACATTAACTTACTTCAGCCGTGATTACATTAGAGCTGAGCTTGACAATTCCCCATTTTACTTAATTCGGGGGAGTTTACTGAATACAACTCAAGCAATTACATTGCAGTGTACAGGGGATGTTTGATTTACAGAGAAACTTAATTTTCCCCTGGGAAACATTGCTGTTAAAACACCTGGGATAAGCACTGAGTGAGCTGATTGAAT
Organism: Rhinophrynus dorsalis; assembly: GCA_037306005.1. NCBI lineage: Eukaryota > Metazoa > Chordata > Amphibia > Anura > Rhinophrynidae > Rhinophrynus > Rhinophrynus dorsalis. Next base: position 100,699,795 of record CM074720.1, read on the forward strand.
CTCCTGTTGGCCTGGACTGTATATTTGTCAGGTGTTATGGAAATCTCAAATGACTTCGGCGAATCACTAAAGTGTTCAGTGCTGTAATACTTTGCGTGTCTGTGTGGGATAAATATGCAAGGAAGTCAAATGGGTATCAAAATATGATGACGCTAATTGACAAATAATTATGACTTACCATCCTACAGATGACGGAATGTTTCATAGTGAAAATAATCTGCTTCAACTACTACAAGTTATGGAAACAGAAATTGTGAGATCTGGAGCCAAAGTGACTTTGGAAATCCCAGTTTTGTTCCTGATTAGTGATTTGAATCCAGGCAGATCTGGACTTACACAGGACTCAGTAAGGCTGATATATTAAATAGAACAGGGACAATTCTGGCACAAACCAGTTGGATGATAGAGAACAAATACAAATTTCAAAACTTCCTATTAATTTAAATGGGGCTTTGAACACCTTAACTGTTCAACACTTTGGAAATTTTTGTTTACCCCATAATTGTTCTGATTCTTCTTGACATAACAGTCTCACCATCTTTCAGAAGGAATTACAGCATTGCCAGACATGCAGCACTACAATACAGGACATTGTACATGAGGCACTGGGGGTAATTTACTAAGAAATGGAATCAGCCCCCACCCACCACCACTTCCACCGCTGATATTTGTACTAAAGCAGAAGTAAAAAAATATTTTATTTTATATAAATAAACAATATGTCTGAGCACTGTGACACACAGAGAAATGAATGGAAACCCCCACACAGGGGCTGAAGAAGAACTGGAGCAATTCTGGTAAATCTAACTGCACCACAGGGGATAAATAAAAATCCCCAATAGTTCTTTTGATTTAAATAAGAATGCATTGCTTTACAAGCAATACAATGGAGACCTCTACAGCAATGAAGAGGTTAAAAACAGATTTATATCAATGGGAATGTTTATTTGTCTGGACATCAGCCTTAATGAGTCTGGGGAACAAATCTTACTTTCACTTCAGTGGAATTTTGCTTCTGGCCAAAATTTTATAAAATATGTGACAAAATGGGGTTTGTATGTCTCTATTCCCCGGTGCTGGCCAGTTAACAGAAGAGCTTTCTTGTGTGTTTATGTCATAGGGTGTGTGTGTGTGTATTTTACATCAGTTGGTGATTAATTTCACTTTGCAATTTGATAATGGCTGGTGTCTCTCAGGGCCATTCAGGACTATTGAAACCTTTTGTTTGTTGTGAGTATAGGAGTGAGTCAAGGTACAATACAAAATACATAGATAGATATACCTGAAGTATGTGCCTGATGAACACCTACCTGTGTATATCCTTCTAATAACACTTTGAGTACCAGAGAGGTAGCAACACATTGCACTGCAATGCATTGGATACCACTCGGATATTCTAAGGGTTAAATTATACTTAGGGTACATTTAATTAGGGCAAATCTATTAAATTTTCTATGCCAGGCAACAGTGATATTGGGGAGGGCAGGTTGCTATGTGTAGGGTGAGTGTCTATGAGCAAAGCAAATGTCGCATAAGTTACCTTGTCTGAACCTTAGCCACAAATGTCTTAACTGTGACATTTGCTATGAAAGAGTACGTTCTGATGCGCCAAGACCCATGCTTTGGATAGAGCCACAGTCTTTGTACTATTTTCAGAATTAAGAAACAAAGATGCCATGCATGTCAATGAAAATTTGTTATTAGATTGAAATAACTCAAAAAAAGTCTGGGTTCAAGTGTAACATAAACATCCCATTGAAATAACTGCTGCAAATAATACTTTATCCCCACACAGGTTTGCGATCAGTTTACAAAAACATAACATTCAGACTTGTCTACCATTGTGCCACTTAATTTCTATCAGTTATGCAAGAACTTGGAGGAAGAACTCAGGTGGGATAAATTATATGTTTCCTGGTTTGGATGAATTAATTTGGTCAAAATTCTTCCCACATCTTTTTATCACCATTCCACTTAGGATTTCTCCAGGGCTACTCCTCAGGTTTCAATCTTTCAAATGGGCTTTTAAAAAAACATGATTGACTACCTCTGGGTTGTATCATCCTCTAAATAAAGGTGGGTTAGAGGTGCCAGATGTCAATAAACTCTACTATACATCCACCATGTCTACTAATATGGAATATTCCAGCTTTCCAGTAAAAGTTTATGTCCATTCTCTCCAACTTCATATCCTAAAGATCGATTTTTATGACATTCTTTGCATGATTCTAAGATCAGGTCCACAATATGTTGACCTCTCATTCCATTCAGAAACTTTTATGTGTGGGATTCAGTCAATTACTCTGTTGGTTTACCTCTTATCCCTCCCCTCTTCTATCTATTTATTGATATCCTGACTTCCCTCCTGTATACCAAAATGTCCCATTTGCCCAATTGAAACAGCTCAATATTCACAAGTTGGATAAACTGATTCTAGATACAGGCCACCCCTCCTTTGAATATCACAATCATAATTATTATTTACCATCCATTCAGCTTTATATGAAAGTCTACCATTTACTTTTAGCACTTTCTGCTAAGGTATAGTCCATATGTGACCTCATACCATTTGAAAATGTATTTAAACATGGCTCCCTCTTCCCTAAAACTATTTCAAAGCTTTATCAGTTATTGAATAATACTTCTTCCACTGCTAAACCTCATTTTCTGATCCTCTGGGAACTGAATTTGTCAATCTTATGGTCTCAATGGCACACTGTCTTTAAACGTCTACCCACTAAAATTACAGAAATCTAAAAACCAGAAAGGTTAACTTCACATGAATAACTAGGTGGTATTACTACCCACATAGACTTGCCAAAATGTTCCCTAATTGCTCCTCATTGTGCTGGAGATGAAACCATGACTCACTTGTTGTGGGCTTGGTGCCAAATTGCTAAAGAGGTATTCTAGGGATTGTGGAACCATTAGATTCAGTATTCCTTTTACTCCTGATTACTTGAGACACTCCATCTTATGAACTATCAAAACAAACTCCTCAAGAATTTGATAAATGTGGTGAAACTCCTCATTCCTTCTCAATGGAAATGTCAACTTCCCCCAACAATGAAGGATTGCCATAATAAACTTCACTTGGTGGCCTCCTATGAGAAGTCTCTTCAATTACAGCAGCCTCATGTCATTTAATATTACTTGGCAACCATTGTTCACGTTCTGATGGATTAGACCTTGGTCCTATGCTGGGACATTTTGGGATCTCCTTGTCTGGTGTTCTCTCTTATTTATTTATTTATTACCTTATAACAAGAACTTTGCCCTTTCTCTGTCCCTGGGGATGCAGACTCTTGTAGTACAGACTCTTTCTTTATTATTTACTTATTAAGTTCCCTAAGCCTTTACACTTTCTTAAATGAGCCTAGATGGCAATTATCATTCTATAGATAACTAGATATGTCTAGAAACTGATGGACTTATGGAACCTGTGCTACTGTTTATATTTATATCTACTTTATTCATGATTGTTTGATTTCATTTTCATGTACTTTGTCATTCTCAATAAAAGAGTTTATGATTAAAAATAGATAACATTTGTACTTTTTTAACAGATAACAGTACGGTAAGTATAATGCCACCTACTACAAATAACTTGAAGTGCAATCATACTTCACCTATGGCACATACACCATTTAATGGGCTGTCTAATTATCATATTTACCTTTGTGTTCAGGTTACAGTAGAATTCAGCAAATTTTAGCTGAAAAAGATGCTGCAGCTCAACAAAACCCAAGTAAGTAAAGAGCATTCAATATTTTTACAGGACCCATTAAAATGAATCGGTAGTAAAGGGGAATCAAATAGACTAGTTGGAAATTGTTGTGTTGTTGATGTCTCCCAATGTGAAAGGTTTTATGCTTGGCTATGGTGCCTTTCATAGGGGCAACTATTACTTCATGTGAACACACAGATCAGCATGATGCATCTTCACTGTGTTCACATAGGAATGCAATAATGATGCAGGAAGAAATGTCTGCGTGGTGGCATATGGAGCCACCTGCAGTCCTTTCACATGTGTATTCTTGGAAGTTGCAGTGCTCATCAAAATTTCCAATGAATGACAGACACACGAATGTGCCAGCCAATAATAATGGTTATCGTTCACATGTGCCAGCCATCAGATATGCCGCTCCTGTGTATGGATCAGTGGGGGAATGCAGGAGAAGGTGAATAAAAGAATATGGAAAACAGAACTGTAGTAGGTGTCTGCTATAGTTCTGTCACATGTGTGAAAGAGCCCTTATATTATGAGAGTCATATGTTGTTTAGGACCTTACTACATAACTGGCATAAACAATCTTGATACGAGTGTCTCCAAACCTATAGTACAATATTTTCTTTAACCTGTCAGATATAAGAGAAATGGAGGTGGGAGTTTTAATCTCAATAAAATAACTTCTTTAGCTAATGTTACTCAATACAAGCTTGCACAAACAAATGTAAACTGTCAATGACTGCTTAGAACTGTCTATATTTGCAATAGAAATGAAAGTTTCCTTTTAGATTATGTGGTTTTGGAACTGAATGCCATTTTTTACAACCAAAAGCTTTTAGAATATTTATTATATACATTTTAAATAACTATAACCCCATTTTATTTTTAGGCGTTAGTCCTCCATAGAAGGTGATAGTCGTAGCTCAGAACACTCCGGATTTGCCCTGGAGATTCCGGTTTTAGCTTCTAATTACCGGGTCTATGGGGCAGAGGCTGATTCTCCGGATATGGGGAGTTTCTAATGAAACTCTGCCCACGTCTGCTCCTTCCATTGTGTTCCTCCCACTCCCTGCCTTCTTCTCCTCCTTCCCCAGCTTAATTTGTATATTTTTTTTTCCATTCTCAAGCTCCGACCCCCACTTGTGATTAAGCTCTGCCCCCTTTTTACGCAAACTGCATCACTTTTCTCTCCCAGCAGCACCACAGGACTCCCCTCTCTGAGGAGTCCTCAACAAAATGTTCCCAGGTATGGTGCTAGTGATAACAATTATTAACCCTTTGAGTGCCAGAGGAGTATGCAATGCATTACAAAGCATAGCATTGCATGCCCCTCTGGCACTCAAAGGGTTAAATTAATTTACAAAAAACTGTAAAGAAATACCAGTGAGGCTGATGTACTAAGAATAACTGAGTAACACTGGAGTAAACCAACTGTACTGTGGGGGACATATAAAAATTCCTCACATTTTAATTAATGTATCTTTTTGAGTGCCAGAGGGGAATGGAAGGCATTGCAAAACAATGCTTTCCGTACCCCTCTGGCACTCAAAGGGTTAAATGTTAAAGAGGTCTCCAAAACATTGCAAAGTAACGTGTTGGAGACCTCTCTACCATTAAAATGTTTAACACTCCATCATATCAATGGGGATTTTTATTTGTCCCCTATGGTACAGTTGGTTTGCTCTAGAATTACTCAAGTTCTTCTTAGTGCATTCCAGTGAGGCTGATGTACAATTAGAGGAATTCTGGAGCAAATCAGGTGACCTTATGAAACAAGCAGAAATAAAATTAAAGTCGAATAACACTTCCTAATACCCCCACTTAACTTATTAGGGGAAAAAAATCTGTTTGGTCAATTCTACATATCATGTCCATTGAGGTAGACATTACAGTTGCTAGCAGGACCACGGGATCTCAAACTATGTTCACTCTACATGGTAGTGTTATGCTTTAAATACCAGAGTTATGTGCAGATGAGTGCTTTGTAATGCAGTAGACAACCATTTGGTCCTTAAAGGGGAACTATCACCTCCATTAAAGTCTTCCTCATCTGAATGTCCCACCTCAAGAAATCTTCAATCCATTTTTATTTCTTATTTTGATGCAGTATAGATGGAGATGTGATTTTCTGAAATTAAGCCCGTGACGTCAGTTCAGGACAGGCTGATGCCTGTCAGTCTTCGGCTCTTCTCTTCCCCAGTTATTTCCCGTTATCACCTCCTCTGATGACAGAGGAATCAATCATGTGAGTTGGATCTCTCTCATTGGCAAGACAGTGCTCCGACTCACATGCTGGATTCCTCCATCAGAGGAGGAGGTGATAACAGGGAATAACTGGGGAGAGAAAAAAACAAAGATTGACAGGCTGTGGGGCAGAGCGGTGCCACAACCTGTCTTGAACTGACAATACAGGCTTAATTTCAAAAGCGTATGTCTCCATCTATACTGCAAAAAAATGAGAAATAAAAACAGAATGAAGATTTCTTGAGGTGGGACATTCAGATAAGAAAGACCTTAATGGAGGTGATGGTTTCCCTTTAACCTTTTGAGTGTCAGAGAGATATCTAACACATTGCGTTGCAGTGCCGGAGGGGTGCACAGTACATTGTGGAACCAAGATTTGTACTCCCTACTGGCACACAAAGGATTAAGGAGTTGGGTTGTATAAGGAGCATTTTGGGGACGGCTGTCTGAAAGATCATATAAGTTTGTCAAGTACCCTTGATGTGAGTAAAGACAAAGATTAGCCTAATTATGAGTAAAGTACACTAGTTTCTTTTATGTATTAACTAGTTTTAAAGCCCGTGTACACGGGCCAACACTGGTGGTGCTGCAGTCATGCAGTACTGACTGCCCAAAAGCGATGCGGCTGATACGGAGCGGGGCGCTCCGAATTCAGACCGTAGTCCTCTCTGCACACCTTTCTGGGTCCATGAGGTCCCAGGAAGGTGCGCAGAGAGGACTCTGGTTTGAATTCGGAGTGCCCTGCTCCGTATCAGCCGCGGCCTGGCAGTCTGTACTGCACATGACTGCAGCACACACAGCCATCTCTTCTGCACATAACTGCAGCACACACAGTCATCTCTTCTGCACATGACTGTAGCGCGCGCAGCCATCTCTACTGCACATGACAGCTTCTGACAAACATACTTAGCAAATTATAATATAGGATTTTTGCAGTAAATAGTACTGCTGATGTAGACAAAGCACTTGACCATAATAATGCATTTTGGGGCACATTTGCAAAGTCAAAAGTGGAACAATTTTAGGGCAAACCAACTGTACTAAAGGGAACAAAAGAAAAGTCCTCCAAATTCACATTGGCTCAAATGGAATTTTAACCCCTTGTGGATAAGAGGGGTGTGCAACACATTGCTACTCTGGTCCTGTATAAAGGTAATGAGGAGCAATTCTGGGGCAAACCAGCTGTATCATAGGTAACAAATTACCATTAATGTAAATGGGCCTTTTAACCTATTGAACACTAGAGAAGTCACCAATGAAAAGCAATGTGTTAGAGACCTCTCTAGCATTAACCCTTTGAGTTTCATACCCCTCTGGCACCCAAAGGGTTAAGACAAGGAGTACATTTATTTGTTCCCTATGGTACACTTAGTTGGCCCCAATTTGCTTTTATACATTAGGCCCATTGAAAGCTAACCTAGTCTTCAATGGTCTTTCAACAGGTTAAAATTCCCATTCAAATGAATGCCCATTTTTATTTATTCCCCATGATGCAATTGGTTTGAATTGCTCCTCTTTTGTATTAATACACAGTCTCCTTTATCCCTTTAAGCCTTCCAGAGACGTGACTGGCAAAATCCAAATCAACGAGGAAATGTTCAAACAATACAACGCAAACCAGCAGGTATGATATTTATCACAAGCACTAATTACTATATTAATATAAGTATTACAATCAAACCTTTGAGTGCCAGAGATGTATCCTGCACAATGATTTGGATACATCTCTGGTACTCAAAAGGTTACAGGACAAGTAAAACTTCCTAATATTAACCCCCACACTTACATTACTAATAGCCAGGAGATCCTAATAACACATGTGAATGTTTCTCTTGCTACGTGGTTGAAAGATAACATTATCAGTGAGTCGTGTCATCTCCATGGAGGTAGACATGACAGCTGCTAGAAGCACTGCAGGACACAAACTCCACCTACAGCACATGGTAATGTTAACTTTTTAATGTCCAGAGAGGTGTGCAACACATTTTTCGAAGAACATTTCTCACCTCTTTGGTCATTATAGTGCACTCCACCTATATCAGTTGGAAAAAGCTGCAAACAACTGTCATGTCCACCTTCATGGACATGACATCCAGGACTAACTAACCAAGGGTCAAATACATAGGGACTATTAGGATTTTCTGGTCATAGTAAGGTAAGCGTGTGTGTGTGTGTCTATATCTGTGTGTGTGGGGGGGTAACTTCTGCTTTAACCAGTGAGTGACCATCCACTTTCCATCTATAGCCCCAGAGAGCAGCAATGTTGATCTGAATGTTGGACCCAGCTGGTCTGCAGAGACACGTGACACTCAAGGTAAAACTGTAAAGAAGTAATTGTCTGGAGAGAGCATAATATTAACCCCTTGGATGATGTACAGGTTTTTACACATTGTTTAGCAATGTGTTGGAGACCTCATCATCATTCAGCACATCAGAATATCTGTGAATGTCCACAGCTAAATATGTTACTTAAAACAAATTGTAGAAATTTATGTTTATAATATAATGCTTGGTCAGTATATCAAATGTGAATTTAATGTAGTTTAGTTATCTTCTTTCACCACCATAACCCCACAACAGTGCAAGTCTTTAAGATCACCATAAGATTAGCACAGAAAGTTATATCATTGGCACAGGTGGATCTAAGTCACCTACTGATCACCTGTGCACATATGAGGCTATCCCTTATACTTATTAGGTAATACATTTTAGGTTAAAGTTGTATAAAAGACTTAAGTCTCCCATGTCTTAATCCGCAGTCTATTGGGTGGAGATGCATTGAGGTCAGGCAAGATCTGGAGAGAAATATGCTTTTCCATGTTAGGCCTCACCTAGCCAGATGCACTAAGGGACATATGTTCAAAGGGATAACAACAAAAAAATGTCGTATGAAAGACAAAAATAAGTAATTGTATGCATGAACGACATATTTTCTATAGAGTACACAACAAAAAACTAGTAATGTCCATTGTGTACGACACAACTCCAGAATTGGCGGGCAAAGGGGCGGGTCAAGGGCATGGCTAAACTATTCTCCAGCGTCGTATAGAGGAAAAGAACATTTGTCATAACTAATGACTAGTGATGAGCGAGCACCCCAATGCTCGGATGTTCGGGTGCTCTGACCGAGCACCCCCTGAGGCTCGAGTGCTCGGCCGAACACCCGAGCCCCATTGAAGTCAATGGGAGGACTCGAGCATTACACCAGGCACCCCCTGCTCTGATGAGGGGAGGGTGCCTGGTCCATAGGAAAAGGGCAGAAAAAGATGGAAACACTACAGAAATGGTTCAGGGACAGCATAGGGAGGATGTCTGGATGCACCTTGGACTCCAACATCGCTGCTGGGAACGATCTTTCGCCCGTAGTACGCCATTTTTACAGACTGACCGTAAAACACACAAAAAGGAAAATAAAAACGACTTTAGGCGAAAAATTGTTACCAAACAGTATTTGCTGTATATTTACTTGTATATCATCTGCAAATTCTCCCAAAAATTTCATCGATTTTCTGAAGTGAGGCCATGATTAAGAGGGAAACGTGCGCAGAGGCAAATTATCCCAAAAATTTCCTTGATTTTCAGAACTGAGGCCATGATTAAGAGGGAAACGTGCGCAGAGGCAAATTCTCCCAAAAATTTCCTTGATTTTCAGAACTGAGGCCATGATTAAGAGGGAAACGTGCGCTGAGCTGACCATCTAAAACATTATGGGTGAGGGTCTGCTGCAGAGCTGACCATCCTAAACATTATATGCGAAGGCCCGCTAGTGAGCTGACGCTATAAAACATTATATGAGAGGGCCCGCTAGAGAGCTGACCCAATAAAACATTATATGAGAAGGCCCGCTGGTGAGCTGACCTATATAAAAATTGGCAAACAGGGCCCGCTGGTGAGCTGGCCCTATATAAAAATTATATCACAGGGCCCGCTGGTGAGCTGGCCCTATATAAAAATTATATCCCAGGGCACGCTGGTGAGCTGGCCCTATATAAAAATTATATCCCAGGGCATATGGAAGAGGAGGAGGAGGATGAGAACATTAAGAGTCAACCATATACCCGTTTTTGGGGTGGAAGGGGTGAATGGGAATACAGAGTATTCCCATCATTGTAAATAACATATATAAAGTGAGTTTATGTTCCCCCGGGGCTTTCCTCCAGTGGAGTGGAGAAGTCAGGGGAAATCCAGGCCTTGTTCATTTTTATAAGTGTCAACCTATCAGCATTGTCGGTGGAAAGGCGGATACGCTTATCTGTTATGATGCCACCAGCAGCACTAAATACCCGCTCAGACAGAACGCTGGCGGCAGGGCAGGCCAGCACCTCCAAGGCGTAGAGTGCCAGTTCATACCACGTGTCCAGCTTGGACACCCAGTAGTTGTAAGGCACAGAGGGATCATTGAGGACGCTGACACGGTCTGCTACGTACTCCTTCACCATCTTCCAAAACTTTTCCCTCCTTGTGACACTAGGCTGCGCATCAGGGTGAGGGTGCTGGCGGGGTGTCATGAAGGTGTCCCACGCCTTGGAGAGTGTTGCCCTGCCTTTCTCGGAACTGCTGTGTGCTCCCCTTTTCTCCCCTTCTCGGTTGGCCAAGGTAGCACGTACTCTGCCGCCAGCGTTGTCAGATGGAAAATTTTGGAGCAATTTTTCAACAAGAACCTTCTGGTATTGCACCATTTTGCTTGTCCTCTCCACCGGAGGAATGAGAGATGAGAAATTCTCTTTGTAGCGGGGGTCCAGAAGGGTGAACACCCAGTAATCCGTGTTGTCTAAAATGCGTGTAACGCGTGGGTCACGGGAAAGGCAGCCTAACATAAAGTCAGCCATGTGTGCCAGAGTACCAACAGGCAAGATTTCGCTGTCCTCACCAGGAGGATGACTCTCAATCTCCTCATCCTCTTCCTCCTCTTCTGCCCACCCACGCTGAAGAGATGGAACTAAAGTTCCATGGCTACCCTCTGTAGCGGAGGCAACCGTGTCTTCCTCCTCCTCCTCCTCCTCCTCCTCCTCCTCCGCCTCCTCCAATTGTCGCTGAGAAGACGAAGTGAGGGTGCTCTGGCTATCACCTTGTGTAAGCTCTTCCTCCCCCATTTCCACCTCTTCCACATGCAAAGCGTCGGTTTTAATTGTGAGCAGCGAGCGTTTCAGTAGACACAGAAGTGGGATGGTTACACTGATAATAGCGTTATCGCCGCTCACCATCTGTGTCGATTCCTCAAAATTGCGTAAAACCTCGCAGAGGTCTGACATCCATTCCCACTCCTCACTTCTGATTACAGGAAGTTGAACGGAGAGGCGACGACCGTGTAACAGCTGGTACTCCACTACTGCCCTCTGCTGCTCACAAAGCCGGGCCAACATGTGGAAGGTGGAGTTCCAGCGCGTGCTCACGTCACACAGCAGCCGGTGAGCTGGCAATTGTAAGCGCTGCTGCAGCTTCAACAGGCCGGCCGAAGCTGTAGATGACTTACGGAAATGTGCACACACGCGGCGCACCTTGGTCAAGAGATCATGCACATTGGGGTAGGTTTTTAGAAATCGCTGCACCACTAAATTAAATACATGCGCTAGGCATGGTACGTGTGTGAGCTTGCCGAGCTCCAAAGCCGCCACCAAGTTACGCCCATTATCACACACAACCATGCCTGCTTGCAGGTTGAGTGGCGAGAGCCACTGCTCGGTCTGGTGACTAATCCCCTGCAACAGCTCTGAGGCCGTGTGCTGTTTGTCCCCAAGGCAGATCAGCTTCAGCACGGCCTGTTGACGCTTCCCCACTGCAGTGCTACACTGCTTCCAGCTACTGGCTGATGGGGGAGTGGCGGTGTGTGTAGAGAATTCGGAGGTGGAAACGGAGGAGGAGGAGCCAATAACGTAGGTGCTGGTGGAAACCCTGATGGAGGTAGGGCCCGCAATCCTCGGCGTGGGTAGCACCCGTGCCATCCCAGGGTCCGAGTCGCTCCCAGCCTCCACGACATTCACCCAGTGTGCCGTCAGGGAAATGTAGCGTCCCTGGCCACAAGCACTTGTCCATGTGTCAGTCGTTAAGTGGACCTTCCCAGTAACTGCGTTGGTCAGGGCACGGGTGATGTTACGGGACACATGGTGGTGTAATGCGGGGATGGCACACCGGGAAAAGTAGTGGCGGCTGGGGACCGCGTACCGAGGGACAGCTGCTGCCATCAGGCTGCGGAAGGACTCAGTGTCCACAAGCCTAAATGGCAGCATTTCGATGGCCAGTAATTTTGAAAGGTGTGAGGTTAGTGCTATGGCCTGTGGGTGGGTGGCTGGGTATTTTCTCTTGCGCTCAAATGCCTGGGGTAACGACATTTGGACGCTGTGCTGGGACAGGGAAGTGGATGTGGTCGCTGATGGTGCTTCAGATGCTACAGGTGCAGGGCGGGAGGTATGCGGGCCTGCGCCTTCGACAGGCGATTGGCCGGCACCGAAAACAGGGGAAGAGGAGGCAGTGGTGTGGCCTGCAGACACAGATGGGCGATCCAGGCGTTCCTCCCACTTACTACGGTGCTTGGATGCCATGTGTCGGATCATGCTGGTGGTGGTGAGGTTTCTAGTGTTCATGCCTCGGCTCATTCTGGTGTGGCACAGGTTGCAAACTACAAATCTTTTGTCGTCCGCACTTTCCTTAAAAAAACGCCATACCGCGGAACACCTACCCCTTGGCAAGGTAGATTTACGCAAGGGGGTGCTCCGTGGAACATTTGCGGGCCGGTTTGGTGCGGTCCGCCTTCTTTCTGTAGCCACACCACTGCCTCTTCCAGCCTGTTGCGGTGCTGCAGATGGCTCACCCTCAGGACTGCTGTCATCGCTCGGCTCTACACCTTCCCAGGTGGGGTCAGTCACCTCATCGTCCACCAAGTCCTCCTCCACTTCCTCACTCTGATCATCCTCCTCAAGTCTTGATCCCACCACATACTCGGTCATTGACAACTGTATAACATTCTCCTCAACAAGGTCTTGAGAAGGAAATAGTGGTTGATTTAATGGCAACTGTGTCTCATCATCATCATCATCATCCACTACTTCCTTTGACCTTAAATGCCGTTCACATCTGTCATCTTCTTGTGATTGGGTAGCCTCTAGAGGTTGTGAATCAGGGCACAAGATGTCATGTTCCTCTGCAAGCGTGCTTGGAGAGAGGGTCAAATGAAGGATTGGTGATGAGACGAGCTCATCACTATATCCCAGTGTGGGATCACTTCTTTGACCAGACCGTGTATGGTGGGAGGAAGGATGATCAGAGTGAGGATTATGTTGACCAGACTCTTGGCTACTGAGAGTGGACTTGGTGGAAGACAGGGTGGTGCTTAACCGACTGGAAGCAGTATCAGCTGTCATCCAACCGACCACCTGTTCGCACTGGTCGGACCTCGAGAGTGATGTCCTGCGACGCCCTGTGAAATCAGACATGAAGCTAGGTATGGTGGATGTCTTTCTTTCTTGTGCTCTGGCACCAGGCACAGTTTCTCCGCGTCCTGACCCGCGCCCTGAACTTTCAGGATCACGTCCACTTCCCCGTCCCTTTTTACCCGCCTTCTTCATCTTACACGATATATATGACTTTAATATATATGAGTTTGAAAACTTAACAGTATTTCTTACTATTCTGCAACTCTGCAGAGTACACAGAATAGGCTGCTAAACGGCGGTGAAACACACTGAATGGAATATGTGACTTTAATATTTGAGTTTGAAAACTTAACAGTATTTCTTACTATTCTGCAACTGTTCAGAGTACACAGAATAGGCTGCTAAACGGCGGTGATACACACTGAATGGAATATGTGACTTTAATATTTGAGTTTGAAAAATTAACAGTATTTCTTACTATTCTGCAACTCTGCAGAGTACACAGAATAGGCTGTTAAACGGCGGTGAAAGACACTGAATGGAATATGTGACTTTAATATTTGAGTTTGAAAACTTAACAGTATTTCTTATAATTCTGGAACTGTACAGAGTACACAGAATAGGCTGTTAAACGGCGGTGAAAGACACTGAATGGAATATGTGACTTTAATATTTGAGTTTGAAAACTTAACAGTATTTCTTATAATTCTGGAACTGTACAGAGTACACAGAATAGGCTGTTAAACGGCGGTGAAAGACACTGAATGGAATATGTGACTTTAATATTTGAGTTTGAAAAATTAACAGTATTTCTTACTATTCTGCAACTCTGCAGAGTACACAGAATAGGCTGTTAAACGGCGTTGAAACACACTGAATGGAATATGTGACTTTAATATTTGAGTTTGAAAACTTAACAGTATTTCTTATAATTCTGGAACTGTACAGAGTACACAGAATAGGCTGTTAAACGGCGGTGAAAGACACTGAATGGAATATGTGACTTTAATATTTGAGTTTGAAAACTTAACAGTATTTCTTATAATTCTGGAACTGTACAGAGTACACAGAATAGGCTGTTAAACGGCGGTGAAAGACACTGAATGGAATATGTGACTTTAATATTTGAGTTTGAAAAATTAACAGTATTTCTTACTATTCTGCAACTCTGCAGAGTACACAGAATAGGCTGTTAAACGGCGTTGAAACACACTGAATGGAATATGTGACTTTAATATTTGAGTTTGAAAACTTAACAGTATTTCTTATAATTCTGGAACTGTACAGAGTACACAGAATAGGCTGTTAAACGGCGGTGAAAGACACTGAATGGAATATGTGACTTTAATATTTGAGTTTGAAAAATTAACAGTATTTCTTATAATTCTGGAACTGTACAGAGTACACAGAATAGGCTGTTAAACGGCGGTGAAAGACACTGAATGGAATATGTGACTTTAATATTTGAGTTTGAAAAATTAACAGTATTTCTTACTATTCTGCAACTCTGCAGAGTACACAGAATAGGCTGTTAAACGGCGTTGAAACACACTGAATGGAATATGTGACTTTAATATTTGAGTTTGAAAACTTAACAGTATTTCTTATAATTCTGGAACTGTACAGAGTACACAGAATAGGCTGTTAAACGGCGGTGAAAGACACTGAATGGAATATGTGACTTTAATATTTGAGTTTGAAAAATTAACAGTATTTCTTACTATTCTGCAACTCTGCAGAGTACACAGAATAGGCTGTTAAACGGCGTTGAAACACACTGAATGGAATATGTGACTTTAATATTTGAGTTTGAAAACTTAACAGTATTTCTTCCTATTCTGCAACTCTGCACAGTACACAGAATGTGCTGCTAAACTGCGGCGAAGCACACTGAATGGAATATGTGACTTTGATATTTGAGTTTGAAGACTTAACAGTATTTCTTCCTATTCTGCAACTCTGCACAGTACACAGAATGTGCTGCTACACTGCGGCGAAGCACACTGAATGGAATATGTGACTTTGATATTTTAGTTTGAAGACTTAACAGTATTTCTTCCTATTCTGCAACTCTGCACAGTACACAGAATGTGCTGCTAAACTGCGGCGAAGCACACTGAATGGAATATGTGACTTTGATATTTGAGTTTGAAGACTTAACAGTATTTCTTCCTATTCTGCAACTCTGCACAGTACACAGAATGTGCTGCTACACTGCGGCGAAGCACACTGAATGGAATATGTGACTTTGATATTTGAGTTTGAAGACTTAACAGTATTTCTTCCTATTCTGCAACTCTGCACAGTACACAGAATGTGCTGCTACACTGCGGCGAAGCACACTGAATGGAATATGTGACTTTGATATTTTAGTTTGAAGACTTAACAGTATTTCTTCCTATTCTGCAACTCTGCACAGTACACAGAATGTGCTGCTAAACTGCGGCGAAGCACACTGAATGGAATATGTGACTTTGATATTTGAGTTTGAAGACTTAACAGTATTTCTTCCTATTCTGCAACTCTGCACAGTACACAGAATGTGCTGCTACACTGCGGCGAAGCACACTGAATGGAATATGTGACTTTGATATTTTAGTTTGAAGACTTAACAGTATTTCTTCCTATTCTGCAACTCTGCACAGTACACAGAATGTGCTGCTAAACTGCGGCGAAGCACACTGAATGGAATATGTGACTTTGATATTTGAGTTTGAAGACTTAACAGTATTTCTTCCTATTCTGCAACTCTGCACAGTACACAGAATGTGCTGCTACACTGCGGCGAAGCACACTGAATGGAATATGTGACTTTGATATTTGAGTTTGAAGACTTAACAGTATTTCTTCCTATTCTGCAACTCTGCACAGTACACAGAATGTGCTGCTAAACTGCGGCGAAGCACACTGAATGGAATATGTGACTTTGATATTTTAGTTTGAAGACTTAACAGTATTTCTTCCTATTCTGCAACTCTGCACAGTACTCAGAATGTGCTGCTAAACTGCGGCGACGCACACTGAATGGAATACGTGACTTTGATATTTTAGTTTGAAGACTTAACAGAATGTGCTCTAATCTGCAACTTTGCACACTAAACAGAATGTGCTCTAATCTGCAACTTTGCACACTAAACAGAATGTGCTCTAATCTGCAACTTTGCACACTAAACAGAATGTGCTCTAATCTGCAACTGTGCACACTAAACAGAATGTGCTCTAATCTGCAACTTTGCACACTAAACAGAATATATATATTTTTTTTTTTTTTTTTTTGTTTTTTTCCCCCCACACCAAATAACCTGCTGCCCCCACACACAGTAGTCCTAAAAAGGACTTTTGGTTCTTTTTTTTTCACAATTTTTGTTTTTTTCCTCCCTACACTGCCTTTCCCTTCCTATCCTCAGCTCTCCCTGGCTCAGACTGAGCCGAACTCGCTGGTCAGGTGCTATACAGCACCTGACCACGGGTTCTGGCCAGCCAATCAGTGTAATGCCAGCAGCCAACATGGCTGCTGGCATTACACCGATGTCAGAGCCTCCCTGCACGTTTATTGGCTGCGCAGCAGCCGCAAAACGTGCGGGGAGGAGACCCGAACATGGCGGGCGAGCACATGCGGTACTCGTACGAGTACCGCCATGTGCCGAGCAGAGCGATGCTCGAGCCGATCCGAGCATCGGCCGAGCATGCTCGCTCAACACTACTAATGACAAAAAAATGTCTTTCAAAAGACAAATTTGTACTTTAAGAAAAAAGTGGAGGGAATGTGAAGTTCTGAATGTGAGAATTTTTGTCTTTAGTTAAGACATTCGTGTTGTTAGTTATTAAGACATTTTTAAGACTTTTTTTGTCATTAGTTAAGACATTTTTTTAAGACATTTTTGTCTTTACGACAATTTCAGGACAAGCAACATATTTCTGATCACAACCGACACTCTCTGAAAATATTAATGATCCCAACAACACTACTTTGAAAAATCTTTTAAAGCAACAAAAGCTATTTTGCTCCTTCTTTGAACATATGGCCCTAAGAATTATGTTTTCATGGGGAGGGGTACATACATTGGTCAAGAAGTTGGCATACATCTAATCTGTATATCTAATTGTAATCGTAATTGTATACGTGTGTGTAGAGAGGTTGAAAACTAGGTTATTGTCAAACTACTCAATAGCAGTGTATAGAAAAGTCATTCAAAACAGTGTATTTCAATGTTTGCCACATTTCAAGAACTCCAAGCAGTGAATCTGAAATTACTCTATAGCAAACTTCTTGAAAAGCAGCTTCCAATGTTAACCCTTTAAGGACCAGAGCAGTGTGTGGCACATTTTCCCTTTAGCCAGCTAAGGATAATTTTTGAATGTGCTTGCTTGTGGAGACACTGGATATATTTCTATACATAGAGGTTTGAGAAACACTTCTATATGGAGAGGTTTGCGATACCTTTCTATAGAAACCACTGAAATACTCTGCTATGGAGAACTTTGAAACACGCTTCAGGGGAGAATGTTGAAATGAACCTCTACTGAGATTTTTGGAAAAATCTAACGATATCAAGGACTTTAGAGAACTTTAAATGCATCGCTTTTGATAACTTTGAAATACACCAGTTATGGTGTACTTGAGTAACTGGAATCTGACGTTTGTACAGAAAGTTACAGGAAATCTGAGACTTCCCCACTGAGGTATGATTGTTTCTATGAATTCTGACACAGCCTCAAGCTACCAGACCTTAATGTATAACAGAATGTTTTAAATAACATGATTATCATTTATACATACCTAACTGAATATAAAGTTATTCATTAAAGAAGATTTCCAAAGTCAAATAAGGCATTTGTGATATACATACAAAATGGTGTAAATTATGTAAGTTCATGGTGCTCATGAAGTAAATTAAGTAATATCTGCATAGTTTGCACAACTGTAGTGCCTCACTGGACCTTAGAGCATCTGACCTCTGTACCTAACTGCAATAGCTATATTTGAATGTCTGGTGTTCAAAGCTTCCATTCAATGTCTGGCCAATGCAAAGTACTGTAAATGTAAACAGGAGAGTCTCTTGTGCTGTATGGTAAAACACTTAGTTCCTCCATAGAGACTCTAAATATGCTGTGAGGACACAAGCCTGTTTTAAATATGTAGGAAGAGGCTCAGACTTTTTCTTTATAATCTTTGGGCCTCAGCTATTGCCTTATCTAGAGCCTTCTACACTCTTAACCAAATGGCTGTTAGAGGTCTCATCACCTAAGATATTAGTGAGTCTTTAACTATGAGCCTTTATGCACCACTTGGTAAAAGAAGAGTTATGCAAGCAGTAAGTAAGAGTAAATAAAACATTAAGTATTTATCCATGCATTAATGCTGAATTGAGTTATGTTTATTTGATTTTTCTTTGAACATAATGTGGCTGTTTGTATACATTTTAATCAGCACTCAGAATCAAACAGAAATTTACATTTTTTACACTTTTTTTTACAAAGATGAGGTCTCAGTTATACACTTTTACACAAATTCATGTGCCAGCTAGACATAGATTTTTGCTATTTGCTATAGACCGGTGGTTCCAACCTAGGTTTAGGGTATCAAAGTACATTACAGGCCCATTTTTACTAAGCCACAAATATTGCCATGTGGCTTTTTTCAAGACACTGTATGCAAAACCTGTGAAAAAAGAACCTGTTTTTAACAAAAAGGTTAATACTATTTTATACTCACTGAATTATGTGTAGAAAATGTACATTAGGTTTCTGTTTCCATAGGGTTCTTCTAATGGAACCCTTGAAGGAAGCTGGGTCAATAATAACCCCTTGCCCACAGTGCCTAGAGGGATCAGCTGCACCTCACCAAAGAGGCCTAAAAGGGCCAAAACGTACGTCTGAGGTTAGCTGTTTCCCTTGTTAAGTGAGGAATTGTCTGGCATTTTGTGGCTGGACTGTCATTTGGCAGGACCAGTATGATGTGCTTCAGAAGATTTCCTCTCTGTGTATGGCACTGGTGAGCTAAAAGAGATTTCACCCTGGGTGCTGGATGCAGTCCTAGTGAGCTTCTTGCATGTATTTGCTAGCTCATGAGCCTAGTTGAGCATCTCTGACCTTTCTTTCTACATTTGCAAATTGCTCTTGGGGTTGGTCACCTTAAGAGCAATGGGGGGAATCCAGATGTGGATCCTTTGCTCTCAGTGCCTAGAGGGATCAGCTGCACTGAACCTTGAAAGACAGTGATACTAAATCCCATAAAACAGGATTGTATCATTGCCTCATTCATTTAAGTATTTAAAATAAATATATAAATAATATTATAAAATAAATACATTAATTATAAAAAAATAGATATTTGAAGCACTTAAACAATAATCTGCTTAGGATTCAAATAGATGTGACTAAGGTCATGGGAGTACTGGAGATGAAAATATGGGCAGAGATAACCACACCAAGGTTCCTTGCATAGGAAATGGAAATCCAGCCATGAATACGTTACAAATGTATTTTTATAAGGTACGAAAATAAATATACATAAAGAAACTCTCATAAGTGAAGGCCAAATTAAAATGTTAATGTGTCCTGATATTTCTACATAGTGCTTTGAGTATAAAACAATAATTTACATGTCTATGCTTTTCCAGTGTCTAGCTCCCGCTCTGGTGTGGCAGAATCTGACCACTGGCTCTCTGGCTTCTCATACGGCAGTAAGTAGCTTTTGTACCTTTGGGTTATCACAGATCCAAGCTAAATGAAAATTCTAAAGGTGGTGGGGAAACATATGACTCTCCAGCTGTCAGTTGACTACAACTCCTATCATTCAGTCAACAGCTCTATGAGGATGATAGGCACTGTGATCCAACAACAGATGGAAGACCTTAGTCTGTCCAAATTTGATCTAAATTAATGATCTAGTATCTGCCTCTTCCTTCAAAAATGGGGCTAATGTATTAAACAGAAATGGAATAGTTATTGAGAAAACCCAATACACAATGGGAAACAAATACATATTTCCCAAATTCCCATTCATTTAAATGGAGCATTTATGCACTTGAATGGTAGAAATATTTCTAAATTAGTTGAAATTTGTAGTTGTACCCAATGTGCAATTCGTTTTTGCCCCAGTTCTTCATAGCACATCAGCCTCATTATGTTCAGTATCATTTATTTAACATATATTTGAGTACCTGGATAATGTATTTTCCTATTATGGGATAACTTATGTCCTGGGAAATGTCTACCTAACTTTGGAATAGCTCAAATGGATGCTCTTCATGTCTTATTTGCAAAGACAGTAAGGTCACTAATAGGCTAGTATTTGATACTTTCCTGGATAGAGCACAGGCAATATATAGGGGTGTGTGGAATATTTATATACCTATGTGCAGGAATTTCTGCTGAGCTGGAGCAGTATTTTTCCTTTCCAGGCAAAACTTACCCAAGGGAAGATAGGCCCATTGATATGAAGGAGCAAAACCTTCTGATGTCAGATTCCCACACTACGTTGAAACATTTCTGCTCTTCATTCAGAACTTCTCCTCGTGTCTTAGTCCATGGCATGAAAGGGCCTCCTTGCAGAAATTTCCACTAGAGGTGGATGGTTCTATTATCTGACTTAATATCTTCCCAATGGCGGAAAGTTTTACTTAACCCTTGTAAGTCAATCAAAATGAATGACCCTCGTCTTAATTCACTTGTGTTCAAGCAGGGAACTCCTCAAATTCTAGCTTGTTAGTAGGGCCTGACTGCAAGATTTGAGAACAGCTGTATTAAGGGAAACACGGATCGCCCTATACTAGGAAATGCCTAATTCAAATGTTATTACAGCCCAAGCTGTTTGTGTGTGTGTATGTGTGAGCGTGTGTGTATACAGCTCATTTATATATAACTTTTGCTTACTTATCATACAGATTCCAAGAACAGTGAATCAGACACAGCTCGGAAAGAGGCTCAGGAGACATCAGAATCAAAAGGTAAGATACCATTAGCATTAAATATTATGCAAATAAATAAGAACATGAATATCAATGAAAAGGGTTGCATTTATTTCAATTAAAATGGAGGGGCTGGGGGTTACAATGTTACAACCAAAAGTGGGTTAAAATATTTGGAAACCACTGATTTAGATGGATATGTAATGAACATTTATAATTATTCAGAATGCTCATAGATTAAAGGGATAGTAATACTTTGTTTTAACTTTATTTTATTTTGTAGGCATTAAAAAAAAATGAAGAATAATATGTCTTATATCTCAAACCTTTATGGTTTAAGAGATATTCACAAGCAAAGTTTTCCCCTCCCGCCCCTTTTTCCTAGTGTAAGCCATCTCTTCTCAGATGTGAATCTGGTTGTAAGACCAGACAGATAACAGAAGGGGACAATCTTCTTTGTATGAAAACAATGAAAGCCCTTCCCCCCTTGACAAGTTTTTCAGGTTTTTCCCTTATCTTAATTGAAGATTGTCCCTCTCTGCAGTCTACCTGGGCATCTCCCTTCTGATTTGGCTGAACAGGGGGGGATACTTTGCTTGTGAATATCTCTTAAACCATAAAGGTTTGAGAGATAAGACTTATATCGTTCTTCATGTTTTTTCAATGCCTACAAAATAAAATAAAGATAAAACGAAGTATTACTATCCCTTTAAGCCCTTGACTGCTAGAGACATCTATAATATTTTGTCCTACATTATGGCTTTTTACTTAAAATAAATGTAGGATGTCTCATTCAAAAAGTATTGTAGTATAATTTTTATGGTACACAATATACAGGTAACGGAGTATTTCAATGGTGACCATTATATAACATCCTTTGAAATTTGTTACAGGAAACCCATTAATTAAGGCACAAGTAAACATTCAACTTTAAATAATCTAATTATATAATTCTAAAAACTGTTTTAGAGGGAATTCAATAGAATATTATTCTTAGTACAATAAAGAGTGCAAAGTTGGAATTTGTTAAAAATGTTTTTGATAAATAATATACTCATCAATATATACCACTGGCCAATAAATGCAACAGGAGCAATGTGACTTAACAATGTGGTTCACAGGAAAATGTTAATGAAAAAGCAGGCTGTTTAATTGATTAATCAGTCAGATGTATCATTTAACATATAAAGAATACAATACAAACAATTAGGCTAGCTAAAACTGAAAATGCAACAAATCCAATAAATGTCTATAAAGTACATAATTAGAAGAAATATGATAGTTGATACTGGGCCTGTTAAGACTGAAAAAGTGAATAAATTACTCAGGATAAGGCAATGGAAGATTTTCTTTTATATTTACAAGGGAAAGAGCAATAACAGACATTGGTCAAACAGAGAGAGGCATCACATTCCCTCCCCATGTAACACTAAATGTGGAGGTGAATACCAACTTAAAAGTGTCAGTGTTAACATAATTAAAAAAAAAAAAATCATAATACAAAAAAAAAAAATAATATATATATATATATATATATATATATATATATATATATATACTACCATTCAAAGTTTGGGGTCACTTAGAAATTTTCTTGTTTCTGTTATGGGGGCAGCTTGGCCGTATGGTACACTTCAAGCCAATCCAAATTGTGGGAGGTGCTTCAGGAAGCATGGAGTGAAATCTCTTCACATTACCTCAACAAATTGACAATTAGAATGCCAAAGGTCTGCAAGGCTGTAATTACTGCAAATGGAGGATTCTTCTATGAAAGCAAAGTTTGAAGGACACAATTATTATTTAAATTAAAAATGATTTTTTCTAACCTTGTCAACGTCTTGACTGTATTTCTTATTCATTTTGCAACTTGTTTAATGGAAAATAAGGACATTTCTAAGTGACCCCAAACTTTTGAACGGTACTGTATATAGCTAGAAATGCGTTGGCGGAAGGAAATTGATCCCAAACTTAATTAAGAACTTTCAGACTGTAAAAGGCAAACCATTAAGCCGCAATATTGATTAAGAGCTTCTTGATGTTGGAATAATTGGCGGGGCATAAGATCAAAGGAAGCTAAGATCAAAGGACACCAAGGCCGATTGGACGCTGATTCAACAAATATATACCTGACAAGTGTGTCTGAGATGATGGGAGAATAGGTAGAAAGAGAATACATAAAATGCAATGGCGACATTACACAAGCTGAATAAACACAAGTAACAGTAATAATGGTATATAAGAAGATGAATGCTGAAACCATTGCTGTGATATGAATCATCAGTTGTTAAGCTGATGTTGTTCAATTGTATCATGTCTTTTGAAGCTTGTGTCATTCATCAGGCTATATATTACAATGCCACTACAGCATTCAAGTCTTTTTTACTTGGGATCTCATTATATAGATCTTGTGTGGGCATGATACCCTGGTACCAGTTTAGCCTGACATGTTTGTTTTTAGTGTACACTATATTGACCACAGGACATTTTATATAGAACGCATATCCTGTATTTGTGATGCTATTATTGGATTGTAAGATGCCATATCCCAATGGGACAGACAGTAGAGATGAATTTGCATAACTCCATCTTACTGCCGCACCTGGGCGTATTTGTCATAAATTAAGTCCTATGGGACTTAATAGACTTTCCTTCGCACAATATAATAATATATACTTTTCTTTAATTAGTTAAAGAATTGGAACCAGACTTGTGGAAACAAGGGTTTTCTGAGGCAGGTAAGTTGTATTTCGAATTAATTCATTAATTAAAAAAGGGGGCATAAAACTTGTAAAGAAAAGTAGGTAAAAACTGCTAAAGGCTGCTGTTGAAGATTGGAGGTTATAGAAGGCTGTAGTTTATTGAAGGCTGGAGGTTGTTGACGGCTGCTTCCACTCAGAATTCTTCTGTTTGGTTTCACTGTGGCTCATATCTACTGATGACTATAGCGTTGGATGAAGACTTGGAATTTCTCAAGCAGTAATGAAAGAAAGAAGGGGTGTCACACATTGGGCAATATACCAGTAGCGTAAGTGGTGAAATTCTGGAATAAACTATAAAGGACAAATTCAGATTCTCAGTGATTTAAAGGGGCTTTTAACTCCTTCAATTCGCAATACATTGGCTACATATTTAACATTGTAAGAGTTGAAAGGTCTGTTTAAATTAGTGGGAATTTGGAGAATCCATATTTGTTCCATGTGATGTAGTTAAGGTGTATGCAATCTATGACTCTCCTATTATAAGAGACTACAACTCCCATCATCCCCACCAGTCCCTTGTGGTGTGGTTCCCATACAATTTCTCCCATAGCGTGATAATAAAAGAATAATAATTCTAATCCTAAACTGGAGTTGTACTCATATGCTGTAGTGGCCAAAGTCTGACATATACAATTGCTAACAGATACATAAGGCTTACACACCACCTGAGTGTATTCCTCAGTAAGAATAATGATATCTATATTATCTAAAGTGAATGTGGGTTGGGTTGAAGCAGCGTTTAAGGCGCTACATGAGAATCTTGCACTTTGATGCAGGGCGAGATTCTAATGTTGCCCTTTTCATCACGGTGATATTCTTAATGTGCTGTGTAGCCGCATGCTGTTTTGTATGCAACATTTTAACCCTTTGAGTGCCAGAGTGGTATGTAATTCATTGCTTTGCAATGCGTTGAGTACCCCTCTGGCACTCAAAGGGTTAAAATGATACCAGTAGGTTAACCCCTTGAGTATCTGAAAGGTATGCAATGTATTGGAATGCAATGCATTGCTCTCCCTCCCTGGGCCTCAAAGGGTAAAAAAGGATCATTTACATCAACAGAAATTTGGGAAATGTTCAAAATTACAAAATTAAAAATCTGTTTCAATAACCTAACTTGATTTTCTTTCCCAGGATTAGGTTCCAGAGAAATCATCCCAAGGCCAGTGGAGACAGTACCTCTGGGAGGAATAAGTATGAATCTTTCTTTTGATTTTTATTTAATATGCAAAAATATGCACCACGAATAATAGAATTAACCATTTCAATGCCAGATTGGAATTCAGTATATTGCAAAGCAATGTGTTTTGAACCCTCTAGCACTCAAATGGTTCAACGCTGCACTTCACCTACAACATTTTTTTTTTTTTTTTTTTTTTTACCAAGACGAGAACTTTATGAAAATTAAACATGTAAAGCATTGCAAACAAAAAAATAAAATAAAATATGTAGTAATTCTATGGAAAACCAGCTGTACTACAGGTTATACATAGAAACTCCCATTCAACTAAATTGGGCTTTTTTTTAATATTAGAGAGCTTTCCAGTATATTGGAGACCAGTGCAGCATTCAAGGGTTTAGAAACTCCTTTTAAATCAGTTAGGATTTGGGGAATATTTATTTGTCCTCTATGATCCAGATGGTTTGGGTCCAGAGTTTTCTTAGAGAATCAACTTCATTATTTGTAAGCTGATTTTATATATTATATTATACATATAAAAACAAGTCTCATGAGTTTGTTACTAGACACAACAAGGGGTGTACAGTGTCCATATTATGACAGAATCTCCATAGTCAGTCCCACAGCTCATTTCTTACTGACATCTAATTCTTAAACTTGAGACTGACAGCTAAAACAGATGTCTGCTACTGACAACTGAGACTGATGTCTGATACTAACAAATAAGGTTGATGTCTGATACTGACAGCTGATGCTGATGTCTAATACTGAGAACTGAGCTTGATGTCTGATACTGACAACTGAGGCTGACGTCTGATACTGACAACTGAGGCTGATGTCTAAATCTGACAACTAAGGATGATGTCTGATACTGACAAATGAGACTTATGTCTGAGATTGACAACTGAGGCTGATGTCTGATACTGACAACCGAAGCTAATGTCTGATACTGACAACTGAAGTTGGTGTCTGAGACTGACAACTGAGGCTGATGTCTGAGACTGACAACTGAGGCTGATGTCTGAGATTGGCAACTGAGGCTGATGTCTAATTCTGACAACAGAGATAACACTTTATAACTTGTTTAATATACATGAAACATTGATCAATATAACAAAACCTTGATCAGTATATTAACACTTTGTTTGCCATGTAGGTGAAATCAATAAGCTAACAGTCAAATACAACGATGAGTCAATAGATATATATCACAAATTATAAAGTGGATGGGCATATTTGCAAACAAAGAGCATATTCAGCAGCTGAACCAGTGAAGATGAATTGAGTGCTCATGCTGCTAGCAATTATGTTATTTTCTAATATTTAAAGAATCCTGAATAATGAACAATCATCCTATAACATAAAGTGATAGAATGAGTCGCTCCCTGTGAGCATAACCGCACATGCGCAGTACAGACTGCTGTTCCAGCAGCTCTACTGTGCATGTGTGGTTTCGCACACAGGGAGCTTCGCTGTGAGCCGTCTGGAGCTCCTCGTTAAGGATCAGCACGTTCAGCGAGAGATTCGACCGAACGAGCTGATCCAGTGCAGGGAGCTCCGGACGGCTCACCGCCTGTCTCTGCTCCGGGGCAGCAGCCGGGGCCGCTGGGTGCACTTTAGCCCGTGTATACGGGCTTTGATACTAGTTATAAATAATGTTAATTAATGTAGTCTATACAATATGTAACTATATAAGCTGATGACAGTTAAATGAACTTTCATTTAATTTATCTTTAGTAGTTTAAATTGCTGCATATCTTTTTTTTATATATTTGTCAGTTCTTCCATCAGTTTCATACTTTGTGAACCATATCCATATACAGTAATTGTTGGATTCTTCTCTGGCACTCAGAAGGTTAAGGGGCAGTTCACTTAACAGGTTGTATATGTTTTGTTTTTCTGGTAATGGCACTTAGGTCTTGGATTAATCCCTGGGGACCATAGGGGTGTACAACACATTACTTCATGATGTGTTGCAAACACCCCTGGTGATTTGGGGGTTAATGGGTATGTTAGCTGTACATGAGCTATGGGTTTAATGGTATATCTTTGGTAGTGTTTCCATTCGAGATGCATCAGATACCCTGGAATGAGGAGTATTTTAAATGTTTTATCATGTTGGATGACAGTTTTTAACAACTGTTGGGCTTTCTGAATTTTGTGAGTGCAGAAATATCTATATAAAATGTATCAATCTGCCATGCAAGAACTTTCTCCTCTTATAGCAGAATACTGCATGGATTTCGCTGTTCCATAGATTTTCAGAAGCGAAATTGTATTGGACAATGTATCCGTTTACATCTGGCACTGTGAGACCACCATCACCATTTTATTTGTCGCCTCAGAGGAAATTGAATTGAGCCCCCGGTGTGAGAATGACAAATGACATCTAACTGAGGACTGATGATGTTATCCTAAAATGGACACTGTAGGGGTAGGAGTAGGTTAACAAAATACATTCCGTTTTAATAGGTAATGATTTATTTCTTGACAACTGCTGCACTTAAACTTCAAGGTGGAGAACTGTACTGAATTAAATTTTTGGTCAGCCATCTTTACATCTTACTAGTTGGAGAGTTTTTCAATGTATTACAAAAAGCGCTCTAGAGTTTAAATAAACTAATCAGAATAGTAAATCGACTAAATTGGGAAATACACTAGATATCGGATAAACACATACACAAATAATCTGTCCACCATATACTTGGTGTCCGATGTGGAGGAGGGGCCTTGGTATTCTACTGATAGTGGTTATACATTCACAACTCAGCACATTGAGTGTAACAAGGTCAGCTGTGATACCCCTCAGCATCAGCTACCTATCACGGTGCCCTTTGAGTGCCCTTTCGTGTTGTTTCTGACCTTCTTGCTATCACTATGCTAGTGATAGCTGGGCCTCTGTTCCAGTGTTCCTGAGTTCCTGATCTCATGTGTTCCTGAGTTCCTGATCTCTACTGTTCCAGTGTTTCCTGCATGCTGAAGTACTTCCAGTCCTGGTTCCGGCCTAGTCTCTGGTGTTGCAGTTCCTGCTGAACTTCTCTGCTGTTTTCTGACCTGACTGATCGTTGCTGGTTCCTGTCATCTCATCACCTGTCTTCAGTATCCTGGCGACCTTCTGCCTGGTCGCGTTGGTGACATTGCTACAATTCCGTGTTGGTCCCAGCGTGCGGACGCTGGTTTGCTCCCAAGCCTTGCGGCTATACAAACTCGCTTGTTACACCAGTGTGCGGTCACTGGTTTGCTCCAAAGCCTATCAGCTATACAAATCTGTGTTGGTCCCAGCGTGCGGACGCTGGTTTGCTCCTAAGCCTTGCGGCTATACAAACTCGCTTGTTACACCAGTGTGCGGTCACTGGTTTGCTCCAAAGCCTATCAGCTATACAATTCTGTGTTGGTCCCAGCGTGCGGACGCTGGTTTGCTCCTAAGCCTTGCGGCTATACAAACTCACTTGTTACACCAGTGTGCGGTCACTGGTTTGCTCCAAAGCCTTTCAGCTATACAAATCTGTGTTGGTCCCAGCGTGCAGACGCTGGTTTGCTCCTAAGCCTTGCGGCTATACAAACTCGCTTGTTACACCAGTGTGCGGTCACTGGTTTGCTCCAAAGCCTATCAGCTATACAAATCTGTGTTGGTCCCAGCGTGCGGACGCTGGTTTGCTCCTAGCCTTGCGGCTATACAAACTCACTTGTTACACCAGTGTGCGGTCACTGGTTTGCTCCAAAGCCTTTCAGCTATACAAATCTGTGTTGGTCCCAGCGTGCGGACGCTGGTTTGCTCCTAAGCCTTGCGGCTATACAAACTCGCTTGTTACACCAGTGTGCGGTCACTGGTTTGCTCGCTAAGCCTAACGGCTATACTATTCAGTGTTGTTTCCAGCGTGCGGACGCTGGTTTGCTCCAAAGCCTTGCTGCTTAACGATTCTGCTAATTTGCCAGTTCCATCTGACTGCTGCTATTATCTCTGGGCTGCCCTGCCCGGTATTGGTAAGGCCGGTAGAACCTTTTGCCACATTCCATCTGAGGTTGCCTTACCCGGTATTGGCAGGGCCGGTAGAGCCTACATTGTGTATCTATTGAGGCTGCCTTGCCCGGTAATTTGGTAAGGCCGGTAAAACCGTTATGCTATTCCATCTGCAGGTTGCCTTACCCGGTATTGGCAAGGCCGGTAGAGCCTAAAGACTGTCCTGTCCGGTATATTGACAGGACCGGTAGAGTCTGCCTTCTGTCTGTGCTATATTCTGTATATATATATATATGTATGTTATTGCCATCCTAAGTTATCATTTATTATTTCAATAAAATTTATTTTTTTTACCTAAAACTTGTGTCTGAGAGTCATAATAAACCGTGACAGTACGAGAGGGCCATGACCTCAGACAGCAAGGGTGAAGGTAACGCACAGAATATCCATTGGAGGATGGATGTGCTCGAGCAACGTTTGGATCAGTTGGCAGTTGCAATTCAAACGATCCTTGAACGCACGGTACCTGCTGACCAATCTAGCTCTAGGCCGGTGGTCTCGCCAAGTCAGACACCGGAAAGTGATACCAGACCCCTAGGGGGTACTGTTAAAGGGTTAACGGCTTCTGCACCCTTGCCGCTAAGATATGATGGTGACCCTAGTCTCTGCAGAGGGTTCATCAATCAACTCGAAATCTTTATGGAATTGACGGCACACGCATTTCCCAATGATCGTAGTAAAGTGGGGTTCACGATATCACTGCTCACTGGCAGAGCATTGGCTTGGGCTAACCCCTTGTGGGAGAATGCTAAACCTTGTACTAAGAACTTTAGTGAATTTGTGCGTTCCTTTCGAAGAGTGTTTGAGCCTCCTGGTAGAACCACCTCTGCTGCCAAACGCCTTATGGAGATACAACAGGGCAGGCGTACAGTGGGCGACTATGCCATCAAATTCTGCACATTGGCAGCAGAGGTAGGTTGGAATAACGAGGCATTATTGGCAGCCTTCTCTCAAGGCCTGAATGACCACATTAAAGACGAAATCGCTGCTAAAGATCTACCTATTGATCTAGATGATTACATTGAGTATGTTATGATAATTGACTCCAGAATACGTGAGAGATCAATTGCCAGAGATCGTAAGTTACGGTCAAAAAATAATGAGCCTAGTAGCATGTTTTGCCCACCCATCCCTCCCTTGGCATTGAAGTCTAGTGAACCAGTACGGGAAACAAGTGAACCTATGGAAATAGGCTTCACTAGACTATCCAAGGCAGAGAGACTATATCGCAAAAAACAAGGGTTATGTTTATACTGCGGTAAAAAAGGGCACTTGCTAAATTCCTCTCCGGTACGTCCGGGAAACGCACACACCTAGGGTATCTTGGGGGACAGGCCCTAGGTGGTGTACAATCGTCCCCAGTGTCGGGCATAATAAAATCCACCATACAGGTGGTATTGTCTTGGGCACAACGCTCTGTGGAGGTTTTGGCCTTGGTTGACTCCGGTGCAGCAGGGTATTTTATGGATAATACCTTTGCTGAATTGCACGGAGTTCCACGCATTGAAAGAGAAAACCCCTTGACTATTGAAGCGATTGATGGTAGACCCTTAGAACCGCCTCAGGTTATATTTGAAACTATGCCATTGTCTATGACTATTGGGGCACTTCACAGAGAAGAGCAGCAGTTTCAACTGATTAATTCCCCGCACCATGCGGTGATATTGGGATTTCCGTGGTTACAGTTACATAACCCACAATTCGATTGGAAAAAGTGTGAAATTGCTGCTTGGTCCCAGTTTTGTATGGACAAGTGCGTCATCCAGCCTATTAAGGTCATGTGCACCTCCTCTGCTATGCCGGATGTGTACCAACAGTTTGGCGATGTTTTTAGCAAAGGAGAGGCTAGTATGCTACCCCAGCATAGACCTTATGATTGTTGCATTGAATTGCAGCCTGGTGCAGTACCTCCGAAAGGACGCACTTATCCATTATCTTGTGATGAAAATAAGGCTATGGAGGATTACATTTCTGATGCCCTTGCTAGAGGGATCATACGTAAATCTACCTCTCCAGCTGGGGCTGGGTTCTTTTTTGTAAAAAAGAAAAATGGCGAATTAAGACCATGCATTGACTACCGGGGCTTGAATAAACTAATGGCAAAAAACGCATACCCAATACCACTCATCACCGAGCTTTTTGACAGGCTTAAGGGCGCTTCGATATTTACCAAGTTGGACCTACGGGCCGCTTACAATCTGGTTCGCATTCGAGCAGGTGATGAGTGGAAAACTGCCTTTAATACTCGAGCTGGGCACTACGAGTATCTAGTAATGCCTTTTGGGCTGTGTAATGCACCCGCAGTTTTCCAGGAACTGATAAATGATGTTCTGAGAGATATGTTACAGACATGTGTTGTGGTGTACCTCGACGATATACTGATTTACTCCCAAAACATGGCACAGCACATCAAAGATGTATCCGCAGTATTGCTACGACTCCGTGAGAACAAATTATTTTGTAAAATGGAAAAATGTGAGTTTCATAGAACCAGTGTGCCATTCTTGGGGTTCATAATTGGCAATGATGGCATTGCCATGGACAAAGAAAAGTTGTCAGCTGTCCTACAATGGCCAAAACCCAAGGGTCTTAAAGCCATACAGCGTTTCCTGGGTTTCGCTAATTATTATAGGAGGTTTATTAAGAACTTTTCTTCCATTGTCAAACCTCTGTCCGATCTTACGCACAAGGGTGCTAATCCTTCTTGTTGGCCGGTATCTGCTGAGAAAGCCTTTGAGAATTTGAAGCTGGCATTTGCTGCGGCTCCTGTGTTATCCCACCCCAATCCTTTACTTCCATTTACGTTAGAGGTTGATGCCTCAGATATTGGGGTCGGGGCAGTACTTTCGCAGCGACACGAGAAAGGTGGAACTCTCAGACCTTGTGGGTTTTTCTCTAAAAAGTTGACTGTCACTCAAAGCCACTATGAGATAGGTGACAGAGAATTATTGGCCATTATCCTTGCTCTTAAGGAATGGCGTCATTTGCTTGAAGGTACTAAGAATCCTGTCTTAATCCTAACAGATCATAAGAATCTGACCTATCTCTCGGAGGCCAAGAGATTGTCCTCTCGTCAGGCCAGGTGGGCACTGTTCCTGTCTCGATTTAATTTCATTGTATCATATTTACCAGGGTCAAAAAATATCAGGGCTGATGCACTGTCAAGACAATTTGAGGCCGACAGTGACAGAGTGGAAGCACCAGCTCCTATCATCCAACCTGATAGAATACTGGCTACTGTACGCACGAGTATCACTTCTCCTCTAGGGGAGGAGATCCTGGCCTCTCAGGGGTCCGCTCCCCATGAAACCCCAGTGGGCAAATGTTTTGTCGCTGAATCATTTCGTACTAGGCTGCTCGAAACCTACCATTCCTCTAAGGCTGCGGGACATATTGGTAGAGACCAATTGTTATGGTCCCTTTCTCAGTTATTTTGGTGGCCTTCCATGAGAAACGATTGTGCCGAATTTACGAATGCCTGTGCCACCTGCGCCCGCGCTAAGACCCCGAGACATCTCCCTGTGGGCTTGCTTCAACCGGTGCCTAATGGCGAACGCCCCTGGTCTCATGTTTCCATTGATTTTATGGGAGAGTTGCCTATGTCGAAGGGGTACTCCTTTATATTCATGGTGGTGGACAGGTTTTCTAAAATGGCTCATTTCGTGCCCCTCCGTGGTCTTCCTTCAGCGAAGGAATTGGCAATGGTGTTCGCCAGAGAAGTATTCCGGTTGCATGGAGTGCCTAGGGTACTGGTGTCTGACAGGGGGAGCCAGTTTGTGTCTAGATTTTGGAGGGCATTTTGCCAACAGATGGGCATACAGCTGTCCTTCTCCTCTGCCTACCATCCCCAGACCAATGGAGCCGCTGAACGAGCTAATCAGGGCTTGGAACAATTTCTCCGTTGTTTCGTTACTGACCATCATGATAATTGGTCCGACTTGTTGCCTTGGGCAGAGTTCGCCAGGAACTGTGCGGTCAATTCTTCATCTGGGAGCTCTCCGTTTCTGATTAATTATGGGTTCCAGCCCTGTTTGCTTCCAGACTCATTTCAGACGCAACAGATTCCAGCTCTGGATGAGCATATCGAGCAACTCCGTTCCACATGGGCACAAGTTCAGAGGGCACTTGGTCAGTCATTTCAGCGTCATCAGTGCCATGCTAATCGCAGAAGGCTTCCAGCGGTTTCCTTTCAGGTTGGGGATAGAGTATGGCTTTCCTCCAGAAATCTCAAGCTGCAGGTTCCGTCTAATAAGTTGGCTCCTCGGTTTATTGGTCCATACAGAGTTATTCGCAAAATTAACCCTGTCTCCTATGCACTAGACCTACCTGCATCCATGCGTATCCATAATGTGTTCCATGTGTCCCTTCTTAAGCCTCTGGTTTGCAATCGCTATACTACCACACCTGTGGTGCCAGGACCTGTTGAGGTCGAGGGCCAGGAGGAGTACGAGGTTCAGAGCATTATTGATTCCCGTAGGCTTAGAGGAAGGGTACAGTACCTGGTACATTGGAAAGGGTATGGTCCTGAGGATCGATCATGGGTGGATAGTACGGACCTTCATGCACCTAGGTTAACTAGGGCCTTTCATGCCAATTACCCGCAGAAACCTAAACCCTATTCTAGGAGAGGGGGTCTTTGAAAGGGGGGTACTATCACGGTGCCCGTGATTTGCTGCAGTTACTTGTCTGTCACCAGTAGGGGGCTTCTATTGGCTGTCTGCAGATAGCCCGCCTCTTATTGACTATTTAAACCTGGATTGGGCACCCTTTGAGTGCCCTTTCGTGTTGTTTCTGACCTTCTTGCTATCACTATGCTAGTGATAGCTGGGCCTCTGTTCCAGTGTTCCTGAGTTCCTGATCTCATGTGTTCCTGAGTTCCTGATCTCTACTGTTCCAGTGTTTCCTGCATGCTGAAGTACTTCCAGTCCTGGTTCCGGCCTAGTCTCTGGTGTTGCAGTTCCTGCTGAACTTCTCTGCTGTTTTCTGACCTGACTGATCGTTGCTGGTTCCTGTCATCTCATCACCTGTCTTCAGTATCCTGGCGACCTTCTGCCTGGTCGCGTTGGTGACATTGCTACAATTCCGTGTTGGTCCCAGCGTGCGGACGCTGGTTTGCTCCCAAGCCTTGCGGCTATACAAACTCGCTTGTTACACCAGTGTGCGGTCACTGGTTTGCTCCAAAGCCTATCAGCTATACAAATCTGTGTTGGTCCCAGCGTGCGGACGCTGGTTTGCTCCTAAGCCTTGCGGCTATACAAACTCGCTTGTTACACCAGTGTGCGGTCACTGGTTTGCTCCAAAGCCTATCAGCTATACAATTCTGTGTTGGTCCCAGCGTGCGGACGCTGGTTTGCTCCTAAGCCTTGCGGCTATACAAACTCACTTGTTACACCAGTGTGCGGTCACTGGTTTGCTCCAAAGCCTTTCAGCTATACAAATCTGCGTTGGTCCCAGCGTGCAGACGCTGGTTTGCTCCTAAGCCTTGCGGCTATACAAACTCGCTTGTTACACCAGTGTGCGGTCACTGGTTTGCTCCAAAGCCTATCAGCTATACAAATCTGTGTTGGTCCCAGCGTGCGGACGCTGGTTTGCTCCTAGCCTTGCGGCTATACAAACTCACTTGTTACACCAGTGTGCGGTCACTGGTTTGCTCCAAAGCCTTTCAGCTATACAAATCTGTGTTGGTCCCAGCGTGCGGACGCTGGTTTGCTCCTAAGCCTTGCGGCTATACAAACTCGCTTGTTACACCAGTGTGCGGTCACTGGTTTGCTCGCTAAGCCTAACGGCTATACTATTCAGTGTTGTTTCCAGCGTGCGGACGCTGGTTTGCTCCAAAGCCTTGCTGCTTAACGATTCTGCTAATTTGCCAGTTCCATCTGACTGCTGCTATTATCTCTGGGCTGCCCTGCCCGGTATTGGTAAGGCCGGTAGAACCTTTTGCCACATTCCATCTGAGGTTGCCTTACCCGGTATTGGCAGGGCCGGTAGAGCCTACATTGTGTATCTATTGAGGCTGCCTTGCCCGGTAATTTGGTAAGGCCGGTAAAACCGTTATGCTATTCCATCTGCAGGTTGCCTTACCCGGTATTGGCAAGGCCGGTAGAGCCTAAAGACTGTCCTGTCCGGTATATTGACAGGACCGGTAGAGTCTGCCTTCTGTCTGTGCTATATTCTGTATATATATATATATGTATGTTATTGCCATCCTAAGTTATCATTTATTATTTCAATAAAATTGATTTTTTTTACCTAAAACTTGTGTCTGAGAGTCATAATAAACCGTGACAGTACGAAAGGGCCCTCAAAGGGTGCCCAATCCAGGTTTAAATAGTCAATAAGAGGCGGGCTATCTGCAGACAGCCAATAGAAGCCCCCTACTGGTGACAGACAAGTAACTGCAGCAAATCACGGGCACCGTGATAGTAAACAAGTGAACCTATGGAAATAGGCTTCACTAGACTAACCAAGGCAGAGAGACTATATCGCAAAAAACAAGGGTTATGTTTATACTGCGGTAAAAAAGGGCACTTGCTAAATTCCTGTCCGGTACGTCCGGGAAACGCACACACCTAGGGTATCTTGGGGGACAGGCCCTAGGTGGTGTACAATCGTCCCCAGTGTCGGGCATAATGAAACCCACCATACAGGTGGTATTGTCATGGGCACAAGTTCAGAGGGCACTTGGTCAGTCATTTCAGCGTCATCAGCGCCATGCTAATCGCAGAAGGCTTCCAGCGGTTTCCTTTCAGGTTGGGGATAGAGTATGGCTTTCCTCCAGAAATCTCAAGCTGCAGGTTCCGTCTAATAAGTTGGCTCCTCGGTTTATTGGTCCATACAGAGTTATTCGCAAAATTAACCCTGTCTCCTATGCACTAGACCTACCTGCATCCATGCGTATCCATAATGTGTTCCATGTGTCCCTTCTTAAGCCTCTGGTTTGCAATCGCTATACTACCACACCTGTGGTGCCAGGACCTGTTGAGGTCGAGGGCCAGGAGGAGTACGAGGTTCAGAGCATTATTGATTCCCGTAGGCTTAGAGGAAGGGTACAGTACCTGGTACATTGGAAAGGGTATGGTCCTGAGGATCGGTCATGGGTGGATAGTACGGACCTTCATGCACCTAGGTTAACTAGGTCCTTTCATGCCAATTACCCGCAGAAACCTAAACCCTATTCTAGGAGAGGGGGTCTTTGAAAGGGGGGTACTATCACAGTGCCCGTGATTTGCTGCAGTTACTTGTCTGTCACCAGTAGGGGGCTTCTATTGGCTGTCTGCAGATAGCCCGCCTCTTATTGACTATTTAAACCTGGATTGGGCACCCTTTGAGTGCCCTTTCGTGTTGTTTCTGACCTTCTTGCTATCACTATGCTAGTGATAGCTGGGCCTCTGTTCCAGTGTTCCTGAGTTCCTGATCTCATGTGTTCCTGAGTTCCTGATCTCTACTGTTCCAGTGTTTCCTGCATGCTGAAGTACTTCCAGTCCTGGTTCCGGCCTAGTCTCTGGTGTTGCAGTTCCTGCTGAACTTCTCTGCTGTTTTCTGACCTGACTGATCGTTGCTGGTTCCTGTCATCTCATCACCTGTCTTCAGTATCCTGGCGACCTTCTGCCTGGTCGCGTTGGTGACATTGCTACTATTCCGTGTTGGTCCCAGCGTGCGGACGCTGGTTTGCTCCCAAGCCTTGCGGCTATACTAACTCGCTTGTTACACCAGTGTGCGGTCACTGGTTTGCTCCAAAGCCTATCAGCTATACAAATCTGTGTTGGTCCCAGCGTGCGGACGCTGGTTTGCTCCTAAGCCTTGCGGCTATACAAACTCACTTGTTACACCAGTGTGCGGTCACTGGTTTGCTCCAAAGCCTTTCAGCTATACAAATCTGTGTTGGTCCCAGCGTGCGGACGCTGGTTTGCTCCTAAGCCTTGCGGCTATACAAACTCGCTTGTTACACCAGTGTGCGGTCACTGGTTTGCTCCTAAGCCTATCAGCTATACAATTCGGTGTTGGTCCCAGCGTGCGGACGCTGGTTTGCTCCTAAGCCTTGCGGCTATACAAACTCACTTGTTACACCAGTGTGCGGTCACTGGTTTGCTCCAAAGCCTTTCAGCTATACAAATCTGTGTTGGTCCCAGCGTGCGGACGCTGGTTTGCTCCTAAGCCTTGCGGCTATACAAACTCGCTTGTTACACCAGTGTGCGGTCACTGGTTTGCTCCAAAGCCTATCAGCTATACTAATCTGTGTTGGTCCCAGCGTGCGGACGCTGGTTTGCTCCTAAGCCTTGCGGCTATACTACTCGCTTGTTACTCCAGTGTGCGGTCACTGGTTTGCTCGCTAAGCCCTACGGCTATACTATTCAGTGTTGTTTCCAGCGTGCGGACGCTGGTTTGCTCCAAAGCCTTGCTGCTTAACGATTCTGCTAATTTGCCAGTTCCATCTGACTGCTGCTATTATCTCTGGGCTGCCCTGCCCGGTATTGGTAAGGCCGGTAGAACCTTTTTCCACATTCCATCTGAGGTTGCCTTACCCGGTATTGGCAGGGCCGGTAGAGCCTACATTGTGTATCTATTGAGGCTGCCTTGCCCGGTAATTTGGTAAGGCCGGTAAAACCGTTATGCTATTCCATCTGCAGGTTGCCTTACCCGGTATTGGCAAGGCCGGTAGAGCCTAAAGACTGTCCTGTCCGGTATGTTGACAGGACCGGTAGAGTCTGCCTTCTGTCTGTGCTATATTCTGTATATATATATATGTATGTTATTGCCATCCTAAGTTATCATTTATTATTTCAATAAAATTGATTTTTTTTACCTAAAACTTGTGTCTGAGAGTCATAATAAACCGTGACACTGGGGTCGAGATTGCTTGCTGATTTTACTTTTATTGTCTCTGTGCTGGGGAAGTCTGGGGAAAAAAGTCGTTGATTTTGTTTTTTAGTTATATATTTTTTTGGACTAACTGTGATAAGATAGGGTGGACAACTTAAAAAATAAATAAATATATAAATAAAATAAAAAAAATACATAAATAAATAAACAAATAAATATATTAGACAGATGACTGGAAGTCTGATGTGTGCTCTGTGACTGATGCAGACTTGATAGACAGTAGACGACATTGAGAATTTTGTTGAGGGCCAAGGCAAGACATCACATTCCATCAGTTGTATACTGTAGAGAGTAAAAACACACACAGTACTTGAGTAATGTCTTGCAAATGCACAAGCGGGAGGTGGAAACATGGAGCAGTGCAGGGACGTGGAAGTAAAGTGGTAGTAAAAAAACTGACTGCAGCAATGGTTGTTGCAGCATGTGCAATAAATGATGATGCCTCTCCCAGGGTGGATGCAGTTTATCAATGTCCCACCAATCACACCACACCATTTCCCTACCACCACTACTATAAACATTTGCCACACTTAGCTTGAACTTTTTTTTTTCATTTTTTAATGCTTGACATTGTCATGAATATGTGCCAGTGTCACTTAAGCAGGAAGGAAGTGTTGTGAACAAAGGACAAATGTACTCTGCATTCTAACACATTTTTCAAGGTATATGTTGCTGTAGGACTCACAACTTTGACTTCCAGCTACTTATTTCTCCACTACGGCCCTCAGAAGAAGTAATATTGTGCTGGGAAATGTTGCACCATATTAAACATAGGAGAAAAATGTGTTGGAATAGGAGAAAATGTGTTAGAGTAGGAGAAAAATGTATTGAATAGGAGAAAAATGTGTTAGAATAGGAAAAAATGTGTTCTAATAGGCAACACATTTGCTAGAATAGGCGAAAGGGAGGAACATTTTGCATTGGAGAAAAGGAGAAAACTTTTGCGAAAAAAGAGAAAAATTGTCCCTTTTCAGTGAAAGTCATGTGGGAAATTGTTCTCACTTTTCACATACCCCTCAGACTCACTCCTTACAAAGTACTTCTGGGTTGCATCCCAGAAGTATATGTTAAGAAGTGAGCATGAGGAGAAACTGTCTGTTTGAACAGTAGAACTGCTCTCCATCACTGTTCCCTTTCAAAATGTTGTCCACTCTTGGCCAACAAAGAAAATGGTGCATTGAACATGTCACCGCAATGAAAAAGGACAATATTAGAATCTCGCCCTGGATCAAAGGGGTGAGATTCTGATACTGCAGGCCAAAGCATCACACATTTTAATAGTGTGTTAATCTAACCTTATACAAGGATCCTTTTCGGGTCTGTACATTTTATCTTGCAGCTCTTACACACAGCACTTGTAGGAATCACACTTACAACCACTGCTGGTGCTTACATCCATGTATGTTAACCCTTTGAGCACGAGAGGGGTACGCTTGCTCTCGCGCGCACACTCCACATGAATGTAAGGAGCTACTGAGTGCAACATTTTCTTTTCAAGGACCATAAGGATGAGAAATTATTTGTTTTGAGAGGTTATGCTGGCAGGTACTGTTTGGATACTTTTTTCTTTAGCAAAGAACAATATATTAATAGTTACCATTGGTTTCAGAGCAAATAGAATGTTGATCTTGGGAGACATATGTTTGCATTTTAGAATCAGGAAGAAGTATTTACCCACTTAATACAGGAACTGAGTATTTACCGATTTGTTTACATTGTCTCACAGTTTCTATTCAGTTATGAGTAATTTCTTTTCTTATTAAATATTTTTCATCCTTATTCCCAATTCGCCTTTTTAATAATTTAATAAAAGTTAGGTTTTACTTAAATCCTTTCCTTATGTGTTTGTGATCCAATTAGGGTAGGTGAAATTGTGAATTATACGAGTGCTTAATATGCAAGGTTTCTTTCTTTTCTCTTTTTATATCTCTGCTATTTGCCTTGTTACCACCGTTTCTCACAAATATACTGTTTTCCCTTGTTGATAGAAAAGTATCAGGTGTGCACCAGTTTATTTGGTTTTTTTACCCACTTAATACATAACTAGAGGTTTCCAACTAGGTTTTGAACGCCTTCCTCCAGATAAACAAATGTGATCTGTAAAAGGTTGAACTAGATGGCTTTGCCTTGTTTCAAACTCATTACTTATAAAATAATTGTTGGTAATTATATAATTTCCACTTAGATTGCAAAATTGATCTGGTGTTCCTTATTGATGGGAGCTGGAGCATTGGAAAGAGACGTTTCAGACTTCAAAAGCTTTTTCTGGGTCAAATGGCGGAGGCTCTCGATGTTGGCCATTCTGGACCTCTTATGGGCATTGTCCAGTATGGGTAAGACTAAATAAGCTGGATGAATTGTTATAAACTGTGTGACACAAGGCCTCCATCAAGAGGGTACAGGTAGGACTGGTGTCCCAGCCCAGGCAAGAAGGGGGCTCTAGAGGGAAATAAAGGCCTAATTTACACAGAGCAGATTTTAACATAGGTAGCCTAGTCTTGCAAAGAAGTCATGGCAAGTCTGCCTGTGAACTGTATTACAAAGCAGCAAGCTGACCAGGCAGAGCTGCCCTAAACATCTTGTCCTCATACTGCCTCTGGATTGGATGGTGGTCCATGGGGGGTGTCCCCCACCACCTGCCAACCAATACAAAAAGAGCATGAGGTCAGGTCCACCACAGTTCCTTAGACAAAGCTCTGCCTGGTTATCTTGAGAGTTGTAATGACATACAGTTCACAAGCACAGGGCCACACTAGAGGCTCAATGAAAAGCCTAGCTGACTGGGTTAAAACATTAATTGTGTAGATAACACTGTCATTGTTTTTGCTTAAAGTGATAGTAATACTTACATAAAAGTAATTTTAATGCTGTGGGTATTAAAGAATGAAATCAATTGCACCCAGTCCTATCTCTCAAACCTGTATGGTTTGAGAGATATAAGCTTTCAAAGTTCCCCCTTCTCTCCCCGTGAGCTGACGTCAGCTTTCTGTGTTAGAGACAGAGATCCCGTTCAACAAACCGTCGTGTGCTCTTCAGCAGTGCCATAATCATGATAGTTAGGCAGAAATACTTAATTTGAATGGTCTACAACGTGTGCCTGCAAACCAGGCACACATTGTAGACCGTTCAAATGAAGTATTTCTGCCTACCTAGTGTAATTACGAAGCTGCTGAAAAGCTCAGGATGGTCTGTTGAATGGGATCTCCGTCTCTAACATAGAAAGCTGACGTCAGCGCAATGGGAGGGAAGGCGGAACTGTGAAAGCGTATATCTCTCAAACCATAGAGGTTTGAGAGATAGGATTGGGTGCAATTGATTTATTTTTTATTAATATCTGCAGCATTGAAATTACTTTTATCTAAGTATTACTATCACTTTAACCAAAGCAACGAAATGTATTGCACACCCCTCTGGGCCTCAGGGGGTTAGGCAGTTGTGGGAGGAAGTTAATGTTAAAACTTTTACATTCTACCTTTTCTCCCATTCTGTATATCTTCCCTTCCATTTTTTTAGTTTCTCCCCAGCTTCACTTCTTGTACTTTTCTCCTATGCCTGTCTCTTTAAACAAAGAAGGGAGATCTGTAAACTCAGGCAACAGCACATACAATGTATGCAAATATGAAAACAGATATATTGTACTGCAAAATTCTTATAAGTACAGTTCACCTGTAAGGCTAACTTATAGACATATTTAATGGACACAGTTTTTTCTGTCATCGAGTACAGGTTACTGGTAACTCTGGGAGGCGATCCGCCCTTTAGTAAGCAGGAACAATTCTAAAAGTGTATGCAGGGGGTGGAGCCTTCCTTTCCTCCTTGGCTGCAGCTAGCCAACTAGCTCCAGAAAGATTTGTTCCTCGGTGTAGACAACACCAGGCTGAGAACAGTTCTGCTATAGTTTTAGAATCTTTCTTATTTTTCTGTTAGATATGGAATACCACCAGGAGGATTACCATGACTGACAATGTCCTTAGATTGGCTAGCTCAGTATCCAGGTGCTTTTTGTGGACCTTAAGCCCTGAGGAGACAAAATTTTGATTCCATGTGCTTCCCAAGGAGTTACCCACTGAGGTACTTCTTTCTTGATGGTAATCTGAAGACAGAAGATATGCAGAAAAGGTGAGCAACCCATTGAGTACTGCAGGTCCACTTGTCCCACAGTGCCCCTCTACATAGGGGTGTATGCCTGGAGTTCCTATTGCACACTCCTGCACTCATTGGGTATATCTGTCTGTCGGGTGTTTGGAGCAGGTTTATGTGGTAACTTAACCCTTTCACTGCTGGTTTGGCAATTTTTTGGGGGGTTTCTAACACTTTTCCCACTGGCTTAGTGTTTTTTGGGTATCTTCACATGTTCTATAGATGTTTTACATTTTTCATGCTTTACGTAAAAATTTGTAAAAATTGTGTACTGCCCCTTTAAGGCGCGCTTTGCCGCATAGACTCCATTGCTCCATTCACTCCTATGGGACTGTACTGTTTGGGACGTATCTCTGCAACCGCTTAACCTGGCAACTTCAGAGACGGCTCATTTTACTTGTCTGCCCTTGCTTTATCTTCCGGTTCATGTTTCTAGTGTGTTTTGGGGCTCAGGGGGCTTCGGGCACTGTTTAGGGTACTTTTTGGGAAAAACTATATTTCACATGAGCACTTGCTTTGTGCCTTCGTTTCTGATTGGCTCCCGCTGCAGCAGCCATTTTGTGAGTGTTTCTGGGTGAGTATCCTACTCAGGGCTTGGACTCTCCTTCTCTCCTCTGCAGATTAACCCTTCGCCTGCTAGATAAGTTTGTTTTAGTGATTTCTGGGGTGAAACTTTAATCATACACACCATAATTGGGTGATTTATTGTACAGTAGGTTATTTGACACTGTGAGAATGTCTATACCGCTGGAGCTTGGGGCAAACCTAAGACTAAGGAGGCTGGAGTCTCTGTATCCCCCATTGAGCAATGCTCTTCCTGTCACTCAGGGCTACCTAGAGAATTCTCATGTCATTTATGCCCAGCATGTTCTAATGTCCCTGACAGCGTTCCAGGGACCTCCAGCCATGCAATAGAGCCAGCTTGGGTGCAAGAGTTCAAGGCTGCAACTAGGGACCTTAGACTCACATTGCAACTATTTCCATCCCAGTTACAGGGGGCCTTTCAGTCCTGGCAGGGACCCTCCTCAATCAAGTCTTCCCTGCCCAAACCTCAGGGAGTACCTGATGTGTCAGATTCTTTTGAGGAGGAAATGCTGGTGGATTCAGATGTTGAGGAATGTTCTGTGTTGGAGTCCTCTCAGTTTTTGGGAATCCTTTGGAGGCTGATCCTGAACCCTCAGCTGAGGGCCTGATCAGGCCCATCTTAACGACTCTTAACATTTCCTTAGTTCAGGAGGTCCCTTCTGATCCCTCTGATGTGTTCCAGGAGCCTGCAAAGCCCCTCACTTAATTTCCACCTAATCCCATCTTGACCGCCTTGTGTCTGAGGAGTGGAAATCCCCAGACAAGAAACCATCTGTGTCCAAGAAATTTGCTAAGCTTTATCCCTTTTTCTGAAGCCGTGCTTGCTCAGTGGGTTCAGCCCCCCAAAGTGGATGCCCCTGTTTCCAGGCTCTCTAAATCTACTGCCTTACCAGTCTCTGACGCCTCTGCTCTGAAGGACTGGACAGACAAGAAACTTGAAGTTTCCCTCAAGTCCATTTTTGCCACTGCTGGGTCTGCTATGGGTCCAGCTTTTGCAGCTGCATGGGTGAACCGGGCCATTGCGGTCTGGACTGAACAGCTCACCAAGGCTGTCCGTCAGGATGCATCTACTTCAGATAAATTGCGCCTTCTTCCCAACATATCTGAGGCACAGCACTATGTTTCTGCTGCCTTATTTGATTCCATTCGTTTGGTGGTTAGGGTTTCCACCATGTCTGTTGTGGCCAGATGGGCTCTTTGGCTCAAGATCTGGTCTGCTGACACTGCTTCCAAGAAAGCTTTACTTTCCCTACCCTTTCAGGGTACCTCTTTGTTTGAGCCCAGTCTTAAGGATCTGATCAGTGAGGCCACAGTGGGTAAGAGTACTCTTCTACCCTTGGTTCCCAAGAAGACATTGCCACTTAAACGTAACCGGTGTTTTCGTTCCTTTCAGAATGAGACACATCCAGTGAACCAGACGGTTCTCCCAGCTCCGTGTTCCTCCTGCTGAATGGCAAGCCCTTCCTTGTTCCCTTCTGGACCAAGGTAATGACGGATGCCAGCCTCTCAGCCTGGGGTGCAGTCCTGATTCGCTTCAGGGAGCAGGGTCGATGGTCTCCGGAGGAGTCCCTCCTTCCGATCAACATATTGGAGCTTTGTGCAATATTTCATGCCCTGCGACATTGGACATCTCAGTTGGAAGACTGTCCAGTCTGAGAGGACTCCGACAACGCCACAGCCGTGGATTACATCAACAAGCAAGGGGGAACAAAAAGTCTCGCTGCTTGGTTAAAGGTCAAGGCTACTTTGTCCTGGGTAGAGGAA
Organism: Rhinophrynus dorsalis; assembly: GCA_037306005.1. Classification (NCBI taxonomy): domain Eukaryota; kingdom Metazoa; phylum Chordata; class Amphibia; order Anura; family Rhinophrynidae; genus Rhinophrynus; species Rhinophrynus dorsalis. The sequence continues at coordinate 100,744,378 of CM074720.1, forward strand.
CACACTCCTGCCATATCCGCAGGTCACATTCCAGGCGTAGACACACAGTAGACAGCAGAGAGTGGGAGTTGCACCCAGAGGTGTTCCAACTCATTGCTCAGCGATGGAGTCCCCCTTACATCGACCTAGTGGCAACAAGACATAAACAGGAAGGTTCCACTGTTCTGCTCTCTGTGGCGAGACCCTCTGGCTCTAGCAGTTGATGCAATGTCCATTCCGTGGTTCTTTTCTCTGGCTTACATCTTTCCTCCTCTTCCCATGTTGCACAGGGTGTTACAGAAATTACGATTGTAGCGTTGTCCAGTAATTCTGATTGCTCCATATTGGCCTCGTCAGTCTTGGTTTCCGGGAGCTTCTGAATCTGTCTGTGGTGGAGACATTTTGGCTCCCTTACCGTCTGGATCTTCTTCTACAGGGTTACCTGTGGAAGGAGGATGTTCACTGGCTAGCTTTGATGGCTTGGAAGTTGAACCCTCAATATTGAAGAAGAAGGGTTTTTCTTCCGGTGTGGTGGCTACTATGCTTCGTGCCCGCAAACCTGTTTCTTCCAAGATCTATCACCGTGTCTGGTAGACTTTTTTGTCTTGGTGTGCTGACAGGGATCTGTCTCACAAATTTGATCTGCCTATGGTCCTGGCCTTTTTGCAGGACGCCGTGGATAAGGGCCTCAGCTGAGTTCCATTAAGGTTCAGACTTCTGCGCTTTCTGTTTTCTTTCAGAAGTGCATTGCCATCCTTCCTGATGTCAATGTTTTCTTCCAGGGCGTTGCTCATGTATGTCCTGCCTTCAAAATCCCTGCTCCTCAGTGGGATCTTAATTTGGTTTTGGGTGATCTTCAATGTCCCCTTTTGAGTCTTTGGCTACTATTCCTTTACTTCTCTTGACGTGGAAAATGGCCTTCCTCCTGGCGATTGTGTCTGTTCGCTGTGTTGCGGAGTTTCACGCTCAATCCTGTAAACCACCCTATCTGGTGTTTCACAAGGACAAGGCGGTGCTTCACACTTCTAAGCAGTTTCTACCGAAGGTGGTTTATGAGTTCCACATCAATCAGGAGATTGCCCTGACCCCACCTCTGACAAGGAGAGGGATCTTCACTTGTTAGATGTGCGTTGTCTCAAGTTTTATGTCCATTGCACTGAGTCTGTCAGGAAATCAGACGCGCTGTACGTCATTCCTGAGGGTCCTAGGGCAGCAGGACCTGCATCCAAAGTGACTATTGCATCCTGGATCAAGTCCACTATCGTAAGGCTTATGAATTGAGGAATAAGCATGTTCCCTTTTGGGTCACAACTAGTGTTGAGCGAGCACCCCGATGCTCGGGTGCTCGGGTGCTCTGACCGAGCACCCCCTGAGGCTCGAGTGCTCGGCCGAGCACCCGAGCCCCATTCAAATGAATGGGGCGACACGAGCATTACACCAGGCACCCCCTGCTCTGATGAGGGGAGGGTGCCTGGTCAATGCCCCCCTTCATCTCCGCTATGCCCCCTTCATCTCTGAATGCCCCCTTCATCTCCGCAATGTCCCCCTTCATCTCCGCAATGTCCCCCTTCATCTCGCTATGCCCCTCTTCCACAATGTCCCCCTTCATCTCCGCTATGCCCCTCTTCCACAATGTCCCCCTTCATCTCCGCTATGCCCCTCTTCCACAATGTCCCCCTTCATCTCCTCTATGCCATAGAGGAGATGAAGGGGGACATTGTGGAAGAGGGGCATAGCGGAGATGAAGGGGGACATTGTGGAAGAGGGGCATAGCGGAGATGAAGGGGGACATTGTGGAAGAGGGGCATAGCGGAGATGAAGGGGGACATTGTGGAAGAGGGGCATAGAGTCTATGCCCCTCTTCCACAATGTCCCCCTTCATCTCCGCTATGCCCCCTTCATCTCCGCAATGCCCCCGTACCTCCAGTCCCTGGTGGTCCAGCGGAGCGTCTTCTGATCTGTGCCTCTTCCGGCACAGATCCCCGCCACCCGAACATGGCGGGAGAGCACATGGCGGTACTCGACGAGTACCGCCATGTGCCGAGCAGAGCGATGCTCGAGCCGATCCGAGCATCGGCCGAGCACGCTCGCTCAACACTAGTCACAACTCATTTTACAAGGTCTGTTGGGGCCTCTTGGGCTTACAAGAATCAGGCTTCTGCTGATCAGTTGTGCAAGGTGGCCACTTGGTCATCTGTGCACACCTTTTCGAAGCACTACTGTGTTGATGTGCTAGCATCGGCTGATGCCAGCTTTGGAAAGAAGATCCTGGAGGCAGTCTTTCCTGTCTAGGATCTTCTTCGGTTCTTGGTGCTTCCTTCACTTTTGAGCCCCGTTGGCGCTAGTTCAGTGTGCTGTGTAACTGTTGGGCTGCTGTTACCCCTGTTCAGTGTTCGTTGACACTTCATTGTTTCGTTGGGCTATCTCTGATCTGATGGTTCATATCTGCACTGGTGACTTTGGGGGCCTTGCACCTGGTCCTTGCCTTCTTCCCGCCTCTGGGAAACTTAATGGTTGGACATCTCAGAGTTACCAGTAACCTGTATTGGACGACAGAGAAAAGAGGATTTTAGTCTTACCTGTTAAATCCTTTTCTCTTAGTCCATACAGGGTACTGGTCTCCCACCCTGTCAAGTGACCATGCTTGGCTCTCCTGTGGCAATACGTGGGGGTCCTTCAGGGTCATGCTCACAGGAGTCTTCTTCCCTTCTACTATCTAGTCATAGTTAGTGTCTCAAATCTTTCTGGAGCTGGTTGGCTAGTTGCAGCCAAGGAGGGAAGGGAGGCTCCACCCCCTGCATACACTTTTAGAATTGTTCCTGCCTACTAAGGGGCGGATCACCTCACAGAGTTACCAGTAACCTGTATGGGCTAAGAGAAAAGGATTTAACAGGTAAGACTAAAATCCTCTTTTTTTGATGCTAGCTTTAACAACATGATATTTAAATGCAATTATCTTTACTGCAGTTTCATATGTTAGTGAGCCTCTAAATTATGGGGCTATGGTCTAATTCAGATACAGTTGCTTGGCATTTGGTGATGATTTCTCTTATATGTGATGTTCAGATTAATATCTTAAAGGGGATCTCTCACCCCTAAAAGAGTTAGGCTTATTAGGTAGATTATATATCGATAAAGTTGAAAATGTTATTTATTTAAAAAAAAATTCTATTTAGGCTAAAATTATTGCTTATAGAGTGCCCTGCACCCTACTTCCGCATATACTGCTCTTGCCACTCTGCCTCTGCTCCCTTCCACTACCCAGCCTCCTCCAATGACGGAGGCTGTCTGTCTGTAAGCTGGAGCAGTCTCACTGGCTAGATATAAGTCTCTGCCAATGAGACTGCTCCAGCTTACAGACAGAAGCCTCCATCATCGGAGGAGGCTAGGTAGTGGGAGGGAGCAGAGGCATTGCGGCAATCTGTGGCAAGAGCAGTGTATGCGGAAGTAGGGTGCAGGGCACTCAATTAGCAATACTTTTAACCCAAATAGTGTTTTTTAAAAATAAATAAATAATATTTTCAAGATTATTGATATATACCCTACCTAATAAGCTTACTTTTGTAGGGGTGAGAGATCCCCTTTAATTACTGGTCAAGAGGAAAGCAAAGTGCAATCTCTTTTGTTGCATTCTTTACAGAGATGAACCTTCTACAGAATTTGGCCTTCGCTCATATTCCAACACTAAAGACCTCAAAACTGCAATAGACAAAATTCAACAAAAAGGAGGGTATTCCAATGTTGGTAAGTTATAATAAATGTAATTTTTCTTCTAGTTCCAATCCAGACACATCCCAGAAAAAGAAAACATTTACTAAAAGTGGAAAGCAGAGGAATTCTACTTAGTAAACTGGTTTTGCATTTACAAGAAATTTGTATTGTCCTTGTTTCAGTTGAGTTCTATCTGCTGACCATCCAATCAAATGTTATAACGTGCTCTTTCATATGATGTCATGGACTAGATTCCATTGCAGGTGATAATTGGCTTTATATTTACATTTCCACATAGATTTTATATTTGCTTTCATTTGTTCTCTATGGTGAAGTCAGTTTGAAGATGGACAATTCTTGAGCAAACCAACTGCACCACGGGGGAGAAATGCAGATTACCAAATTCCTATCAATTTAAATGAAACTTTTAAGGCCGTGTGTTCAAAATAAAAGTGGAGGAGTTCTGGGTTAAACCATTTGCACTATAGGGGAGATCTAAAAATTCCCAAAATTCCTATTGATTTAAATGGGGACTTTAACGCCTTAAATGCTTGGTAATGCTGGAGGCCTAACTAGCATTCAAGGAGTTAAATTCCCCATTTAAATCACTGGCACTTTTTAGTTCTCCCCTATAGTGCAAATGGTTTGACCCAGAACTCCTCCACTTTTCTTTTGAACATACAGCCCTTAATCCATTGAATGCTAGAGGTCTGCAGCGCATTATGAAACATTGCATTTGAAACCTATCTAGCATTCAAGCAGTTAAAATCACCATTTAACTCTCTGAGTGCCAGAGGGGTACCCCTCTGGCACTCAAATGGTTAAATTCATGAGAAATTTAATATGAATGAATATGGCCCTAATTAGCTAAAATGTGTGATTCTTGAGAACAAGTAAAATTCCCTAAATTCACATTGATTTAATGGCGCTTTTAATCTCCCAAATACTAGAGAGGTTTCAACCTATTGCTTTACAATACACTGGAGACTTTTCTAACATTAAAATAGTTAAAAGCCCCATTTCGATTAATGGGAGTATTTATTTGTCCCCTTTGTTGTACTTCTTTAGGTTATTGAATACAGTCCTAAGTTCCTTTTTATCTTCTATCCAGGAAAGGCTCTTTCTTATGTGAACCAAAATTACTTCTCTGATGCCAGTGGAAATAGGGGAGGTGCTCCAAATGTGGCGGTGGTGTTGGTAGATGGATGGCCCACAGATAAAGTGGAAGAAGCTTCCCGTCTCGCCAGAGAGTCAGGAATTAATATTTTCTTTGTCACCATTGAAGGCGCGGATGACAATGAGAAGTCAAGTGTGGTTGAACCCAACTTTGTAGACAAAGTAAGTTGTGTTAGTAATGGCCTATGCTTGGTTTTTATCTATCTATCTATCTATCTATCTATCTATCTATCTATCTATCTATCTATCTATCAATCTATCTATCTCTCTAATAGTAAAAACACTCACTGGTCTTTAAACTGGTGCAAAAGGCGAAAGTTTATTGCTTGTCCACGTTTCGGTGCTCACTGGCACCTTTATCAACCACCAAAACATTGTCTGAACAAGCAATAAGCTTTCACCTGTTGCAACATTCCAAGTCCAGCGAGTGCTGTTTCATTATTTTACATAGGGAGAGGGGAATGGAGTTCCATAGGTAGGGAGTGGAAAGTGAGAAAGGTTTGAGACGGGAGAGGGCAGAGGGTGTGGCTAGTGCAACGTGAAGGGTGTTGTGTGCTGAGCGAAGGAGGCGGTCAGGGACACAGGAGGAGATGAGGGAAGGGGTAGCAGTGTGGAAAGCATTAAAGGTAAGAAGAAGGACTTTGTAATTGATGCGTTGCTGAATAGGGAAACATGGCAGATGTCTAAGTATTATGTGAGCAGGTTCAGTTTTTGGGGAAAGTGTGGTGATTCGTGCAGCCAAGTTTAAAATAGATTGCATAGGTGAAAGATGACAGTGACATAACCACTTACATGCTGGAGGAGTTGACACTTCTGTGACATGCAAAAAGTTAAAAAGTCACTAATACATGACAAGAAAGCAATGGGGGTCAATTTTCAGACTGCGTTCAGCTCTGCTGTTGATCCTCTGGCCCCACCTGAGAATCTTCTTATCCCAAGCCTCTGGAGGCCCACTAAGGTATGGGGTTGGGGTAAAAGGAACTGGGAGCCCTGAAATCCATGACGGTCCTGGTACATCATGGGTCCTTATGGCTCGCCAACCCATGATGTACCAGGACCATAATGGGGCGTTAAGGGGTTAAGTGGGCAGAGTTACAAGGGAACTCAGAGCCTTGGAGACCCAGTAATTAAAGGAGCAGTAAACGTTTTTATGAAAAAATATGTATTGTAGGGATTTGCCTTTCTGCCGGTGGGACTCAAAGCGCTTTCAGAGCACGCTCTTGGAATTAACCAGATCTGCAACTGAATAACAGATGTTATTATTACCCAATCAATGGTACTCATTTATCAACCCTGGAAGGATGACGGGCTGAGTTGACCCTGACGGAAATTGAATCTGCAGACTTGCGGTTTGAGCAGGCTCTGCAGTCAGGGAATTTATCATCAACCTACTTAAGATTTCAATTCTACATTTTATGGATTTATAGACAAATGTTTAGGATGGCTACTTCATGCACTTAAACAGAAACTATTATGTTCTCATAACTCATACAAGGCTATGATAAAACAGAGGAGATTGAAGGTTCCAAACCTTTTCAATGTCTTCCAAGGCTCCCAATCAAGAGCGGATGAGAGCAGATGTGACATCACCAAGCTGCACTGCTGGCACACATCCGCTCATCTCGATAGATACTGCCTGGTGAGGTGAGGGTGTGCCAGAGGTTCAGCTTGGCAAAGTCTCAAGCTTTGCCCTACAACCATTAAAAATGGACTGTTAGGTTTTTTTTGTATTTTCAACTTTATCTGATTTTCTTTGGTGCAGCTAGATTAATACAGTTTCTCTTCCTTTAGCCTCTTTTTACTTTTAAATCTCACACTAATGATCACATTCTAACCTCACTGAAGAAAGTGTGAAGTAGCAGATTGAACAAACAGTGCTAAATTGGATTCAAGCAGTTGACATCACAAGTGTAGAAAAAATTAAGAGGAAACTATGTCCTAGGAATAACCAGGACCGGATTTACATCTCAGGCGCCCCTAGGCACAACACCCTCTGGTGCCCCTAGCCCTGCCTTTGCCCCACCCCTAACCACACCCCTCACTTAGCCACACCTCCATTAACCCTTGTTAATGGGTTACTAAGCTATGGGATTTCCTTTCCTCTACACCTTGTTAACACTATATCGTAAACAAGGGTTTAAATCAATAGGAGTTTTTATTTAATATCTACAGTGCAGTTTGATTGCCCCAGCATTGTTCTGCATACACAAAGCCAAAAGTGGAGCAATTCAACTGCAATATAAGGATAATTAAATTAAATATTGCCAACTTTGCCATTGATGTAATGCTTGAACACAGACACATCTCTAGCATCCAATGTGTTGAATGGGCTTCAACCACTTCAACATTAGCTTGGAGACCTCTCAGATATTCAAGGGGTTAAAAGCACAATTTAAATCAATGGAGAAGTTGTATTTCTTCACTATGGTGCAATTGGTTACCAAATGTATAAAGGAACAAATACAAATTTCCATTGATTTAAACAGTGCTTTTAACCCCTTAATACTGAAGAAGTCTCAAATGCAATTCAAGCCATGCATTTAAGGGGTTTTCCAAGAACAATCCTCTGGCACTCAGTCAGTCGTACTTGCAATCCTGTAGCAGGTCATACATAGAAACGTTTGTCACCACAATTAAGCAGGAGTGAGTGGCAGTGAAACTCCGTCACTCGGGATAGTGCTTTGGAAGCCACTTTCATGTCACTCCTTCATACTCTGCCCTAGTCACATCCGGCCACAGCGCCAGCGTGCAGCAGTAGCATGATGATCATGTGCCTCAGCAGCAATTCAGGTGGCTGCGGCCCATGGCACTCCACTTCTCCAGGAGAGGGGAGAGAAGGAGGAGTTCATCACCCCCCCCCCGTGCAGCAGCTTGATGTGCCGCACTGCGCATTCATCAGTCATCACATACACGGTGCTCCAGCAGCACTCCAGACATGCATCATAAGGCTAATTTTAAAAAAATGATCCCAATGACAGGCGCCCCTCTGTGGGGTGCGCCTTTAGGCAGATGCCTACTCCGCCTAATTATAAATCCGCCCCTGCGAATAACTTGTTAAATCTCTTGAGGACCAGGATGGTTATGCACTAAGGTGTGATAAAGATCTGATAACATGGATATAGCTTCTCCAGTGATATCACTTCTCCAATTTCTATGTTATTTTGTTTAGCCTATGCCCTAAGATTTCTCTATCTTTGGAGATCTTAGTACATAGGCTCTATAGAATAACACTGGAACTGGAGAAGTGACATCACTGGAGAAGTCTTCTCCACTTTTTCACCTCTTTATCATACCTTAGTGCATAACCCCCAGGTGTCTTTCAGAGAACAGACAGGTATACTTATCGATGTAATGTACTGCATTAATTCTATAGTCTCCTGAACTCAGTTCAAGTCTGCTTCATGATCATACCACCTCAAATAAACAATGGGCCAGAATGGCTCATAAGGGGTACTAGTCTTTGTCAGATTGTAAATTGTAACACTTAGGCAGGGGATCACATCTGAGTTTAAAAAGTTAGAAAGATGCACCTGACTATTGCGTGAAGGACACTTACCAAAATAAGAGACTCATCCCTATATATATATCACCTTTAAGTATCCCATGGGCCTTGGGATCAGCCTGTTTCTCTCTCCTGAGCTTCCTTAACCTCCTTTTACTTTCACAAATCGAGTATAAGCTTCAGTAGTACCCAGCTGCAATTTTTTTCTTGGGGGCCCAGGAAGCTGTGGTTATGCCAATGGGCTGTATGACTGTCTCTAGAAAAGAAAGATGGTAAATTATTTCAGTATGGCTTTTCAGCCCTTAAATGTTAAATACCTCCAATGCATTGCTTTGCAATGAAATGCAGACTTCTCTAGCATTCAAGAGGTTAAAACTCAATTTAAATCGGTCGTTGCCAGGACTATGTGCTCCGGTGTACCCTACAATACTATGCTCCGTGATACTTACTGGGCGGCCTGTATCAGGTGCCGCTAGACACCTGTGAGCCCGGGTCTTCAATCTGAACCAGTATGTATCCGCAGCCTATCCCTTGTGAGGACAACTGCCATTGTGCTGCTGGTGTCGGGGTGGCGTCCCGGAGGGTGATCCCTAGACTGCTGGGACAAATCGGTTTGGCTTGAGCTGGTGGCTCATTCGGCAAACAGTTTTCACCATCTCTCGGCTTGAGGCCTGGAGAGCCCCAGCGTTGCCTAACTGGAGCTGCCTGCCGTGGGATCTGAGACAAGTGAAGCTACAGACCCGGAGGATTTGTTTACACTTCCCTTTCCCAGGTACTGAGTTGCCGTTCACTCCTGACCGCTTGAAGTATCTCCTACCTACCTATGGGGTACCTGCTGTGTGACTGAAGTGACTTTGTTCTTCCCCAAGCTGTATAAAGTTCTCCTTGGCATCCTAGAGTATCACCAGATGCACTCATTCACTTACTTGCACGCACACTTTCACTCCCCTTGGCCCCCTATTAGAGCTCTATCCTCTTTTTTTGTTTTATTCTCCCAGTCCCCCTCTCCTTCCCAATAGGTATCTCTCAATAGTAAACCCACTTGGCTACTTTCATTTATATCCACTGTGGCGGTGAACACTGGATGTGCTGAGTGCAGGGCCCGGTACTTTTGCGATCTATCACCTTTTCCATGCTTGAGATGCTTCGGCCATGTAGTTGAGGATTACCTTATGGGCTACAATTAGGTCTGCCTTGGTGAAGCTAATGCTGGCCCCCCCTCTCAATACTTGCTCTGTAAGGATCCTGGAAATGTTTTATGGACTCTTGCCTATCATGTAAAGCACCCTGCGGGCCTCCCAGACCCTTATTTATTGATTGTTGCTATGTGATATCTAACTTTCACTACCCGTCCACCCCTCTTCCTGATTACTAGACCTGTTGTGGCTCAATCAACCTTTGACTCAGCAATACTGCCCTTCCTACTTCCATCATGGAGCGCTTTGTGCATTCAGCAGATCAAAAGTCCGCGCCCTTAGCGGGGGGACAAGAAGCAAAACAAGAATAAATCATCTCTGACTTCACAATCTGAGAAATCTTCTATGGAGATGTCCGCCACTGCCTCTGCTATTTTACCTGCGACACTTGCTGAAAACACTGCTAAAGCGGTACTTGCCTTGCTTACACCAGTCTTAGGGCTCGATTTAAAGGCAGCCGTTAACCAAAAAAAACACTAACGGGTGCGTTAAGTGTCATGTTGCAATTCAAAGATCCGTCTAAACAACAGCTAACGGCAGTTGCACAATTCCTACGGCCGCTACACTTACGTGCATTCAGACGCATGGAACAACATGGAACAACATACCCCAGAGCTATTCAAAGGCTTGCGGTACTGATAACGGCTGAAAAAAAGACACACCTAACGGCTAAAAGTTAAGACCCACTTCTCACACACGTTAGACACTTAACGGCCAAAACTAAACACCCGTTACAGAGGAAAACACACAAAAGGCTTACCGCACAACCATGTAAATGGGAAAATTAACCCGTGCAATGCCAAAACAACACAAAAACATGCACACACAACACAAATCACTACACACAAAACAACAACCAACACCACAGGAACAATGACACACAAAAAAACAACAACACAACATGGCACGGAACAATGGGGGTCATCACACAAAGCGGACCCTGCAAATACAAGCTCACCTGGGCAACATCAACACGCGACCTGCACCCCACAACTGCACGCCCGCAAATGGCACACACAGAACAAGCACAACACACCACATCTTATAACACACACACACACACCTGCAAACACTTACCTGGACACAAACAACTCTCCATTGGTCAGCACTCACCTCATCACCACACCTACACAACGCCCTAGCAAGTACTTAAAGGGACAACTCAACACACTCACTTGTGGCTTGTTTTCCACTCAGGGAGGGAGAGAGAGAGAGAGAGCGCGCTAGAGAGAGAGAGCTAGAGAGAGAGAGGTAGAGAGAGAGAGAGAGACAGATAGAGCAAACAGTATGTTGGGTTACATATTGTTGCGAAGACTGCGGAGAAGGCGTGCAAGGGAGAGAGCTAGGGAACATCAGCAAACCCCAAGCACGCCTCATCAACAGCCTCCACCTGTTGCAAGTGAGGAGGCTCTGGCTCAGCAGCCACACAGGAGTCCATCCCCACCTGGAGGGCACAGGATGTATAGACGACCACCAAGGCCCAGGGTATACCGCCCAAGGGTCACACTCTTTGGAATGGCTGATGACGAGGTCATTGATCGCTACAGGTTGAGGCCTGACAGCATCATTGCCTTGTATGAGGTCATCAAGGAGCAGGTGGATCCCATCTACATCCACAACCATGCCCTAACTGGCCTGCAGAAACTACTCTGTGCCATACACTTCATGGCAAGCGGGGCCTTCCAGTCCACTGAGGGTTACGCATCTGGCATGTCCCAGGCCACATTCTCCAGAGTGCTGGCCCAGGTCCTGCCAGCCCTCAAAATCAAGGCCAGTACCCATATACATTTTCCCACCACCGACATGGACTGGATACACGTCAAGCAGGCCTTTTACGCAAAGGGAGGCATGCCCAGGGTCATGGGTGCTATAGATTGCACCCATGTCCGGATTAAGGCCCCAGCACGTGACGCACAGATATTCATCAACAGGAAGAACTTCCACTCCATCAACGTGCAGATGGTGTGTGACAGCAACATGAGGATCATGAATGTCTGTGCAAAATATCCTGGCAGCACACATGATGCATACATTCTACAAAACTCCTCAGTCCACAGAGATTTTGAGAATGGAACCTTTACAGGGGGATGGCTACTGGGTGAGTTCACAAAACAAAATCACACCACATACACAGGCGTACACACCACTCAGCTCAGCATGCACCTGACCCACACCTACTACGTCCACCACACAAAACATCATTCACACAACATGTGCTCCCTGTTTCACCATGTCACTCACATTACACAGGTGATGCTGGCTATGGATGCAAGTCCTGGCTACTGACCCCTCTGGCCAATCCCCAAACACATGCCCAGGAAAGCTACAACCAGGCTCATGCCAGAACCAGGAATGCTATTGAGCGGACATTTGGGCTCCTCAAGTCAAGATTCCGATGTCTGGACCACTCTGGGGGAGCACTGCAGTATGCACCGGCTAAGGTGTGTGACATCATTGTGGCGTGCGCAATACTGCACAATATCGCAGTGGACACCAGGCTGCTGGAGCACATCCCGGACCCCCCCATACAGGAAGTGCCCATGGACATCGGGCATGTGGAGGAGACCATGAGAGGGGCACAGATCAGAGACAGGCTCATCACGGAATACTTCACCTGTGAGTATAACACAGGCATGCAAACAATCCATGCAAGTCCCCCAGCAGTCCTGTGACACTAACCACACTGCACATTTTGTTCTGTCTCACCCCACAGGAACAGTGACACAGCACTGCACTGGCAGTGGACGTGGAAAATTGTGTGTGTGGACTCAGCAACCATCCTCCATTCCACTCTCCACGTTGACATACAGACCCCAAGGATATCACGCACACCCTCAGGAGAAACAAGGTACAACATATTACCCATGTTCATCACCTTACACGGCTTGATTGACAGCAACTAACTGGATATGCCATGATTAGAGCCTGAACAACCATGCTAGCCCAGTAGTGAAAGAGTATTATCTAATGATTTGCATGAGAAGGGACATCAGACTCAATATGGGACCTGTACTGTGCTACAGCTGAGAAGAGCAGCACAGGGGTGGATGTACAGTGGTATGGGCACACAATGTACAGGTCATGAGACGTAGATCAGATTACCACGGACTCCATGCAGACCTGTGAGTGTGCAGACGTATGTGCCCCTGACATGAATACACACATCAACAAATGTGTCCTAACAGTTCCATGGAACAAATGACATTGGGCTGCCACTGTCACTTTCACAGTGGCAGCACAATGTCATTACTTCCATGGAGCTCTCAGAACACTTGTTAATGTGTGTATACATGTCAGGGGCACATATCCCTAGGACTGATGCACATGTCCTTAGTTCCCCACAGAATTGGTTACAGATGAGTACACAACACATTGTCAAGCAATGGTTTGTGCACTCACCTGTAACTGTGAAAACTGAGGGGATGAAAAAGACTAAATTGTTGTTGCTTGATGATCAGTTCAGGTCTACTGCTCCAAATCCTGTCCTCTTGTCCCGCAGGCATCCGTAACATGATCCATCCTTGAACTGAAGATCTTCCATGTGACTGGATTGATGTCTTGACAACACCTTCATGAAGATCACCCCTTGCTGTTTATGGTGATGTTGTTGGTGATGCAAAGTTTGACCTGAGGTTCACACAAACCTCTACTGGAACATTCTCATAGAGACACAGAAAACACTAATTCTTGAGTGTTGTAACCTGTACAGTCAGGATGCTCAGCTACAGAGTTGTCAAACCTCATGGACAACACATGAGCAGGGCAGCAGTGTTACTGAAGTATTACAATTTAGTTTCAAAGTACATTTAGTGTTCTCATACAGGTGTTCAATGCATATAGGCAATACACACACAAAACACATGTACATTCTAATGTACTTTGAGACACAATAAAGATGAACCATCACCATTCTATCTGTGTCTGTAGGAGGATATATTTGAGAACACATATGTCAATGTGTTACCACACCCAGGGTAGAGTATGCCCCATACATGGAAAGGCAACACCCACATCACAGGAGTCCACCACTTGTTTGCCAGTGACTGGACTCTGTGATGTATCAATGCAAACAGATGATGGTGGCAGTGATGCACCAATGTGTTGTGGGAGTGATGAAGAGGTGATACAGGGGACATACTTCCACAGTGAATACCTGTCCACAGTATCTGTATTGCTCAGTATAATCCATGTTCGGAGATTTTGCTCCACTTTGACATATCTCAGTACATGGGCTAACGAACAACCAGACTAAGTGGACATGTGTTATCACTGGTGAAGTCTGTTACACCCTTAGGGAAACAGCAACTCAACTTACAGGAGACCCCAATGCTCAGCCCAGGATATCAATGTGTGTGCTACACGTTGAAATCCTAGGTTAAAAACATTGGCTTCTTCAGTAAGTCAGTTGCACAATGAGTGTGTGAATCCAAGACAACATGGATACATGTCCCATTTATCTATCCTGCTTATAATGTCCCTGCTAAATCACAGAGCTGTTTGTCTGGTTATCCCATTAACCCACTGAGTGCAAGAGTGGTCCCCAACGCATTTCTTGACAATGCGTTGTCTACCACTCTGGCACTCAAAGGGTTAAACACAGCACATGATGTAGACAAATGTTCAGTGTTGTACAATTTGTTGTGCTAAGGGGTATGTTTTGTTGTTCAAATTCAACACACAACACCGCCATATAACACAGTGGTGTAATATGGCTCCAGGGATGTATTACAAGTTGAATTTGTACAACGGTGTGTGTGTGAACCCATGTTGTAGCATCCCACTAACATTTCACATAGGCAGAGGTTGTGTTCACTGCATTGTATGGCAATGCATTGGAGACAACCCTGCCACCCAATCCATAACTGAAGACACAACAGATCAGACTGGAATTAAAAAAAAAATGTTTTCTTTATTGAGGGGAAACTTAACAGGTTGGGCCTTTCATTTTTTCTTCTTTGGGTGGGGGGCCTTAGCCTGGGTGCCAGAGGTGGATGCCCTTGTGGATCTCCTGGTAACCCTCTGCCCCCTAGGTGTTGCTTCAGGGGTAACACTAGAGGGGGTGGTGGTTGCAGTAGACCCCTCAGTGGAACGCAAGTTCTCCCTCTCCATCCTCAGGTTCTCCCTGCGGTTTATCTCCCTCAGCTCCACAAGGACCTGTGTTAACATGTCCATCACACCAGTCCTGAGCTGCTGGAGTAGTGTATTCCCCCTGGACACCTCCGACTCCAAACCTTGGATCCTGCTCTCCAATTGGACAATGTTCCTCCTGGATTGCCTCCTGCTCCTGGTGATATTGCTGTCAGTACTCCTGCTCGACCGGAGTAGTCTCCTCTGAAGGGCCATACACTCCGCCTCCATCCCTGTGAGGCGTGCGGTGCTGGAGGTGGATGTGCCCGGTGTCCCTGGTGCTGCTGTTTCTTCCTCTGCTGCTGAGGGTGCTGTTTCTTCCTCTGCTGCTGAGGGTGCTGTTTCTTCCTCTGCTGCTGAGGGTGCTGTTTCTTCCTCTGCTGCTGAGGGTGCTGTTTCCTCCTCTGCTGGAGGTGCTGTTTCCTCCTCTGCTGGAGGTGCTGTTTCCTCCTCTGCTGGAGGTGCTGTTTCCTCCTCTGCTGGAGGTGCTGTTTCCTCTGCTGCTGGAGGTGCTGTTTCCTCTGCTGCTGGAGGTGCTGTATCCTCTGCTGCTGCTGAGGGTGCTGTGGCTGCTGTTGGAGTGGCTGGTGCAGATGATGGGCATATGCCCACCACATCAAGTGATGCAGAGCTGCCCAGAGATGTGTGTGCTGGTGGAGGTGTGAATATGTCCCTGGGTAGGGGGCGCTGGGGCTCACCAATCAGGCCCAGGTGTGTGTAGTCCAGTGGCCAAGGGTCATATGGTGGCCACTGATAGGTGGTGGGACCCCACCTTGGATCATACCTTGGGGCATGCTGTGGAGCCATCCAGGAGGGTGGGTTGATCTGGGAGGCATATGGCCCATATTGGGTGTTGGCCACTGTCCCTGGCAGCCATTGCCTCCCTGGCGGTGGTGGTGCTGCTGATGGAGGGTAGTAGCTGGTGGAGGTGGATGGATGTGTCCACCTCTCCTCCTGTGGCATCCAGCCACTGTACTGGGGAGGTGCAGCTGGAAAGGGTGGTGCAGCCTGTGGTGGTGCAGCTGGAAGGGGTGGTGCAGCCTGTGGTGGTGCAGCTGGAAGGGGTGGTGCAGCCTGTGGTGGTGCAGCTGGAAGGGGTGGTGCAGCCTGTGGTGGTGCAGCTGGAAGGGGTGGTGCAGCCTGTGTTGGAGGGGATGGTGATGGTGGGTAAGGTGACCACCGGCTGGTCCCCTCCTCTGTGTCCTCCTCACTGGGGGGTGACATAGCCTCCTCCACTGTCTCCTGCTGGGCTTGACGGCCGTAAGCTGTGTGGAGGAAGAAGATGTTGTGATTAGTGACCTTTGCCATATGTTTGTGGAGACAATTCTACTTTGATATGTGTTGAAGAAAAATATATGTGTTTGTGTTAATCCCCCTGGGTAAACAAGGGTACTCCCACTGCTGAAAGGTGTTTGAGTTATTATGGGTGAAGGTTTCATTTTGAGGTGCAATATCACAGTGGCCAGAAATAGTACAGTGGGGCTGTTGCTACACCCTCCCATGTAGATATCTGGTCCCTGTACCAGAGCTGTCCATATGATTGTGTAGTAACAGCACCACTGTACAATATCAGGCCACTAGGATATTGCCCCTGACATATCCATGTCTGAGCTGTGATACCTTTTGCATCAACACACCTTTCAGCAGTACGAATACCATTGTTTAACTCGGGGGGGGGGGGGAGATCCAACAACATATATTTGTCTTCACAACTTGTAGGGATGGCTATCCCTCCAGGGGGGTGGCAAAGGTTAAGTCCACCTTGATGTCAGATTGTAGACATTGTGGGAACAGATGTTGTTCTCTGTTAGTCCTATCCTTCCTACCCTCATGGTTGTTCAGATAATGCTCTATGTGACGGATGTAGATTTCAGTCATTTGTCTACACGAGGGATTTTCAGCAGAGACAAAATCAACCCATTTAGAGAACAATACTTAATTGGAATGGTGTACAGGGTGTGCATGATTTACAAGCACACTCTGTGGACCATTCCAAAGAGGTATTTCTCTCTATATGTTGTGACTTTGGCTCTGCTGAAGAGCCTCCGTGTGGTCAAATGATGGATATCTTCACCTGTCACATGGAGCAATATCTGTATAACCATGAGTGTTGGAGGGATGGGACTTAGATCAAGACACATCTGTTAACGATGGCAATGATATGACATCATGATGACATTACCCATTGCTATCCCATTACAGTGACACACAAGTAGAAATGGTCATATATGTATGTGGATATGTACCCTTCATATGGATGGAGTAATATCCTTCCAAGATGTGATGCCAGAGAGCATTTCATTAGGTGTGATTGCCTTACTGGCTATATATGTGCACCCATCCAACAAGACATTGTATTGATATGATGGATATGAACATACCTCGTATATCCCATCTACGTAGGGTGTGATATACTATGTATGTGTATTTGGATGGTAGCAATGTAGGTTGATATGTGATGGGTGCACATATCTGGCCAGTAAGGCAATCACATCCAGTGAAGTGATCTCTGTGTTCACATCATGTTGGAACATATTTAGTAACATTTGAATCCTAAGGGCAACAATCCAGCCAGTAGTGAGGGATATCTTTGATTGAGGCCTGTTTTTTTGTCTGTGTATGAGCCCATCCATCCTTCTGTGTGAGGCAACCGTACTCAGTCCTAGATATCCATCAGTCATGGCCTGTTGGTGACCAAGGTACAATGTTTGCTATTTGTTTCCCATATGTATCCTGCATAGAGATGCTGGTGTACCATCGATCCATGGCATCAGCACCCCTGTGGATCCATGTGGGAATCAGATATGGGATATGTCATTTCAAGTCAGAGAAATGATTGCAGCCACAACACCAATGCCTACTTTTTCCTGCTTGAATTCTGTAAAATAGTTTTCGGCCTGTGTGTTGCACCTACAAGCATTTATTCTGTGTGACACTGTGATGTGTGATCTGATGCCCCCTTTTGTGATTCAGTAAGCGGTTATGTTGAACCGATGACATGAACATGATGGTGACTTCTCCAGTGATCTCCTTTCCCCATTTCCAGTGTTTTCCATGGAGTCTGTACAATGGGACCCTATGAACTTGATTCTTGTTTTGGCATATTCTCCATGGACTAACACTGGTACTGGTGAAGTGAGGGTGTGTGAGGGTTACTTTGTGTCCACCATGTGTTTGTCACCGCTTAGTGAATGTCCCCTGTGTAGCATGTGATCGTTGGCCTATTGACTTGTTTGTTGTCAGGTTAACCCCTTGAGTCCCAGAGGGGTTGCCAATGCATTGTTGATCGATGCATTGATGATCCCTCTAGCACTCACGGGGTTAGGGTGGGGGTGGGGACATGGGTGACATTGTGTGTGAACAGTGATGATCTATTACAGTCGACAATTTGAAAATGAAGGTTTGTGTATTGTGTGTAATGAGCACAGCGACAGGAGGGTTGAAGTAGGACTTTGACAGGTTTGTCCCAAGTTGGACGTTGCCATTTGTCCAGGTGTTGTGTCCTTTTTTTAACCCTCATGGTGCTGTGTTGGTGCAGTTGTATGGCTGAGTGATGGCCATGTGTTGAGGTGTGAGTGTGTGTGCAGCTGGTGTTGGTTGCTGTAGTGTGTTGTTCTGTAGTGTTGCACTTACCGGTAGTGTGGAGGCTCCTCTCATCCCCAGTGTCAGTTCCTCCCACGACCCCCTCGATCATGGTCGGGGACATGTTCTGCCGCACCATCTCCTCCCAGCCGCAGAATGTGATGGGCACAGATGGGCCACCTCCGGTGCCTCGGGCTTGCTTGGCCATGTCAGACATCTTGTTCTTGACCACCCTCCGGCAGTCGCCCCATCTCTTCTTCACAGACTCCACGTCCCGCCTGCATGTTGCCACCGCGTTCACCCGGCTGCAGATCTGGTTCCAGGCTGCCTTCCTCCGCGCTGCCAGGCCAGGGACCTTTGCCGTCGGGTGGAGAACACTCTGCCTCTCCAGGACAGCTTCCACAAGAGCCGTGTTCTCCTCCTCACTATATCTGGGATCCCTGATCCTGCCCTCATCAGCTCCGGCATGGGAGGATTCAGAGCCGGAGTGCCCTGCCTGGTCTGACCCTGCCTGTGTGGGGTGCTCCCCAGGAACTACCCCTCGTCCCACTGCAGGTTCTGTCCCTGTCCTGCGTGTTCCTGCTCTGGTGGGCCTGGTCCCCCTCCGCCCTGCGGATCTCCCTCTCCCACCCCTGCTCTGCTGAGGGATCCCCTCCTGACCTTCCTCCTCCTCCACTACTCTCCCCATCCCTCTCTCCTGTCCTCCTCTCCTTGACATCACTCACCCAGTCACACCCAGGCACTCCCACAGGCCCTCACAGACACACTCGATCCAGTCACTCTCTGTCACACACTTTCACTCCCAGATTCACACTGTCAAAATAAAAAGTAATATGTGTAAGGTGTTATGAAATAAAAGGACTATGTGTATGTATGTGTATGTGTTTGTGTTTGTATGTGTGTATGTAATATGTGCAAAAGTGTGATATGTGTATATATAGTGCACCTCTCTCCTCTCTCCAAACTGCAAAACTCCTCTACCTCCAATGAACGCGCCTCTCTCCCTCTCTCTAATGACTATCCTCCGCTCCTGGGTCCTGATATCTGGCTCTGAAGAACTCGATAACAGACAGTGTGTGGCGGTTATTTTTGGGTATATATAGGTGTATTTGAAGTTATTTGATACATTGGGCCTTTGGGATTGGATGTGTGTTTGAATTTGTTTTGGCATCAATCAGGGTTGCTTGACAACGGCAGCCGTTATGTTACATGTTGTTTGGAGCTCAGTTATCGTGTGATTTGTCCGCCCGTTGTGCATTAACATGAGCGACAACGGGTTTTGTGTTACGTGTTTTTTGTGTGCCTACGCTCGATAGCTATTCTCGTAGAGTAGCTATTGAATCTGCCGTAACTCCTGTATTATTTGCGAGCGATATGCCTTTTTCACTTAGCGGCTGGTTTAACGGTTGCCTTTAAATCGAGCCCTTAGACACTAAGATGGATTCGATCCAGTCCTCTATCCACTCAATTCTGGGGGAAATTAAGACCCATGTTGAACAAATTGCAGGCCTTACGCAATGAGCTGATGACTGTGAGGCAATGATGGATGACCTCCGTAATACCGTACAAGGTTTGGAGGCCAAAGCCGCAGCCCTCACAAATAAAACTGATGATCTCGAAAACAGCAGTCTGAAAAATAATCTGCACAGTATTGACCTACCCGAGAAGCTTTGAGCTGAGGGTTTAATCAATTTTTTGGCCACAGAGCTACCGATGCTCTTGAAGGATTGCAAAACGCCATTGGTCATCGAACGAGCACATCAATTGGGTCAGATGGCTCCTTCAGAGGGAGGTCGTCCCAAACCGGTTATCTTTAAGCTTCTGAATTATGAGGACAGGCAGCTACTTCTCTTTGCTTATAGGAAGTTGGATAAGGCCGAATACCTTAATTCCCAATTCTTGCTATTTCAAGGCTTTTCTGCTAAAGTTTCCGCGCAATGGCGAGGTTTTTCAGACATCTGCAGCAAGCTCTTTAATCAAATTTGCTTTACTGTATCTTGCTCGCCTTAAGGTCTTGGATGGCTCATCTACCCGCTCTGGACTTTTACGAAAGTTCGTCTGTAAGCAACAGCGAGCGCAGTGCTGATGGACGCTGTTAACAGTGATACTCATCTCTTCACTGAACTATATTTCAAAGCCTCCCTGTATTGGTGGATGACTCTTCTGGGGTATATGGTACCTCTCTGATGATTAATGGATCCCTTAGCTAACTTACCCCTCATACTGATTCTACTCCATTAGCTATGTTTCCTGGACACTTGGACAATTAGCCGGCCCAGAGGATGTATTGCTCCATCCCCAATGGAATGATATGATAGCTATATCAAGAGTGGTATAGAGCTTTGGGGGACCATCCTTCTTTAATATTCACCCCATCAGTTTTCGCTATATCCTTTGGCCCCATGGCACTGTGCCATGCACTCTATTGTTTGGCCTTTACTGCCATTTATTGTTTTTTATTATGGGGTGGGGGGGCCAGGGGGGGCTGGATGCTATTCAGGATTGTTGAATATTTGTTGTGGGGAGGGACTTACCTTTGAATTTGGGGATGGGGTTGGGTGTTGTCCTTGCTGGGCCTTTTTGGCTGGGCAGGGATACCGGGCTTCCTCTCTCCTTCAGTTAAATTGGGGAGGGTGGGTATTGGGTTTGCTTACCTGTTCTATGTACCTATTGTGTCAATTGCATGCTGGGAGCCTGCTTAGGGGGTTCAGTGCTGTGATGGAGATTGGTTTCTGGATTGGTCCCTTCCTTCTCCTTTCCTTTGACCTATTGTCTTCCCCCTGCTCCTTCTTTCCCACCTCCTTCATTTGATCTCACATGAGTAGTTTACTGAAATTCTTTGTTAAACCCTTCAACTGGATCTGTTATCTCTTCGGGCACTGGGCTCCCTGGCTCTTATTCTTATCTATTGTTGTGATATCACTCATTTAGCTTGGTCTGGGACCCGGCCTGCGGGTTTATAAGAATGTATGTTTTTTGAGTTATTGTTAAGTCCAATGCAGACTATGTTTTTTGTGTTTATTTTGTTCGTGTTTGTTGTTTGTTTTCTGCATGCTGCTGAGGGGCTCAGTTTGGGTTCCTCCCACACTCTGCCTCTTTTTCTCCATTTGGCTAGCACCTCCTCACTGGGAAAGGCATTGGTCACTTTTACTTATGCTCATCTCTTCTGGTTCCTCTGTCATTGGATGTCTCCATAGCAGACTCTTCTTCCCAAACTAGCACTCTCATTATTCTCTCTGTCTCACATCTTGGAATGTTGAAGGCATACATAGTCCTGTTAAACGTACACAAATTTTGGGTCATATGTGCCAGTTGTGTACTCAGGTGGCTCTACTACAGGAAACACATCTTTTGGATGCGTAGCATGCCAAGCTCCGGAGAGGATGGGTGGGTCATTGTAATGCTGCTTCTTACTAAAGTAAGAAGAGGGGCTTAGCTATTCTTATTCATAAATCTCTTTCTTTTGAGCATTTGCAGACTATTCAAGATCCAGAAGGCTGCGTTCTGTTGGTCTGCTGTGAAACGGACCACAAACCGTTTATAATCTGTAATGTGTATGCCCCCAACAATCCTACTTACTCCTGTTTTTCTTCACTTCTTTCTCATCTGCTGCCACTCACTCCAAGCAATGTTATACTGGGGGGGTATTTTAACATTACTCTTAACCAGCAGCTGGATAGAAGCTATCATCTTGGATAATTCAACTTTAAATTCCTTACCGCTGTATGGGCCAGGTCCCTCTCACTGATGTTTGGCATCTCTTACACCCTACAGACCGTCAGTATACTTTTTTCTCTCACCCCCACAGCACCTTTACCAGAATTGACTACTTCATAGTTTCAGCAACTACTCTTCCCCTAGTTACTGATTGCCAGATCCATGACATTCTCATCTCTGACCACGCTCCTGTTACCCTACATCTTTCCTTTCTCCCTCCTGTTCACTCATCTTTTTACTGGCGTATGCCTTCTTTTCTTGCCCAGTCCCTGGATTTTTGTGCTAGTCTTAAAAATGCATGGCTCACATTCACATCTGATAATGGCTCTCATGGATCCGATCCTGTTGTTTTTTGGCCGGCGGCTAAAACGGTCCTAACTGGTCATATTATTTCCTATATCACAAAATTCTGAAAAGAAACAGCGAATAAGCTTGCACATTTGCAGTGTACGCTTACTGCTCACTACTCTGCGTATCTTGCCAATGACTCAGGCTTAATTCACTCTAAATACCTTGATGTGAAGAAGGCTTATGAGGCTGTACTGTCAACAGCTGCGCAGTTTCAGCTGGTTAAACGATCAGCACACTTCTACCAGACAGCAAACCTACAGGGTAGACTGTTGGCGCATCTGACTAAACTTACACTTGACCCTAACATTATTAACTCTTTACAGACTGCTTTGGGGATCACTACGAATATGCGCCTTCGGGGCATATTTCTCCAGGTTATATGGCCCTGAGTCAGACAACCCATCCGCTAGTTCGGACTTTCTGCGTAGCTTAACTTTGCCTGTTCTTAAAGCTGATCAGCGCTCTTTTCTGGATGACCCTATAACTGCCAGATAACTGGATATAGTACTTAAGTCTTTGCATAACTCTAAGTCACCTGGACCAGATGGCCTTCCGGCTGAGTTTTACAAGGTACTGAGAGATGACGTTTCCCCCACCTTATTCTCTCTCTACAATAATTTATTTAACTCTCCAGTTCTGCCCTCTTTTTTCACACTAGCAAGGATTATCGTACTGCCTAAACCCGGAAAGGACCCTAGCCGAGTTGAATTGTATAGGCCAATATCGCGCTTAAATACGGATTATAAGAGTCTCGGTAAGGTTATGGTGAATAGACTCAATCGATTGCTACCTCACCTCATCTCACCAGAACAAACAGCTTTATTCCAGGTAGATATTCTGTGATAGCTTCTCTCATTTAATCCTCAGATTTTCCTTGTAATACCAATCTATGCAGAAATCTCGATGCCAAAAAGGCCTTTGATAAGATCCTTTGGCCCTTCCTATTCCAGGTTATGGAAATGCAGTGCTTCGGCCCGCAATTTCGTGCATTAGTTTGCCTGTTCTATTCTGATCCTCAGACCACCATCTCCACTAACTCTCTCAATTCTCTCTTTTATCTCTAAAGGGGCACCAGACAGGGTTGCCCCCTCTCCCTGCTTCTTTTTAATATCGAGTTAGATCCCCTTCTTCGTGCATTACAGTCATTACGGGACTTTCAGGCTATTACGGTGGGGAAGGTGGAGACCAAACTTGCAGCATTTGCTGATGACCTGCTGTTGTTTGTTCGTAACCCACACTCTGCTCTTCCATCCATAATGAAAGTTTTCGAGGATTTTCAGTGAGTGGCGGGTTTTACAATTAATTTTACTAAATCTGAGGCAATGTGGCTTTCCCCATGTCCTCCGATTCCCCTGCCATTTCCTTGCCCCTTTCCAGCGACGGACATACAACTACTTTACCATCGCTTTCAGGAGTTTATATGGGGGGTAGATGCCCTCGGATGGATCTGGCCAAATTGATCCAGCCTAAGCGATCTGGAGGATTTAATTTCCTGCATCTTCGATTCTATATTGTAGCCTGCCTTCTTAGGTATGCAAAAGACTGGATGGATGATACCTCGGTATATACAGATCTGGATAGGGACCAATGTTTCTTTCCAACGCTTAGTCTTCCCTATATTCTACATGCCTCCTTAGCCGCTCTCGCCCCTCTTTGAGTTGCCAATCCTTTGTTGGTGTCTACTGTAAAAGCCTGGCAGTATGTCAGACATCCTCTTTTTAATACCAGACATATCTCAGTTTTTCTGCCCTTCATCCGTAACTCTTCTTTTCAGAGCCTGGAGGCCGATATCCAGTCTTTTTGGTGGGTTTCTAAAGGCATTACTTCCATAGGCCACCTTCTGGATCCCTTGACCCAGCAGGTTTACTCCTTTCAGGACCTGCAATCTAAATATGACCTGCCGTCTAACCATCTCTTTGCCTTCCTACAGGCTAAACACTATGTCCAGTCTCTTTTGCCTATTCTATCTAAACAACTTATAGACAATACGCTGGACTGTCTAATTAAAAAACTGTTGGTGGGATCCTTTAAAACTTCGCTCATTTACAACGATTTTTTCATTGGCTCACGCTGATCGAACCCCTCTGGCCTCTTCTGACTGGCAGACTGAAATCCCTACTTTGACGTTGGATTTGTTGGAGTCTAGCTTTCTACGCAGGTTACAGTGTTCTCCATCTGCCTATTTCCATGACCTTTCTTACAGACATTTGCATAGAATGTCACCCCTCGAATTGCTCACCGGATTGGCCTTTCTTTGGTTCCCTCCTGCCCTAAGTGTTAAGATCCTGATGCGACCTTACTTCACATGCTATATCTGTGCCCACATGTTTTCTCTTTCTGGACCAAGGTCTTCTCTTATATTACAACGAGAATGCAGATCCTGGTTGAATTCACCAAGACAGCATTTCTTCTGGGGATCTATGATTCTTCTTGTCAGTTGACATCTTGCCAAGTTAAATTGACTGACTTTGCTATATTGGTTGCTCTAAAATGTATCCTTGCCCTTTGGCAATCACCCCAACACCCCGTACTTAGACAATGGATGTTTAAACTGTTTCATTTTACTAGATTACACTGGACACTTGCCATCCCAGATGTTGGGTGCCCGCTTCATCACTAATTGGGAACCTTTTATTCTTTCCTTACCCACTGCTCAATAGGCGGTTTTCTATCGCTGTTTTCGATACACTGCATGGATGGGGGAATGACTGTTGACGAATACTGCTTTGGAGGCCTTGTTGGAGACTGGAGGAGGAGAGGGTGAATCTTCTTTTCCTCGTTTAGATCATGAGGGGGATGGTTTGGGGTGGTTAGCACTTCCTTTTGATCTTCCTATTTCGCTCACTTTGAGGTTGGGGGGCCCTGGGGCCCTCTGGGGTCTGCACCTGTTTTATGTTTTGTTTGACATATGTACTACTGTATGTTAGGCTCTATACACCTAGTTGTCTCTCTAGATGAGGACATTTCCAATGTGAGGGGGTTATGCTGGGAGCCCGGGTTGCCCTGGTTGCGGCAACCCTCCTCAAATCTATTGACATATATCTTCCTAAACACTGCTCCCGGCTTCTTTATGTTTTGTAGATTCAGTCAGGTGAATGGTATTCTTTATCTTATGGGGAAAGGTTTTACTACCCTGCACCCAATGCACTGGCGTTGTTTTTTTTGTTTTTTTCATGTACGTCAAATTTGAATATGTAATACTATGTTCTCAATACTTATGAACGAATGGTTTGTACCTTTTGATTTTTGAAAAAATTTCAATAAACAGTTTAAAAAAAAAAACAAACTCAATTTATATCAATGGGTAATTTTATTTTTCTCTGTGGTGCAGCTGGTACATTTCAGAATTGTTACACTTTTGTTGCCCTGTTGTCTTAACCTTCTGCAATGCGTTGTATACCTCTCTGCCACTCAAAGGGTTAATGCCCTTCTGTAAGTAACAACATATCATCCTACATTTTCACACAACAAGGATAATGATTAGATTGGTACCAAACTTGGTTGTCAAGGGCTAGCCATAATCCAGGATTTAGGGATTTCCCTGCTTGATCACAGGTGTGTCAAACAAAATGAATAAGCTGCTGATTAACTCACCTGTGAGTAATCAGTGATATCCTTAAATCCTGACCTGTTGGTACCACTTGAGACCCAAATTTGTACACATCTTGATTAGAGGATAGCATAATTCTAACCAAACATCTAATATTCAGCAGATACTAAGGCTGATTATGTTGCATTGTACAGGAGATATGAGTCACCGGCTATACTTCTCCTTAGAATATGATATCAGCAGCTCCATAACTTTGTGACAGTTTGAACTGTGATAACTTTTGAATAAAGGAAATGTCAACAATGGTGTCATGGCTATACTTAATATGAGAAAGTCCTACAATATGTTTGTATTAATTTTTTCATAATAAAACATTACTGATCCTTTAATTCACCTGTTGAAATTCTTACTGGCAAACATAATTTCTTTACAGGCTGTCTGTAGGACCAGTGGACACTTCTCCCTTAATGTGCCAAGTTGGTTTGGCCTCCATAAGGTTGTAACACCTCTGTTGAAGCGCATCTGTGAGACAGACAAATTAGTCTGCAGCAAGACCTGCCTCAATGCCGCTGACATTGTCTTTGTGATTGATGGCTCCAGCAGCGTTGGTACTGGCAACTTCCGCACTGTGCTTCAGTTCATAGCAAACATCAGCAGTGAGTTTGAGATTTCAGACACAGATACAAGAATAGGAGCAGTACAATATACATATGAACAGAGGCTGGAATTTGGACTTGATAGGTATGGTACAAAACAAGATGTTGTTAATGCAATCATGGGAATCAACTACTGGAGTGGAGGAACAAGCACTGGAGCTGCCATCACCTATGCCTCTGAACAACTCTTCACTAAATCAAAGCCAAACAAGAGGAAGATTATGATTGTGATTACTGATGGTCGGTCATATGATGATGTCCGTGTTCCTGCCACAGCTGCTCATCGGAACGGTATCTCTTTTCCTTCTTTCTTAAAGGGATAGTAACACTTCGTTTTAACTTTATTTTATTTTGTAGGCATTAAAAAAACATGAAGAATGATATAAGTCTTATCTCTCAAACCTTTATGGTTTATGAGATATTCACAAGCAAAGTTCCCCTCCCCGCCCCTTTTTCCTAGTGTAAGCCATCTCTTCTCAGATGTGAGTCTGGTTGTATGACAGTACAGATAACAGAAGGGGACAATTTTCTTTGTATGAAAACAATGAAAGCCCTTCCCCCCTTGAAAAGTTTTTCAGCTTTTTCCATTATCTTAATTGAAGATTGTCCCTCTCTGCAGTCTACCTGGGCATCTCCCTTCTTATCTGGTTGAACAGGGGGGGGATACTTTGTTTGTGAATATCTCTTAAACCATAAAGGTTTCAGAGATAAGACTTATATCATTCTTCATGTTTTTTTAATGCCTAGTTAAAATGAAGTATTACTATCCCTTTAATAGAATGTTCATTGCACATGTTAATAAAACAATTAATATAAGGAGTAACATAAAGATACACTTAATGCAGAGAATGCTGTTTTCATAGGATCAAACTTGTATGTTTGCAACAGTTTGAGTTTAACATTTTTTTCTGATCTGGTTCCCAGATGACACTGTTATTATTGCCTAATCTCTAAACAGACCAGAGCAACAGCATCCAATTTGACTAGAAACTCTTTATGACTAAAATGTTCTAATCCTTTTGTCAGTTTTATGTCATGTCTCTCTACTGTTTCCAGTTCAATAATGTATTTTTAGGAACTGGTTGCCAAACCCTACTCCATATTGTAGAAGAAGTCTTACTAAGGAGGGGATAGAATTCTATTCTCACTTCATGCATCTATACTCCTTTTTATGTATGATGGTACACAGCTGGCTCTTGCGGCAGCTGACTGACTAGCATTTATAAAATATTCTATAACAAAGACTCCACAAGTATTGTCCCATGTAGTGTATTTGCAGTATGACTGTATCTACAAATCAAATGCATAATTTTACATTAATCTATAGCAGTGGTTCTCAAACTTTTTTGTTCGGGGCACCCCTAAGACATAATCTACAACATGCAGGGCACCCCTAACATATTTAATGTACCATAAAAAGGGTACAATACATAAATATAGAGTTATGATTAGGTTTTATAATCTTAATAGCAAAACTAAACCTATTGTGCATAACAATTTCTATAAATCTTTATTTAAAAGTCCATTTTTGTCAGTCTTCATAGAAAACATGGGACACCCTAAGCTGATGTCTGTGGCACTCTAAAGTGCCACGGCACCCTGGCTGAGAATCATTGATCTATAGTAAATTTCACCTGCAACTTTATTCTTTGTCTAGGACCAAGCAGTGGCTTAAAACTGCCATGGTCTCAGTAACTCAAGGGGATGTGTAATAGAAAATTGCTTACTCCTAAGTCCAATATCTGATTACTAGAATAGTAAACAGAGACAGTAGGATATATATCTATCCTATATTGCAGGTAGCTACAGAAAGGTGCAAGGGTCACTGAAGTATCATTCCTTAATAACACAATAAAAATGATATCTCACTATGAGTGATGTACTAAGAAGTGGAACATTTCTCATGCAAATCAGCTGAAGCATGAGATACAAGTACACATTTCCTTTAATTTAAATATGGCTTTTAAATGCTAGAAAGGTCTTCAAGGCTTAAAATTCTCATTGCTTTAAATGGGGATTTTAAATCCTTAAATGTTACAGAGGTCATCAACTTGTCGCTTCTTAGTACATCTGCCTCCACATAGGAAGCTGAACATTATAGCATATATTGTATTTTCATTCTGACTTTGTGACCTTCCACAGGGGTGATTGCATATGCTGTAGGAATTGCCTGGGCTGCCCAAGATGAGCTGGAATCCATTGCGACCGACCCTGACAAGGACCATTCATTTTTCGTGGATGAATTTGACAATCTCTACAAATTTGTTGGGAAGATCATCCAGAACATTTGTACAGAGTATAACTCTCAACCACGAAATTAAAATCAGTGTGACTAAAGAGAGATCCCTAGTGCTTGGATAACAGGTTTCCTGGTGATGAATCCATAAACACACATGTAAGCTGAATTAAGTGCAGATTTAGAGAGGTCTGGTTCTAAATACAGGTACTCTTGTGACCTGTTCATATTGCAGACAAGCGCTTGCTTTTAAATTGTGTGTTGTAGACCCCAAATGCACTGAATTGTATTAATAGCACCTAATATAAAGTGCCAGTAGACTACACAATGATAAACATGGATTCAGGAACACTGTGAATGATGCATGCTCCCACGCCATTCATTGTTCAATATCTCAAAGTGATAATAGAAACATATTGCAAAGTTTGTAAGATTCTTCTTGTACTTTCAGTGTGCTAGCCAGTCCTTTAAGACTTTCCAATTACTCCGTTAAGTACATGAAACCTGAGTGCATACTTTCTGGCTTTTTGATATTGTTTTGTCATCATTTAGTTTCCATATTGTTTCATCCTCATTTAGTGCTGAAATAGGAGACATGAATATAGTGTGTTCATTTCCAATCTGAATGAGATGCTCACTGCTGGATTTAACTCTTGAGCACCCTGAAATTCAAAGCTGTGCTATAACTAGATGTGGTGTTGCAACATCACTTTCTGTCCTATGTTCCACAGATATTTGGAGCCACAGAATTCAGATGTATGAGATCCACAACACTAAACAAATTACATTTTTTCAAATGTAACTTGTTTGCTTGAGCCCCTAACCCTTACACATGATTAGACACATTCTGGCTTTGTTTAGTGGGAATTACAGCACTGGTTGTCATGAGTTTTATGAGTCATAATTGCTTTGTTGTGCTGTTTGGTAAATCACATTGAGGCATATTTACTGAAAGAGATTAGTAGTGCATTCTCTCATCTCGAGGCACACAATAGCATCTCATTCTCTCTGTGTATCTGCTGCAGTGCATACACATGCATGCCCCTCTCGTAATGTACATTCTGTTTATACCACCCCTGAAGTAGATGTGAACGATGTGCATCACATTCCTCTTCACCCGGGTATTTACTTGGATGCAGAGGAAAGGAACCAACCAATATACTCTCACATTGTGCATCTCTTGGGGCATGCAGTACAAAGTGGCTGTTCTGTGTTTCACTCAACGCATGGAGCTTTGTGCCAAAACATTTCCTGCACCACATTCATACATACCCTGATTAGCAATTCAGGGCAAGAAAGGTAATTTTAGAGCAACAAAAGACTCATCTGTAATAGTTTATCATATTATAACCTATCGTATTTTAAAGAATGTACATTGGTGTGTTTCAGTTATCTGTAGTCATTTATACCTGCCTTTCAGATATTAAGTATTAATTAATGGTTTAACACTTTGTATGGGAAGGACATCTCCAGTGCATTGTTTCACATTGCATTGGAGATGTATCATCCATCCAGGGGGTAAAATACATCCCTACTGAGAATAGGTGAATTAAATAGTGACCCAGTCATTTAGATTTCACCTGTGCTCAGGTAAGGGATATAATGAAAACCTGTGCTGTTAAAGGAACACTAACATGTCCCAATAATAGATCTTATCCTAATAGCAGCTATAAATAAATTCTGTGTGGAATGATTCTGAAAAACAGATCTTTAATCAGACATCATTTATTGAGGTGAACATGGTTCTTCATTGCAGAACTCTATGACTCTAAACTCCTCCCACTGAAGATATCTTACCATAGAAGGAAAACATCAGTGAGAAAAGGTTGAGGCCCAGAGACTGGCAAAAAAACTAAAACCTCTACTATGGTCATGATATTCAGTAATAATTATAGGTTCATTTTATGGAACCGATCCACAGAAATTAGATTCGTAGTGGCCAGTAGAATTTGTTCCCATATTAAATTAAGTGAAGGCTGTTTAATAGAGGTTTTAATTTTCTTTAACTTTCTGAATGCTAGAGTGATCTCCAATGCACTGACTCTAAATGCACTGGAGAACTTTCTAGCATTTAGGGGGTGGATACAGCTGTCTGAGAGCAGTGGCTCAGAAACCCTGACATATCTCAGACAAAGCTTAAATGTCAATGGCAAATTGCATCTGACATTGATTTGATGGGTTTGCCATATCACAGCTTACTGAATCATGGCCTGATGGACCACAGGATGGAGTTTTAGGAATAAGGCTATAGGAAGCAGTAAAAAAAAATGTGTACTCATTGCATTGTCCTCAAGAGAAAATATCACAGTACTAGTACTGCACAGCCAATCAAAATGCATTTAAAGTTTTTCTACACCTGTCTGCACACTTGTGACCTGTGGTCGCAAGTATAATGTATGCACTGTATGTATATATAGAAAGAGAATAGGCAAGCAATCTCAGAGGACTTGAATGATAATTTAATGTAAAAGTATCAACATTCTAATGTATATCAGTCACACACACACACACATATATATATATATATATATATATATATATATATATATATATATATATATATTTATATATATATATATATATATATATATATTTTTTTTTTACTTTGACACCTGTGTAGGACTTTGCCCCCATGTTTTACTTTTTAATACAAATCCCTTCATATAACTTAATGGGGGTCTCCATTTTTGTTAAGAGCCCTCAGTTGCAGTAGGTGGGAAGAGTGAGAATGTAACTATCTCATCCAAGTGTCAGATCTCTGAGTCTTTTTGTAAAGAAACATATTTTTAATTGTTGAGTAATCAAAGAAATAGAGTATGTTCTGCAATTATTGATGGTTTGTCTTATGATGGTTCCTTAATTAATTTAATTAAAAAAAAAACTGGTAAAACGCTAGTATAGGGAAGAAATGTAATATAACCCTTTATGCCTTGCATTGTTAATAATAAAAAACAGGCAACTGAAATAATGCATTTTAGAAAGAACATAGGCAGAAGAAATAATATTTTATTAAATTACGTGCAACTTATTTTCGAGTATATTTTTCATTAAAATGCCAACAATTTGACTTACCATTTGTATGACTTTTTTCATCTAAATAAAAAATGGGAACAATGTGTGTGCCTGTCCCAACAGGCAAATAGTAAGGTCATTCATGTCTCAGCGCAAAACCAGTCTGGCAAAGCACAGCTGAAAAATGGATAACACCAGTGTTATTGTCTATGAGATGAGTTATGACTTTCAAAGTACATTTTTTAGTTGTTCTATACAATTTTTGCATGGCTCTTTTATAAAAATGATGTTATAGATTTTATTTTAATGTATACCAGTGACTATTCAAAAGTTACTTCTCAATACTCTAAATCAGTGGTTCTCAACCCGTGCCCTCAGTGGCTCCTAACAGGCCAGGATTTGAGAATTTCCTGGTAAGAGCACTGGTGAGTTAATCAATATGACTGAGCCTCTAATCAACACAGGGAATGCTGGGAAATTCCTAAATCCTGGCCTGTTAGTGGCCACTGAGGGCACGGGCTGAGATCCTCTGCTCTAAATTATCTTACAAATGCTGCTTCTCTAATGAACTTTATTAAGTGTGCCAAAGTGCATTTGTTTTCTATGTCATGTAAAACACTTGCAATATGTTATCTGACGAGATGTGGCGTGGTCTTTAAAATAGTATTCTGGGGGGACATTGCTTTACAGTGGAAATGATTTAACCCCTTGAATGCTAGAGTTGGTTCTGTCATAGAGACATCTGTAGCATCTAATGGATTAAATCAAAATGTAAGACAATAAAATGTACTGGTGGTTTGAAAACCTTAATATCGGTTTCTATTCGCATGATCCTTTAATGGTACATGATAGATTCTGCATAACGTAGTATAGAGTATGTACAAATTAAAGCCAATATTCTTTATATTGTATATAAAAGCCTAATAAAAGAATAATTTTTGTAACTACAAGAATGTATATGTTGTAATCAAAGTTATCTGCTTTTACATTTTTTAATATAAAGAATCATTATTAAATGCTAATCTCAAGAACAGGTATTTTAATGTAATCTACTGCTAGTTAATTTCAGTTTGTCTGTTCTGAACAAAGTAACAGAAACATACACATCAGGTATCCCGCTTTATTGGGAAACACCCTATGTCCTTGCTTCTTTTCATTCATCAAGTGGATGCCAGGGCACAGAGAAGGTGGTCCTGCTCCGAAATGTAATTGACCAGTTATTCCAGCATCTAACTGACCAATCACCTCATACTGTGATCTGCTTGATTTAAAAGGCATCAACCAATACAGTCAGTGAAGTGTTCTGGATGACAGAGCTTGCAGTCAGCAAGGAAACTGGACCCAAAGGGTTTGCAGTGCACAGAAGAGACATAAATAGTGTATAATACAAACACATAGTGAATCATACAGCTTTTAAATCTTTGAGTGCCAGAGGGGTACATAACGCATTGCAAAGCAATTAGTTGAATACCCCTCTGTCAATCAGAGGGTTAATGAAAAGGAATACTGTCCATCAACATGCTTTCTATAGAAGAACTGCATTTATAGTATCGGTACAGAATAGATTGCATGTTTTATGATCCATTCTGTATGTGCAATATAAAGTACATTCTCCTATAGATTGCACACTGTGTGGGTCAATTGACCTATTAATGTCAAGCCCTGTAATTCGATTTATATCACTCTCTGTCTGTTCTTTTATATATTACAAATTTTAAGAGTTAATTTGAAACTGCCATTTTAAATCACCTTACACAGTTTTAAAACATCTTGCAAAATTACCTATATGTTGTGTTAGACGTGTTTTATTTATTAAAATTGATTTCAAGCTGTTAGCCTTTTCTTTTTGTGCTAACTCATCTGATCCACCTCATGTGTGGTTCCCCTCCCATCTCCAACCCAAGGGCATTTTTAATCATTGCATTCCATGTATGTGTGCATTACATAGCAATGCATTTTGCATCTCTTTGGCACTCAAAGGGTTAAATCCATTTAGCAATTGATCTGGGGAAGAGGGTTTCCCAGAAGCTCCTCTCCCTGTAACCACATGTGGGTCTGCTACTGATCTATCGGGCTGAAGGTTCCCCGACACACACACACACACACACACACACACACACACACACACTCACACACATACAAAATCTCTGTTTAACCTTTTGGTTGTCAGAGTATACAGCACATTTCTCCCCCGTCTTGCACCCAAAGAGTTACAGAGAATCTCAAGATGGAAAATGTTCTCACTTACATCAGCAGAAGACATCACTCTTGCTATATTACTAATTTCCCCATTCCACAAATAAAGTGCATTACTATTTTATGTCTGGAAATTAAAATGCTTGCTAATAGCATGTTCGAAACTCCGTCCATGTAAAAGTATAATGTACAAGACACTAAGGTGAGCTGCCACTGCAATCGCTGATTTAACCCACCAGCTGCCACACAGCTATCTGCAGTAAAAAAAAAAAAAAAAAAAAAAAGCATCTAATTATGGTGGTACTATAATGTTTGTCCTAGTTATGTTTTATAATGACAAATCAGATACATCAAGGGTTACATCCTTTGAATGATAGGTTTGTGCAAACCCCCTGCCACTCAAAGCATTTGAGTCAAATGGTTAATGCATGATTAACCCTCTTAGGTAAGTGTACAAAGAAAGTTGCAAATCTTTTTTGGCAATCAATGTGTTAATTACACTGGGGCTGTATGCAGAGAACATTTGAATGGATTAATGAACTTGGAAACATATGGGCTGCATTGCCAGTCACTATAACCCTGCCAATTTAGTACAAATACATTGTATACTTTTCCAATAAAAAGGAAAGGAAGGAAAAAAATAGTTTTCCATGTTAATTAGGACGTTGTTAAGCTGTATGTTAATGAAAAACAAAAAATATATATATAAAGTTCTGTTTCTGGTTCGCTGTCTGCCCGGGGGCTGCAAGGGGAGAAGATCAGTGGCAGGCAATGATTTTCAGGGGAAATCGCTGCAGAGGTCCAGTGGGTCCTGGAACTGCACAAAGTACCCAGTCATACGGGCAATGTAGAGCAACAGTTATCGATTCATTTTAAAAATAACTAAATGTATC
Organism: Rhinophrynus dorsalis; assembly: GCA_037306005.1. Lineage (NCBI taxonomy): Eukaryota > Metazoa > Chordata > Amphibia > Anura > Rhinophrynidae > Rhinophrynus > Rhinophrynus dorsalis. The sequence continues at coordinate 100,779,262 of CM074720.1, forward strand.
TTGAGGCAAGAGATCCAGTTTAATGTGACAGATAAAAGAAGTGTATGCCTTGCTCTTATGCAGGCAAATGCACCATAAATGGTATACTCACATGAACATGATCCCAGGCTATAGTGCGTATTTTACACTGTTCTCTGGTCAGGTAATGTCCAGATACATATGGAGATGTGTAACACAAGTCCAGCTGGCTTAAATTAGAGCAATCTTAAAGCGATAATGTCCCGTACAAAATGCTTAGAGTTTTGTAGAGGTTAAGAAAATACATGATATGATACAAATCCTATCTCTCAAACCTCCGTTAAAGTTACCTTCTCCCTCCCCTTCTCCTGATTGACAAGCGGTTCTTCAGCAGAGCCACAATAGCGTGATTTAAAAATAATTCTTTGGAACGATCTACAAAGTGTGCCTGGTTTGCAGGAGAAATTTAAAAAATGAGCATTAAAAGGAGTAGCAGAAACAATTTATGTGATGTGGAGGAGCTGAAGAATAATTTCAAAATTACCATCATGATGTCTGATAAGGGAGGTAATATGGTCATAAATAATATATAAAAATGTGAATGTATATATGAAATAATAGGTACTGGTATCAAATGTTGCTCTTTCCTCCTATTAATACATTCAAGAAGAATCTTTTTTTATATGATTGATAATCCAGTTAAAAAAGGGATCATTGATTGTATGACCAGTGAGTATTAAAGATACCATATCTACAAATGCCAACCCCCCAAAGTGTGCAAGTCAGTCAGGAACCTCCTGAGAAACCAATTGTATTATAATTGACAAGACTGATTCTAATGTTTATGGAGGCCAGGTGTGAATTAATTTGCAGGGCTGCTGAGCTACACTAGTGATCACCAGAGCTTATAACTGAAATGGATCTACACTAGTGATACCACAACAGTTATAAATCACACATAATAACCATACCTGGGAACTTCCAGTTGAGTCTGTTCAGGAGTGGGTGACAAAAATGACGCTAATCGCGTCAAAAAGGGGCGGGGCTTACCGCGAGTGTGTGTGTGGGGGACTTAACCCTTTGAGTGCCAGAGTGGTACGGAATGCATTGCAAAGCAATGCATTCCTTACCACTTTGGCACTCAGAGGGTTAAAGGTGTCACACAGAAGGCTGGGGACGGAGGAACAGTGGGAGAAAAAGCGGATGTGGTAGAGTTTCAATAGAAACTCTCCACATCCGGAGGCATCAGCCTCTGCCCCGGAGACCCGGTAAAGCTCTGTCAGAACCGGAGTCTCCGGGCCAAATCCGGAGAGTTCCCAGGTATGATAATAACCCTCAGTTTTGTCCTACTGCATTTGTACACATACTGACCCCCCAGCCCTGTCCCACTACACTGGTAGCCATAGAGTCATACATACTGACCCCCTCATCCTTGTCCCACTGCATCTGTATCAATTGAAGCACACATAAAGACCCCCCACCCCGGCCTTGTCTCTCTGCACTGATAGTCATAGACCCGCACATAAAGGCCACCCAGCCTAGTCGTACTACACTGGTAGCCATAAAACCACACATATAGACCCTCCAGCTTTGTGACAGTGCACTGGTAGACATATAACCACAGATACAAACTCCCCAGCCTTTTCCCACTGCACATGGAACCAAACATATAGACTCCCCAGCCTTGTCACACTGCACTGGTAGCCATAGTACCACACATGCAGACCCCTCCAGCAAACAGGACATGCAGCCCAATTGTGCTGTTACCATTAATTGAAGATCCAGAGAGCAGAGTGCCATTACACAGAGCCAAAGAGCATCACTAAACACATATGTGACATCAGCAGACCATTTCAAGAGGCAAGAGAAAGGGTTAATTTTAGTTATTCAGGCTTCTGTTTTCATTTCTGTGTTGCTTGTTTGTGATCACTAAAGCATAACATGCAGGCAAAGCTGTCTGCGTGTGAAAATTAAAGTGATCATAAACAGACAGCAGCAATCTCAGCAGAAAACGTACCTCTCTAGATCAGCTTCAGATGTAGTACACATGCTTGTACTGCCCTCACCAACCAATTGTTAAGCGCTTTGAAGTTTCTGGCAAAGTTGTGGGGCCAAGTGCACATCACCCTTGGCACCTGCCTAAAATCAGCTTTGTGGATTGATTCCTTGACTGAGAATGTTTGCACACATATAGATGCAAGTCTACAACCTTATGTGTTAGAAATGTGTTCCTACATAAAAAATAACAATGATCTTCGCAGACAGCTTGACTCATATACCTAGAAAGAGAATGTATTGGTCAGCCTTGATTTAGAGGTCTTGTACTCAAGCAAACCACATTCCATGGGGTTAGAAACCATTTTTTTGCATAGAGATATGTATCAATGTACTCATTTCAACCAGTGCAAATATATTACAAAGGTCACCTAATTAAGCATAATAAAAATAAGAATTATTATGTGAGATGCATCTTCAATTCTGGAGCTACTCATGTCAATTATAATGAGAAATGTGGGAAAAACAATTATGCCCCTCATAATGAGTATTTATAAACATGGCAATGATATAATGATTGGCAATATGGCAACTTCAATAGGAAGACTTTTTAATTTGACACATGATGACAAAGTTGATTCCTTTTTCCAAGGTTACTATTGACTTCACGGTAAAATCAGCATAGGCAAAATTGATAACAGGTTGTTGAAAAATTATAGTTGATTTATTTATACTTTATAAAGACATGTAGGCCCAGGAAGAGCTATCGTATAAACCTTTTTGGGCAGCACACTAGATGGTTCTTTTTTGACATCAAAATATATGTTTCTATGTAGACCTGGACAATTGTGTTATAGAAGTTCAACTCCATGCTGCTAGATCTGCAGAAAGACACGTATTGTATTGAGCTCATCCACTGTATTCTCTTCGCCAAACACCCACCGACAGAAATTACCCTTGAATCACCGTTTTTTTCATCCTAAAGAGACCATAGTTACAGTGGCAAGACAAAACCCTCCTATCTGGAATCAAATTTCTCCTGAATTTTACTTTGATCTGGCCCCAAGCTCTCTCTGAAAATACACAATGAAGCAAATAGCATATGTTCTTCTACAAAGAAGCTTGAGATGCAAATGTGAATTTCAATTATACCACATCTTCATTCTAAACAGCTGCACAAATGTTACCAGCATCAGGAAACTTCTGAGGGGACTTCAGATCCCTTGCCCTTTCCCAGAACCACCAGTACCCCACCACACTGTTGTCCATTATCATAACGGCGCTAGCACCAGTTCCACCAGCCAAACTTAATTCTCTCATTAAGGTTCTCCTTGATCTCTACAAGAGGCAAATTCAAGGTCCATTATTATTATATGATTTTTCTAGTTAAGCCAGTCCAGAGACCACTACTAATTTTACTAGTTTGGTAAAGGTTGCATACCATTCTCACCAGATCCTTGATTTCAAATTCAGTAAACTCTTTAGTGATATGTTTAGAAACACTAGCTAGCTGCAAGTTATATACAGTTTTCACTATTATTGTTTATTGTTTAGATTATTTGTTCCACTACACAAAAAAAGATCCGTACAGATAGGCCCGTGAGTTTGACATCAATAGTTGGGCAATAATGGAAATGCTGTAAAAGGAAGGATCTTTGCATAACTGAAGACTGACATACCATATACATGGCAACACGGCTTTACAACAGACAAATCTAATTGATTTATTTTATTATGTTACTCAAGTGATAGACAGGAGTGAAGCGGTTAATTGAGTCTATTTTAGTAAAGCTTTTGGTACTGCACCACAAAGGAAGATGATTCATAGGATGCATAGTTCAGGACAGGACTAAAAGGTATTAGATTGGCCAGTCCCTTATGATGAAGGACGTACATGTACATCATAGGTGAATGTCCCTAAAGGACCCATGACGTACATGTATGTCATGGATTTCAGGGCTCCTTGGGCGACTGCACACCGTCCGGGGAGCCCTGAATTGGATTCAGAAAAAAAAATGCTCTGTTGTCCTTAAGTGCCGGCCAAATGCGTGTGAACCGGTCCTTAAGGGATTAAATAATTGGCTGCAAGACCGGCAACAGCTTGTCCTAATCAATCATATTCATTCAGTGGAAGGATGGACTACTGGTGGTATGTCACAGGGCTCATTGCTAGGGACACTTGACTGATGAGGCTCTTGGGCGTGGCAGTGCACCCCTTCATGCATATTCTTTTAAGCACTGAGAATTTGACCTGCTGTTAAAGAAAATAATATGATTAATTTGATGGGTACAAAAGAGTACAGATTCACTCAGAATTATCCACCAAGAGAAAAAGTAAATTTAGACCTACTAAAGGATGTGCCTCTTTGAATCACCCAATATAAAAAAGTGTGCTAATAAAACTACCAGTGGCAATTTTGAGACATATAGATATGATCACATACAATAACCAAACATTATATTTTAGAAAAAAACAAACAAAAATATAAAATAAAAAACTTAAAATACCCAACAATATCATAAGTTATTGTCACAATGTAGTCCATTCAGTTCTTATGAGCTGAGACACAGACAGATAAATCTTCGCTGTGTTCCATTCGTAGGACGCATCTAGTCCATTGTCCACATTGATGTGTGCTGTCATCATGCATTCTTGTGGTGTATTTCCCATTGCAGGGGCTGATTCTGACCTAGTGACGTCCCATCTTAGTGTCTCTTGTATGGAAGGATGTTACCCTTGTTTTAGGCTAGCTCTTGAAGAAGCAGTTTGTTAACTGCGAAACGTTGATGTAGTTTGCTTGCCTGTTATTGATTTTATTGTTTTATATTTGGGATTATTCCCAGTGTTCAATTTTTTATTAAATATTTTGGATATCATAGCAGCTTTCTTCCTTTTTTCTTCACTTTTGAGAAACCATTGGATTGGACTTCTATTTACACTACATTACCTGAGCAAAGACAGGTTTGAATCTCTCTGCAGGCTTAATTTGTTGTAATTAGATATGAGTTAATTTGCTACCACCATTATTGTGAGTATAATACTGATTGCTGTTGATAAGTGTCAATATTGATCACAGGCTCTATTGGGCACCCTTGTTGTTCGTTTCTTGCATGTGATCTACTACCGAGTGGTTGGATAAAGGAGCAGCCCTAATTAAAGAATCCTGGAAAGCATCTGGAGAAGCTATACTGATTGAGGGGAAGTTTTTAAATCCCTCTGCATAGGTCTCTGTGAACATGTATGTGTTCCACCGAACACTTTCATTGTGTGTGATACTGCAATATCGGTGACAGGTTGGCGTGTATCTACCTCAAATTGTTATTACACCAGGAGTGCCTTCTTTCTTTTCTTTTTTGGAGTATACAGGAAGGCCTAATGACACCAATGCACCTTCCAGTACACATCTTAACTTTGGTGGTAATTCTGCTTTTACTGCCCATTAGTAACTACTATATAAGGAGTGAATATATTGTTACCTTATTTTTCAAACCGTTGCACAACCCCTGACACTCAAAGGGTTAATCTCCAACAACTGGGGATCCAAAGTTTGACTACTCCTTGTGTAAATGTTAATAGTTTACATATCTCATGCTCAGATTATGTAATAACACAAGTATTTTGGAAAACAATAAATGAGCTTGCCAATGCTTCCAAGACTGGTTTCCTGCACAATAAAGATGATCCAGATGCCACAGCCAAATCAGTCGGAAGAGAGTTTATAAACTTATTTCCTGCTCATATCAAGGAAGAGCTCATTAAAGCAGGGGGGTTACTCACCATATGATAGATTCCTATGTTTTAGATTGAGCTCTAATGGATGGAAAATATTTCTCCTTCCAAAACCCAAGTGAAAGAAAAAATTAACTTCCTAATTGTATTATGACGCACAGCCAGCTGGCCAGCAATTACTCAGGTTTTGCACAGAAAAAAAGAGAAGAGCAGTGTTTATTTAACTATACATAAATTACAGTATATTGTTTAAGCAAATATAAAATAATGAAGGGAAAATTGGCTCACTGCATTACTGGCTTGTTAAACAGGGTCTGCTTTGGTGGACAGCTGCCGCTCCTTATAATAGGCTCTATAGAAAGCTGCAACAGGAGTAGTGGATACTGGCATGGGCACACAGGGGAGCACTTGGCTATCTAGAAACATCTAAAATCAGTATATGTTTATTCAGTCTCAAGCTTTAAGGATGTAATTTCTGGAACAGCACTTTCACGCATTTCTTGTTCCTATGTTGGACATTTCATCAGAGGTAAGAACACAGTGTATGGAACACACAGGTGTGTATATAAACCCTTATTGGATACACCCTGTTAGTATCTCTGATGAAGTGCCCAGCAGAGGGGCACATGAGGATAAGTGGGAGGGATGTCCCCAAATGTACATCTGTATTGAATTAGACAGAATAAATAAGTGTTGATTTCATAAGCTTTTGGACTCCTTTTCTGGACTGGAATAAGTGCAATCCTATGTGTCTATGCCAGTGTCCACTATAATACACTGTTGCTTCTGATGATTCACAAATAATTTGTTTGAAACAGGCAATCAAAAATGACACAAAATTATGTACTGAGAAATCAAAACATGCCAAACACAACTCATAGACATAACACTAATGGTATGCATTTTTCTACTGTGCTGATTTGTGCTGATCTAAAACAGGTGTTTTTAAAGGGACAGTTATACTTTATACTGTGTAAAAAAAAAATAATATATATATATATATATATATATATATATATATATGTATACAGTACTGTGCAAAAGTCTTAGGTAAGTGTGAAAATTAAAAAAAAAACCTGTAAAGTAAGAATGCTTTCAAAAATAGTAACATAGTAACATAGTAGATAAGGCTGAAAAAAGACATGCGTCCATCAAGTCCAGCCCATGCCAATAACACCCCTGTTGATCCAGAGGAAGGCAACAAAAAAGCCCTCTGGAGCAATTTCCAGTGTAGGTGTGTGTGTGTGTGTGTGTGTGTGTGTGTGTGTCAAATAGTTCCCCGGCTCAATATCCTATTTGCTTTGAAGCCATCTGTCATAACTGTCAATATTGTTCTGTGCTAGATAGGCACCCATTGCTTTTTTGAATGCAGTTACATTATCTGCAAGCACAACATCCCGAGGCAAAGAATTTCATAGCCTTACCGCCCTTACTGTAAAGAATCCCTGCCTGTGTTTTAGTCAAAAGCGCCTTTCCTCAAGTCTTAATGGATGACCTCTTGTTCTTAGCTCAGCTAATAATTCATTGGATAGTTCTTTGTATTGACCTTGAATGTATTTGTAAATGGTAATCATATCACCCCTTAGACATCTCTTTTCTAATGTAAACAAACCCAGTTTGGCTAGTCTCTCTTTGTAACTCAGATCCTCCAATCCCTTTATCAGTTTTGTTGCACGTCTCTGCACCTTTTCCAGTTCAGTAATGTCTTTTTTTAGAACAGGCGCCCAAAATTGTACTCCATATTCTAGATGAGGCCTAACCAAGGATTTTTACAGAGGTAAGATAATATTAGCATCCCTTGCTTCTACACCTCTTTTTATGCAGGCTAGTACTCTATTTGCTCTTGCAGCAGCTGAGTGACTCTGCACACTGCTGTGAAGACTATTGTCTATCAGTACACCTAAATCTTTCTCTAATGAGGATTTCCCAAGTTGTTTCCCATTTAGAGTATATGTAGCAAGTTTGTTTCTACAACCCAAATGCATAACCTTTAGTGATGATCGAGCACCCCAGTGCTCGGGTGTTCGGGTGCTCTGGCCGAGCACCCCCGGAGGCTCGAGTGCTCGGCCGAGCACCCGAGCCCCATTGAAGTCAATGGGAGGACTCGAGCATTACACCAGGCACCCCCTGCTCTGATGAGGGGAGGGTGCCTGGTCCATAGGAAAAGGGCAGAAAATGATGGAAACACCACAGAAATGGTTCAGGGACAGCATAGGGAGGATGTCTGGATGCATCTTGGACTCCAACGTCGCTGCTGGGAACGATGTTTCGCCCGTAGTATGCCATTTTTACAGACTGACCGTAAAACACACAAAAAGGAAGATAAAAACGATTTTAGGCGAAAAATTGTTACCAAACAGTATTTGCTGTATATTTACTTGTATATCATCTGCAAATTCTGCAAAAAATTTCATCGATTTTTCGGAACTGGGGCCATGATTAAGAGGGAAACGTGCGCAGAGGCAAATTCTGCAAAAAATTTCATCGATTTTTCGGAACTGGGGCCATGATTAAGAGGGAAACGTGCGCAGAGGCAAATTCTGCAAAAAATTTCATCGATTTTTCGGAACTGGGGCCATGATTAAGAGGGAAACGTGCGCAGAGGCAAATTCTGCAAAAAATTTCATCGATTTTTCGGAACTGGGGCCATGATTAAGAGGGAAACGTGCGCAGAGTAAAGCAGGTGTTCAACGTGGTTATGGCCCGGGTAAGGTACAGCATTCAGGAACGGAGGCCGCAGCTACCACAGGTTTTACAACATGTCCGTTTGCCCTTGTTAAGTTCAAAATTTATAGTCGGAACAGTGGGGTCTGATCCATTCAGTAAAAGTGACGAAGTGACTTAGTGGATGAAGCCAAGAACTACCTTCTGCTCTGTCGAACACCCCAGCCCTATTTAATTCAATGGGAGGACCTGAGGCACTCCGATACAACCTGTATATCACAAAATGGAGGGCCTCATTCACATTGTGGTACAATAGTTCAGGTAGTGGTCCAACACTCATAAAGCCGATGCACTAAGTGAAAGGGCTGCCAAAAATTAGACTGAAATGTCACTCCAATACACCCTTTATTACACATAAAGGAGGGCATCATACACACCCTTGAAAAATTAGGATTAATAGCCTGCTGGTGACCCTCTAAAACATTAGGGGCGAGGGCATGCCGCTAAGCTGACCATCTAAAACATTAGGAATGAGGGTCTGCAGCTGAGCCGACCATCTAAAACATTATGGGTGAGGGTCTGCTGCGGAGCTGACCATCCTAAACATTATATGCGAAGGCCCGCTAGTGAGCTGACGCTATAAAACATTATATGAGAGGGCCACTAGAGAGCTGACCCAATAAAACATTATATAAGAAGGCCCGCTGGTGAGCTGACCTATACAAAAAGTTGTCAAACAGGGCCCGCTGGTGAGCTGGCCCTATACAAAAATTATATCACAGGGCCCGCTGGTGAGCTGGCCCTATATAAAAATTATATCACAGGGCCCGCTGGTGAGCTGGCCCTATATAAAAATTATATCACAGGGTATATGGAAGAGAGTCAACCATATACCCGTTTTTTGGGTGGAAGGGGTGAATGGGAATACAGAGTATTCCCATCATTGTAAATAACATATCTAAAGTGACTTTATGTTCACCCGGGGCTTTCCTCCAGTGGAGTGGAGAAGTCAGGGGAAATCCAGGCCTTGTTCATTTTTATAAGTGTCAACCTATCAGCATTTTCGGTGGAAAGGCGGATACGCTTATCTGTTATGATGCCACCAGCAGCACTAAATACCCGCTCAGACAGAACGCTGGCGGCAGGGCAGGCCAGCACCTCCAAGGCGTAGAGTGCCAGTTCATACCACGTGTCCAGCTTGGACACCCAGTAGTTGTAAGGCACAGAGGGATCATTGAGGACGCTGACACGGTCTGCTACGTACTCCTTCACCATCTTCCAAAACTTTTCCCTCCTTGTGACACTGGGCTGCGCATCAGGGTGAGGGTGCTGGCGGGGTGTCATGAAGGTGTCCCACGCCTTGGAGAGTGTTGCCCTGCCTTTGTCGGAACTGCTGTGTGCTCCCCTTTTCTCCCCTTCTCGGTTGGCCAAGGTAGCACGTACTCTGCCGCCAGCGTTGTCAGATGGAAAATTTTGGAGCAATTTTTCAACAAGAACCTTCTGGTATTGCACCATTTTGCTTGTCCTCTCCACCGGAGGAATGAGAGATGAGAAATTCTCTTTGTAGCGGGGGTCCAGAAGGGTGAACACCCAGTAATCCGTGTTATCTAAAATGCGTATAACGCGTGGGTCACGGGAAAGGCAGCCTAACATAAAGTCAGCCATGTGTGCCAGAGTACCAACAGGCAAGATTTCGCTGTCCTCACCAGGAGGATGGCTCTCAATCTCCTCATCCTCTTCCTCCTCTTCTGCCCACCCACGCTGAAGAGATGGAACTAAAGTTCCATGGCTACCCTCTGTAGCGGAGGCAACCGTGTCTTCCTCCTCCTCCTCCTCCTCCTCCACCTCCTCCAATTGTCGCTGAGAAGACGAAGTGAGGGTGCTCTGGCTATCACCTTGTGTAAGCTCTTCCTCCCCCATTTCCACCTCTTCCACATGCAAAGCGTCGGTTTTAATTGTGAGCAGCGAGCGTTTCAGTAGACACAGAAGTGGGATGGTTACACTGATAATAGCGTTATCGCCGCTCACCATCTGTGTCGATTCCTCAAAATTGCGTAAAACCTCACAGAGGTCAGACATCCATTCCCACTCCTCACTTCTGATTAGAGGAAGTTGAACGGAGAGGCGACGACCGTGTAACAGCTGGTACTCCACTACTGCCCTCTGGTGCTCACAAAGCCGGGCCAACATGTGGAAGGTGGAGTTCCAGCGCGTGCTCACGTCACACAGCAGCCGGTGAGCTGGCAATTGTAAGCGCTGCTGCAGCTTCAACAGGCCGGCTGAAGCTGTTGATGACTTACGGAAATGTGCACACACGCGGCGCACCTTGGTCAAGAGATCATGCAAATTGGGGTAGGTTTTTAGAAATCGCTGAACCACTAAATTAAATACATGCGCTAGGCATGGTACGTGTGTGAGCTTGCCGAGCTCCAAAGCCGCCACCAAGTTACGCCCATTATCACACACAACCATGCCTGGTTGCAGATTGAGTGGCGAGAGCCACTGCTCGGTGTGGTGACTAATCCCCTGCAACAGCTCTGAGGCCGTGTGCTGTTTGTCCCCAAGGCAGATCAGCTTCAGCACGGCCTGTTGACGCTTCCCCACTGCAGTGCTACACTGCTTCCAGCTACCGGCTGATGGGTGAGTGGCGCTGCGCGCAGAGAATTCGGAGGTGGAAACGGAGGAGGAGGAGGAGCCAATAACGTAGGTGCTGGCGGAAACCCTGATGGAGGTAGGGCCCGCAATCCTCGGCGTGGGTAGCACCTGTGCCATCCCAGGGTCCGAGTCGCTCCCAGCCTCCACGACATTCACCCAGTGTGCCGTCAGGGAAATGTAGCGTCCCTGGCCACAAGCACTTGTCCATGTGTCAGTCGTTAAGTGGACCTTCCCAGTAACTGCGTTGGTCAGGGCACGGGTGATGTTACGGGACACATGGTGGTGTAATGCGGGGACGGCACACCGGGAAAAGTAGTGGCGGCTGGGGACTGCGTACCGAGGGACAGCTGCTGCCATCAGGCTGCGGAAGGACTCAGTCTCCACAAGCCTAAATGGCAGCATTTTGATGGCCAGTAATTTGGAAAGGTGTGAGGTTAGTGCTATGGCCTGTGGGTGGGTGGCTGGGTATTTTCGCTTGCGCTCAAATGCCTGGGGTAACGACATTTGGACGCTGCGCTGGGACAGGGAAGTGGATGTGGTCGCTGATGGTGCTTCAGATGGTACAGGTGCAGGGCGGGAGGTATGCGGGCCTGCGCCTTCGACAGGCGATTGGCTGGCACCGAAAACAGGGGAAGAGGAAGCAGTGGTGTGGCCTGCAGACACAGATTGGCGATCCGGGCGTTCCTCCTACTTATTACGGTGCTTGGATGCCATGTGTCGGATCATGCTGGTGATGGTGAGGTTGCTAGTGTTCATGCCTCGGCTCATTCTGGTGTGGCACAGGTTGCAAACTACAATTCTTTTGTCGTCCGCACTTTCCTTAAAAAAACGCCATACCGCGGAACACCTAGCCCTTGGCAAGGGAGATTTACGCAAGGGGGTGCTCCGTGGAACATTTGCGGGCCGGTTTGGTGCGGTCCGCCTTCTTTCTTTAGCCACACCACTGCCTCTTCCAGCCTGTTGCGGTGCTGCAGATGGCTCACCCTCAGGACTGCTGTCATCGCTCGGCTCTCCACCTTCCCAGGTGGGGTCAGTCACCTCATCGTCCACCAAGTCCTCCTCCACTTCCTCACTCTGATCATCCTCCTCATTTCTTGATCCCACCACATACTCAGTCATTGACAACTGTGTATCATGCTCCTCATCAAGGTCTTGAGACAGTAATAGTGGTTGATTTGATGGCAACTGTGTCTCATCATCATCATCATCCACTTCCTTTGACCTTAAATGCCATTCCCCTCTGTCATCTTCTTGTGATTGGGTACCCTCTAGAGGTTGTGAATCAGGGCACAAGATCTCATGTTCCTCTGCAAGCGTGCTTGGAGAGAGGTTCAAATGAAGGATTGGTGATGAGACGAGCTCCTCACTATATCCCAGTGTGGGATCACTTCTTTGGCCAGACCCTCTATGGTGGGAGGAAGGATGATCAGGGTGAGGATTATGTTGACCAGACTCTTGGCTACTGAGAGTGGACTTGGTGGAAGACAGGGTGGTGCTTAACCGACTGGAAACAGTATCAGCTGAAATCCAACCGACCACCTGTTCGCAGTGGTCTGACCTCGAGAGTGATGTCCTGCGACGCCCTGTAAACTGAGACATGAAGCTAGGTATGGTGGATGTCTTTCTTTCTTGTGCTCTGGCACCAGGCACAGTTTCTACGCGTCCTGACCCGCGCCCTGAACTATCAGGATCACGTCCACTTCCCCGTCCCTTTTTACCCGCCTTCTTCATATTACACGGAATATGTGCTGCTAATCTGCAACTTTGCACACTAAACAGAATGTGCTGCTAATCTGCAACTTTGCACACTAAACAGAATGTGCTGCTAATCTGCGGCTATGCACAGTGAAAGGAATATGTGACGTTTATTTTTTACACTTTCCACACTAAACAGAATGTGCTGCTAATCTGCGGCTAGGCACAGTGAACGGAATATGTGACGTTTATTTTTTACACTTTCCACACTAAACAGAATGTGCTGCTAATCTGCAACTTTGCACACTAAACAGAATGTGCTGCTAATCTGCGGCTAGGCACAGTGAACGGAATATGTGACGTTTATTTTTTACACTTTGCACACTAAACAGAATGTGCTGCTAATCTGCGGCTAGGCACAGTGAACGGAATATGTGACGTTTATTTTTTACACTTTCCACACTAAACAGAATGTGCTGCTAATCTGCAACTTTGCACACTAAACAGAATGTGCTGCTAATCTGCGGCTAGGCACAGTGAAAGGAATATGTGACGTTTATTTTTTACACTTTCCACACTAAACAGAATGTGCTGCTAATCTGCAACTTTGCACACTAAACAGAATGTGCTGCTAATCTGCGGCTAGGCACAGTGAACGGAATATGTGACGTTTATTTTTTACACTTTGCACACTAAACAGAATGTGCTGCTAATCTGCAACTTTGCACACTAAACAGAATGTGCTGCTAATCTGCAACTTTGCACACTAAACAGAATGTGCTGCTAATCTGCAACTTTGCACACTACACAGAATGTGCTGCTAATCTGCAACTTTGCACACTAAACAGAATGTGCTGCTAATCTGCAACTTTGCACACTAAACAGAATGTGCTGCTAATCTGCGGCTAGGCACAGTGAACGGAATATGTGACGTTTTTTTTTTAATTTGTGCCCCCCCAAACAAAAAATAACTGCTGCCCCCACACACAACAGTCCTAAAAAGGACTTTTGGGTCTTTATATGGTGTTCCAACACTTTTCTTCTCCCTACACTGACTTTCCCTTCCTATCCTCATCTCTCCCTGGCTAAGACTGAGCCGAACTCGCTGGTCAGGTGCTATACAGCACCCGATCACGGGTTCTGGCCAGCCAATCAGTGTAATGCCAGCAGCCAACATGGCTGCTGGCATTACACTGTTGTCAGAGCCTCCCCGCACGTTTATTGGCTGCGCAGCAGCCGCGAAACGTGCGGGGAGGAGACCCGAACATGGCGGGCGAGCACATGCGGTACTCGTACGAGTACCGCCATGTGCCGAGCAGAGCGATGCTCGAGCCAAACCGAGCTTCGGCCGAGCATGCTCGCTCATCACTAATAACCTTACATTTATCTACATTAAATGACATCTGCCACTTTTCTGCCCGTTCACTTATTTTATCTAAATCCTTCTGTAGGGAAAAAACATCGAGCTCTGTATGTATTTCCTTACATAGCTTAGTGTCATCAGCAAAGATTGAGATGCTACTTTCAATTCATTCAGAGATGCTACTTTCAATAGTCACGTTAATAGTTTATTTTTATCAAGGTAACAAAACTAATAGTGAGTGAACAGAAGAAAAATCTAAATCAAATCAATACTTGGTGTTACCATGCTTTGTCTTCAAAATAGCAACAGTTCTTCTAGGTACACTTGCACAAAGTCAGGGATTTTGTAGGCATATAGTCAGGTGTATGTATGATTAAACAATTATACCAAACAGGTGATCATCAATTTAATATGCAGGTTGAAACACAATCATTAACTGAAACAGAAACAGCTGTGTACGAGGAATAAAACTGGGTGAGGAACAGCCAAACTCAGCTAACAAGGTGAAGTTACTGAAGACAGTATAATTGTCAAAAGTCATACACCATGGCAAGACTGAGCACAGCACCAAAGTAGTTTTATTGCATCAGCACGGTCACTCCCAGGAAGAGATTTCAAGGCAGACAATGTTTCCAGATGTGCTGTCCAAGCTCTTTTGAAGAACCACAAAGAAACTAGCAATGTTGAGGACCGTAGACGCAGTGGTCATCCGAGAAAACACAGTGCAGCAGATGAAAGACACATCATGCTTACTTCCCTTACCAATCAGAAGATGTTCAGCATTGCCATCAGCTCAGAACTGGCAGAAAACAGTGGGATACTGGTACACCTATCTACTGTCTGGAGAAGTCTGATTAGAAGTGGTCTTCAAGGAACACTTGAGGCCAAAAAAACCAAACCTCCAAAGTGGAAACAAGGCCAAGTGACTCAACTATTCATGAAAACACAGGAACTGGGGTGCAGAAAAATGGCAGTTGGTTCTCCGGACTGATGAGTCAAAATCTGAAATATTTGGCTGTAGCAGAAGGCAGTTTGTTCGCCAAAGGGCTGGAGAGAGGAACAAGAATGAGTGTCTGCAGGCAACAGTGAAGCATGGTGGAGGTTCCTTGCAAGTTTGGAGCTGAATTTCTGCAAATGGAGTTGGGGATTTGGTCAGAAATAATGGTCTCCTCAAGGCTGAGAACTACAGGCAAATACTTATACATTATGCAGTACCATCAGGGAGGCATCTGATTGGCCCCAAATGTATTCTGCTGCATAAAAATGACCCCAAACATACAGCCAAAGTCCTTAACTATTTTCAGTGTAAAGAAAAACAAGTCGTCCTGGAAGTGATGGTGTAGCCCTATCATGGAGTTACTAGACAGATAAAGATTCTGACAGGTACAGGTATAATAATAATACATTTTGTTAAGAACAAATGCAAACAAGATGTCAATAATCACTTCCCCAACCTCCCCGGGTAAAGCGTGAAAACAGTGCACAGTCCACTACCAGGATTAGCACTGAACATAGCCAGACAATGCATCCAGAGATAGAGAGCATACAGCACTGACAGCGTGCAGAGAGTGGAGGCCCAAAACCCTAGAACGCTAGGGTCCACTGACACAATACCCTAGAACGCTAGGGGACAAAGGGACTGCCACACTATCACGGTGCCCGTGATTCCTCCATTTGCAACATTGCTACTTCCTGGTCATTTCCTTCTAGCATTCTTATTAGCGATCTGTAATTACTCCTCCCACTGGTTACCTTTACATGCTAGCACTGTCATTATGGCGGCGCCCCTTTCGTGGTGTTCCAGTATCTAGCTTTTGTTCCTGTGGTTCCTGGTATCCTGTGTATGACCCGGCTCGACTGACTATGTTCCTGAGAGATCCTCTGTTCCTGTCTTCCGTTGCGATCTGGCTTGGCTGACTATCCTGCTCCGTGTACCGACTCAGCTTGGCTGACTATCCTGCTCTGTGTATCAGCCCAGCGTGGCTGGCTATCCTGCTCTGTGTACCGACCCGGCATGGCTGACTATCCTGCTCTGTGTACCGACCCGGCGTGGCTGACTATCCTGCTGTGTGTACCGACCCGGCTTGGCTGTCTATCCTGCTCTGTGTACCGACCCAGTGAGGCTGACTATCCTGCTCTGTTCACTGATCCTATTGGCTCCTTAGCCTGTCTGAGTTCCTACTCGGCCCGTTGCCTGTTCTGCTCTGTCAGTGCCTGTCCGGCACGGTGTGTTCCTCCTCCTGAGTCACCCGCACCTGTACGTTTGACCTGGCACGGCTGTCCGCTCCATTTCTACGAGGTTGGCTGTCGCTCCGTTGCACCTCGCTAGTCTCGACCTGTGCAGTCGTTCCATCTGTCCAGAGGTCTCTTAGCGTCCTTAGCCTGACTCGGGCTGGTGCGTGATTTAGTGACTTCAGTCACTTGTCATTGCTTTGCTCCCAGGTTGGTTCGGTTGCCTTGCCTTGTCACTGCCAGTACTGCACTGCCACCTAGCGTACTAGGGGTCCGGTTGCCTTGCCTTGTCACTGCTAGCACTGCACTACCACCTAGTGTACTAGGGGTCCGGTTGCCTTGCCTTGTCACTGCTAGCACTGCGCTACCACCTAACGTACTAGGGGTCCGGTTGCCTTGCCTTGTCACTGCCAGTACTGCAATACCACGTAGCGTACTAGAGGTTCGGTTGCCTTGCCTCGTGGCTGCCAGTACTACTCCTCCTCCTAGCGTACTAGGAGTTCGGTTGCTTTGCCTTATCCATTTGTCAGCTAATCTCTTCACCTGGCTTCCAGGTGTATTGTTGCCTTCGCTCCTGTCAGTCCTGCTGACCTCCCTAGCGCTCTAGGGATCCAGTTACTCAGTCTGGGCCTCCTCCTGTCATTCCTACTACCCGATGGGATCTGCTGTTTCTGTTCCAGTATTTCGCTGCTGTTGTAGTATTCCTAATCCTGGGTCCACAGGAGTACCTCTCTGCCTCATTGTATTCTCGTATCTGTGCCTGTATTGCCAAGACTACTATTACTACTGTTTGGCCTGTACTAATGTACTTAATTCTTGTTTAATAAAACTGTGTTTTACTAAACCTAACGTGTCTGAGTATCTGAAAACCATAACACACACGTCCTAGAACGCTAGGACTACAAGCGACCTATAGGACCAAGCACCGCTGGACTACAGAGTGAACTCACCGGAAGCGACCAGGCACCTGAGCCTGCACGGAGCGAGCCAGGCCCCAGGAAGCACAGAATGGAACAGACAAGACAAGGTCATACATTATTCGGGTAGTCAGACAAAGCCACAGAATAGCACGGAGCGCGTAGTCAGCCAGGCCAAAGGTCATACACAGATCGGGCAGTCAGACAGAACTAGGAGTCAAGCATGGAGCGGGTAGTCAGATGAGGCCAGAGGTATAAGCACTAATCGGGTAGTCAGACGGAGCCAAGGGTCATACACAACTCTGAATCAGCAGCAAGAAATGAATCACAACGGAAGACTAACGAGAGCTCAGGTACACCACAAAAGGGCACTGAGGCTAGGACAGAATGCAGCATATAAGGCCTATTGGAGAGGCGGGCCATGCTCGACCAAATCAGCCTAGTCTATAATAATAGTGAGCATGCCGAATGACGCGCATAGCAACCAGGAAGGCAGTGATCGGCGACACTGCTGCAAGCATGCCAAGAATGGACAGGTAGAGCCACAGGCCAGGATCACGGGCACCGTGATAAGCCCCCACAGAACCTGATCTCAACATCATCAAGACTATCTGGGATTACGTGAAGAGAGAGAAGCAACTGAGGCTGCCTAAATCCACAGAAGAACTGTGGTTAGTTCTCCAAGAAGTTTGGAACAACCTACCTGCCGAGTTCCTTAACAAACTGTGTGCAAGTCTACCTAGAACTTAGAAGAACTGATGCTGTTTTGAAGGCAAAGGGTGGTCACACCAAATATTGATTTGATTTAGATTTTTCTTCTGTTCACTCACTATATATATATATATATATATATATATATATATATGGCTTAAAATATGAAGTCCTTTGCTACTAACCGGACCTGAAAAGTTACTCGCCACTGCAAGCCAAAACATACCTACCAGGGCTGCATTTCTACTTGCCAGGGCTAAATTTTCACCCACCATTGGCTAGTGGCGGGTGGAAATTTTGAGCCCTGTATTATATATATATATATATATATATATATATATATATATATATATATATTGCAGCTAAAACTTAAATTTTTGGGGTACAGCACCTCCGTGGCCTTAAATGTAATACTGTTGCTACACAGGTCTATTATAATTTGACCATAAACCTCCATAGGATTATGTAAAAACCGCATCACTTTAAAATTCAGGTCATGGAGGTACTACACCCAACAATGGAAGTTTTAGCTGCAATAACATTTGAATAAAGCATCTCTTATCAGTTGGCACACCCTTGTTTTACTCAGCAGGATAATCTCTGCAAAATATATTTTCTCAAAATGCAACATTAGTATCCCTTTAACATTTGGCTCTTCTGCTTTTAAAGACTACAACTCCCCTCACCCCCATCCAGTGAACAGCTAATTGAGGATGGTGGGAGGTATAGTCTACAACTGCTGGAGAGCCAATAGCTTCTAAAACATAAATGTCTTTTGAAATAGTTAATGGGGACAGGCATACGTATCTCTCCAGTTATATTCAAAGCAATGTTTCTTTTTTCCTTTGATGATACATATATGTGGTATGTAATGTTGCAATTATATGGGAAAATAAATCCCAATAATTACACTTAACTCTTTAAGAATCAGAGAAATGCACAATGTATTGCAAAAGTGATGTGTTGCACAACCTTCTGCTACCTAAGGGGTTAAATTCTTCAATAAAAGTCTATACTATCTTCTACTGATGTTCTTTGTAATGTGTGCCACTACAATATTCTGATACTATTATTTAGAATGTACAAGATCAGGTAAAAGGGGGAACAGCAAATTTCCCAGCAAGACTTGACACCTTATGCACTGTTGATAGCTCCTAAGCTCCCTTACTTAGAGGCATCACTGCTTGACCACACACAGGACAAGCAGGAATTCTCCCTCAATACTTCTGGTGGAAAAGACACCAATTTAGAGAGTAAAGAGGCAATTAATTGGTGCAGATAAAGTAATAGTTAAAATTAACACTGGACTGCCTTACCATAGGAATTTGACACTGCATCATGAGATCCAGAGATTTGGGTCAAAACCTTGGGATCCCCCAGGTATGCTCATGCACTCTGCCTGCTTCAGGTTTAAAACATAGGACCATGGGTCCTAAACAGGGGCGGGCTGGCCCGGGGGGCAGGGGGGCAATTGCCCCCCGGGCCGCAGGGCCAGCGCGTGTAGCGGGCCGCCTTGTTAAAAAAAAAATAAATCAGGAGAAGTGTGACTGTCAGTGTGGCTGCGGGCCAAAGCGGAGCCCAAAGTCTTGTGCTGGGGCGCCAAATTGAGGATATATTTGCTTCTTAACCCTTTGAGCGCCAGAGCGGTCGTACCACTCTGGCGCTCAAAGGGTTAACAAAAAGCTCCAGTCCAATTAAATGTATCCTCTGGCGCCTGGCCGCGTCTAGTGAGTGGGGGCAGGCCGGGTATAGACTCAGTGACGAGCCCTGCGTCTGCTGCGCACCGGGTAGGCCGGCCCGCCGGCGGCCGCACCTAACTCAACTGCAGAGGAGACGAGAGAGCTTATCTGAGCGGGAGGCCAGCGGGAGCAGTCAGTCAGCAGAAGCCAGTCGACAAACAGTGTGGTCACAGGGAAAAGGGGGAAAACAGGTAAAAAGGTCAATCAAAATGGGGAGAAAGGCAAAAGGGGGAGCATTCAAATCAATAGTAGTAAAGAAAGGTAAGGGGGAGAAAGGCAAAAGGGGGAGCATTCAAATCAAGAGCAGTAAAGAAAGGTAAGGGGGAGAAAGGCAAAAGGGGGAGCATTCAAATCAAGAGGGGTAAAGAGAGGTAAGGGGGAGGAAGACAAAAGGGGGAGAATCAACAGGGGGCAATAAGAGTGGGTGAGAGGCAGAGGGGGGTCAAGAGGGAGAAAAGAGGCAAAAGGAAGGGTGGAATCAAGAGTCAAGAAGGAGAGAGACAGGCAAAGGGGGGATCAAGAGTCAAAGAGGGGGAGAAAGAGGCAAAGGAGGGGATCAAAAGAGGGGGAAATGGTGGGGAGAAAAAGGCAAAAGGAGGAGGATCAAGAGGGGGAGAAAGAGGCAGAAGGGGAGAGAGAGGCAAGGGGGGAGAGGCAAAATGGGGGATCAGGAGGGGGAGAATGGCAAAAGGAAGATCAAGAGGGGTAAAGAGAGGCAACTTGGCAACAGGGGGCATCAAGAGCAGGTGAAAGAGGCAGAGAGGGTCAAGAGGGGGGAAAAAAGAGACAAATTGAGGGGGGATCATGAGGCAAAAGGATCAGGAGGGGAGAAAGAGGCAAAAGGGGGATCAAGAGTCAAGGAGGGGAAGAAAGGGGGTTCAAAAGGGAGAGAAAAAGGCAAAGGGAGGAGGCTTAAGAGTCAAGATGGGGAGAACAAAGCAAGAGGTGGGAATCAAGAGGGGAAGAAAGAGGCAAAAGGGGGAATCAAGAGGTGGTATGTGTGTGTATATATATATATATATATATATATATATATATATATATATAAAATATATCAGGGCTTAAAATTGGAAGTCCCTTGCTACTAGCCAGACCTGAAAAGTTACTCACCACTGCAATCCATAACATACCCACCAGGGCTGAATTTCTACTCGCCAGGACTAAATTTTAACTCGCCATTGGCTAGTGGCGAGTGGAAATTTTGAGCCCTGCTTATATATATATATATATATATATATATATATATATATATATATAATATATCCTATATAATAATTCGCTAGGATGTCTGTCAGAAGCCGTCATGTGCAGTAGAGACTGCTAGAACCCGCAGAAAGCACTGGGAGCATTCTGTGCCTTCAGGCAGTCTCTACACCGCATAACTAAGTCGGCCGCAGGACGCAGAGCAGGACCAACCTCCTAACCCTTTGAGTAACAGAGGGGTACCCCTCTGGCACTCAAAGGGTTAACATCACTTGGACCTTGATCCATGTACACGGGCTTTTATACTAGTGTGTATATATATATATATATATATATATATATATATATATATATATATACACACCAAACTTTAATCAACCAGCAACTGCAAGGTTAAGTGTTTAATGTGGTGTCAATGCTTCAGTGCAGCCATGTTCACTTTCATCAGCACATGGCTGCACTGAAATGTTGACACTCCACATTAAACACTGTTTTATTTGAACTTAACCCTGTAGTCCAACATTGCTGGAGTATCACAGATTGCCCACAACTGTTGTACACTGACTTGTCCCCCTACACAAGTGATAGGAAGCATGTAGCCCTCCAAAAGTTTTGGACTACAACTCCCATCATCCTGAACTTGGCAACATTGGGATAAAGTTGATAGGAGTTGCAGTACAACACAGCTGGAGGGTCACAGGTTGCCTGCAGGTTTTGTATGCTGATTTACCCTGTTGCATAAATAATGTGAAATCTGTGGCCCTTCAACTGTCGTTGGACTACAACTCCAGTCTTCTTCGGCTGATACTTGTGTTACTTCACAACATTAATGAAAGTTATGAACTCAACAGAAGGGGGTGGAGTGGGATGGAGGGCTGGAGCGATAGTGGAAATGGGCCACTTGATTAAATTTGCCCCCCAGGCCAAATGTTGCCAGCCCTCCCCTGGTCCTAAAACTCTACTTAATTTATATGGTAGTCTTCACCCTTTAAAGGGATAGTAATGTTTCATAATAAAAGCAGCTGTAATTAGTCATCATAGTATTTGGACCTTGGAGACTGTTATTTCAATTCTGTCAGAGTTGTAGTTCAAGAGTAATTCAATGACAAAGTATCCCCCTCCCGCCCCTTTTACTGATGTAACACTGTTCAGCCAGAGAAGAAGGGAGGTGCCCAGGTAGATTGCAGAGAGGTACAATCCTCAATTAAGATAAGGGAAAAACCTGAAAAACTTGTAAAGGGGGGCGGGGCTTTCATTGTTCTCATAGGAAGAAGATTGTCCCCTTCTATTATCTGTCTGGTCTTACAATCAGATTCCACATCTGAGAAGAGATGGCTTACACTAAGTAAAAGGGGCAGGAGGGGGAAACTTTGTCCTTCAATTACTCTTGAACCACAACTCTGACAGTATTGAAATAACACTCTCTATGGCACAAATACTATGAAGATTAATTGGAGCTGCTGTGAAACTATCCCTTTAAGGAGGAGAGTGATGTGCAACAAGACATCTCTGGCCGTTAAATGGTTAAGTTGGCTCATGCATTCTGCCTGCTTCTGTTAAAAAAAAATATGTCATGAGGGATAAAGTGGAGAAATCCACAGCTGAAATTAAAAGTTGTTAGCAAGCGGAGTCCTACTGCTATATATGCCTTGAAAAAATTATTAGGAGGCTGAGTCTCTTTGCACTTTGTGTGCAACATTAACCACCTTATTGAACAACTTTGGTACAGTCACCCTTTAAAATACCTACAACTTGGGATATGCCAGAAGTCTTCAACACATGACATCAGTTCTTTAAAATATCTGTTTTCAACTATAGAAAAGGACAGCATGTCAACCACCAACAATGTAGCAAGTTTGCCATTCCACATGCGCACCTTTGCATTCTGCAGTGTTTCATTTCTTTCTTAGAACTTAGTAAATGTGGATTTGAAGCACAAAGAAGAACACTGTAACTTAATTCTTTTAACAACAATGACTAGTGGTGATGAAGGTGGTAATGGTGGTGTAGGAATCTATGATTTTTGTCACTTCCATCTAATTCAGAGTCATCCTCCTCCGTGCCTTGCATCTGAACAACAACAGAAGTAGGGGACAGGTTTTATTGTTAAAGTGGAAAATATTGTCCCACTTCCTAAGACATCTGTAATACTACTATTATGTGCCCTTTGACCTGGTGCTCTTTTAGGAATTCTTCTACTGTTGCTACTACTCATGGCATCTGAGGTGTTACTGGTGTACCTCCCTGTTAGCTTCAGAAGCAGCAATTTGCAACAAAGGATAAAGCACACAGCATGACTGCATGCAGGGGTGCAGCACTACCACACCTCACAGTATGCTTGTCCTTGCGGTTGAAGGAACGAGGTCAAGTTAGTTGTACTTCTCTGCCTCATGGTTGTATGAAAAGTATTTCTGTCAGACTGTCAGTCAGTTAGGGGCACCACTCTTTCCTCCTCCATGCTGAAGTAATGGATCAGCAGCACCCCTCAGATAACATTTGCAAAGCACTGCAGAACATGGTGGTGCAGTGGCTAGGTAAGCAGGCAAGCACACAGGCACAAATTGGATCTGTGGTTACTGACAGTGCAGCTAACATGATAAAGGTTCTCAGGGTTGGCATATTTGTGGGTGTGCGCTGCTCAGTGCATGTCCTGCATCTGATAGTGAAGGCTGTTCTAGAGGATGGCAATAACACTGGAAGATTGTCAGCACTTCTGGAGTCGTGCCGACAAATTGCTGGCAACTTCCATAGGAGCGTCAACGATAGCCAGCTCCTCAGGGAGGAACAGAGAAAGGCAGACCTCTCAGAGCACCGCCTAAAACACGATGTTGGGACCAAATGGAACTCCACCTTAGATATGCTAGAGCGTATCTTGGAACAGAAAAAGGCAATTCATGCAATGTCATGTCACCATTTCATTGGCAGTAGCAGAACACTGGGCAGGGTTGAGTGGACCCTGATGGAACAGGTAGTGAAGTCCTCACCACTTTCTGTGCTTTGACGAAAATGTTAAGCAATTTTACCGAAAATGTATTCCCGTGCACAAGTCTAATATACATGGGGGATGTACAATGACATAATACTGTGTTTAACATACATAGGCACTTGTGAGTAATGCATAAGTCCGTAACAGACTAGAGAGGTCTATTACATGCACGTCCCAAGCCAGAGGAAATTCTTTGGAGATGGCTTGGAGAAGAGGTATCCTGGTCTGGCTAAATGTCCTCAGTCCTTTAGCTCCCACCAATGCTTTACCTGAAATTCCTCATTTGGGTTGGGATCCATACTTTAAGGATCCTGGACTCCACACTGATGAAGGGGCCACTGGGATGCTGTGCTTGCATTAGTATGCCCTTAAGCATTGCACTTTTCTTATAAAAATACAGTCTCTGCTCTTTCAGCTGCTGCTGGTGGCGAGGCTCTTCTACCCCGCATCCCTGCACCTCTGTCTGCCATTAGGGATGAGGCTCTTGCTCCCTGTTTCCCAGCATCTCTGACTGCAGCTTGGGATAAGGCTCTTCCACCCCACATCCCTGCACCTTTGACTGCTGCTGGGGATGAGGTTCTGGCACCCTGCGTGCTGTCATTTCTGACCTCAGCTGGGGATGAGGCTCTTCCATCTCTTATCCCTGCCTTGGACTGCCACTGGGGTGAGTCCCCTGCATGCCTGCATCTCTTACTTCAACTGGGGATGAGGTTCCTCCGCCCTGCATCTCAGTATCTCTCACTTCTGCTGGGGATGAGGCAATGGCAGCCCACATGCTGGCATCCATGACTGCCACTGGGAATGAGGCTCTTTCGCCCCGCATTCCTATACCTTTGACTACCACTGGGGATGAGGCTCTTCCACCCCACATCCCTGTACCTTCTGGGCCTACTTATGGGGCTCAGGCCTGATGGCCTCACCTCCTGGCCCTGGGCTTTGCCACTCCAGTTGCAACCCAGGAGAGGTTCTCCATTTCTCATCCTGCAGCTCCCGTTTTTTTCTAGGTGCCACTCTGTGTTAACAAAGAGATCCAGTTCAGAACAGAGCTCAGGGGTGATGACCAGTCACAGTAGAAACAGGCATCAAAATCTGAGAAGATGGAGGCGATCAACTGTTTCCTCGGCAAAATCTTTATTGTAGGAGAGGGCATATCACAATAGTCTAGGACTGTCAGGGCCAAATCCTATAGAGGTAGGTAGCCCTCTTAACAGCCAAGGAAACTCTGGTATCGGAGGACGTAGAACTCATCCTCTAGGTCCATCTCTTTCTGAATATAGATGTCCAGCATGGCCTCCCCTTCTTCACTGGGGTTAGTCCCGTGGACAAACCCGCCCCCCGAAGACTTAGCATAATGGAGTACCTCTGATAGTTAGGCACAAACCCCAGTGCCTCCTCCTGTGCTCTATTCCTATCTCTCCAGCATTCCTCAATAATATTGTACACATTGTTGAGTGTGCCAATACTGTTGAGTTGGTTGAGATGTTTCAGGACCTCTTGGCACAAAATGAGTCCTTTTTCTGTTTCGTTGCAATACTGGATGCCTCCTCCGTTGGTGTCGCAGGTGGTTATTTGGAACCTCCGTTAGAAAGAGAGAGATACCACCACTGTCATCAGTGTAATAGTACCCAGGAGACACATGTAGTCCCTGGTCATCGTGCCGGGATTCGCTCTTTGTGATGCTGCTACAAAGGGATACAGAAACAAAAAAGAGGGAAGCCTATCCAGCCAACCTGTGAGGATTTGAGGAATGGGAGTCAAAGGGGACTCTTTAGACTATTCCTAGAAGAAGACAGACTAAACAAGTTGTTTTAGTCTGAGGGCACTTTATTTTGGAACACAGGGGACGTTTATAGTACAGTATAGCAAAAGAACAAAGAAAATACAATTTAAACTTGCTGCTCCAATCTCCAGCAAATGGAAATCAAGGAGTAACAAGGGTGAAATGTGTGGGGACCAATCAGGTGGCCAGCGGCATTTTGTAACTGGGAACTAAGAGGGTCAGAGGGAACACAAGGAACAGTTTAATATTGCCACGCCAATCTCCAGCCAATGGGGATCGGAGAGGCAAGAGATGGCAAGCTGAGCAAACCCAGGCAGCAAAGGGGACAAGGACTGACAAGCAGGCTGTGTACTTGTCGAGTAAACCCAGGCAGCAGACGGCAACCAATCTGGGATCCACCTACATTCAAATGGGTAACATGAGAAAATACAGTAAACACATGTATGTACAATGAACATAATACTTTGTTTAACATACATACATACATTTGAACGTGAAGTACCTTGTGGGTAACGTATAAGTCTGTAACAGATCAGAAAGGTTCCTCACATCACACACCCCCTTCCGAGTCCCAAGCTAGAGGAAAGTCTTTGGACGTGGCTTGTCCTCAGTCCTAAGGTAAAGTCTTTAGCTCTAGTGTAACGGGAACCAGGAGCCCTGTGTAGTCCCTGGCCATTGTGCCTGGCCTGTCTCTCTTTGATGTGGCTAAAAAGGGGTGGCTATGCTGGTACAAACCATGAGGATCTGAGGTATTACAATCAAAATGGACTCTTTAGACCATTCCTAGAAGAAGACACACCAAACAAGTTGTTGCAGTCAGAGAACACTTTATTTGGGGACACAGGTGACGTTTATAGTACAGTAGAACAAAGGAACGAAGAAAATACAATTTAAACTTGCCACTCCAATCTCCTGCGAATGGGAATCAGAGTGACAAGGGACAAATGTGCGGTGACCGGGAGTGGCGGAGGGAACACAAAGAACAGTTTAATCTTTCTGCAATGATCTCCAGCCATTGGATATCAGTGCGACAAGAGATAGCAAGCGCCTACCAATCATCAGGCTGCCTACTAGTTGAAGAAACCCAGGCAGCAAAGAGGACAGGGACCGACAAGTGGCGACCAATCAGCAGGCCACTTACCTGTTGATCAAACCCAGGAGCCACCTGTTTCATATGGAGATCATGTGAAAATACAGTAAACACATATACATGGGGAACGTACAGTGAATATAACACTGTGTTTAACATACATATATTCAAACATGCAGTACCTAACACTTGTGGGTAACGCATAAGTTAGTAACGGACCATAGAGGTCTGTTACAAGCTTCACCCTCTTTGCTTGTCATGTTTAGTATCAAAATACATCTGCTTTCTGTCTCTCTCCCCCAAGCACAGTGACAACATGCAGAACCCTGACAATCCTTTTATCCTTCCTTGGCAGTAACATATGGTAAAATTCTCAAATGGGAGAAAATCCATTTTTCTCACCAAGTGTAAGAGTGTAGGAATAGAGTATGCTGGGAGAGGAAGTGTTTGGTCATTGGTGGGCATGCTGGCAGCATACAAGCATCCCACTCTCCCTGTTAGTGTTTTTGTTATTTGTTCTCATATGTCATGGCTTGGCAGTTTTCCTTGCCTCTTCTGATAATCGGTTATAAGTTTCATAAGGTAAGGCTGACTGTGTATTGTTTCCTTAGGGAGACAGCCCTATGATAGTTAAGCCCCCCCCCCCCAGATATAGGTTGCGGTTAGTGACCTTACCTATTGTAGCCAGGATGGATGGTGTAATAGTGTAATTTATGGTCACAATTTTCAAGGAGATATTTTAATATAAATATGAGTTTGTGCCTAGTCAGTTTGGCTATGCACTTGTTTTATTTGTTTATTTGGCAAGGATTGTATTTTATATTTTTATAGTTAATAAAAGTTATGACCCACTGTCCTTTAGATTGCTTTCATTATTTTTTATTGCTGCTTTTACCCTGTACCTATCACATGACATCCAGGACTGACTGAAGATGTTCTCACATGAACAAAGGCACTAAGGTAAAATTCATAGGGGACATTAGTACTTTCCAGGGCTAATAAGGTGTGTGGGGGTTATTATTAGGAGATATAAGTTATCCTTTAATACTCTGAAATGTTTTTACTTGGCCCTCTGTAGGATAAGTATAATATTATATACTTATATAAATGAACTGTAGGCACTGATCTATGCAGCCATGTTCTGGGGCAAATTGTGTAGACTGACTATGTAAAATAATTTTGCAAACAAAATGGAGAACATATATATATATATATGTATATATATATATATATATATATATATATATATATATATATATATATATATAAATACACAATGCAACACAAATTAACTGAAAACATATGAACAGTGAAAAAATATTGGAGAAATTGGGGATCAAAGCGTTTGCACTTTTATTATGAAAGAAAAAACCCCAGTTGAAGACAGTAGGAGCTTTTATTGCCTACACAGCCCAGCTGAAGACAAAAGGATTACTACTGGCTACATAGCCCAATTGAAGACAATATTATTCTTTATTGACTACATAGGGTTATATTCAGTAAGCTGAAGAGGTGCAATTCTGGCACAAACTAAATATACCATAGGGAAGAAATAAACATTCAATGCTTTAAATTGGGCTTTTAATCTCTTGATATCTAGAGAGGTCTCAGACCTTTTTAATATCAAAGGGTAGAAAATCCTATTTAAATCAATGGGAATCTGGATACATTTATTTGTACTATGTGGTACATTTAGTTTGCCCCAGAATTATACCTCTTTAGCTTCCTAAATACAGTCCATAAAGTGCACTTATGTTGCCACAAAACTGACTTTTTATTGAGGTAATGATGCTACAGTGGTCTGTGGGCAGATCTCCTTAAGAACAGTAACAACCCACTAATTTCTGTACAATTTCATTCCAGTAAAATGATCATTGCCCTTAAATTGTAAAAACCTGCTGTAATTGGGACAGTTGGAGTTATGCTATTTAGATGTACAGAACAGAAAAATAAAAGGGTTCTGCTCTCTAGAACTTACAGTCTATAAAACTCTTATATTTGTGTACATTTTCAGTCATATTGTACTGTAAAGCCTAACTAAATATGAAAGAAATACAAGTGGCTTGTTCTATGGTTAATACCCACTCAGGACCCATATTGTAGCTCTCTAATGCCATTACTGATGAAAAATTTGCATATGTATATAAGAATCTTCCCAACCATGAGGATAATCCACTTTTACAATTTTTTTTTCCTTTTTCACAATGCTTTATTGGCATCAAATGAACTGTATCAAGTACAAAACACATAAGAAGACCAAGACAACCAATACAAAATGTATGTGTAGTACGGCCGAACATCCCTATTTACAATGTTTAATTATCCTGGAAACATGGCTCTTGTATATTTTTGGAAAAATATTTACTTGTTACGACTCCTAGTCTCTTGGGAAAGTTGCCCAAATTGTTAAGGTTAACATGTCAACATTTCCTGTCCATGATTTTTAAGATGACTCCTTTAGCCACAAGAAAATATAGTCACCGTCTAATCACTAACTCTGCAGAATGTCATATGATATCTTTGTTGGTTTGTTTGTTATTATTTTCCATGTTGGTTTGGCTATATAAATGTTTTGCCTGTCACATCCTTCTATTGTCTGCTCTTATTTATTGATAAAGCATTGTTAAACATAATGCGCCACATACACAACATAAAAGTGAAGTTCTTATTGATACAATTTTAGCCCATGAAATACTAGAGAGGTCTCTAACACTTCCTCTCTAGGATTTAAAGGGTAACACTCGCTTTTTACATCAATGTGAATTATTTGTCCCTTATGATGTAATTGTATTTGCTTCTATTTTTTTGAGCAGAAGGCTCAAAAACACCACATTTCAAAGACTATAAGGTCCCAATGCCCTTGAATCTTCTTCTTTTATTAACCCCCACCCAACACCCTCCAACCCCCAGAAACACTGCAAATAAAATCACACCACACATTGCAATAAAGACACAGACAACAATGTAGGAGGCAAATGAAAGAGGTCACAGCTTTTATTACTTGGATATGGCCTAATTAGGGGCACCCTGGGAGACCCTCCTCAACCTTCAATGTGGTAACCCGGACCAGTATCCGCAGTCTAGGACTTCATCAGTGCCCCACTGTCCGTCGCTGAGGGGGGGTGAAGGTGTAAAGAACTTTCAGGCACCACGGCCACGAAATGCATACCCTACTCTCAGTGGTGGCTACCTCAACACGCTGATCCACAACAGCTAGTGTGTTAGGATAAGTAGCAGGTTAATAAAAAAAAATATACAGTTTAAGCTGTAATAACTTTTCAATGAAATATATCTTAGCCATGGAGGTGCCATTGTTTTTCTAAGCAGCAAAAGCTCAGTAAACAGTTTCTTAAAATCCCTTTACTTCTCCTGTAGTAAAATATTGGTCAGATAACGTTTGCACAGATGCAGATGGTCTATAGAGACCTGACTCTCACAGGACAGAAAACTGTCCTGAACAATGCAGCATTGATGCATCAGGTATATCTTTCAGACCACCATCCTGCTCTCCCATTGTTTTATTGGAGGTCATAGTCCAACCCTGGCTTAATCATTAAGTCTGCCTATAGGGGAGCAGATCTGCTGGTAGGAAACTATATAATGAGTGTTGCACTTTTTAGTGGGCCTGTCTCCTTAAAGGGATAGTAATGTTTCATAATAAAAGCAGCTCTATTTAATCGTCATAGTATGTGGACTTTGGAGAGTGTTATTTCAATTCTGTCAGAGTTGTAGTTCAAGAGTAATTCAATGACAAAGTATCCCCCTCCCATCCCTTTTACTGATGTAACACTGCTCAGCCTGAGCAGAAGGGAGGTGCCCAGGTAGATTGCAGAGAGGACAATCTTCAATTAAGATAAGGGAAAAATCTGAAAAACTTGTCAAGGGGGGAAGGACTTTCATTGTTCTCATAGGAAGAAGAGTGTCCCCTTCTGTTATCTGTCTGGTCTATGGACTGCATTCCACATCTGAGAAGAGATGGCTTACACTAGGTAAAAGGGGCGGGAGGGGAAACTTTGTTTGTGAATATCTCTCAAACCATAAAGGTTTGAGAGATAAGACTTATATTGTTCTTCATGTTTTTTTTAATGCCTACAAAATAAAATAAAGATAAAATGAAGTATTACTATCCCTTTAAGACAAGCTTACTTTCTTTCATGGATAATTCAAATATGCCTACATGTTGTACTAATCATTATCTGTAAAATAAATAGTTACTGAAAAATTAACCTTTATGGTTTGTTGGTACAGTGTGGCACTTTATTCTGATTCCCTGCATAGTATGCTAATTTGTTCTGTTTAAAGCCAAACTTACAACTTGCTGTGCTATTGGAAATGCCCCAGTGCATGAGGGCTGCCTAGATTAATTCATAGCACAATGTGTTAACATTTGCCCAGCAAAGGAACTAATATAAATAAAATGTCCAGGGCCGGATTTACATCTCAGGAGCCTGTAGGCACAGAAATCTGAAGCGCCCTCCACCCCAATTGGCCATCTCCACAATGCTCCAAATCTCCACATTACCCCCCCATATCCATTTTGCCCTCACTTTGCCCCCATCAGCTCCAACTTGCCCCCATCAGCTCCAAACTCCAACTTGCCCCCAGCAGCTCCAAGTGTCTTGCCCCCATCAGCTCCACATTGCCCCCATCAGCTCCAACTGTCTTGCCCCCATCAGCTCCAACTTGCCCCTATCAGATTCAAGCTCCAACTTGCCCCATCAGCTCCAACTGTCTTGCCCCAACAGCTCCAACTTGCCCCATCAGCTCCAAGCTCCAACTTGCCCCATCAGCTACAACTGTCTTGCCCCCATCAGCTCCAAATGTCTTGCCCCCATCAGCTCCAACTTGCCCCCATCAGCTCCAAGCTCCAACTTGCCCCCATCAGCTCTAACTGTCTAGCCCCATCAGCTCCAACTTGCCCAATCAGATCTAAGCTCCAACTTGCCCCCATCAGCTCCAAGCTCCACATTGCCCCCATCAGCTCCAGCTTGCCCTCACATTGCCATCAGCTCCACGTTGCCCCCCCCCCCCCCCCGTATTTGTTTCCTACCTCCCTGGTGGCCCAGCGGCAGGAGATGTTTGTGCAGCCTTCTGTATAGACCTGTAGGTGCTGTTGCACCCCGTGCGGTCTTCTCTTTAGGAATTAGAGCCGACGAAGGGGGAGCAACAGCAGCTACATGTTTGTGCCGAAGAAGGCACAGACCTTATCATGCAAGGGATGGGACGGGCGGCGGGTTACTGTGTGAATCGCTGTAAATATATTAAAAAAAAGTCAAAAAACGCTGTGAATTAAAAAAAAAAAAATTATTTCAATGACAGGTGCCCTTCTGTGGGGTGTGCTTGTAGGCAGGTGCCTACTCTGCCTTATGGCAAATCCGGCCCTGAAAATATCTGTCTGTGCCACCGACAAATAAAGGTTAATTTCTCAAAAACAGTCTCTCTTACAAATAAATGGCTTGTACAGTATATAGGCAGTTTTAACATTAACTAAAATAATCCATGTTTGACAGGTCCCCCTTAACTGAACTGAAAGCCCACCCTACTTCCTCTTATAGAATGTTGCTTACCTTCATACCTGGGAACTCTCTGGATCTGAGACTCTGGTTTTTATACATGATTAACTGGTCTCCAAGAGCAGAGGCCAAGTTCCGGATCTCAGTAAGTACCATTGTAACTCTGCTCACTTCATTGCCAATTCCACCTGCCCTGTTCTTCCCACTCCCTGCCTATTTTAAGGTCAAACCCTGCTTCCTCCTTCTAATCCCACATGCCACAATCAAGCCCAGCCCACTTTATGCATAATTTGGACATGCACACCCCCAGAACATTTTGGAATTCTGTAGGCCTGAGACATGAAGGTTCTCAGATATTATTATCTTATAATGAACCACAAGATGGCAAAATAACAACATGATAGTGAAGAGAATTAGCTACAAGTAACAGACCTGCTAGTCTCGAATTACCAGCAGTTAATGTATTAGAGGAACTTAAAATTATACCAACAGCTCCAAATAATAATAAACCTTATGGACCCCGTGAATCAGATATTCAGGGATTGGTTGTACAAAATTACAGAGATGGACATGATTGGTTGTACAAAATTATGAAGGTGGACATGATTTTTTCTTGCTGGACTCCAGGATGCTAAGCTTATCCCAGTGGATATTTGCTAAGAAGTGGGAGGAGTTATGAGGTCTGTAACAAATAATTATAGCATAATTTTTTTGAACCAGTCCATGAAGAACCTATTCATAGTGGCTATTAGGCTTTTCCATACAGCTCAAGGTAAATAGAGGTTTGTCAGTGTTTCTTTAACCCTCTGAACAGCCGAGGAGTATCCTTTAAGAAGCAAAGGGGTGTCATTGACCCATATTTATAAAAGCAAACTGGAGTTATGAAGTTAAGAATGCCTGGTTAGACATAATGCTATTCTGTGGACTAATTAAGTCTGAACATTTTAATTATATAGTTATATAAGCAGACTAGACTGGGGAACTAGCCTTTATCTGCCATCAAATTCTAAATTTCAACAACATCTGACACAGCAGCCTACTGACTGACAAACAGTAATGACTAATACATTTTAATGAATAGTCTTGGTGATGTATAGCAATCTGGATCTACTTACAGTGTGTGGAGTGAACATGGTTTGTGCAATCTGTAGAGTATTACATTTGCACTTTAATATATTGTTTATAATAGCTAGTTATAATAGCTAGTACAGTAATTCCAAATGTCTTGTGAGTCAGTCAGATCAGCATGTTTTCACTGCACTTTCTGTGTGCTACATTCAAAGATGGGTTAGCGCTACTACGCAGCTTATGAAGGAACCTAAACAGGTACTGATCTGGAGTAAACCTAATTCACCCCAAGAAAGAGAATAAAATAGTCATTGATTAAAAGGGCTTTAACTCTTTGGATGCTAGAAAGGTCTTTAGAGCATTGTGAAAAATTCTAAATGTTAACCCCTTAATGACCTATGATGCGCCAGGACCATCATGGATGAACTAACCAAAAGGACTATGGCACGTCATGGGATTCAGGGCTCCCCGCGCAGCTTCACTCCAATTGGGGAGCCCTGAATCGTACTGTAAAAAAAATGCCCTGTGGTCCTTAACTGATGGACGGTCCTTAAGGGGTTAAAAGACCATTTAATTTATTTAATTTAAACCAATGCTGTGAAAAATTACCAAATCTCCAATGATCTTTGATTGGGAGGTGAGAGTTTGTCATAGCATAACTAGGGAAAGGTAACTAGTAGATTTGATGCATTGGACTTTCTATTAACTCTTTATGGCACCCATGGTTAACATATTTGGATATGCATTGATTGAGACCTCTAATTCCTTGAATATTTAGCTACAAAATTAACTATGTAGGGTCTTATAGATGTTCTCAGTCAGACTCAGATGTCACCTGCTTCTTTTTTTATCTCTTCCTTCTGTAACATTTTTTTCTATATCCTTCTGTTAAAGTTTTGGATCTAAAGGTACTGACAATTGTATATTTTATCTTTATGCTGTTAATTAATCTTTATAAATAAAGAATATTATAAAAATAACTAAAAAAAGAAAAGCAAGACATTGAAGACCTTTCTAACACTCAAGACATTAAAATCCCTATCAATGGGCATTTGGGGAAATATTATTTGTCCTCTATCTTAGGGGAGCCCAAACTTGTCATCAGCCCCCCCCCCCCAGTAGGTTTTCAGCATTTCTTCAATTAATCACGAGTGAAGGATGTTAACTCAGGCAGATCCTTCAGAATGATTGGACCACTGATTCATTCACATGTGTTCATTTGAAGAGAGCGTAACAATCTGTGCCATTGGGGGGGGGGGGTGAGGACAGGTTTGAACTTGCTCACAGTGTCTAGAGAGATAAGCTACACCTCACTGACAAGGCCCAACAAGGCCAGGACGTACGTCTGGTGTTGGCTGCTTCTCATTTTCAGAGAGGAATTATCTGGCACTTCATGGCTGGAATGCTATTTTGGCAGGATCAGTATGATGTGCTTTAGGATATTTCCTGTCAGTGAAAGGTACTAGTAAGCTAAAAGAGACTGCACCCTGGGTAGGTTACCATTCCTATAGAGCCTGCTAAATTCTATAGCAGGTTCATCTCTAGTTGAGTGTCTCTCACCAGTCCTTTTGTGACAGGTTTGAACTCCTCTGTCCTACACTGTTGTTTATTTGCACCAGAATAACTACCCTTTTCTTTTTTTGCAAAAAGACATTTTGTGGTGATACCTTCTTTGACAGGCACTAATAGTTTGAATGTACATTTAAGGGGTCTGTTTTTGTGTGCTGCTCCTGCCTAATGCCTGTGTACTGAGATATTTACTCCCCTTTATGCCTCTCATTTCAGTGGGCGGGCAGTGTGTGTGTATGTGTGTGTGTGTGTGTGTGTATGTGTGTGTACAAGTGGATTTTTCCAGGTATTCCATTTCTTTGCTCCTTGTCTAATGCCATCAACTAACAAGGATCATACCTAGCTCCTCCACTTACTGACACTTAACCATATCAGTGCTGGGGAAGGTGGACAGCACATTGAAGAGCAGTGTCAGTAAATCGGGGAGTGGGGTATGACTAAGACAGAAAGTGCCTGAATTTTATGGCTTTATTATAACTTTCCCAAGGATGTGGTAATGACATATATATAATGGATACATTAAAGAGAAGATTAGAAACATTTCTTTCAAGAGGGAACATACAGGATTACACTGTGTATTAGTAAGTCAAACAAAAAGGTCCGGTAAAGGCTAACTCATCTGGCTGTAGGAAAGCTTATGTAATTCTTATTTCTCTGGGTTATTGTCATGACCCTGTCCTCTTCTCAGTCTGGATCAGTACCTCTCAATGCCACTGTCTTCCCTTGGTGCTGTTTCAGGCTGCAGCTATCTAATTTCAGAGGCCTGATTTTCTTCCCAGCTGGCCCCTATCACTTCTGCCCTATTTAGTGTAGTATTTCCCCTTGCGCTGGGCCAGATTATACTTGACTTCACACTGCCTAGACTTTACCTCCCTCCTGTGTTCTTGAATTGCCAATGGTCCTCCTGTGTTCCTGGATTGCCAATGGCACTCCTGCATTCCTGTACTGCCAACAGCCCTCCTGTGTTCCTGTATTGACTGTTTCTATCCTGTGTCCATGTTCCAGTGCAGGCTGTGCACTCTTTGAGTTCCAGTGCAGGCCGTGCATCTCCTTGTTCCAGTGCAGGCCGGCACCCCTAGTTCCAGTGCAGGCCGTGCACCACCTTGTTCCAGAGCAGCAGTACCCCTTGTTCCAGAGCAGGCCATGCACCCCCTTGTTCCAGAGCAGCTGTACTCCTTGTTTCAGTGCAGGCCATGCACCCCTTGATCCAGTGCAGGCCGAGCACCCCTTGTTCCAGTGCAAGCCGAGCACCACCTAGTTCCAGAGCAGCTGTACCCCTTGTTCCAGAGCAGCTGTACCTCTTGTTCCAGAGTGGCATTACCCCTTGTTCCTTGAGCCTGGCTGCACCCCCAGGGTTCCGGAGCCGGCTGCATTCCTTGAGTATCACAGTTGATTTGGTCCCTGTTCTCAATGGCCCTTGCTTCCTGTTCTCAGTAGCCCCTGCTCTCCGTCCTCAGTAGCCCCTGTCCCTAGTTTTGCCCATAGGTCCTGTCCCTAGTAGTCCTGAGTCAGTTTCATGTATGTTTTGTTTTGCAGTGCTCTTTATTGGTCCATGTATGCATTTGTTAAATACTTTGGCTTCCCCCTTAATTGTGTGTGTGTTAGTTTCTTTGCTCTTTGGGTTCTACTTTATTAATTTACTTTTGTGGCTGTGGTCGGCACCCCTTCATGAACAGTAGCCTCATGACAGTTATGAGGCAAAGGTTGATCTTGATAGACTTTTTTCAACCCAATTTGCTATGTTACTGTGTAACTCAAAAAATGTATCCTTTAAATAAAAAAGTATAATACAACATAGAGATGATTTGAAAGTTATTTTAAAATCATCAAATTTAGTACAGCAGGGCTTAAAAATTGGAAGTCCTTTGCTACTAGCCAGTCCTGAAAAGTTACTCGCCACTGCAAATCGCCACTGGAAATTTTGAGCCCTGCTATAGATCATAATTTTTGTGAGAGCATCAATGTTGACCCAGTTGAATAAGCAAAGTCAGTCCTATGAGCAGAACTCAAAACATTTTCTTTCATTCCTTGTTTCTTTTCTTCTGCTTTGCACTGTAGTTTTAATTGTGGAATGTTAAGAAATCATAATAATAAAGCCAGAAGCTATGGGTTTGCATTGACTTGCAGATATATAATATATTACTAGAAGACAAAGAATCTCTAGTCATTGTAGGTAAATATCATTGCAAACTGTTTATATTTTGATTTATGTTTAAACTAGTGTAAAAGCCCATATACACGGGCCATCATTCTGTGGGTTTGGGCAGTCTCTACTGCGCATGACTGCATCGAACAAACATACATCTGGCCTTTTATATTATAGGATAACATATTTGTCAAAGCCTGTTTGTTAATTTTTGACATGTAAAATTCATTGACCATGACATAGAAACTAAAAGATAGGTATATATTTGTTTCTCTCCAGGTTTAAGGTATCACTCAGAAAACATATACAAAGATGAGGCCGTAAAGGGATAGTAATGTTTAACAATAAAAGCCTCTCCAATTGATCTTCATAGTATTTGGGCCATGGAGAGTGTTATTGTAGTGCTTTCAAAATTGTAGTTCAAGAGTTATTGAACAATAAAGTATATAATGTCGACCTCCCTCCCCTTTTACTGATGTAACACTGCTCACCTCAGAGCAGCAAGACTGTCTGGATTGATCACAGAGAGGGACAATCTTCAGAGAGCATAAGGAAAAACCCTTTAAAACACAGCCCAGGAGTACAGTGATGCCATTTCATCAGGAATAGCAAGTACACTTGCACTCAAGAAATGTAGGAAGCTGAACTACACTCAAGATGACTTACTCCTAGTCCATAATTGTATAATACATTGCACTCTCCTTTTTCTGTGGCTTCTACACTTGCACTCAAGACAATATTCTCAATTTGCACAAGAAACAGGTGTTTAATTAAAGGTAAGGTAGTGAATAGAAAAAATTATATATGGCTTTACATAGGCTTTACCAGAGGTGACCTCCCTGCTGGAATATGCTTCATTCAAAAGTAGTTAGAGCACAAACTTGCATTTTTTTTGGATGGTCTAACAATTTAGATCAGAAAGAGATAGATATATGTACATACTGTATTTACACACACATACTCAAATAAAGTGCTCTAAGATGTAACTTTCTATTTATACTAGTGTAACGGACACTTGGCCCGTTATGGAATTATGTGTTACAAACAAATGTTATGTTTACTGTATGTTCACATTTCTGTATGTTAAACACAGTGTTATAAATGTATTTGTATATGTCCCCAGTGTTCACCAAGTCCCTCTAGGGCGGGAGGGCCCCATGTCTACCATGGCTTCCCTGCCTCTTTAAAGTCTGAAACACCCATTCTCCAGTTCAAAAGGTAGGCAACTCACTATTCGTTCACTGTTTCCAATTCAGCCCTATGGTACTTTTCATTTGTTCACTATATGGCTGTTGTTTTACCCCAATATTGCACAGCTTTTCTGTAGCCTTACTGTTTTTCAAGTCTATTGCTGGGGGCGGAGGGTTTATTGAAACCTGCCTAGGGCCCCAGGGAGATATAAGCCAGCTCTGGTACACAATCCACAAGGCAAAGGAGAGCAATTCTGGGTAAAAGGCCATAGCACCTTAAGGGGGAGGGGTAGAACATACAAATTTCTTTTGATATATATATATATATATATATATATATATATATTATTCAGAGCTGCACTGGAATAAAATATATATTATGCAGCCTTGCCAGTTTTAATTACTCCTTTAACTCTTTCAGTGCCAGCAGGCACACAGTCACTTAACTTGAAAGGAACATTGATGGGCAGTATCCTGTTGATTAAAGCCCTTTAAATGTGGCTTTTAGCCCCTTTAATGCTAGTGAAATCACACATGCTTTGCTTCTCAATGAGATGGTGACCTCTAGCATTCAGTGGGTTAAATGTCCCATTTAAATTGATTAGGGTTTTTATTTGTACTTTATGGTAATGTTGTTTTGCCCTAAATTTGTGCCAGCATACATGGGAACTCTCAGGGTTTTAACCCTTTGAGTGCAAGAGGGGTACGCAATGCATTGCAAAGCAATACGTTGCGTACCCCTTTGGCACTGAAAGGGTTAAATCAAATCTCAGAGTTTCAGGGTGTAGGGCCAAATTCTCAGGGTGAGAGTCCAGTGTTTCCCACTATATGATTTGCTCCAATTTATTGCTTATTTAATGTCCAAATTAGTGACATTTCTACGAAAGAGACAGTTGAAGTAGCCCTGCCTGTCTGGGGAGCATTTAACCCTTTGAGTGCCAGAGGGGTACTCAACGTATTGCAAAGCAATGCGTTGCGTACCCCTCTGGCACTCAAAGGGTTAAGAAGTGATATCTCAGAGCTGTAGCATGTTAAAGATTCAATCAGGACTGACTGGATCATTTCTGGGTTAGAGCAGACATTGACACAGCACCTAGAATTTACTTTCTTGGGAACGTTAAGGGTTACTGTTTTAAAAATCTCAGGGTGGGCTCGGTTCAAAAGTTCCCAGGTATGCACATTAGCCTTCATGTTTTTTAGAGTTCATTGTATTATTTTCTGCTTTGTGTTTTGGTTGCGTAAAATGTGCTTTCATATTGTGTGCTTGGGATGCATTAAAGGGATAGTAATACTTAAAATGTAAAAAAAAATATGTTGTAGGGTTTATCCCCCCCCCGAGTAAAACAAGGGTACTCCCACTGCTGAAAGATGTTTCAATCAAAAGTTATTAATTTTCAAAGTTGAATTTTGTAGGTGCAATATCACAGTGGCCTGAAATTGTACAGTTGTGCTGTTGCTACACCATCCTATGGAGATTTATGGTCCCGGGACCAGAGCTGTCCATAGGATCGTGTAGCAACAGCGCCACTGTACAATTTCAGGCCACTGCGATATTGCACCTAAAAAATTCAACTTTGAAAAGTAATAACTTTTGAAGGAAACACCTTTCAGCAGTGGGAGTACTCTTGTTTCACTCAGGGGGATAAACACTAATATATATATTTTTTTACATTTTAAGTATTACTATCCCTTTAAAGCAGTGGCTTTTGAAAAGTAGTCTGTGGGACACTGGAGTTCCCTGAAAATGTTCAAGGGGTTCTCTGAAGCAGATGTCGCTAATCAGGGATAGAGGCAGACAGTGTAAGTGTGGTTCTGTGACTGCCAGAAGATTAGTTGAAGATTTCACACAGTACAATTGGATTTCTGTTACTTTGCTTTAAGGGGATCTATCACCCCTATACAAGTTAGCTTTAATAGATAGATTATATAGCGAATATGTGTAAAAGTGTATTAATGTCATTTTTTTTAAATCTCTGTTTGGCTGAAATTGAAGGAATAAAGGCTGACCTGCACCTACCTCTGGATAGACTGCGGTTACCTGCTCTGTACCACAGTCTGTCACTCTGCCTCTGCTCCCCTCCCCCTATCCATCCCCCTCCAATGACAGAGGCTTTCTGCCTTTACAATGGAGCGGTCTCATTGGCTAGATATCGATCCGTCATTGGAGGAGGCTGGATAGGGGGAGGGGAGCAGAGGCCAAGTGACAGACTGCGGTTACAGAGCTTGTAACCATAGTTTATCCAGAAGTAGGTGCAGGGCAGCCTTTATTCCTTAAAGTTTGACCAAATAGAGCTTTAAAAATGAAATTAATACACTTTTACACATATTCGCTATATAATCTAACTATTAAGGCTAACTTGTAAAGGGTAATAGATCCCATTTAGTAATAAGAATTATGACCTAGACTTCTCTTGTAAAGGAGGTATTATCATATATAATTATGTGACAGTTTTTAGTCTAATAATTTAGTCTTAAGTTTCTGATACTAACTTGCATCCTAATACATGTAATGCTGATATAATGTTAACCTGGTGGATGAGGGAGACCTCCAGAGCAGCCATGGGGCTGAAGTCTTTGATTGTTAGCATCTGCAGGGATTTATAACTGAAACAAAAATGTTCCACCACTTCAAGTCATTTGAGAACCACTGCAATAAATCAGTCACTACATTGTAATAAAACCTTGTTTGTTTTTCCCTGATGTATTGGAAGATAAAATAACAATGTATAATGTTTCCAAATATGTTTTGTAGACTTCCCATGTCTATTACACCTCTACTCTTCCTTTCACTGGCCCTGTGGCTTCCACTTCATTATTCTGCCCATCTCACACTTCCTTCCCTCTCTTCCTTTCAAAAACACCCTTATCATGTGTCCACAGTATCACTGGTTTGATCAGAAGGAACTCAGACCTATTCAAATGCGGCTGAATCAGCTTCTTTTTGCTTTACAGCTGTAGAGGATATAACACATGTCTGTTTAAACTTTAAATGCTGAAATATTGAGGCTGATGTACTCTGCAGAACTGGAGTAATTTTAGGACAAACCAACAGCCTCCTAGGGGACAAATAAAAATTGCTGTTATTGTAAAGCACAACTATCACCTTGGATCAGACCTGTGGATGATGCTTGGGCTGCACTGCAAGCCCTTGCAGATCAATGGGAGAGTAGAACAGTGGTTTGCAAGGAGACCCCAGAGACTCTTTCATTTGTCCCACAAGAAGAAGATGAACTGCAAGACTGAGGTTCCACAGTTCAGTCTCTTGTTCTGTGCAATGCAATCCCCATAGACCCTTTTCTTAGGGCTTGAAGCGTAACTCAAACTGTGACGTTTGTTTCTGAGAGAAACAAACTTCTTGTGAGATTCCTATTCATATAATTCCCATTTGGGTCCACTAGATGTCATTCCTGATGTTTGGTGAACACCACTAGTTAAGCACTATAACATCGGGATCCTTCACCCTTTGAGTGCCAGTGGGTTGCACACCCCTCTGGCTCTCAAAGGATTAACCTCCCCACTTCTTATTCTCTCAATGAGTCAAACCACATGTGTATTTATGAATTGAGCCAAGTATCAGAGCAGAGCCCCACTTAGCTCCTCAGTTCTATTTGGGTGGCATAAAAGCAGTTTGTTGTGTGTACACTGTTGTCTGTTCAGTGTTAGGAGTCTTCCTGGGGTGTCTACAGCCAGAGACATAGCAGAGGCCCCCACACACACCCCCACTAGATTTAGAGGCCCCCAGAAGTTTTGCACCCATTTTATTATATTGGAGACCCCACCAGAGTCATGGGTCCCCCGAATGTTTTGCACAGCACTGGCAATCACTAAGGCTGGACCAGGAGTGCACGGGAGGCAGACTGAGTATGCAGACTGGGAGAGGCTAAATATGTGATTGGCAAGAGAGGTATATTTAGTGTGATGATGAATGTGTAAGAATAGGTTAAGCAGTAAAGCAATTCATTTGAGTACAGAAGGGGTTAAGTATTTTACAAGTGAAGAATTTGTCCTTGTGTTACTTCTGTTCTGAGGCTGTCTTAATCAGGTAGCTATAGCACAGAAGGGATTTAAATACATTAAACAACTGTCTGCCACATAAAGGGCTGATATATATTTATATATTTGAACATAGTTGCTAACATATACCCCAGTACACTGCATATATTTAAACCCTGACTTAACCTTGACTTTATTCAGTGTTTTAAATTTGCATTGTTGACTTTAATAAAGCAGAGATCATAATTTTAAATCACAATACAATCAGGATTAGGATTTAAATATAGTAAAGGGATAGTATTCACAAAGACAGCAGCTCTAACTAATCTTAATAGTATTTGGGCCACAGAGAGTGTTTCAATATTGTCAGAGTTGTTGCTCAAGAGTAATTGAATTATAAAGTATCCCCCTCCCACCCCTTTTACCTAGTGTAAGCCACCTCCCCCACAGATGTGGAACCTGGTCCTGGGACCAGACAGCTTACAGCAAAGGACAATCTTCTTACTGTGAGCATAAGGAAACCCTAACCCCCATGACAGATTTTTCAGGTTTTTCCTTATGCTCACTGAAGATTGTCCCTCTCTGCGACCCACCTTTTTTTCTTAGGCGTTGTTTCTCTCTACTATAATCTTGGTGGTGCAGGATATTCCAAATTTTTTTCTTTTTGTAACCATTTCAGTTGTAAGCTCTGCAGTTTCACTAGTGTAGCCTCATTTCAATTGTGAGCTATGTGGTGTCACTAGTGTAGCCACATTTCAATTGTAAGGTCTGTGGTGTCACTAGTGTAATCACATTTCAGTTCTGAGCTCTTTGGTGTCAGTAGTATAGCCTCATTTCAATTATAAGCTCTGTGGCATCACTAGTGTAGCCACGTTTCAATTGTGAGCTATGTGGTGTCACTACTGTAGCCACATTTCAGTTCTGAGCTCTTTGGTGACACTAGTGTAGCCCCATTTCTATTATAAGTTTTGTTGTACAGTTTTAAAATATTTAACCCCTTGGATACCAGGGAGGTCCCTATTGCTTTGCAATGCTTTGGTGACATTTCTGGTATTGAAGGGCTAATGCAATAATTGTGTCTTTTAACAAGTTGGTACTAATAGCTCTATCCACAAGAACAAATGACAGCTTATTAAAGGATTGCGGCAAGATTGTGTGGGGGGGGTGCAAGCTGGCAGGGGACCCCAATTTGGGATCCTGCCTCGGGCCCTTTGGTGTCTTAATCCGGCTCTGCATATATTTCTTCTTCAAATTTTAAGAGACTCTAGTCTACAAGTAATTTTGGAGATCTTTATGGACAGTTTGTATTTTGTAGTGTTTAAAACTCTGAGCTACCATTGCCTTAAAGCTATAGATCTTAGGAAAATGACTTTCTGTGGGGGAGGCACACTAGCAAATGTGTTAGGGCTTCAGAGTATGACACACTTAAAAATGACATTATTTATGATATATGTATATGTGTGGTGACAAGGAGTCAAAGTGTCAGTCTAAGTAGAGTTTAAGACTGGCAATCAGCTCCATGCACTTGTAGGAGGTAGCTCTCCAGCTTTTCTCCCATATCCCAGCAGGCACATTTTGTTTTGTAACTTAAAGGGATAGTAATACTTCATTTTAACTTTATTTTATTTTGTAGGCATTAAAAAAACATGAAGAATGATATAAGTCTTATCTCTGAAACCTTTATGGTTTAAGAGATATTCACAAACAAAGTATCCCCCCCCTGTTCAACCAGATAAGAAGGGAGATGCCCAGGTAGACTGCAGAGAGGGACAATCTTCAATTAAGATAATGGAAAAAGCTGAAAAACTTTTCAAGGGGGGAAGGGCTTTCATTGTTTTCATACAAAGAAAATTGTCCCCTTCTGTTATCTGTACTGTCATACAACCTGATCCACATCTGAGAAGAGATGTCTTACACTAGGAAAAAGGGGCGGGGAGGGGAACTTTGCTTGTGAATATCTCATAAACCATAAAGGTTTGAGAGATAAGACTTATATCATTCTTCATGTTTTTTTAATGCCTACAAAATAAAATAAAGTTAAAACGAAGTGTTACTATCCCTTTAAAGTTGTAATTTTTCTGTAATTGAAATATTGTAAGGTGGTGTGTGTGATTCTATTGATTCAGCAACATGACTGAAACAGTAAGTCACAAGCTCACCTCATTGGTTTAGAGAACAGTGGTAAAGACCACAGGTAGTCCTCAGACCTGATGGAATGACCTTGGGAGATTGAATCAACGTATTGCTTGCTCTGGAGCTTGTCAGCAGAGTTTCATTTGAATTAATTAATGTTTATCTCCTTTAGAGACCAATTTGTATCTTCCAGTTAAGATGGCCCTCAGGAGTGGGGGGGGGCAAATGCTGTGGACTTTGGCTTTGTGGGAGTTCATTTGTTCTGCTTGGGCTGTGCCAGGTGGACAGAGGTTTAGACTATGTGCTTATGCCCCGTTCTTTTTGTTTTATGCTATGGAGGACAAAAGAGAAAGAAAGGACACAGATCCCTCTAAGGGTAAATCTGTTGGATGAGCCCCCTTTTAATTAAAGCTCACCGGATGAAAAACCAATAATGGCAAACA
Source organism: Rhinophrynus dorsalis (assembly GCA_037306005.1). NCBI lineage: Eukaryota > Metazoa > Chordata > Amphibia > Anura > Rhinophrynidae > Rhinophrynus > Rhinophrynus dorsalis. Next base: position 100,824,035 of record CM074720.1, read on the forward strand.
TCAAATCCCAAAGTCCCACTTCAGAACACAAGATTCGAGGGTCACTCGTAGATTACCTTTATTTTTAGATATTACTCTCCACTTAAGTTGTTCCAGTACGAAAAATTAATACAATTGCCCGATATGTTTCGTATCACTTCAGATCACTTTATCAAGGGCCAAAAGTAATAAAAAACTGTAACGGTTTGTTTTGACACTCAGACCAGTAGGTAAAATAAAAAAATGTTTATTGAATGAAAATAAGTACAAATGATCGCCCTCTACAGGTGACAGCAGCAATTGCAAGTGAATACACAGTACATAAAGATTCACTATAATGGATAGAAGGCAGACACAAAATGGTACAGATAATAGGGAACTGGTCCCTAAAGGGTAAATGAGAACAATCAGTCCATCTCAGCTGTGGGGTTTGGCACGCCCGAATGGTGTAGTGATAAACTGAGCAAATGTGCACAGCACAGAGTTCATTCAATGAAGGATAGTAGTTGTTCAATGACCAGCATGAGCTTAGCAGAACAGTGACTCAAAATAGCCCCCGTGGGCGTTCCCAAAGAGACCACTGAGACCGCAAGTGCAAGAGTATGTAGCCCCCACGGGTGTAATCGTAGACTAGCCTGAGATGCAAAGCTGGCATTTTAGCCCCCACGGGCGTATAACCGGAGACCAAAGTGAGCACAACACGAGCCAATAGCCCCCACGGGCGTGGACCTTCGGATCCTGCAAGAGCTTGGAGCCTAACCTTGCTACCACTCAGAACCAATAGCTGCAATGGATACCTCCGGTAATTAACGTGGTACCGAGAGCCTAAGGCGCCCAACCGGACCAACAGGACTCGACTACTCTGCAGTTGTAAATCGGAGTCGCCGTCCAAGTTAGCGGCCAACTCAGCAGAAGTAGACTTACAAGGTAGAGGCTCTGTGAATTGAATGGAGGTTCGGCAAGAGAGAAGCGGCACTGCAAGGGTTAAAGGGTACGTTTAAATCTCCCAGGCTCGGTATGGTAACTAAGCTCTGCAAGCGTATGGAGGCTCGGTACGAGGAGCACAGCTTATGCAAGTCAGCAAGGAACTCTGCACTAGGAGATGAGTTACACCGGAGTGTAATGGTCACACTGTGTCAGCACAGCACAGCAGGAGTCAGAATGTCGCGGCGGCGACAACAGGCAAACGCAGGTCGCTGGAACATGCCGTGGTCGATCACGAAGCAGGAAGTCAGCCAGCCGGGTCGTAGCACGTAGGAGGTTCTCAGACAAGCCGGGTCGTAGCACGTAGGAGGTTCTCAGACAAGCCGGGTCGTAGCACGTAGGGGGTTCTCAGACAAGCTGGGTCAAACACGATCAGGAACACTGGAGCGTAGTCAGAACAGGCCAAAGTCGGTACACAGGAATCCGGATACAGGAACACAGCAACAGCAAGACTGGCTCAGAAACACCACGAAAGGGCATCTGACAGATGTGAAAGTCAGGTATAAAAAGGTCACCAGGGGGCGGGCCAAACCAACTCAGCAAATCAAAGTATGCCACAGATGAGAGTGACAGGATGATCACAGGCACTGTGATAAAAACATATTCATATTAAACACAATATGTAAATATGCACTTCTAATTATTTAGTTTCAGGTTTCCAGCATGGGTTTCATACAGGAGTTGTAGCCCTTCCCACATTTTCAGCCCAGTGCCCTAATGTTCAATCTGCCCTTTTTGACCATGAAGTTGTTGACCCCTTGTCCTACCATGATTCCTCCATTCCTAGGATATATATTCTCTCATTCCATTCGATGAGATCTCCATGACCTATTCCTCCAGATAAATTAAGTCACATCCAGGACCTAATACAAGAATTCTCCTAAAGGTCATTCATAGCCCATTTGCTTAGCCTCCTATCCCCAGCCCCTGACTCATCTTCTGTAATTTCCCTGGCTCAAGCAGCTAAGTCTGATCTCTCAATGTGGAATAGATATATAAAGCATATGCTCTCTTCCCCACAGGTTTTCTCTTATGCTTCTGCATCACGCAGGTTTTCTGCTATGCATGCAGAACCATTATTAGCAGAACTTTGGCCCTCTGACAGTTTAGCCCTCCCTAGTACACTACTACTTCCCTTATATTTGAGACCTACCCTACAGTGTCCACATCCACTCTGTCAGGTTCCTCATGGTCAGGATAAGTCATCACATTCTTTACCTATGATTCGGCCAATTCTCATCTACTTTTTAAAGGCAGATCCCCATCCCTGTCCATTATGATTTTCCTTTTTAAATTAACATACCTGTCCCTGTATTTTAAATTTCATATTGACAGCAAATTTCTCTCTGGTTTCTTAAACATTACAGCTGACTGTCTCTCTCACTTTAAATTTCAGGAATTTTTCACTCTTCATCCACCAGCCATTACCCACCCATCAGTTCCCCAACATCAGATCTATGTGGAATTGCAAAGCAGGTGAAGTATCTACAGACACCACACCTCAAAGAGGTGTAATATAAAACATGATTCAATTACTGGTTCCTTTCAGTCTAAGTTTACTCTGGACAATAGATTTTGCAAAAAGTCCCACTTAGATGATGGCCAACAGCACCTCAACAAATGCAGAACATTCCAGTGCTTAGCAAAAACACCAAGATTCAATTTACTGGCCAATGTATACTTTGTAATAACCCTAACCTTGTTTTCTGTATCAGAATGTGTATGTATTTGGTATCATTAAGCAGATTCCTATCTAACTGGCATTCTCTCAAATATGCATTATTATCCGGTTCATGAGGATAACCTTTGGACAAAAAGCTTTCCCTATTTTTTTTTACATCTGAGCTGGTTATAAGGTCGTTTCTTATGCCGTGTCTTATGGTAATAACTTTTGAAGTCAAGAAAACTATTTGAATCTACTTCTTTGTAAAAAGAACACAATTTAACAGATAAATCTACACAAAGCTCAAGATCCAAATATTGAATCTTGACAGTGTCACTCTCTATAAATATGATACACTGACAATTGCTGTATAGATAAAAGGCAAACTCGTGTACAGTATTATATGTTCCTTTCCAAACTACTATTAGATTATATATATAAAATGATGGTAAGTGACCAGATTCGCACAAAATTCTGTGTCCCATAATAAGTGCAATCTCGCAGTAGACACTGTAAATCTATTATACCTAGAAAGTAAAATAATTCTACATAATGACCTTTGTTTACATTTTTATCTTTTTGTCTTGATCTTTCACTCTCCATTTTTCCTATTTGTCTCTTTCAGGTCTTCCCTTGGCACGTGGTTGCAGTGGTTGGAATGGTTTCCAATTTGCTACATCCTGTGCCTACAAGTCCAAGAGGGATGAATCCCCCTCTTGCATAAACATGAGGTGAAGATGTAATATATGAAGAACCCATCACACTTCCTGATGCACCAGGACTGGTCACCCTGGGAACCAAACCCCCTCTCCCAATCTGAGATCACTGATAAGACTGTATATTTGAGGATCTTACAGATTGCGAATAATTATTATTTTTTATGCATTCCTGAACTCCAGTGGGATTTATTCTTTCTAGTTAAACCTCCAACTTGTGTTGAAGTGGTATGTAATAGGCCTTTCTGTCTAGATGTATATAGCCTAGAGTAATGCGATTTAGGAATGCCGTGACAAGGATACATTTCTCATGAGGGGCAGCTTGGTGTCTAGAATGTAATGATTTTCTTGTGAAGTTTCTCACAGGCTATCTACAGGGTGCAACAACAGTCCTCTAATTTCTAATAACTTGATTTTCATTATATTTCCTACATTTCTTCTCTTTCTTAACAGTATTTAGTTTCTCTAAATTTCTGACTTAATCACTAAAGTTTTTATTAAAATAATTATATTCTTTGCAATTTGTACAACTATCAGTCTCTGTAAAACTCCTATTTTTTGTTGTAGTAAGCTGTTTCCCCTCCCTATGTTTGATTTCAGCAAATTATGGGAGCATGTGTCAAGAATTTAGTTGCACTGGTCAAGAAACTGTGAATCATCTCTGAAAGATGAACTCTTAGATACCCTAAGGGCATGTGAAACAACTGTTTTATTTTGCAATTCTGTCAATGCCCTATCTCATCTTTCAAATTCCTCACTAGATTTAAAAAGAGATTCTTGACATCCTCTAGGGCATAGCAAGGCACTGGCATTGGATTTCTTGCAAAGTAAATCTAAAGACTGACCCTGTTATCTAGTCTTTCTGATTGAAATAGCATCTTAAATTATATCAAATATATGTATAAAAATACACCTCTCATATACAAACACTATCTGGTGAACTAAATAAGTTATTTTTGCTTTGTATGTAAAATTCATGTTTCTTTAGGCTATTGTTTGTTTTAATGGTTAGTATACCTGTATAATATATAATTCATGAATGTGTAGTTTCCTGTGTAATTAATTTTTTTATTGACTCCATCTGAGAGTAGGAAAGTAGTGCTATCCATTGAAGATTTCTTTACAGTCTTTCTATTCTCCACTGGTCTGTATGGAATGTCATGATTGTGTCATCTTTCAAATTAAGTTCTGTTTATATGATCAAATATGTTACATATTTGACATTTTTTGAATGTACTACTATTTATATAATTGTGTATGTCTTTTTAAACATTTTACTTGATTGACTTCTTGCAAGGAATCTAAATATTAGTGTTTATTGTTTACATGATCAACATTGATATTGGTCTTGTTTTCTTTATGTCTTGTCTAACACCTTCACTCTCCGGGGACTTCAGACGTCACACCGTTCCTCAGGATCTGCTAGGCCTCAGATGCCTGGTGAAAAGAAATGACCACACGTAGACACAAGTCTTGTGCTATAATCTCTTTTCCGATTTTATTGTCATAATGCGTGAGTTTATATAATGATGAAAAATTGATAGGAAGCATACTATTGAGGGGGGTTTCCTCTCCGGATACAAATCATCAGCTATTAAATCATTATTTTTTGATAAAGCATATATAGACATTATCCATCAAAAGGGGGTTGTCACTCTTGCCAGTATATGGGCTGGAGTTTCAGACAAATAACACCTGGAATCAGCTCATCACTTGGCAGAATGCCCCCCACCACAAAAGTACAAAAACAAGTTATTAAAAGATTTGTTCCAGTAATAAGCGGAAGCTACATAACCTTTCTGCAGCAACTTAATGTAACACCTTAATATTCTGTGTTAAGATCTTTTCTTGATTAACCCTTATGTGGTGCTGAATAGAAAACCTACGTGTAAACAAAAAAATATATATATATGATTATGGCAAATGTGTGTGTGAGCCTGGTAAAAGCAAAATATCTGGCTTATGCTATTGGCTTTCCACCTTTTGCTCAGCCCCAGTGGTTGTTGATAGGTTGATTTTTGATCACATGGATCACAAATCTGTCAGACAGAGCGCACCTTTTCTTTTGCCCACACTCCTTTTGAAATGGCAGACCCCATGAATTGTATTGTTTAATTGGGCTATTTAATATTGCATGCATTTTTATTAGGTAAAAAATGCTTTATCAACATTATATAAGCAATATATTGTTCCTGCTGGATATAAGAGTAAGTCTTCTTTGTGAAATGTATCTACTGTACCTTCCCCGAACAGGGCAGGTCTTTCCCCCTGCATGTTTGCTAATTTCCAGTGAAGCTGAGACTCCAGTTTATTTAAGTGTACATAGAGAGTGAATTACTCTATGTTGTGTATATACTACCTACCAGTACAGCTCCCCTGTTGTCTTTCTTTTTGTATTATATGGGGGGAGAGAGGACAACTTAGATAGGCAACATCACAATTCTGATGTAACACTGCTCACCTCAGAGCAGCAAAATTGTCAAGGTGGATCGCAGACAGGGACAATCTTCAGTGAGCATAAGGAAAAACCTGAAAAATCTGTAAAGGGGGGGAGGGTTTCCTTATGATCACAGTAATAAGCTTGTCCCTTGCTGCAAGCTGTCTGGTCAAGTGACCAGATTCCACATCTGAGGAGAGGTGGGTTACACTAGGTAAAAGGGTCGGGAGGGGGAAAGTTTATCATTCAATTACTCTTGAATGACAACTCTGACAGTATTGAAATAACAATTTCCATGGCCCAAATGCTATGAAGATTAATTGGAGCTGCTGTTTCTGTGAAACTTTACTAAGTAAACTAAAACAAATATCCCAATGCATGTCAGGGAAGTTGCATGTCAGATGAAGGGTGACTGTACCCAGGAAGATGGCAGTTAAGGGTGGCCAGGGCCGGATTTACATCTCAGGAGCCTGTAGGCACAGAACTGTGAAGCGCCCCCCCCCCCATTTGCCAACTCCACTGGACACCTCCACAATGCTCATCAGCTCCATATTGCCCCCCATCAGCTCCAACTTGCCCCCCATCATCTCCATATTGCCCCTCACTTTGCCCCATCTCCATATCCCCTCAAATTACCCCAACCCCATCAGCTCCAACTTGCCCCCCATCATCTCCATATTGCCCCTCACTTTGCCCCATCATCATCTCCATATTGCCCCTCACTTTGCCCCATCATCATCTCCATATCCCCTCAAATTGCCCCAACCCCATCAGCTCCAACTTGCCCCCCATCATCTCCATATTGCCCCTCACTTTGCCCCATCATCTCCATATCCCCTCAAATTGCCCCTACCCCATCAGCTCCAACTTGCCCCAACCCCATCAGCTCCATATTGACCTCTGCTCCATAAGCTCCAACTTGCCCCCCATTAGCTCCGTTTCCTACCTCCCCGGCGGCAGGACATGTCTGTGCCTCCTTGGCACAGTCCTGTAGCTGATTGAGCTCCCGCGCTGTCTCCTATTCAGGAATGCAGAGAGCTGGGAGATGATGTCATCTCCCAGCGCTCTGCTTTCCTAAAGATGCGACAAGGGAGCTCACCACCTACAGGACTGTGCCAAGGAGGCACAGACATGTCCTGCTGCTGGGGAGGTAGGAAATAGGGAGCGGGGGGCGGGCAGCACCAGCACCAGCGAGGTGGCTACTTTTTTTTTTTTTTTTTCTAATTAAAAAAAAAAAAAAAATTAAAAAAAAAAAAATCCCATTGGCAGGCGCCCCTCGGTGGCGTGCGCCTGTAGGCAGGTGCCTACTTTGCCTAATGGCAAATCCGGCCCTGAGGGTGGCTGCATCTGTAAGTATGTATTAATGCATGTATCTTTATTTATATAGTGCTATACATGTATACAGCGCTTTACAGAAATAGTAATAGTACAATACAAAAATGCAGGACTGTGTTAAGAGCATTAGGCTAAAGTAAGATCATTGCATTATTAAAGGGGGAAATGTGCAGCAAAGGGAATCATACATTGGGAAAGTGACCCTTCCCCAAGGAGCTTACAACCTAATTAGTAATCATGACAACATACAGAGACAGTACGAAGAGGATTATAAGTGCAAGAATAAGGCTTCTGTGCATAATGATTCTAATGTGACTGTCAGTGTGCACAAGGAGAATATTGTTACTGAGATGTCTGCTTGAGCAGATGAGCTCTCAGGATATGCTTGAAAGTGATGAGTACGGCTGATTGGCAAATGGTGATAGGGATGACATTTCCAAAGTCGAGGGGCTGCCAGTGAAAAAGATTGCAGCCAAGAGATGGATCGAGTTCAGCAAGGAGAGGACAGAAAAAACCCTTGAGAAGAACGCAGGTGATGGGAAGGGGTGTAGGAGGAGATAAGAGCAGACATGTAAGAGGGTACTGAAGAAGACAGCTACTTAAAGGAGAGGAGACTCATTTTCTAAGAAATACAAGACCTTATAGGTAGCCAAGAGAGGGATTTCAGGAGCAAACAAGATGGAAGGTATATGGGAGCAAAGGTAGTAAATCTTGCAGTTAAAATGAGAACAGACTGAAGCGGAGAAAGACGAGAAGCAGGAAGACCAGATAGTAGAATGTTACAATAGTCAAACCTAGAGAGAATGAGGGCATCAATGAGAAGAGTCGTATTTTTGCAGTATTTTTCAGGAAGAAGCGACAGGTTTTGGTGACAGCTTGGATATGGGAGGAGAATGTCAAGGTAGAATCGACTATGGCACTAAGGCAGCGTGCTTAGGTAACTGTGTGGATGGAAGAATTGTCAGTTGTGATGGAGAAAGGAGTTAGGAGGTGGGGTTTAGGAGGAAATAAATAGCATTTAAGAGGGAATGTGTACTACTTTACTCCACAGCAATAAAACACACCTTCTATTTCTTTAAACATCAATATATGTGTTTATAAATGGGTCTTGCTGTAAATTATTTATTCAGTTACATAAAGCAATGTCACAGGGTCATAAAGGAATCTAAAAATTCTTGCTCCGCCCACCAGTCTTACCCCCCAACAACACCCCCTAAAACAAATGTGTCCCTCTGTGGATATTTGAAATGCTGGGAGATATGAATCAGTCCTGGATGTCAGGTCTATGGAGGCAGACAGTTGCTGTACGTTTTTTTTAACCCTTTAAGAACCATGTGCTTCTAAAGGGTTAAAATGACCATGCGCAATGGGTACAGTCTGTCTCCTGCTAGCAACTGTCATGCCTGCCTCCATGAACATGACACCTAGGACAGAGTGACGATCTTATGTCTTGAAAAGTTCAAGAAAGGAGCATGGGAAAATTCATATGGGCCGTTAGGATTTTCTGGCCATAGTATGGGGAAATGGGAGTTGTTAGTTCCCTTTTAAGTCTGAAAGTCCCTAGAAGTGCCGCTGTGTACGTTGTGTAATGGAAAAACGGTTCAAACACCCCCCTCCAATTGTTTTAACCCTTTGAATGCCAGAGGGGTACACAAAGCATTGCTTTGCAAAGCGTTGCTCACCTCTCTGGCACTCAAAGGTTGAAAGTATGACAATCAATTCTTACTAGAGAGGCTTTTGCTGTTAATCTGATTCTAATAGGGATTCGAGTCACACCCTTCTCCATAGTACACAAACGCAGAATAGAGAAACAATGGTTGAGAATGAGTGAAAACATATTGAAACAAGCAGTGCTGAATACAAGAGAAAGGCTTTTTTGTCTTCTTTTGTGCCTTTTCTTCTGCCTTGGGGTTCCTTTGGGAAGGACACATTTCATGATCACTAAATAAAGAGTGTAAAATCTCCCTCACGTGTTGGTTACGTTGGTGAACAGAACTGCAGGCTTTAATCCATGGGAAGTCCTTTTTGATTGTGGGACTTATGTAAAGAGGAGAGAAGTAATTCTGGGGTAAATCAAATACACCATAGGAGACAACCCCCCCCCCCATCAACAATTGCCATTGTTTCTTAATTGGACTTTTAACCCACTGAATGCTAGAGAGGTCTCCAACATTTTGAGAAGCAATACAAACTTGGAAACAGTGACCAGTGTCAAACAGCAGTAGCAAAGGCAAACAAAATTCTGTCTTGCATAAAAAGAGGTATCGAAGCAAGAGTGGATAACATTATTTTGCCATTATACAAATCATTGGTAAGACCTCACCTTGAGTATGCAGTGCAGTTTTGGGCACCAGTTCTGAAAAAGGATATACTAGAACTAGAGAGGGTACAGCGGAGAGCAACAAAATTAATTAAGGGAATGGAGGACTTGACATATGAGGAACGACTAGACAAACTTGGTTTATTTACTCTAGAGAAAAGACGACTAAGAGGAGACCTTATCACATTGTACAAGTATATGAGAGGTCCATACAAGGATCTCTGCTGTGAGCTATTTATTTCAAGGCCTGATCAGATGACCAGGGGACACCCCTTGAGATTAGAGGAAAGGAGGTTTAGACTTCAGCAGAGGAAGGGTTTTTTTACAGTAAGGTCTGTTAAATTGTGGAATTCTTTGCCCAGGGAGGTGGTTATGGCAGATACAATGGATACATTCAAGAGAAGATTAGATACATTTCTTTCCAAAGGGAACATACAGAGTTATACTGTTTATTAGTAGGCAGATCAGGAAGGTCTGATAAAGACTAACTTATTTGGTAGCAGGAAAGCTATAAAATTACTGGGGAATGAGGTTGAACTTGATGGACTTGTGTCTTTATTCAACCTAATTTATTATGTTACTATGTAATACAATGCAGACCTCTCTAGCAATCGAGTGGTTATAAGCTTAGTTTAATTCAACAGTAATTTGTATTTTTCCCCTTTGATACAGTTGGTTTGCCCCACAGTTTCTCTAATTTTCTTTTCAACATAGGACCCTACATGTTTATTAAAGGGAGATTAACCTCCAATAATAATAACCCCACTTGCCTTACAGCCAGAAGATTCTAAATGACCTCAGAATTTTCTCCTTGCTCTTTGATCAAAAAGATAACATCATCAATCTCTCCTGGATGTCATGTCCATGGAGGTGGACATGGCAGTTGCTTGCAGGAGTCCACATGACATATAATTCACCCATTGCACATGGTAATCTTAACCCTTTATGGAATGGAGGACTGTTCAATGTATTACAACGTAATGCTTTGCACACCTCTCTGGTCCCTAAAGGGTTAAGTAGGCTGTCTGCTTCAGTTTGAAAAAACTGTTAGCAAGTGTCATGTCCTCTACTGTGGACATGGTATCCAGAAGTGATTAAGACGTTACCTTTAGAATAACTTCAGAAGGGGAAAAAAAATCACTTCAGCCATTAGGATTTTCCGGACATAGAAAGGTCCATGGGGGGATTATTATTAGGAGATGTTACTTCCCCTTTAAATGTCCAGGAAGAAATGCACACATTTCCTGGAGCCTATATAAAATCTACATTTAGACATGGGACCACAAGGCTGATGTATGAAGAATAATGGAACAACTGCACCATAGGGAAGAAATAGAAAATATCAAATTGCCCATTGATAATAACCCTTTGAGTGCCAGAGAGGTATTCAACGGGATACCCCTCTGACACTCAAAGGTTAATGGTGTTTTAACCCCTTGAATGCCAGAGAGTTCTGTAAATAGGGGAATTTTAATAACAAGGTGTACCTAGTGTTCACTGGGGCCCTCACACTGGGGTCCGAACAGTAGCAGTTTTCCAGGAAGGATATCAGAATCAGCTCAGCACTGCAATTCTGTAAGCTAAAGAGATGCAATTATAGAACATATCAAATGTACCATAGGGGATGCATGCAAATTCCATAGATTCTCATTGATTTAAATACAGCTCTTAACTCCTTGAATACTAAAATGTCTCCAATGCATTGTGAAGCATTCAATTGGTTAAATACCCCATTTAAATTAACAGTGATTCCCTATGATCAGGAGTACAGGAGTATTTTAATGCACTGGAGTGCCCAGCAATCACCAAGGATTTCATGTTTCAGGGAGGCTCACACTGGGGTCCCAACAGTCCCAGTTTTACGGGAAACATATCAAAATTAGCTCTTCATATCTCCCAAGTGTCCCTGTCTAGGAGACACAGTCCCTCTTTGACATCCAAATCCCCTGGGCTGGATTTACATCCCAGGCACCCCTAAGCAAGGCAATCTAGGCCTCCTTAGCTCCGCCCAAGTTAACACCTCCACCCCCAATCCCATCCACTGTTTCTTGGCACAGAAAATACCCTTGGCCTATAAAAAGCAAGAACAGTTTTAACACCTTGGCTGCTAGAAAGATCTCCAATGCATTGCTCTGCAATGTGTTGAAAATTTCTCAAGCATCCAATGGATTAAATAATAACCTGCAAAGGGATATAAAACTGGTGCAGAGACTTTGAAATATCAGTGGTAGAGAGCATATTTGTAGCTCTCACCAGATTCCTTCTCTGTCTATTTAGCAACATGGCCCTGCAAATCCCTCTTTCTGTCTGTATCCTCTTTATTGTCTTTCCTACTGCGTGGAAATGTTCTGTGATCCTCTGGTGGTGAATTGCACACTGGGTCTGTGTCAGTGCCTTGTTCCGGGACTTTAAATAAGGTGTGTGTCAGTGCACATTATTCAGACTTGGTCCAGATAAAGTAGATGGACCCCAACCTCAGATTTCATCCCAGGGAGTACTTGGTTCTAGTTAAAACACTGTCTCTAGCATCCATAGTAAATTAGCAAATTAGGTTAAAAAAAGACGCAAGTCCATCAAGTTCAACCTTTGCTTCATAACCCAGAGAAATGAGAATCATATAAGCTTTCCTTCTGACAAATAAATCAGTCTTTATCTGGACTTCCTGTTTTACCTACTACTACACAGTATAACACTGTATGTTCCCTCTAGAAACAAATGTATCTAATCTTCTCTTAAATGTATCCATTGTATCTGCCATTAGGACATCCTTGGACAAGGAATTCTACAATTTAACAGACCTTACTAGAAAAATCTTTCCTCTGCTGAAGTTGAAACCTTCTTTTCTTTTAATCTCAATGGGTGCCCCCTGGTTATTTGATCAGGCCTTTGAATTAATAGCTCACCATAGAGATCCTTGTATTTACCTCTTATATACTTGTACATTGTGATAAGATCTCCTCTTAGTCATCTTTTCTTTAAAGTAAGTAAACCAGGTTTGTCTAGATGTTCCTTATATTTCAAGTCTTCCATTCCCTTAATTCATTGTGTTGCTCTTTTCTGTACTCCAGTTCTAGAATGTCCTTTATTAGAAGTTGTGTCCAAAACTGAACTGCATATTTGAGGTAAGATCTTACCATTGATTTGTACAGTAGTAAAATTATGCTATCAACTCCTGCTTCAAAACTTCTTTTTATGCAATGCAGGACTTTGCTTTTATTATTGTTATTTGACACTGGTCACTGCTTCCAAGTTTGTAGTTTACAATACAAGGATTCCCAGGTCTTTCTCTAAAATGATTCCACTAAGTTCATAAGCAGCTGGCAGATTCCCACTAATAATGGATGGAGAGATGAGCAGCCACAGAGCTAGAGTGCATGGAGTTGGGTGCAGTGCTTGGGAGTAGTGGTAGACTCTGGAGGGTTTCTGCTGCAGCCAAAGTTGAGGTAAAGGTGCTGGCCACAAGGCCAGATAACCAGTCCCAGAGGAGCTGAGAACTGGACAAGAATGAACCCTCCCAGAGACCACTTGAGATTGCCCAATCTTGAGTAGAAGGTGAACGATCCAGATACACAGGGGAAAGGCAGTCAGATGGTCTGAACCAGGGTCAGGAAGTGTGTGTGTGTAAAACAAGTTAAGCCAAGAGCCTGGTGGAGATATGCAGCAGGCAGGAATGACAAAGGAGTCGAAAAGCAGTAAAATAATGGAGCACCAGGGAAATCCAGCAGGAGATGGCTAAACAACTGGAAGCAGTCGATGTACAATAACAGACTAACATACCTGAGAGAGCACCACAGGAGATGACAGAAGTGGCTAGAAGGAGTAGATGTGCAGTAATGAACTGACCCCCCCAGAGGAAGAACTGCTGGAAATGACTGAAAAACTGGAAGAAGTCAATGTGCAGTAACATTCTGACCCACCAGAAGGATCACAGCAGGAAGGGGCTGTCAATGTTCCAAGGCAGAGAGCCCTCAACACTAGCCAACTAAGCACCTGGAAGGTTGAATAATGCAGTACCGGATGTGAAGGCAGTCAACAGTCTGGGGCAAGCAAAAGGGTCGATGCCAGGTGGACAGCAGAAAGACCAGAGGAGTCAGTAGAATAAAGTAGTAAGGCTAAGCCAGGTTTGAGGCCAAGTAACAGAGACAGATCATGTCAGCAGGCAAGATGCAAGGTCAGGAAAAAGCTAAGTCAAAATATGGAAGTCGGAATTGAAGATACTGAGAACTCTTGGAATCAGGCACGAAGACTGAGCATCTACATGTGGGCCAGGCAGGTAGATAAAGGAAGGGGTGATGAATGAGAAGCCACAGGAGGCAGAACAGCAGGTAAGGGAACATAACAGCAGCACTGTGATTCTTTCTTCTTAATTGCATGACAATTTCCTCCATTAAAGTTCATATTTAATTTGGTTGCCCAATCTGCCATTTTATATAAGAGAGAGAATTGAGAATTGGAGAACTGACCATTCAGCTACTTATCTATCCAATCTATCCATTCAACTACTTATCTATCCAATTGCAATGGTTATCCCCTAGCCCTGATCTCCCTATTTTATACTCCAGCCTCCTGTGTGGCACTGTATCAAATGCCTTTGCAAAATCTAGATATACTACATCCAGGGCTCAAAATTTCCACTCGCCACTAGCCAATGGCTAGTGAAAATTTAGCCCTGGCGAGTAGAAATTCAGCCCTGGTGGGTATGTTATGGATTGCAGTGGCGAGTAACTTTTCAGGTCTGGCTAGTAGCAAAGGACTTCAAATTTTAAGCCCTGCGTGACATCTACTGCTTTACCAAGAGGTTAAAAGTTCCATTTGAATCAAATGGATTTGTATGTGTCCCTTGATGGTGCAGTTGGATTTAACAGGCCTAGTTCACTCTGATGGCTTTGCTACAGCAACTTTGTTAGAAAATTTTGCAATGCCAATTAATGCCATTAAAAAGATTGAAGTTAAAAAGTTGCCCATGTGAACCTTCCCATAGAAAACAATGACATCTGTTCTGTGAAACTTGTGTGCAACAAAGTTGCCAGTGTGCATTAAATCAAAAGGCTTGATTTATTTCTTGGGTAAAACCATGCAAAATCATCTACACAGAGGCACAATAATGTAAATCAGATCACAGAGATTTCTCAAGAAGAATTTGGTGTTAACCCATTGAGGACCAGAGGAGCATGCACAAGACACCCTGAATTTGGGAGAATCCCTGCTGTTCTGGGCATGTGCATAAATACAAAGCAAGGAAATTAGATTTTTCACTTACTACAAGTATTACATGACATCATTGGTATGTAACATCTATATGTCAGCTGTGTGCATGCAGCACATGGAGACTGAACTGCAAGACTTCGAATCTCATACTCAAGTCTCTTCTCCAGGATCAGTCTGATAGCAGCACAAGTCACTTTTCTGTTTATCTGCTACAGCTCACAATGCAGTCTGACTTTGTTTGCTTCCACAGTAGCAGGAGCATGAGAGGGTTCTATCTGTATAATACCAATTATCACTACTAAGTTTGCTCCAACAGAAAAATTGAAAAAAAAATGTGTTTGCATTTTCCAGTCCCAAAATGGCTCCAATTAGCTTTTACAGGGGTCATAAAACTGACCCCACTGGCTGGAATGCAAACCAAAAGTCTATGGCTCTCAGCCAAAAACTTCAGGTTTGCATGTACATTCCCCATAGATTCACTGTGTCAGACTTTCAAATTTAATACAGCAGGTCTATGGGGACCCACAACTGTCCTGAGCAGAGTACATCCATCTGGGGTGTCCTTTCTGTTCCCCTGCTGCTACTTCGTGGCTCCCAGTGCCCCCAGGGGATCTGCCAATAGGACAGTTGTCCTTTAAATCTGGCCTCATTTCATTGATGCAAAGAAATTGGACAACCCTGTTTTACAGTCTTCTGTGATCTTGGCCTTCATTTGCAGCCAAAGAGAAGCAAAATACATGTTATTAGATCTATGTAATTCCTGTTTTCAAACTTACGTGTTCGACTTATTATTTTGTAATTGACATAAAAAGTAAATACAATGGAGAAAATATATCACTATTTAGCAAAAATATTGCAAAATAACAATATAAAAAAAAAAAGTTTGTTCTTAACCCCATAAGCACCAGAGCAGTGATTCACAACTAGCGTGCCGTAGCAACTTAGTGTGCTGCAGACATACTAGCCTTGTCTTCTTCTTGCTGATAGATTTTATCCAACAGCGGTGATTTTTGGATACCGAGGCTTGAGCCTCATTACTCCATCTTCCCGGGTTGGGTATGTAGTCACGGGTTTTGATTCTTCTTGGTCTGTGTGGACTTGTCACAGTAGGGCTGGTTTCACAGGGTCTTCGCTGTGATGGGCCGCATGCTGCAGACATTCACTCAGGGTAGGATTTATATCCCAGGCACCCCTAGGTAAGGCACCCTTAGCTCCACCCATGACCACATCCCTGTTCCTTACATGGTCCCACCCCCAGTCCCATCTATTATTTCCTGAACCAGATAATACCCTTAGCCTGTAACACTCAAGAATAGGATTTTCCTAATGCTCATTGAAGATTGTCCCTCGTTGTGCTCCAACCGGACCGGCATGAGAGGCAGCGTGACTAAAGTAAAGGGGTGGGAGGGGGATCTGATAGGACTGACATAGCACTCTACCTGCTTAAAAAGGTGTCCAGATGAATCTGAGCTCCATTTATTTCCATCTATTATTATCCCTTTAAAGGGATAGTAATGGTTAGTTTTAAGCTGATTTGATATTGTAGAATTTAAAAAAAGATTAACATCGATGTAAGTCTTATCTCTCAAACCTTAATGGTTTGAGAGATATAACTTGCTAAAGTTACCTTTTCCTGCCTCTTTCACTCAAGTTTGCCATCTAGCTGACAGCTGCAGACTCCAGTCATTTGACCAGACAGAGGCTCTTCAGCAGAGTCGAAATCACGCTATTTAGAAATAAATTCTTCATTGGAACGGTCTACAAAGTGTGCTTGCAAGCCAGGCACACTTTGTAGACCGTTCCAAATTAAGTATCTTCCTTTAGATATCGTTATATAGGCGCAGCTGAAGAGCCACATCTGGTCAAGCGACCAGAATCTGCTTCTGACAGCTTTACAGCTCGTCAAGCAGAAAGGGGAGGGAGCTTATAACTTTATTTTCCTATATCTCTCAAACCATAACGGTCTGAGAGATACGAATAAGTGCAAGTATTCTCTATTAATTGTATCTACCATATAGCTAATACTTTTTTTCTGACATTACTATCCCTTTAAGGTTTGAAAGGTCTCAGTTCACAGCATCATATAATAATATACATACTAGAGACATTATTTCACTAGAGAAGTAATCTCCTCTTTATCACACCAGTGCATTTCCCCCCAAGGTCCTCCCACTGAAGCTTTCTAATAGTCCTCCAAAAAGAATAATTTTTACTGTACCATCTGCAGCAATTTGGTGTCATATTGACCAAGCAGTGATTTGCAGCACTTAACTATGTTGTAATATTTGTATACAGACCCCAGGGGATACCCTTCCAGCTGACACAGAAAGGGTAGGATAGTGATTTATCTACGTCCTTGTATGTTTTCTCAACTTTGTTGTATTTACATTATCTGGATGGAAACCTCTCTAGCACTGAAACAGTTAAATAAAATAAATAGGTAATTATAAAATACCAAAATAAGTAGCTAATTATAAAATACTGGATTGCCTGTATTATGAAGAATATTAACCTTTTAAGGGGTGAGCTAGGCATTACAAAGCAATGCGTTGCACACCTTTCTGGCATTTAGAGGGTTAAGGCCCCTAATATAGAGGTAGTACCAAGGAAGGGACACATTGGAGACCTCTATAGCCCTAAAGGGGTTAAATACCCATTAAAATCAATGTGGATGTTTATTTGTACTCCGTGCTGCATTTGATTTACTCCAGAATTGCAGCAGTTCTTCTACATTAGCCTCACTGTCCAGTCCTCATTTTCAGGGCAGGATTCCCCAACAGGCAGAGTAGGCAAACTGCCTGGAGCTCTACATTTTGAGGGGCTCCTCAGCTGTGATGGCCACATCCACATTCTGAATTGTGGGTGTGACCAGACCAAGCTTAATGTCTCAAGACCTAATTTATATCCCTATACGGGCTGTTATTTAACCCCTTGGTTGCTAAAAAGATCTCCAATGCATTGCAATACAATGCATTGGAGATCTATCTAGCAACCAAGAGGTTAAATCTTTTTTTTCCCTATCCTTCTTTGTTATAGGCCAAGAGTAATTTCCAAAAAATAGTGGGTGAGACTGTTGGGAGGAGCCATGTGAAAAAATGGGTGGTGTTAAGGACAACTAGCATGCCTTGCTTGGGGGCACCTGGGATGCAAATCCAACCCTGCCCATTTTAGAAGTTGCCTAGAAACCACCCCTCCTTGTTCTTTTGAACCCATCACTAAATATAGCCCCCAATAGCCAATTGTAGGTGTCTTTTTTCATACTTTTTTTAGATAGATTGAGTTTTATCCATAACATAGCTTATAAGATAAAAGCATAGCTTAAGAATGCAACCTTACTGATGTACCTGCTTTTGCCCTGGATCTAAGGTGACCAAGTATCCTTGATTGCTGGGGACAGTCCCATATGATAAAGGGTGTGTCCCACCTCATGGGCAGCAAACTTCTGGGAAAATACATGGTTCTAGAATGAAAACTCTCCAGTACTGAGTTATAAACACTAAAGGGAGAACTAACCCTTGAATACTTCCCGATAAAGTGAGGCCTGTGCTGGGCTTCAAGAAAATGGTTGCTGAGTCTTTACATAGCCTTATTCACCCAGCAAATGGCACTGCAGTTCCTGCTTGGAAATCAGTGGGCAGTATAATGTGAGGATGATATAGTAAAAACAACTGGAGCAATTCAGGATCAAACCAACTGTACAATAGAGGGCAAAAAAAATTCCCCAAATTCCAATCGATTTTAATGGGAATTTTAACCTCTTGAGTACTATAGAGGTCTCCAACATATTGTCTAAAACATATGCTTTGCAATGCAATCGAAATCGCTCTTGCATTCAACAGGTTGAAGGACCGATTTTAAATCAATTGGCTTTTTGTCCCCTGTGGTGCAGTTGGTTTGCTCCAGAATTGCTTCATTCCTCTCAGTATGTCAGCCACACTACGGCCTGAGGAGAATTACTCTGTTGCCTTTGTCTTGGCAATATCCCTGAATGGCAGAAAGAAAATGTGCCTCCCCCTTACCACCCTGAAGTGTGCGTTTTAATCCCATGGATAGTCTCATTTAATTTAACATTTGGTTCTTATGAACAAATGTTTTCATGCAACATACCAAAGAGGATCTGAGAATTCCACCTCTGAAAGTCATTCCTGGAATTTCTGCTGTAAGGGCATGTTCAATCCTCTCACAAAGAATTCCACTAAATCGTGAATCACATGTTCATGTTTAACTTTTACTCCAGAGATTCCTAACATGCAAGTGTCAAAAACCTTTCTGAATGTGGTATAGTTTCCATTGCAGTCAATAAGTGTTATTAATGATTCTGTATAACAGCTTACTATTGAAGTATATGGGGATATTTGTACATAAAACCCTTGATAAATGTATAGACTACACTGTAACCCAGATATGTGTCTGAGTTGTGGACAGCTGGAGAAAAGCTAAAGGGCTTCCAACTTTTCGAGAGTAATTGGCTCTCGACTCAGTGGCCTGTATATTATGATCTCTAAGTCTGCCTCTAGGTCACACCTCCTCACAACAAGTAATAGGCTTCAATAGACTTGACTGACTTGTAAAGGACACTGGTGTTTTTCAGATAATAGGCAGAAGAAATAGGATTGGATTACAAGAGACACCAAATGTGAATAATAATAATAACAGGTATATATTACTTTTTGCTGTACGAAGGACACATATCTAGGAAGGCAAGTCCTTCTAATAAGCAACTTAAGAGCTACTTATTCCTAAGGTATATTTCCCCTTTAACCCCTTGAGGATCAGTGGGCACCTGTGCTCATGTGAGGAGACCCTGAAAACCTTCTCCACTGTACTTAGGCCTGGAGTTGGGAACTAGTGCCCTAGGCAATTTCAGTTTGCAAACTCTCATTGTGCGTGTGTGTGTGTTTGTGTTTGATAGTAGAAAGTTGTTGTGTGTTTGATAAACTGTGTTTGATAGAAATACGTGAGATTATGTGATAGAAATGACAGTGTTTGCATCATATGCTTTTCTAAGCAATTTAAGATAAGAACAAGTCCAAGCCACACATTCATTGAATGCTTAGACATGCACACACGCACACACACATGCTCGCCCACACACAACGGGGGAGATTCATAGTGGTGATAAAGTGGTGATAAAGTGGAGGTGACTTCTCCAGTTACTCTATGGAGCCAATGCACTAAGATTTATTCAGCTTTGGAGATATTTGTGAATAGGCTCCATAGTATAATATAGAAACTGGAGAAGTGATAAACTGGAGAAGTCATCTCCACTTTATCACCTCTTTATCACCACTTAGTGAAACTCTCCAATTGTCTCACAGCCACAAATTTCTGTTAACCACTGACCAAATCTGCTTCTTTTTATAGGCCTGTGCATTTATGCAGCTATCATTGTTAGTCTGATCAGAGTGCCACACCACTAATTAACAAAAATAATACAAACTTAACTTGGAAAAAGGAAGTAACAGTCGGTTTGTAGCGTATACTACAATGCATTCCTTCGATTCCTCAATTACATGTGTGGTGGAAGTCCCAATTTTCTCAATTAGCAGGCAACAGTCTTACAAACTCCATCAGGGCTGTAGGAGTGTGACAGTTACCAACACTCATGTGACCCAGGAAGTTACTGTAAGGTGAACACTTTCCCATTGGCCAGAATACAAATATGTTGAGCTTTCCTGGGGAATCCTGAGTGTTCTATGAAGCCATTACAGGAAGCTGATGAATACAGTGCATTGCCAGCTTCACACACATTGTGCCTGGACACCCCTTTCTGTCCAGGACAAAATTTTCCCCCTTCCCCACCTTGGTGGCAGCCTTGCTCTTTCCACTCCATCAGACTCCTGCATTCCAGTGACTGGATAAAATGGACTGACCTGGTGATAAATTCAGTGCCACACTTCCTGCCCCTTCCACTCATTGCATGTTCATCCCACTGGTAAAGTTCCATTGGGTAAATTTGAAATGGAGAAGGAGGTTCCCTGAGGGAAGGGATAGATGAGGGCTGTTCAACTGGTCCCCCTTCAGGTCTTGGATCTGGTGCCTTGCACCAGCAGGAATTCTGGATCTCGGAGGTTTAAGTATGAGCACATTAATAATGTACAAAGTATCTCCTGCAATACATGTAAAGCCACCAGTGCAATGTTCTTTTCTCTAGTGGTGCTGCTCTTCTCTTCACCCACAAGTGAACTGGTGACTTTAAATGTATTGCAAAAGACACTTCAGTAGACTAACAGCTTCCTCACAATTAACCCTCCAAGTGCCAGAGCATTTGTGACTTGCAAAGTTGTTATCTTGTTTCCTAGTCATACATGTTTCGTCTCCTTCCAGTAAAATGATGGCAGTCCTGGTTGCAGAGCCACACCCTCTTCACCCCCAGAAGTTATGAGAGAGAAAAAGAGAAAGAGAATATATATATGTGTGTGTGTGTGTGTGTGTGCACGTGTGTGTGTGCGTGTGTGTGCGTGTGTGTGTGCGTGTGTGTGCGCGCAAAGGTGCTCACTTCTCCAAGAAGGTCCATTTGAAACCTCAACCCAATATTCTAGCCATCCCCAACACATCTTGTTGGCTAAGTAGTCACAGTCATGACCCTGGATAGACAGATATATAGATAGATAGATAGATAGATAGATAGATAGATAGATAGATAGATAGATAGATGTCATTTTCATACTTTTTTGTCCTTCACTGTAAGGCCATGTTTTGACACCTTTCTAGAATTCAGCACTTAAAAGCACCATTTAAATCAATGAGGAATTTTGACTGATATATATGTGAATTTTTATAAAGTTACAGATTTTTTTGGACACCTCAGAATTTTAGTCAACTTTTACTGATTGACAGGAACTTTGCTGACTTTTGGGAACCATGTGTCCCCTCCACAACTCCCACGTCAAGCTTGTACACATCTGGGTCGGTCTTTACCTGACTGAGCAATTTTTCTTCTCCTCTGTCCTTCCTACATGAACATCAGAATATGATATGTTTAATATTGTTTGTGACAATGTGTAAATGGCTGCCTCAATGTGTGTGTCACATGAATGTGTGTCTGGTTATGCAGCACGTGACTGTGTTTATGTGTAAATGTGTTTCACATGATGTGATGGCTGATGTACTGAGATGAACTGGAGCAAGTCTGATGCAAACCAACGGCTCTATAGACAACAAACATTCTCATTGATTTAACTCTGTCTTTTAACTCATTGATTTATAGATGTCTCCAAGTCCTCTCCTGAATTCAAGGGTTAAAAGACCCATTTGAATTATTTTTTATTTGTTCTCTATACTGCAGCTGATTTTCCCCAGAATCACTCCATTCCTTCTTGGTACATGAGCCTGTGTGTGTTTATGTCTGAATGTGTGTGACATTGAGGCTGATGTACTAAGAACTCTCCCCATAGGGGACAAACACAAATTGCCATTCATTTAAATTAGGGTTTTAAACTCTTGAGATCTCCAGTCTATTTCAAAATCTCTCTAGCATTCAGAAGGTTAAATGCCCCATGTAAATGAATGGTCAATTTGTTAATGTCCCTTATGATGCAGATGACTTTCTGAAATTCTTCTTATTATATCAGCCTCAGAGTATAAGTGATAGACTGAATGGCGTGTGTGTACCTGGGAACTCTCAGGGTTTGACCCACAGACTAAGGATTCTGGCACAAATCTCCAGTCTCATTGTGAAGAGCCAAAGTGTCAAGGTGAGACAGTGCAGTGCTACCTGCTATCTCATCTGCACCAATGAACTGCTTCTTTAGTGTCCACGTGGAGCCGTTTCTACCAGAAAGGCAGAGGGAGAAGTTCTGCTTCTCTAGTGTATGTTCAAGTTGTGATATCATGGAGTTGGAGAACCTCTGGGTTAGAGCACATAGTGACATACTGCCCACAATCTAATTTCTGGGGAAATTTAAGGGTAAGGATTCCAAAGATCTCAGGATAAGCACATTTTTGAAAGTTCCCAGCCCTTTATGTGTGTGACTGTGTAAAGGGTATTAGGCCTTGTTCACATGAATATGTATTCTGTAAAAAGTGTTCTTGCAACAGAACTGAAGCAATTCTGGAGCAAACCAACATATCATATGGAATAAATAATAATCCCCATTCAATTAAATGGGCATTTTAAACTCTTGAATGCTAGACAGGTCTCGAGCACTGTGAATTGAATGTGTTGGAGACCCCTCTAGCATTCAATTGGTTATGAGCACAATTTAAATCAATTAGAATTTTGGGGTTTTCTATATATATTTCACACCCTTCCCATTTCACTCCCTAACTCTTATCTCAAATCCCTTCAACATGCTTTTAATCTGTTTGTTTGGGGAGGTAAGCCTTCTTGTTTTCAGTTCTCTCATATTTCTCGTGGTCAAGGTGGGCTGGGAGTTCCTGATCTTTCTCGCTATCATCGCGCAGTTATATTGAGTGATATCCCTCACTAGTTCCACTCGAGTCTCACTAAAGAATGGGTTTCTATCCAACGCATGCTATGCTCTCCTATTCCTCTTCACTCACTCCAGTGGTTTCCTTTGTCCTCCGTTTGGACCCAGGTTACTAAACACCCACTGATTTTGCCTGTATTACGATGCTGGGTCTCTGCTGTCTCTGTACTTTCCAGCGCTCTGTCTCCTTTTATGTCCATTCTCTGAAACCCTGATTCCCTGCCGGGTATGTCGGACTCAGCATTCCTTGGGTGGGGTCCAGGGCAGGGTCTTCTTGTGGCTGATCTTTTGCTTGACAGAGCAGTAGCTCCTTTTGCTCACCTCTCAAACGTGTGGAGTTTACATTTCAATGATTACTGGAAATATGTGCAATTGCACCATTTTCTTTCCACGCACATGGAAAAGGCCAATTTGCTGCACTCCCTTACACCCTTTGAACTCCTATGCCGCCCTATGTCCTCTATTGCAGTTTTCAGACTCAACCCCTCCGGCATCATGTCTCCAAAATATATTTGGAGCTTGCTGATACTTCTGTTCATTACCACTCGTACCGTACAACTTGGGAATCTGATCTCCAGATCTCT
This sequence comes from Rhinophrynus dorsalis, assembly GCA_037306005.1. NCBI lineage: Eukaryota > Metazoa > Chordata > Amphibia > Anura > Rhinophrynidae > Rhinophrynus > Rhinophrynus dorsalis. The sequence continues at coordinate 100,847,693 of CM074720.1, forward strand.
ATCCCCCTACAGGCTTGGGAGTTGGCCTCGCGTAAATCTCTTTTTTCCTCTCATAATGTTTCGGCTATGGAAACAAATTACAGATTAGTTACCCGATGATGTAGGTCTCCTTCTCTTTTTCACCGATTTTATCCTACTCTTCCTGTTGGCGCTGTGGCTCTGGAGAGGGTACCTTAGGGCACATATGGTGGTCGTGTCCTCTCATTCATCATTTTTGGCTTTGTGTTGTTTCCATCTTGTCATCTACTCTATCACTCTCTTTTCCTATGGACCCTTCTCTGATTGTTTTTACTGTAGGCTTGGACGACATTTGCAGAACTAAACCCATACGTATTCTTGCCACAATATTACTTACTGCTGCTAGGATGTGTATCCCTATGTGTTAGAAATCGACTACCTCACCCCCAGAAGATATGTGGCAGGGTCGAGTGAGTAACATTTGTTTGTACGAAAAGTTACATTTTCTCCTATCTGGTGGGACTCCGCCCTTTTTGGTGATTTGGTCCCCTTGTCTATCTCTTCAACAACAGACTTAGTAAATCCCCTCCATCTTGCCTTGGTGGATTTTTGAAAGCACCATGGATTTTTCTTGAGTCTTTTTCATGGAAGTGATACTGGACTATGATTTTAGATTTCACAGTCGATTCCCTACAGTTTGGTTAACGTGTGCTGTCTCCCCCCTCCCTTATTTCCCCTCATTTCCCTTTCCGCACGGCCCCTCTTCTCTTCATCTATTATTTTTCCTTCTTCGGTTCTTCTTTACTCTGTCTCTCTTGTTTCTCTCTTTTTTTCTTTATATTTTCTCTTTTTCCCTTTTTATTTCTCTTTCTTCTATGGCTATATCTTGTGGCTGCTCACTGAGACTCTTTTTTCATTTGCTACTTGCTAGATATGTATATCAACACAAACATTCCTATGTGATTATTTGTAAGTTCACTGTTATTTATTTTCAATTAGCCTCAGACCCTTGCATAGCAAATACCGGCATATCACTTGATGCCTCTGTGTAGGCTTCTGTTTACTGTAGTATTGATGCCTGTATGCTAGTGTGATTATGTGTTCTGTTTATTTTTATTGCTTTCCAATAAAATCTGTAAAAATTAAAAAAAAATAATAATAATAACTTTGGATTTTTTCAGGTACAGTTGGTTTGCATCAGATTTGCTCCATTTCCTCTTGGTACATTAGCCTCTGATTGTAACTAGAGTGTCTGCAGTTATGACAGGGCCCAGCATGCAAGAAAGCCCATTGGGTCTGCACTGTCCTGCAGTCCCTTACAATAAGAACAATTTCCTGATGGCCGGGTACAACTGACATCAACACATTACCAGACATTATGATAAGACTATGAAAAAAGGTGGGGGGGAGTGTCATACTTCATCTCAGGGCCTAGGAGGTTCAAATTACACCCACATATCTGACTGTGACACCTGATGTTTTGTCCAAATGTGTGTGATTGTGTATATTAGTGTCTGAATATATGTGTGTGCGTGTGTATTCACATTTCTTAACTCCATACTTTGTCATATGACTGGCTTTATAAAACACCATAAGCTGATGGAATCTGTTGGTTGTTACAGTTGTCATTATAAGATTAAGTGAAAATCTTATGACTTCCTGTAGACCCTGCACTGATCAGTGTATAAAAGGAAGGCTTCAAGTGGTGGATCAGGTCAAGTGATTACTGGTTAAGTGTCGCGGACTTTGCTATATTGAAGATGCTTTATAAAGCTGCCTTTGTTGCTAACCCTGGGCATACAGCTAGAATTTAATTTAGACAGGAACTTTACATGTAGGAACAAGTGGCTCATAACCCTTTCAGTGCCAGAGGAGTATGAATGTATTGCTCTTATTGTGTTTAAGAGAAAGATTTACCTTAGTAGATGTCCTCCATACCACAGTCAGGTGTATATATATATATATATATATATATATATATATATATATATATATATATATATATATTTTTTTTTTTTTTTTTTTTTTTTTTCTGCATAGAATCTGCAGTTGTCTGTATCTGATGTGCACCATTTAGGTATGTATTTAATTTTCACCACGACACACTAAACAATAGACTTTGTCAGTCTACATTAGTTTAGCCATAGAGATAGAGCCCCACCAATTAATCTAATAGGACATGAGAATGTTCACATGGTAGTTATATGCCCCTGTTAATTAGAAGTTACAGCAGAGTTCAAATACAAAAATCTGCATTTAGAAATAAATAACTGCTATATGAATGATACATTCATAAGCAAGTTCTTCTATTAAACAAATTAAGAGCCAGTTATGTCAAGGGTACAGTCCTCCGTAAGGGGCCGCTATCACTGTCATAGTGTCCGGTTGGCAGATCTGCTCCTGTAAAGAGACCCTCTGTGTTCCCGATTAGCACATATTTAAGACACCTTTGGACATTTCTATCTTTCATTTTACTGTACATTCTATTATAGGCATCAGAAACAAATTGTTCTTGTTTATTCACAATTAGAATGAACTACTTATAACTTGTACAGTTTACCACTCGTATAAACAACTTATATTAACTTCAATCATCCACAACGTTTTAATTTTTTATTTCCTATTTTCAACCTAAATCAATGGACATTTTTATCATTACCAAAGATAATCTAATGAAATAGGGCCTGTAAGAGCTCATCCATATTGCTTTTACAAAGTCCTTGGTTCCTGAGATTCAATCTAACCATAACTATTGTTATTACTTTTATCTGGTGCAAGCTGACTGCATGGATTAGCCCAGAATTACTGCAGTTATCAGCCATGTATATATATATCTGTGTGTGGCATCCAAGGGGTTAAAGGGATGGTAACACTTAGAAATAAATTGCTATTATATGGAAGTACTTGCTTTAATAACAACAGGCATGTAGGCTAAATCTGCATTATAATTCTCTTATTTCTTAACTAGTTTTAAAGCCCGTATACACAGGCCAGCAGTGGCAGCGCTGCGGTCATGCATAGTACAGACTGCTGAAATGCACCACGGCTGATACGGAGTGGGGTGCTCTAAATTAAGACCGTAGTCCTCTCTGCGCACCAGAGGACTCCGGTCTGAATTTGGAGAGCCCCACTCTGTATCAGTCGCGGCACGGGCAGTCTGTACTGCGCAAGACTGCAGCACACGCTGATGTCTCTACTGCGCATGACAGCTTCTGACAAACATACTTAGCGAATTATAATATAGGATTAGCAGTCAAACAGCAAAAGCTAAAGAGAGCAGTCAAACTGCTCAAGGACAAGTGCACTAAGTGCAGACACTGTGCAAAAGTTTACAATGTAACTGCATCTACACAGCAACCACAGATGAGGGAGTCTGAGTCTCCCTAGTACTGTATATAGGATCAAGGAAATGCACAGGTCAGTGCAACAGAGAGCTAACAGTCCATCTGCTTCCTGCAGTTAGAGGGTGGGGCTTCACCATAGTGAGTAGGTAATGGTTTTTCCAGAGGTCCTTGTGGGCTGAAACACTGACCACAATAAAGCTATTCTCTACCATTTAACAAGTCCACAAGTGATTCCCTCTTTCTTCTGGATAAAATTATCATTGTTTTGGAATTGTGCACCTGAGCATTACTCCCTAGATGGAGTGAGTGCTTCCATTACCTCCCTTCTTTAATATATATATGTGTGTGTGTGTGTGTGTGTATATATAGTATTATTATCACTTTAAAAAATGAGGAGACAATCAAGCACTTAGACAATCCCCTTCACTTCCCATAGACTGTAAGATCTAGAGAGCAGGGCCTCTTACCTTTTTGTTTCCAATGCCTTTTAATGCTGATTCCAAGTATATTTGTATCTATTGTATTCCCTTCTACATTGTTTTGTTTAGATATTGTACAGTGCTGAAGAATCTGATAGCACTTTAACAATAAATTAAACAGTAATCATAATAATTATGATGCTGAGGAAAATTATAGACACATTCTACTCATTGCTAATGCATGCTTTGCAATATAATAACAATGTAAGCATTAGTATCCATTCAAGCTAGCGCAATAAAACATATCTAATTTAGTGTGTGTAGGATTAACAAAATGTTTACGTGTCTGTAGGACATGTGGGCGGAGGAAAAAAGGATGAATCTGTGCTTTCAACAACATTTTCCTGTAAACTGTGGGAATTTCTGATCACAGATGTTTAATACTGCTGTGTTACAGTATTTTCGATATGCAGCCAGTAAAGAATACACCACATATTTAATATCTGATTTCTATAACAAGATAGGCTTTTAACAAGTAATTATTATTAAAGAGCTTTCAACTGTCTAAAGCCTTTACTCAATAATTTTAAACAATGGAAAAAAAAAGTGTTCTGTTACTGAATGTTTTACTTGTATTCAAATCCTGCATATGATACTAAGGGGTAGCTTTCTACAATGGTTAATAGTAAATAAAGAGCATCACTATGGTAGATGTAAAATGTCACCTTATTAAAAAAGATTTTAACGTTATGCCATCTGAGAAGTGTTAGGTTAGGCTATGAGGGTGATTGGATTAGGTTTGGGTAGTTTGGGGGTATAGTTGTTAGGGTTTAGGGGGGAGTTTGGAATTAGGATAAAGTAGATTTGGGGTGAATTTTTAGGGTATGGAGCGGTTTAAATAAGGCAGCATTTGAAACTGCAATATTTGAAACATAACATTTTTACACAAGGAACATCTTAACCCTTTGAGTGCCAGAGGCGTATGCAATGCATTGCGTACCCCTCTGGCACTCAAAGGGTTAAATGTAATATGTGCTCACAAATCATTGACATTTTCTTAGTGAACCTACAATTTGCTCATTCATATCGGTTACTTTTTTGTAGCAACTAATTTTCTGTACCAATTGTTTTGTTGTAAGAGAGCATAAGACAATGTTATGTTTTTACTGCAGTAGTGTAATGAGGGTTTTCCTAGCATCTCATTCCCTCAACATAAACAGCAATGACAGGAAAACAGGGAAAATACAACTACATGTGATAGCTGCACTATTTTAATACAGTTTGACTGAAAACCATGCTACAAATTTAGTATGGTAAAGCACTATCGGAAGAAAGGTTCAGTAAGCTAAATCTGTCTTTGACATGTTCTGTTATTGCAGTCCACGTGAAAACCCTATTCAATAGAAAGACTGATAATTCTTGTGTTGTTGTCATTTCAAAAATGCCACCCATGTGAAAGAGGCCTAAGTGGGACTGCAACCAAGGTAAGATGCACTAAAGGTCAATGATATGGCAATGTATATCTGTTGATGTGTTGTGAGCACATTGCTTTGGCGATAGAGACACACATCACCATAAACGCTAAGAATTAGGGCCACAAAGGGGAAGAGACTGTGATCATAGCATATTATTCAGTCATACAGGTGTTGATGTGTTGGGGAGGGAAGGGAGAGAGGGAGTGCAAAGGATGCAGCGAGACTTCAGCACCAAGAACTGCAGCAGCCCTCACTCAACCTTTTGAGTGCCAGATAGGTATGTAACACATTTCAAAGCAATGCATTAGATACCTCTTTGGCAATCAAAGGGTTTATGTAGTGATGAAATAAAAAGAAGAACCTATTGTAAACTCTTTATGTAATTAAGGACGTTATTTCAATCAAGACCAAAGTGCTTTATATACACACATTAATGTGAGTTTTGTGTGCTGTGGAGCAATGTCATACACTTAAATACACATATATATTCACTTGATGGCCTTGCATACCAATGGAACAGAGATAGAAGAGGGAGAAGGCAAAGGCGCCCCTAGTGCAGACACCCATTGAGGTTCACTATGTATCATGCTCACAAGGCAGGTGGCTGGAATCTCTCATATGTGGGTTCCAGCAAAAAGCTCCAGCTGCATCTAAATGACCAAGGAAGACCAAGTAAAGATGTCACAATAGAAAGGAAAGAGGGTACCCCATAAATAATAAATATTGTATGTATATATATATATATATATATATATATATATATGCAAATCCACAATAAGTGTATATGTATATATATATGCAAATCCACAATTGTAGTGGTCTGGTATCAATCGACCTGAGAATATAAACCCGCCTCTGCTCGGGACAATGAGAAGTCTCTTGTTCCGATGATAGCAGGAGTTATGTCTGTAATAGACTAAAGGCTCAGGATATATATTAAAAATTAAGTGTATAATTATAAAACAAAAAATGATATTAATCTCTTTAAATAACAATAACACTCTAACGTGTTTTGCTGTGGTAATGCACCCCTTTATTTAAAAGATACAATGTGCTGCACGGCCAGACTGTAAGTGCATGTGGGGGCAGAGCAGGGTAAAGGAATGCAAGAGGAGGCTCCATCAGTGACCGAGAACAGGAGCAGCTGATGCAGGTAGGAGAGCTGCAGGTGACGTCATTGTGTGTGTTATTGTGCAAGGGGAGAAGCACAGCACAGACAAGTGTCCGCAGTGTCTCACAGTCATAGTGGAGTGAATGTATCTCCCCGGCACTCAAAGGGTTGTTAAAGAAATCAAGAGCAATTCATATGGTACAATTTCTCTTTAAGTATGAAATCATATACTGGATTTTACACGTACACCATAAATTTTATTGACATGAGTATGTAGCTGTTGTAGATGAGTTGCTGATGTTTGTATTTTTGCTGTGCAGATGGAAGCTGAGGGCAGGCCAAGACATTTTGACTGGAGTGGCCTTCTGCTCCCTAGCCACTCCTGCCTAAATCACATCCCCTTGCATATTGGAATTCTATGTCACATGACCACTTTGTCTTTTATAGTATAGATGTGGACAGTTATAAGGGTCTTTAGATTTAATCCATATATTTTATTTAGTTTTAATTTTATTGGTTTAAACATGATATTATAACCAAATGAGAACATATGTACGTATAGTTTTATTGGTTCATGTGAACTCAGTAGTCAGTTTAAATAATTAAGTTATTGACACATGTAGTTTGCAGCATTATACTTTGAAGGATATGTATCGGTGTGACTACATTCTATTATAGATCAAGATAACTGATATGTTACTAATTACCTTTGAATTAAATAAAGGTACTATGTCTGTGGATCCATCTCAGATGATATTATATGAGTTCTAAATACTATCATCTGTGTATGTTCCTTTATGACTAGATTTTGGGACAGACAAGTCCTTGTAATATTTTGATATTCACATTTAAACCAGTTAGGTTTTTTTGTGTATCAGCGCATACACAGCGCATACTTGGTTATTTTCAAGTAGAATTTCATGATAATTATTTTCATAAAAACTTAGAAAATTAGAAAATTGGCAACATAGAGAAATTCCTTGAGGCAATAAAAACATGTCTCATATAGATATAAAACTTTTCCTCATGCCAAGTAACATATTCAAATATTCTGAGACCCTTTTGCGAAGTCTACATTACCTAGATGTCTGCATTCAAATTTGCACTTTGCGTGAATTTTTCAACATGCTAGATGTCCCATGCACATTTGCATACATATGATGGCATGGCCATGAGGCGGCCCGTCTGACCCCAGGGTGCAGCCCGTCTGAGATTTTTAATAAAACCGCTATTAACTAGCATACATGAATTAGTAGGTCAGTAAGGCCTAATTGACTGACAGTACATTCTATATCGGTATTGTCATTGACTTGTTGAATAAACCCATATTATTTAATATTCACCATTGTTATAAATAAAAACAATTATGTGGCCCACATATGTATGGCTTTCTAATCATTTGGCCCATGACTGGAAAATATTTTTGAAGCTCCTGCTTTACACCAAATTAAGCAACCCGTTTATTGTATGAGAAAAATGCTACACTAGTTAAAATTTCAACACAGTAAGAAACCCAACTGGTGTGTGGAGAAATACTATGCTATTCAAAGTTGAGTTCAGCTGGGCAACAGATTACAGCAGAGTGTGTAGTATTCTTCTGAATGAGTGCACAAGAAATACCCTCAGAAAGCCCAGTGCTTAAGCTCAAGATGTTAGTAAGACACAAGCATGTTAATGATTTTAATAATTCATCACTGCCAACTTGTATGATGCTCTCATTTATACTTTATGCTGCATCAGATAACTTCAGTCATCCTTGTGATAGTCTGGGATTTATTGCCAAAGGTAATAAGCAGCAATTCTGGAGCAAACTATCTGCACCACAAGTAACAAATAAATATTCCCATAACTCCACATTGGTTTAAATTGAGCTTTCAACCATTTGAACGCTTGAAGTCTCCAATGCATTGCTTTACAATGTACTGGAGATTTCTGTAACATCTCAGGGATCCCTTCTATACTAAATGTCAGAGCTGGATTATGGGCAAGGCACCTTAGGCACCTGTCTAGGGACCAGTAAAGTTGGGGGGCCTGCAAAGCCGAACCGGCCCCCTAACAAAACTGCAGGGGTCTGTGTCTCCTTCGGAACAGACCTCTGCATAAACATCCCTTGCTGTTCCCAGCACTCTGAAAATGCAGAGCACCAGGACATGATGACATCTCACTGAACAGAGAGAAGACAGGGAAGGAGCTGCTAATAGAGGTCTACGCCGAAGAAGGCACAGACCTCTTCTTCCACACCGCATGCTGCTGGACCAATGGCGTACTATCGGGGAGGGATGGCAGCTTTATGTCAAAGGTACAGGTACAAGTCTCCCTCCTATACAGCTAACAAACAAGATGCAGCAGGTATGATAATTTTGATCATGTTGAAATAAAGCTTTATTGATTTTGTCATGAAGGGACTGTTTGGTCTGCTTATCACCAGTGCTATTATCCATTTTTTGTGTGACTGATGAAGATGATGGTTTGAGACATTCAGGATCAGCACGGTGAAGTGTTGTTGACGGTGAAGCATTTCTCTTGAGGAATATCGGTGTTTACGTTACTAAGATATAATTACTCCTTTGAATACATATATGCCTATTGCGCCGTTTTTAGTCTAACACTACAGTTGGAGCAGTCCTTTTTATTGTTTCAGGTGGACCCGCTGTCTGATTGATCTTTATTTTTATTCTTTATTCATATACCACCAACTTATTCCTCAGCGCTATGATCTCCCCTAAATCCCCAAACACTTGGTAGGCTGCTTCTAATGAAAAAAGTAATCGAGATAAAGAGCTATATTTGTTGGGCCTGCCAACTTGGCTACAGCCCAATGCAGAAATTAGCTGAATGCCTCAAAGAAGAGGCAAGAGATAGCACAATCCATTGGCAGACATTTGTCCACATAGTAGTACACTTCCCTCCTCATGAGCATGCAGCTTCATGGATGTATTGTTAAAATGCGAAAAGGCACATTTATAATTGCCATGAGAGAGCCTGGGCCCAACGCCTAAACTATATTTAAAGCCTTATCAAACATTTGATATTTCACACTACAGTTCTCCTTGCCAATTGCGTCATTAACCAAGGCCCCCTCTGGAAAATAAATATGCTGAATCAGCCAGAACTTGCCTGCCTCCTTCTTAAAGGCCCCCTCACTGGTGAAATGAATAACTCTGGAATGGAGAATCTTAAATGGGACTCCATTTTTCCTGCAGAAAATTATTTTTGAAATTTCTCTCTAAACACCCCTGAATACTCATAAGCCGAATGTAAAATTCTGACCTGCGTATTAGGAAACATCGTTACTAACTGAGATTGGGAAACCAACTGTAAGCCCCTTTCACAAAACCTCCACACCCACTTATCTGTGTAACCTTCTAGCCAATCACTTTGACTGCTGAGCTGGTTGGGGGAAATTTCCATTTTGCATCCTCACAACAAAATAAAACACCATTGGGTGCCTCGCCTTTTTGTTTGCTACAGTCTGAGGCAGGGGGCCTCCTCCCACAGAGTAAGTAGATGTGCCTGTATTTGCACACAAACCCCTGAAAGCATCTCCTTTCATTGTATGGAAAGCATGCCACTCCAGCCTTGGCTGGATTTAAATCCCTATACCGGCCTGTCCCTATAATGGGTGACCATCCTAGCCCATATATCCATGACCCTTTGGCTTGCTTTTCACCAGCTTTTGCCTAAATGCACGGTCATATTCCACCCAGGCTGGCTCACTATAATTTGCCTGTGTATCAACTAAATCCATGTAGCATAATGATTTGGAGCACTGAACAGGGAATTGGTCAATGAAGGGGCTAGTATAGACCAAGAAACCTTAAAACAGTCCGCCAATGTCCTTGGCCTAGCCAGCCCCTCCTTTTTACCATTCTTGCAGCCTTCCTCCTTAGCCTCAACTGCTTCTCTGGACAGTGCAAAAACATCAAAAAATTTTCCTGCCCTTATGCGTTTGCGCATTTTTTAACTCAAGTGAACAAAAGGGGAAGAAATAAAACAGTGAAACCCTCCTTCTCTCCCTGACTCCCTGATGCTGGCCACGCTTCCGTGTGGTGTGTGCCTCTCCCTAGAAACATGTCTGCTGCCTTTCCTGACCCCTGCTGCACTTTTCAAACAATTTTAAACATTCTCCCCTTCTCTAAATCAGATGTGGACACATTAGTATCTGACTCGGATGAGAGAGGAGGATGCTTCTGCCACACTTTCCTGTGCTGAATGTCAAGGCCATTTTCGAAGGCCTCCAATCCTAGCATCGCCTTTAGTATCTGCATCCAGCTCCGGGTTGACCTAAAATGCAGGGTGAGTACTTGAAACCCCTACTGCTTGCATTGTCCCTGGCATGTGCACGTGACTGGGGGCAGCATATGGTATGAGTGGCTTGATGTGTGTTGTCTGCATGCTGGGTGCAATTGTGCTCCCTGGGGGGTACGGTGTGGGGTAGGGGAGGTGTTTGGGATGCTAGGGCTCCCATGGTATACCCATGGGGTGCAGAGCTGGGGTCCCATTGATCCCTATCCTCTATGCCCAGCCCTGTGGCAATGGTGCAGTGGCCCATCCCATTGGGGTCTGCATTCTTGCCCCCATAGATACCTGAATGTTGCTGGGAATTTGAAGAGGAAGCTGGGCCTGCATGTTTGCCCCCCATAGATCCTAAATTTGGTCAGGGATGCTACGGGGGCCTTCCTACTGCGTTGGGCAGGGTAGGGAGAGTGTGTCCCGACACCTGTAGCTCTGTTCTTTTATTGACAATTGCCCCCGCGGGGGTAATAAGTGGGCAGGATTGGGCCGGAGGATGAATGCTTCTGGCTTTGTGCACCAACGTCGATTACATCACCTTGTGATGGTGGTTAGCCTCCAAGATCTAGTGAGGGCCAGGTCTGGCTTCATGAGATCTGACATGCTATGTGTGAATGATGAGGGTGGCAAGTGGTAAGGAAACTAAAAGCATTGGGGACTGGGGGAGGGGGCAGAACAGCAAAGGACAGCAACTCATCCGGCCATGGTACAGCCAGTTGGAGTTTACAGAGGAGGAACAGGAAGAGGGACAGGGGAGGGAGAAGGGTTTAAAGGGGAAGCATAATACTTATTTTAGGATGTAGCTTTTCCCCTCCTGCATGGTTGGTGAGCTGCCTCTCTTGCCTCTGATGCAGGCCAGCCATGAAGATTTCTTTGTAGTCCCTGTATCGGCGAGGGCGACAAATTTGCCTCCTGGACTCCATGTAGATGTCCATTGACCTGGAAAACAAAAAGGTTAATACTTTAAAACTGTTCTTGGAACACTTTATACCTATAACCCCTCCCCTTACATGCCCCCCACCTGGGACAGGTGAGAGGGACTGCCTCTCACCTCCCCCAGGTTTCCCATTGAACTGCCAAGGCCAGCCCCTGTCCTTTTCTAGGGACTAACCATCACAGTGGAGAGGGTTCCAGCGGGGAGAGGGCAACACACCTTACTTGGCTTTTGGTGGACAAGCCACCCGCCACCATTATTTAGCAGCTTTAACAGTACACAAGCTTAAACAAAGCCCTCATAATCTAATTGTGCCTATATAGAATAGTCTACAAATGCATTAAAAATGCAAGTTGAGGATTATGTTTTAGAAATCTAACAAAAAATAATTGCATTTTACAGATGGATGGGGGGAAGTACATTTCAAAGGCGTAGAAATGGTAGGACTAGATGTCATAGAGGATCAGAGGCTTATATATAAGAAATCTTACTTCACTGAGAGGGTGGTACAGTAGAAAAGTGGAACAGCCCACCAGTAAAAGTGGTAGAGCTTAATACAGTGAAGGAATTTAACCATGCGTGGGACGGGCATATGGCTATCGTGAAAATAGAAAGACTAAGGATCAAATAAGGTCTGAGATTTTACAGTAGGGAAATGAGCAGACAGATTGGTCAAATGGTTCTTTTCTGCTGTCCAGTTTTGTGTTTCTATGCTCCCTGAATGTACTGTACATGATATCTAAAATATATATAACCCAATTACATTTTTAGGTATTAATCTTCTACTCCCATGGAGGTAGGGTTGCCACCTGGCTGGTATTTTACTGGCACAGCCGGTAATTGGTGCACTGGAGCCGGTGTTGGTATAACTACTATACCGGCAATTGAAAAGCCAGTATTTGTGAGCTCCTTGGGGCAGGGACCTCTCTCCCATTGTTTCTATGAATGTTGCACTTATTTCATCCCCTCTTATTTATTGTAACATATGTCTATTGTAAGGAGCTGCGTACACTGTGTGGCGCCATATAAATAAAGATATACATACATACATTTGTGAGCAACAACGACGGCTGCGCAGAACAAGTTGGAAGTATGTCCTGCGTGACACTGAAATGGTAGCGTCGTGGTTCGTGTCGGAAGGGAAATTTAGTCCAGCATGTAGAAGGAGCTTTACTGGCGGGGTCTAGAGGCTTAAGAGGCGTCCCAGTGAGTTGCAGGTAGTGAGGCTTGGTATCACCTGGCAATGATTCACGAACTGCTCTTAGCACTGAGTGATTATCCTGGAAGCATCTTCACCTGGAACAAGCGTACAGGCCTGCAGGTATCATGATACAGTTATATTGTGTCACTCTTCAATAATCCAGTGACATTGACAGTGCCAGTGTATAGGGAGCAGCCTTAGGTAGAAAGGCCCAGCTGGCTGTTATAAATAAATGCAAAGTGGACTGAGAGTTAAAAATGTACCACATTCTCATGATTTTAACGGGCCTTTACTTTTATGCATAAATCCAAATTAATTGGGGCTAGACTGATCAATGCAGAATATAGAAATGTGATGTTTATCCTCGTATAATCCTAATTTTTTTGTGTTCTGTTGAAACCAAAATATAACAGAATGGATGCACATTAGGGATTCTGAATTACCATGGGGAGAGAGCCTTGTGGCCAGTAGCGTTCTGAATTGTCTTTTTCATACAGAGTTTATACATATTATTTAATCTCAGCTATTAACCCTTTGATGACCACATGACAAGGGAAGTTAGGGAAGGAATGTGCTGTTAAGGAAAGTGTGTGCGAAGAACCCAGGGCTGGGCAGCATATATTTTATATAGATAGAGGGAGTTGAACCCATGTCTGCAGAATGGAGCTGCTGGGATTTCGTGCTTTTCAGAGTTGCCCTGACAGGCTCTGTATCTCAGGGAGTCCCCTAAGAAAGAGCTGAAGGAGCTCAATGGGATCTGGAGTTTTCGAGCTAATAAGTCCCCACAGAGGGATGACGGCTTCCAGGAGCAGTGGTACAAGAGGCCACTTAGGGAGGTAACAAACCTTTGATTCATTTACATAAGCCTGTCCCCTAGGTTGTTTTGGGTTCTTAGTGCTAGTAGAATGGGACCTCTGAAAGGCTTGCCAGCAGACAAAAGGCACATTTTCCCAGCTTTCAATTTGTTTATTATTTAAAGTAGTTATATTTTCTACACCTTTACAGACATTTGCACATCAAAAGTATTGTCCCTGGCACAAAAGCCGTTCAAGCTGGAGGGGGGGGGGGATTATCCACACCAAATGGCTATTTAACCATTTGAGTGTCATAGGCGCTAAAAGACTGCTACCCGCGGCCCATCACAGCGAAGACCCTGTGAAACCAACCCAACTGTGACAAGTCAACACAGACCAAGAAGAATCCAAACCTGCGACTTAAAACCCAACCTGAGAAGATGGAGTAGTGAGGCTCAAGCCTCGGTATCCAAAAATCACCACTGATGGATAAAATCTATCAGCAAGAAGACAACGACGGAAGGTGCAAAAAGGGTTAAAAGCTAGTTGTTTTTAAATTGGAACTTGGATGTAATTACGGCTTGAAAACGTTCTCTCAGGATCAATATCATGCAGTAGAAATGTCTGTGATGCTGTGGAAAATAAAACTGCTATAAATTATAAACAAACTCCATTATGTTAACCTACTACTCTTCTAAGACTTTGGGAGGAGCAATTTTAACCCTTTGAGTGCCAGAGGGGTATGCACCGCATTGCAAAGCAATGCGTTGCGTACCCCTCTGGCACTCAAAGGGTTAAAGCGAAACTTTCAAATGATTAAAAAAGATCCGCAAGGCATAGTTACATTAGCGATATAGACAGGTTTATGCTTAAAAATAAAACAAATTCCTTCATTAATGAAAAAAATCACCTTTTAACTAGGCAGGCACAGGGGAAAAGCGCAGACATCTTACAGAGCTGGCATCTCTGCGTCTGTGCTGTCCGTCCCCTTCAAATCCAGGATTGGACCGCCACTGAACCATATGGTACGGGAAGAGACTGGCAGCGCAGGCACAGAGAGCGCTTCCTGTAAGATCCTGTGCCGGTGCCTGACTGGTTCAAAGGTGATTTTTTTTTTCCGTTAATGAAGGATGTGTTTTATTTTTAACCCCTTAAGGACTACGTGACGTACTATGACCGTCACGGTCCTTAGATAGTTAAGGACCGATGCTGGTTATAGTACATCACGTACTTTTTACTTACAGCGCTCCACCGGGAGAGCTGTAAGTAAAAATGGGGCCTAAAATTGACCGCTCCAAGACTGGAGCAATCTCTTTTAGGCCCCAAAGCGGCGTGTCAATACACGCAATAGGTCACGTGTACCGGCACGTCAACAGAGATCAAAGCAGTCCTTATGGGACGGAAACGTCCCAGGACCGCTGATCCTTAATGGGTTAAGCATAAATCTGTTTATATCGCTAATGTAACTATGCTCTGCAGAGGTTTTGTTATCATGTGAAACTTCCTCTTTAAGCCACATGCAGAAAGCAGAAGCTAAGCCATTCTGTATCAAACAACTGCACCATGGGTGATACATAATAATTACCCCAAATCCCTGTGGTTTAAATAAGGCATTTAATCCCTTGATTGCTAAAGAGGTCACAACACATTGTAAAACAATTGATTCTAGAATTCAGATGGTTAAAAGTCCGTTTTAAAGGGATATTAATACTTTAATATTACTAATCCCCATAGTGTAGCTCTTTAAAAAATAATTCAATAGCCCCCAGGTTCATCTCTCAAACCTTTATGGTTTGAGAGATAACCGAAGGCAAAGTTCCTCCTCCCTCCTCCTTCCCTGAAGTCAGCATTGTACTGAATGCAGGGTTATCTGGTCTTATTTTCATCAGGCGGCTCTGCAGCAGAGCCAAGATCACGTTAGTAAAAAAAAATTATTTCACTGAAACGGTCTTCTATGTGTGCTTGCAAATCAAGACCGTTTCAGTGAAATAATTCTTGGTCACTAACATGATCTCGGCTCTGCTGCATAGCCAAAAGCCTTTCGTATGACAAACTTCCCCTGCAGTCAGTACAACTCTGACTTCAAGGAGGGGGAGGGAGGGGGGAACTTTGCTTACGGTTTTCTCTCAAACCATAAAGGTTTGAGAGACGAACCTGGGGGCAACTGCATTATTTTTTAAAGAGCTACAATATGGGGATTAGTAATATTAAAGTATTACTATCCCTTTAAGTCAATGAGAATGTTATCCTCTCCCAGGTGCTGCTCATATTCTCCAGAATTTCTCATATTTTGCTTCTTGCTCACCCCCAGGTTGTTTATTAATTAAGAGAATGCCAGTTCAAAGTGACTTCCTAGAGATCCAACAGTTTATAAGTAATTGACACAAAAAGGAACAATTGTTAGTCACTCTTTGATATAAAACTGTAAGAGAGATTTAGGCCAAGTCCGTATATAGTCAGGACTCCTGGACAGAGCCGGATTTATATCTCAGGAGCCTGTAGGCACAGATATCTGAAGTGCCCCCCCCCCCCGGCCATCTCCACAATGCTCCAAATCTCCATATTGCCCCCCAACACCTTCACATTGCACCCCATTAGCTCCACATTGCCCTATCTCAACATTGCCCTCACATTGCCCCCCATCAGCTCCACATTGACCCCATCAGCTCCATTGACCCCATCAGCTCCACATTGCCCTCATATTGCCACATCATGTCAACATTGCCCCATTAAACTCCATATTGCCCTCACATTGCCCCCCCATCAGCTCCACATTGACCCCATCAGCTCCACATTGCCCTCATATTGCCAGATCATCTCAACATTGCCTTCACATTGCCCCCCCCCATCAGCTCCACATTGACCCCATCATCTCCACATTGCCCTCACAATGCCCCCCTTCGGCTCCACCTTGCCCCCACCATCTCCATGTTGCCCTCACATTGCCTCCCTCCCATTGTTTGTTTCCTACCTCCCTAGCAGATCTGTTGTCTGTGCCTCCTTTGGCACAGTCCTGTAGTTACTGAAGCTCCCGCGCGGTCTCCTATTCAGGAATTCAGAGCGCTGGGAGATGATGTCATCTCCCAGCGCTCTGCATTCCTACAGAACCGACGAGGGAGCTCAGCGCTTACAGGACTGTGCCAAAGGAGGCACAGACAACAGATCTGCTAGGGAGGTAGTAAATAGACAACTGGGGGGTGCAATGTGAGGGCAGCATGGAGTGGGCGCCAGCGCAGCCAGCAAGGTGGCAATTTTTTTTTTCTTGAAGTATTAAAAAAAAAATCCCATTGTCAGGCGCCCTTCGGTGGCGTGCGCCTGTAGGCAGGTGCCTACTTTGCCTTATGGCAAATCCGGCCCTGCTCCTGGACCTCTATCTCAAATGCAGTATTAGCATTTTCTGTGGGCTCATTCTAGAGAGTGGAGTTTAGAATCCAAGAGTCCCGCCAACATGTCATGTCCACCTCCATGAAAATGACATCCAAGACTGATTAAATATGCTGGGGGAATGTACGAAATTGCCAATGCACCTAATTTCAGCTGTGGTCAATAACAGAACAGAGCCACAGGCATCAGGACTCACTCTTTAACTAAAAACCAACACTGCCCTCTCCTTGGGGCATGTGGCATAAAGAGGAGCATTTCCTATGTAGGTAGCTTAATAGATAGGTTATTGGCACCAAAAATGGATCTCAGCACCTATTTTCAAGAGTAATTGTATTGGCACCACACAATCTCTTGAACCTATATTCAAAGAAAAAAAATCACAGTGGCCATTAGGATTTTCTGGCTATATTACTGTAAGTGAGAGGTTGTTATTAGAAGTTGTTAGTTTTCATTTAAATGATGATGGGAATCAGAAATACTAATCTTGGACACATCAAGACAAAGTATAAGGTTATTAATTGTAAAATAATCTCCGCTGTATGCAACGTTTTTAAAAGATTTTGTGAAATATAGTTGCTAGTTAAAATGACAGAATCAAACAATAGCCAGAGTCAAGGACTTCTGGACCAATGCCTCACTCTCTTTCACAAAAACAACATATTTTCTATTCTGCACGCCGTGCTGAGCTGGAAGCCTGGTTACATTACAGCTTTTAAAACAAAGAGAAAAAGGAAGGACTGACATGAATTAAACATCAAAAATGGCAGAAAGCCAGGCACCTTTTCCAGATGGTGTTTGAAGTTTCACATCGACTATGAAATGTATCAGCCATCTGAGGTTTTATTTGAAAATAACATATGATGTACGTTAACCCCATGGATACTACAGAGGTCTCCAATGCATTGGTGTCCAATGCATTGGAGACCTCTGTAGCAATCAAAGAGTTAAAAAAATGAAGGAGCTTAGTAGAGTAAAAAGTGTACCTTTATCATTATTACTCTACTAGTCTCCTGAATTCTTTATTCATAAAAAGTATCATTATTACTCTACTAGTCTCCTGCATGCTTTACCCATAAACATTTGAAAGCATAACTATCCCAAAAATTGTATACATTTTTAAATCAATTAGATTGATGTACTAAGAAAAGTGGCACAGATCTGTGTCCAGCCAAATGGGGCTCAAAGAGTTAAGATATGCAAAAATGTGCAGATCAATATCATAAGAGCAGTCATATGCGTGTCATTATTGTAAAATTCCCAACAGCAGTCCCCATTAAATACATGTGCATCATTACAAATACCTGCGAAATATTGGCAAAATAAAAATCAATGTGATTTTCTCTTTCTCTGCCATTGTTGGAAGTACCACATGGACCGATGTCCATTCCATTGTGGGGAAAGTTGAACATAGACTGCCTGGGGGGCAGGTTCGAGCAGGTTTCTCCAATCCCCACTCAAAGCTGATTGGTTGTGAGGTGCGTAAGCACACATCCCAGTCAATGGAGGTGAGGGACTTTGAACAGAGACTGCTCATATATAAAGGCATTGGCCAGTGTGGTACTAGGGATTGGCACATCTTCTGAATTTCACTGCCGCCCCCAACAGAAGGAGAGAAAGGGAAAATCACATTTATTTTTATTTTAGCAATATTTTGTAGGTATTCAAAATGATGCACACATATTTAATGGTGACTGTTGTTAGGAACTTTATAGTATTGACACACATATGACTGCTCTTACATTAGTGACCTGCACATCGCTGAATATCTTAACCCTTTACTTCCCAGAGAGGCACACAATGCATTGCTCTGCAATGTGTTGCATACCCCTCTGGCACTTAAACTATGCAGAGATGTGCAGGTTGTCTTTTTATTACAGGTTTACTGTAACGAAGAAAGACGAGAGAAGAAAGAAGAGAAAAGATAGAAGAAAAAGATGGACAATAGATGACCAGAGTGCTGAAGAACCCACTGGACATCAGGGTTAATAGAAAGTGTTACTTTGCAGGGGCCTGTTGCACAGGTAATTGAATCACTTACAGTGCTTGAAAAAAATGCTGTTGGCATTATTTTTGAAGTCGGAGGTTATTGAATATAGCCATACATATATATAACATTTATATTGGTTGTGAAAGTTTGAATTATTTGAAAAAGCCCTGAATCCTCTGAGTACAAAAATACCAAATAAATATAGTTTTACCAACATGGATGTCCTGCACAGACCCCTAATTACCAGGAGCTCAAAATGGTATTTTCAACTTTGTGAACTAAAATGCACATTCCAGTGGTTACATGGTATATTTAACCTACAACAGGCCAAAAACTATGTAAGACTGTATATTTACAGTAGATATCCCACTGCATCAAATGTGGGGGGTCACTTGCCTTTCTACCCCTAACCCCTAACCTCCCATTAATCCAAATCACTATTTTTTTTTGTCTAAATGTATGAAATGCTGTCTCCTATTGCTAACCCTATTCTCCTAGTAGATGGTGACTTCAATAGTGTTGCTCATCCTAGCCTAGATAGGTCTGGGCTGTGGTTTGCCTGGCTTGCCCATGGGACTATACGAAGGTATAAACTTACTGACAATTAAACTCACACTTACAGATCCTTGGTGCATACTCCACCCTACGACTAAGTGCTATACTCACACGCTCACAGCTCTTTCACACGACTCAACTATATCTTGACATCTCCTCAACTATTCCTCGCAATTCTTGCAAACACCATCTTGACCTCAGACCATGCCCCTGCTAGTATTATTTTCTCTACCACACCCACCATCTTACACCAGACACTGGAGATTCCCTAGTTATCTATCCGCCACTCCTACTTAGCTGCTAGATGGTCGGTAACAATATCTACTACTCTGGTAATAGCCAACTATTCTGGATAATGTCTAAGGCTGTTATGAGGGGTCAAGTCATCGCATACTTGGCAAAATAGCACAAACAGTTTGAGAATAAATTTAAAGCACTTAATTCACAACTCTCTATCTACTATGACACATACATGTCAAATGCCACTGAAGAATATAAACAAAAAAGCGCAATCACACTTAGATTTCAATAACAAAAAATTTTACGGTAGTGTTAATAAGGACAGATGCTTACTCACACATGGCTAAGCCATTCATGCTCAAACATTCTATTTTTCCAGTCCAACACCCCACCATGGGTCTCACTTCCTCTGTGCCTTTATCGGCGAGTCTTTGAGAGGCTTCTATGAGTCTCTCTATAAAGCTCCCACAGTTGACTTTTTGAGCGGTATCAATTCCTACAAGATGCTCAATTACCTAAACTGACAAACTCACAGAGGACCTTGCTTAATGCAGATATCTCCATTGATTAAATGAAACAAGTCAAATGCTCAGCTCTGGCCCTGGTGGCTTTACTGCTGAATATTATAAAATTCTTGAACCACAAACTGACCTTATCGTCACTCCTTATTTAATCACATTTACATTGACAATACTCCCCAGGCTAACATTATGGACTCCAGAACCATTCTATTCCCTAAACCTAATAAAGATCTATCCTTGGTTCAATCCTATAGACCAAATTCATTCCTCAACCAGGACATTAAGCTTCTTACTAAAATTTTGGCCAAGAGACTTCAAAATATCTTACCATTCTGAGTCACCACCAGCTGGGGTTTGTATGGGGCAGACATGCTGTTATAGATATACATCGGGTAATCACCTCACTGGTTACATTGACTTCCAAGCCAGGACACCAGAATCCAGCTATGCTGATTAGCCTTGTTGCTGAGATTGCCTTTGACAAGGTGTCTTGGCTTCACTTGATAAGCCTCCATAAATTCAAATTCTTTGATCAAAACTTCCTCAAACTTGTACGGAATTGCTATGCTACAGCTAAAACATATTTTACAGTTAATGGCCTAGATACTGCCCTTATAGTTCTGGGGAGGGGAGTGAGGCAGGGTCGTGCCCATCTCCACCACTCATCAACATTACCCTTGATCCTTTGCTATGACAATTTTGAGAAATGCATTCGTTTAGGGGCATTCGGGTGGGTTAAACCAAGATTAAGGTCCTAGCTAAAGCAGATGACATACTCCTTTTCTTCACAAACCCCATACCTCTATTCCTTCCATTTTGTGCAAGATTGAGGGATTTGGCTTTATAGCAGGTTTTTCTGTTAATCTAAAAAAATCTGAAGCCCTGTGCCCTGCTCCTTGTACCAACTCCTTCCAGACTATGCTCTATAATGGTCCGAACCTCTATTCAATATCTGGGTGTCACTCTTCAAAAACAATTCTCACCTGCTATATAAATTAAACATTAAACCAACCCTTTTAGTAGTCATTAATGAACTATGGAGATGTTGTAATATTTCTCTTCTTTATAAGCACAAAGCAATGCTTTGTGTATCCCTCTGGCACTCAAAGGGTTAAAGGCAACCAAATAAGTCTTATTCACTGTAAGCTTCTGAAGATTGATACATATGGTCCTGTGCATTTCACAATCACAAATGGGCTTTCATTTGTAAATTGCTTCTAGGTATTAACTTTTTATTACGTTAGTAAATAAGACTAGGAGTCAGACGGTATAGTTAAAATCACCTTTATTAGAATAATAGGCAGTAACGCAAATAGCTAGAATAACGAGAATAAGCAGAGGTTGACAGGAAAGGTCAGATACTGTATCAGAAATAGGAGTCTGCCAATGGGTCAACCACAACTGCTGGAGACTAGGCAGAAGCCAACTGGTAGTCTCAATGGTAGTGAGTGGAGTACAGTATATGACACGAAGTCTCCTGCTAGGTAGCTACAATGTAAAACACTGACTCACGCCTGCAGTCAGTTAGGAAGAGCCCGTCTCCAATAAGGGATCGCAATAATGGAGACATTGACTTACGTCCGCAGTCAGTAAGGCCGGAGTCTGCCAGAGCCCCAGGTCCGCAACAAGATGGATGCCTGTGGGAAACGGGCAACACAGCAGAGTGAACAGACAGAGCCACCGGTCAGAACCAGTTAGGACAGTCAGACAAGCCAGGATCGTACACGGAGAGGATAGTCAGCCAGAGCCACAGGCCTGCACTAGACAGGATGTCCAATAATAGTAGGCAACACTGTGAGGATAGTTGGACAGAGCCCCAGGTCAGCACCAGGTTGAATAGTCAGACAAGCCAATGTCCTACACGGAGCGGAGAATCAGCCAGAGCCACAGGTATGCACCAGATAGGATGTCCAATAATAGTAGGCAACAGTGGGAGGATAGTGGGACAGAGCTCCAGGTCAGCACCAGGTTGGATAGTCAGACAAGCCAGGGTCATTCACGGAGCGGGTAATCAGCCAGAGCCACAGGTCTGCACCAGATTGGATGTTTATAGCCAAAGGAGCGCACAGGTAGAATGGTCAGACAGAGCCACAGGTCAGCACCAGAATGGATAGTCAGACAAGCCGGGTCATACACAGGATACAGGAACAACAGGAACTAGAACTGCACTGAACAACAACATAAGGGTCATGATACACAGACCAAGAGAGGTATATAAAGGAGTAGGAGAAGGCTGGACCAATTAGGTCACCCAGGCTGGGTCTATAACAGGCGTCCAGGCAAGTGCCTGATTAATGATGCCAGTAACAAGGAACCATACAGGAGGAGGCTGCAGGCAAAGAGGGATGCAGCCAGTGATGCCGGAGCATCCGTCCAGAACCCCACTCCAGACCGAATGGAGCAGGCCGAGGTAAGGCACTGTTACACTTTTATTCATTACAACGATACATACGGACTTGTGAACTTTTAGTGGTACATTACAATCTTGCAATCTTTCATGTACTTTTTTTTTCTTATACTGCCTACTATTCCACCCTTTGCCAACTCTAGGATCTCTATGTTCAAAGGAAAATGGAGCAATCCAATAGCACAATAGGTGACAAACATTGCCAAAATTCCAGTTAAACTAAAAGAAATATCTAATCCCTAGAGAGGTTGCCAACATGTTAAAAGCAGTACCTTGAAGACTTTCAAGCATTTTAGAAGTTTAAATCTCCTTTTAAATCAGTGAGGAGTTCTTTTATCCCCTATGGTGGTTTGTTTGCACAGAATTATTCCAATTATTTTTAGTACATCAGATTCTATATTTTATTCTTCGGTTTATTTTGTTTTTTGATCACTTCCTAGTGACCCAGTTTACTACACGGTGCTACATTGATAGTGTAAGGTGTACAGCTTCCCCTTAATACAGGGTGTGTATGCAGAAAATATTGCTCAGGTGTCCTGAAATCGAAGTAACCCTGCAGTAAGTACTGTATTTTCTGTTTGTGCTCTGCATTACAGGGGAGGTCTGGTCACCTATTTTACACCATGCAAAACTGTAGCTCCGCTAATTTTTCAATCTTTATTAAGAAATGAGTTTGCCTACATTTTGGCACTAAGAAAAGAGGAAAAAACAGCCTGCATTAGGGATTTTACTCACTGCTCAATATTGTTTAAAGGGATAGTAATACTTCGTTTTATCTTTATTTTATTTTGTAGGCATTAAAAAAACACGAAGAACTATATAAGACTTATTTCTCAAACCTTTATGGTTTGAGAGATATTTACAAGCAAAGTTTCCCCTCCCGCCCCTTTTACCTAGTGTAAGCCATCTCTTCTCAGATGTGGAATGCAGTCCATAGACCAGACAGATAACAGCAGGGGACAATCGTCTTCATATTAGAACAATGAAAACCCTGCTCCCCTTGACAAGTTTTTCAGGTTTTTCCCTTATCTTAATTTAAGATTGTCCATCTCTGCAGTCTACCTGGGCACCACCATTCTGCTCTGGCTGAACAGTGTTATATCAGTAAAAGGGAAGGGAGGGGGATACTTTGTCACTGAATTACTCTTGAACTACAGCTGTGACAGAACTGAAATAACACTCTCCAAATACTATGATGATTAATTAGAGCTGCTTTTATTATGAAACATTACTATCCCCTTAAGGGACCTAAAGCTCTAGGTAGCATTCTTAAAGCTCATGGTCTTGTTGCAGTCCTAGGGCATGTATTTGTGTCAGTCTCCCTTAAAGTGCACTAATAATGCATTAGCTTAGCCTAAGGAAACTCCCTGGACTTTTGGGAACCTTGAAACTCCACTGACCTGCAAGCTGCTTTCCCTTATCAGTAAATTAGTGCTTTTTCTTAGAGAGAGACGTTTCCATCACTCACTCATAACATTTTCCTGTAAAGATTTACTTTATTACAGTGACAGCTTGAGCCGTTTCACTGGTACTACCTGTCATGTCTGCTTCCATGGACATGACATCCATGACTGACTGAAGACAGCATCTCTTGAACAAAAACACAAGGTCAAAATTGATAGTAGTCATTTGGATGTTTTGGACATAATAAGGTACGGGTGGGGTTATTACCAGAAGGAGTTATTTCTCTATTAAAATATCCTATACTAGAGATGGTAAACCTATGGCCATAACTGGGAACTCACAGGATATGCCCCGGAGACTCCGGTTTTGACAGAGCTTTACCAGGTCTCCCGGGCAGAGGCAGTTTCCTCCGGATGTGGAGAGTTTCTATTGAAACTCATCCACATCTGTTGTTTATCCCGGTGTTCCTCCTTCCCCAGACTTCTGTGTGACACCTTTAAGCTCTGCCCCCCCAACTCGCATCAAGCACCGCCCCTTTTTGATGCGATTCGCGTCATTATTGTCACCCGCTGCTGAACCAGAGGACTCCCCTCCAGGCAGACCTCAATTGGAAGTTCCCAGGTATACCTATGGCATGGGAGCTACCACTGGCACTCAGAGGCCTTTATGGTAGCACTCAGCAACAGAACCAGCTCCACCTCCTTTGCCATCTGACATTTATCCCAACTGTCAGTGACCCTGCAAATGCAATGGGAAATGGAGATTCCCCTCCCTCTACAAACAGCATCTGGATTGACTGAACTTTCCCTTCCTATTATCTTATGATCCCTGGGTGTTTCCTTCCCTCCAATCCCAACTCTTTTTTTCCTTCCTACTACAAGCCACACACAGCTATCCACTTCTTCCACAGAGGTATGTAGTGTATTGTGGGGGTAGGGGAGAATATGTGAGCTGTGGTAGATTGAGGAGAGAATATCTGGTTCCACTGCCGTTTTACTGCTCGTGCATACCTAGCTCAGGGTACCTCAAGCTTCTACCTTGTCTCAAGAGAGAGATGAGATATTTAATTGCTGGGGAGGCTTGGATTAGCTTGGCTGGCCATACCCAATCTAAAATGTAGTGTAATAGCACTGGGAGCCCTGTACATGGGTCTCTGCTACGCCCCCAACAATCCCCTCCAGTCTCTCTTTGTCTTGCTCCCCTCCTTCCCTAATTGTTGTCAGACAGTCAGAAACTTAGTAAACAGTAAATTGAGTACTTGGGCCCAAAATGTTGTCCATCATTGAACTACATTCATGGGTTCTTCCTGCTTCAGTTTAAAAAAAACAAAAAAACAACTGCCATCAGCTCTCAAGCCTGCCTCCATTACATCCAGGACTGACTGAAGATAGTATCTCTTAAACAAAGGCACAAGGGCAAAATGTATGGTAGCCATTAGGTTTTTGTTGTTCTTTGTTTGTTGTTGCCATAGTAAAGTAAATGGTGGGGTTTATTATTATTATTACTACTGTGTTAGTTCTCCTGCAAAAAGTTCCTCAGGGAGTAAAATGTTGCCATTTCAGGTACACGTGGCTTGTGGAATAAAACATCCCTATTTGTTATTTACTCCTAGTGCTGTGGAGATTTGTTGCTATTTTATGTAAAATTTTACACAAAATTATTGAGGGGAGAGTCAACGAGAACAGAAAAGCCCACAAACTTTTATTCTAAAAATATTTCTGTCAAAAACATAAATTTATATAAAACCTTTGTTATATTCATATGGGTAACCTTGTTGAAGAGTAAGACTACCGTATGTACACACTTCTGACTTGACTGAGCTGCATTATAATACAGTTCAAGACACCTGTGTTTACTTA
The DNA here is from genome assembly GCA_037306005.1 of Rhinophrynus dorsalis. Taxonomy (NCBI): domain Eukaryota; kingdom Metazoa; phylum Chordata; class Amphibia; order Anura; family Rhinophrynidae; genus Rhinophrynus; species Rhinophrynus dorsalis. The sequence continues at coordinate 100,873,579 of CM074720.1, forward strand.
CTAGTTCTACACTGCATTCCCCAGCAATCCCATCGTGGTGGAGTAGGGAAGTCACCCCAAGTCAGCCTACATTGGAGTCATAAGTATATGATTGGTTGATGCCAGGTAGTTGGTGAATTATTGATGCTTACAATAAGTATCACAACCTCTAATATCACTAATTTGAACTTTCTGTATAGCAGCATATAGGCCACTAGGTTCCATGCCCATGTGCAAGAGATGCTGGACAACAAAGAAACTGCAGAACCAGATACCAGGATTGCTTTCCATGATCTGCCCACTGCACTGCCCCTGTCACTTCAATCTATGATTTGGAAAGGAGGTTTTGCATACTGTGTGCTGTTTCACTACAGCTAAGTACTCAATCTCCTTTCTATCATTATCTCTAGATATCATCATTATTCTATTATTTGTATGTACTAAACATTGCATTTATTGTGTCTCATCCTATATAATAATTTGCTTGGATGTTTGTCAGAAGCCGTCATGCACAATAGAGACTGTGCGTGTTCGGGCAGTCTCTACTGAGCAAGACTTCATCGTGTGGAGCAGTGAGGTAGTGGCCACTTAATATTACCCTGACTTTGGCCCGTGTACACAGGCCTTTACACTAGTCTGACATACTTTGATAATGTATTTGCACAAAACTGTGTCACTTTCATATAGACCAGGCCATCACAATTGTTTCCATCAGTTATATACTCTGTCCCTCTCTTAAAGGGCACTTATTGCATTTTACTGTATGCTATAAAGGAAGTAAACTTAGTAAAAATCTCAGGGCTGCAGGGTTGTAGATTTGTCAATGGGGCAGCTATTAATACACTTTGATGTTAGTGGTTTATTACTATTGTGTAAATATTTTGATGTTTTCTTCTGCAGTCTTGTTTTTACTTTTAATGTGTCCACAATCTTAGTTTTGTTGTTTTTTGCTGCAATACATTGACTTATTAAGCAGTGCTTATACTCCTTACTTCAGAGTACACTCGTCCTCTTCTTTGGGGGATTTCTTTTTTTTTGTTCCAGTATATTACACAATTCAAAGTTCACCTGTGTGATCATCATCACTGGGGGCAATCAGTTAAAAAAACTAAGGTGAGTTTACCTTTAATAGCACATAAAAAAATCTTGATTTCTTTTGATTTGGCTGTGTCGTATGAAGCTGTTCATATGGGAAGCTACCTCAGTGCCCACACAGCTTGCTGCAACTTTTCATATATTCCTACACATTTTTATTATGGATTTCAATGGAATCTCAGTAGAATCACACATAGTAAAGATAGTTGCATTTTCCATCAAGTTTTTTGCAGCTGTTTCTATGCCTAGTTCAAAGTACTACTTAAAGGAGTAGTAAACTAAAACAAGGGCACCTCAACTGCTATCAGTTGTTTTATTAAAATGTTATAACAGTTCAAATAATCAGGAAGTGAATTTACTGTGTGTTTACTTCCTGATAATTCTAACTGACAGGAAGTGACTTGACAATTTCTGACTTTCCTCTCCATTAGAATGTAACAGAAAAACCTATTGGAATTTGACCACTAGGGGACACTGCTAACATAAACAAACAAGGGTTTAAACTGTAATAACACTGGAAATATGTCTCAGCAGTGAGAGTACTATTATCTTAGTCAAAAGAAAAAGCACTACAATATATATTTTTTTAATTAACAAAAGTTTGACGCTCCTATAAGGAGAAAAGTGGTGGAGTTGTGGGGCAAACTATTTGCACAATAGGGGACAACCAAAAATGTCCAAAATTTAAATGGGGATTTTAACACCTTAAATGCTATAGTGGTCTCCAACTCATTGCTTCACAATGCATTGGAGACCTCTCTAGCATTCAGGGGGTTAAGTTCCCAATTTTAAATCAATGGGAATTTTCAGTACTCCCCTATAGTGCAAATGGTTTGCCCCAGAACTCCTCCACATTTCTTTTGAACATACAGCCCTTTGTTGGAGCAACGTTGTTGCAAGAAGTTGTAGTGACATATATTTGTCATTGAAAATTAACATAGTTGTAAAAGTGACCCATGCAACTTACCACACAGAAAATAATGATATCTATGCTGTGAAACTTATTGCAATAAAATGGCTGTGAACTAAGTTTTAGGCGTAGTTCGCACTGGTGAATTTTTTGCAATAACTGTTGAAACAAGATTTCCCTGGTATAGTTCACCAGTGACTTTTTCAGCTCAATCATTTTTAATGGCAGCCTTATGTTGCTGCTATATCTTTCAACAAAGTTTCTGCAGTAGTCACCAGTACAGGGGAGAAGTGACAGCACTAAGGCCCCTATGGAAATGGAGGTCATGGGCCCCCCTTTACCCCACCCCCAGTTATGCCCCACCTATATTTATGTTCTGCCCCCAAAGATATCACTCCAGCCCACCATTCCACCCCTTTTGCAAATGTTATAACTGGCATGTTATGATGTAAGAAAAATGATACCACAGAGTTTACAATTGAAACAGAGGTATACTAGTGATTTCACAGAGATTACAACAGGAATTCAGCTAACATACTAGTGTACCTCAATTTCAATTGTAAGGTCTTTTGTATCACCTGGGTACTCCCATTTAAATAGTAAGCTCTGTGGTATCACTTGGATAGTTCCAATTCAGTTATAAGATCTGTGGTATCCCAATCTATCCCTGACCCCTTCTTTACGCCACCTACCTCCAGAGCATGTGGCATGCTTAAATTTGTTGCCTGTTTCATTGATTGTATTTAAAGGGATAATAATGTCTGTTTTTATCTTTTATATTGTAGATATTAAAAAAATAAATTCATTGATGTTAGTCTGCGCTCTTAAACTTGTATAGTTTGAGAGAAATACGATTATAAACTTCCCCCCTCCCTCCCCTTTCACAGACGTCAGCTGTCAAGCTCTCAGCATGAGATTCGTCTCTTGCAACCTGACGGCGACTCTTCAGCAAAGCCGAAATAGCACTATCTAAAAATAAATACTTCACTGGAATGGTCTACAAAGTGTGCCTGGTTTGCAAGCACACTTTGTAGACCGTTGCAATGAAGTATTTCTTTTTAGATAGCGCTATTTTGGCTCTGCTGAAGAGCAGCCGGATGGTCCCAGGACCAGGATCACATGATGTCAGCTACAGGCTGACGTCTGTGAAAGGGGAGGGGGAAGTTTACAATTGTATATCTCTCAAATTATATAAGTTTCAGAGATCAGACTAACATCATTGAATTTATTTTTTTAATATCTACAATATAACACTTGGATAAAAACAGACATTACTATCCCTTTCAGGACTGGCCAGGTGCCCCCACACACAGAAATCACTGTACAACAATATCAGATCTGGTTGTAAAATTGTAATACAGGACCTTGCAGGTCCTGAAAAGCAATAGATGAAGAGCGTGGCAAATTCAAACATTGCCACCCATCAGATGGCTAGACTTTGTAAAGATACCTCCTGCTAACTGGATGGGCAGCCTAATTCAGGACTGAGTTGGCTCTTCAATTGCCCTCCTGGCAGGTCTCCCTCTGGTGGCAGGCCCTTGGTCCATGTCCAAATGCCCAACCGCTCAGTCCACCCCTGTGCCTGTGTGAAGTAGTGTGAAGTGGCCTTATAGAAAGAAACCACATAAAATAACATCTCTTTTTTTCATGAGATCCCAAAACATGTTAAACACTGTTACAAAATGTTTCCATTGTAAACATTACCTTAGTTCACATGGGTGACGTGTACATGGAAGCAGAGTTGTCTCATACCTCCCTAGTGTCCCTCTTAGGAGGGACAGTCCCTCTTTGAGACCCAAATCCCCCTTTCCCTCTTTCCCACCCTGGTGTCCCTCTTTTTAGGAAATCAGACTGTGTGATGTGTATATAAGTGCAGCAATAAAACTCACTAATGTTTGTTTAAACTTCAGAATTTCTGTTTATAAATTAGGCAATGTAAATAAAATACTTATTTTTTGCTCTAAATCATTTATTCAGTTACACAAAGAGGTGTCAGTTGGTTATGATTCAAAATAACCTAAAAATTACTAAGTAATGCTCCACCCGCCAGCCACTCCCCCATCAGCACCCCCTAAAACGAAAGTGTCTGTCTTGGGCCATTTAAAATTGTTGGGAGGTATGCTGTCTAAAGTATTTATACAGCTCTAAAACACAAAGGTAAAAGCAGATTAGTAAATTGGCATTGGATAGGCATAGAAATAGAAGATAAATTCCAGGGTCTGCTAGGTGCAGAATTGTATTTATACCCCCCACCCCCCATGTGTTCTGCACTAAATACAAGGGAAGTTGCAACAGGTCTCTTCATGTGGGGGAGATACCTGCCTAGTTAAAAAAGCCTAATCTGTCTGGTGCTTTTTGCTAAATGAGTGACATTATGCAGACATGAGCTCCCTGCTGATGTCTGAGTGAACATAGCTTTGAAAATCTTAATTTCCTAGGATAAGCTCTCTTTGACTATAGGCATCAAAGGCCCAGTGGCCTAATGGATAAGGCATCAGCCTCCGGAGCTGGAGATTGTGGGTTCAAGTCCCATCTGGGTCGCAACACTTCTTTTAAAGCCTTGGAAGAGGGATGTTTTCTGTTTAAAATAAAATGCTGTTTATATATTTAAATATCATATTCAAAGCCACCTTTTATAACAATGGTTTCTTAGATGCATAAGTCCACAAATATGTGATAAATGATATTTCTATTGCTATCTAGGTATGTATAACTGTATAAATGCTAAGCACAATGTATGTCATGATTATACCTGGGAACCTTGATGTTTGGTCTCCCCGGAGGGGAGTCCTGTTGTGCCTCTGGGGGGAGAAAAATGACGTGATTAGCATCAAAAGGGTATAGGGCCTAACTGCAAGTGGGTGACGGAGCTTAACAGGCATAAACAAAAAAGTTGTTAAAATAGGCTGGGGAAGGAGGAGAATTGGGCGGGGAGTAGGAGGAACATAGTAGAAAAGAGAAGAAGAGTGCAGAATTTCAGTAGAAACGCCCCACATCCAGAGTCTCAGCCTCTGCCCTGGAGACCCGGTAATGAAGTGTCAAAACCGGAGTCTCCTGGGTAAATCCGCAGAGTTCCCAGCTATGGTCACGGTTGAAGTAAACAAACAAATGAAATACAGCTCTCTGAACTAAAAAGGGAAGGATTTCTCTCATTTACACTTTACATTTTTGGTTTTTAACAAACCTTTGTAACAAGTATAGGCAGCAGTTTCCTTACACCTTACTTGGTGGTGTGAATGATGAACTCGCACAGATGCTTATGTGCAGGATCAACTAGATGAACATAAAAAACATGACACTCGTGTGAATTCTTAAGAAATAAGCACAGCAAATTGATTTTCAATGTATGTTGACAGTTAATTCACAGTGCCTATTTCTTATGAAGTACCATGAGTGAAATATATATGTACTAGTTGAACAGCCCGTTACACGGGCCACAGTGCCACTGCCACCCGGTTGTGGGGCAGTCACGCGCAGTAGAGACTGCCTGTGCCCCGGCTGATACAAAGCTGTACGCTCCTTCGGAGCGCCCAGCTCTGTATCAGCCGTGGCACGGGCAGTCTGTACTGCGCATGACTGCAGCACGGCAGCAGTGTGTACTGCACATGTCGCGGCGTTACACACGATTTAGCTAATTATTATATAGGATATTGGAATTTCACTCAATACTAAATGCACAAGAAGAAGACCAAAGACAAGATGGTCAGATGAAATTACCAGATTTGCTGGAATACAGGGGCAAAAGAGTCACAGGAGCGAAGCTGTTGGTGTCTTGCTGAGCAGGCCTTCATCCTGCAGTGGATTGACAACGGATAAAGATGATGATGATTATATATATAGGTAATATTTATAGTCCCTTGCAGGGTGAAATATCTGCCAACTGGCACTGCATCAGGGTGGCTTACCGTGGAGACCTTCATCCTGTAGTGGATTGACATTAGCAGCAGCTTTATATATATATGAATATAATTATTAACTGCTTGAATCCTCGAGAGATTTATAATGCATCGGAAGCATCCCTAGCATTCTATGGGTAACAAGAGCATGAAGCCTTTTCATTTTTAGATAATAATGCCCCCTTAACCCTTTGAGTGCCAATGAGATGCCAATACATAGTGAATCAAATCGTTGGATGCCCTCTGGCACTCAAAGGCTTAAAGGGATAGTAATACTTTATTATTACTATCCCCATATTGTAGGTATTTGCAAAATAATTTAATAGCCCCCAGGTTCATCTCTCAAACCTTTATGATTTGAGAGATAACCGAAGGCAAAGTTCCCCCCTCCCTCCCCCTTCCCTGAAGTCAGCATTGTACTGACTGCAGAGATTTTCAGTCTGACTTTCATCATGCGGCTCTGCAGCAGAGCCGAGATCACGTTAGTGACAAACAATTATATCACTGAAACAGTCTTCTACATGTGTTCTTTTTCACTAACGGGATTTTGGTTCAGCTGCAGAGCCACAAGCCAGTCGTACGACAGACTTCCCCTGCAGTCAGTACAACGCTGACTTCAGGGAAGGGGGAGGGAGGGGGAAACTTTTCCTTTGGTTATCTCTCAAACCATAAAGTTTTGAGAGATGAGCCTGGGGGCTATTAAATTATTTTACAAATATGTACAATATGGGGAATAGTAATAATCAAGTATTACTATCCCTTTAAGAGCTTTAATAAAGTTCAGGAAGCAAGAATTTTTAAGGAAAAGCGAAATGCTAGAACATATCGCCTCTTGGAGGGTTGAAAATGAAAAGGAACTATGTGTAAATACGACTTTAAAGAAAGGGTGATAGATATAGAGAAATGCCTCACAGTGGATGTGATTGGCTCTAATACACTAAAGGAATGTAAAGACTCATGTCATAACTCATGAGATAGATTAAAAAAACTACACTGAGGAATAAATATGTCAGAGATTTTTAATCTTAATCTTTTTGCAAATGGTAAAACTAGATGGGTCACTTAGGTCTTATCTGCCAGACTCCACTGGGCATAAGTCTAGAGTTCACAGTGGAGCAATTCTGGTGCAATCGAACTACCTTACAGGGGACAAATGAAAAAATTCCTGTTGCTACAAATAGGCCAGTTAACCCTTTGTAATACATTGTATACCACTCTGACATTCAAAAGTTGTGCAGAGCAATGCATTGCGTACCCCTCTGGCACTCAAAAGGTTAACTCAAGAAGTTGTCATCACTCTGCACAACAATGTATTGGATGTCTCTCTAGCATTTAAAGGGATAGTATTACTTCAAAATTACTATCCCTCATATTGTAGCCCTTAATAAACAGAGTTAAATGACACCAGCGGCATCTCTCAAACCTTTATGGTTTAAGAGATAGCCGCTTTCAAAGTTTCCTCTCCCCTGCTGTCAGCGTTCTGCTGCCAGCAGGCGAATCCGGTCCCGGGACAGGCGGAGGCTCTTAAACAGAGCCGATATCTCTTTATGGAAGGAAAAATGATTCATTGAAACAATCTTCTACGTGTGCTTGGAAACCAATTAAATTAATCATTTTTCCTTCCATAACAAGATATCGGCTCTGCTGAAGAGCCTCCTCTTGATTCAGAGACCGGATTCTACTGCTGGCAGCAGAACGCTGACAGCAGGGGAGAGGAAACTTTGAAAGCGGCTATCTCTTCAACCATAAAGGTTTGAGAGATGCCGCTGGTGTCATTTAACTCAGTTTATTAAGGGCTACAATATGAGGGATAGTAATTTTGAAGTAATACTATCCCTTTAATGGAAAATATAAAGTCAAGTTAAAGCGGAACTTTCACATAGTATAAAGTCACCCTGCAATAACTAAGCATATGGCAACTAGATTCATAATACTTCTATTACCTCTCAGAAGTGCCAGATTCTAATGTAATCCTTATTCTTCATAGACAGGAATCCAGTCATCAGCACAGACATCTTGTCTGCTCGCCTGCGCTGTCAGTCCCCGTCTCCTCTAAGGAGCATTGCACTCTGCCACAAGGTAACTGGAAGAACTGATGGCGCAGGCATGCAGACTACACTAACCTGAACCTCAGTCTCAGAAGATTAAGGATTACTTTACAATCTGCCACTTCTGAGAGGTAATAGATGTATTACGAAGCTAGTCGCCATATGCTTAATTATTGAAGGGCAACTTTATACAAAGTGAAATTTCCGCTTTAAATCATGGGAGTATTTTATTTGTTCCATATGGTGTCGCTGGTTTGCCTCAGAATTGCCCCACTTTGCCTACATATCTGCCACTGTGTTTCCAGTGAGACACTGAGCCTCCCTGTTTTGACCAGTTCCCTGGCATTGTCCCAGAGGTGAGTCCTAGAAGGTTAAAAATAGTGATCTGGATTTAACCGAACAAATCTCCCCAAGCACCCTTGGGCGTATGCCACCTCTGCCAGGTGCTATATTAATCCCAAACTTATCTGATTGTTTTTAGACTTTGTCCTGTGCTAGCTACAGCTGTGTTGAAGGTAAGGTAGTGGTTATGTTTTTATTTTTGGAAGTTTGCAGCCATTTGTTCCTCTTTGCCATATGATAAAGAAAGGAAACTGTACTGTCATTATAACACCCCAGGGCAGTGCTCCACAAGGGGAGAGAGAGCCGGGGCAGTGCTCCACAAGGGGAGAGAGAGCCAGGGCAGTGCTCAGCAAGGGGAGAGAGAGCCGGGGCAGTGCTCAGCAAGGAGAGAGAGAGCCGGGGCAGTGCTCAGCAAGGGGAGAGAGAGCCGGGGCAGCGCTCAGCAAGGGGAGAGAGAGCCGGGGCAGCGCTCAGCAAGGGGAGAGAGAGCCGGGGCAGCACTCAGCAAGGGGAGAGAGAGCCGGGGCAGCGCTCAGCAAGGGGAGAGAGAGCCGGGGCAGTGCTCAGCAAGACTGGGATGAGGTGAAGAGGGCACCTTACACATAAGAAAGGGCATGTAGAGTAGGCTGACCAGACCTTACCTTTAACCGGGGACGCATAGGGAAAATGCATACTGCAGGACTGCTTTGATTTCAGTGAAGTACTGAAAAATGGCTATTTCCTATGTTTCCTCGGTTAAAGGTGAGATCTGGTCAGCCTAATGTAGAGATATCAACCTCGGTAAGGATGATGGGAATTGTAATGCAATAGGTTTCTGATTTTTTTCTGTAATACATTGAAGGCGACCTTGCATGCTGCAACATGAGAATCTTGCGCTTTCCTGCAGTGTGAGATACTCATGTTGCCCTTTTAATCACTGCGACATGCTGACTGCCCCCTGTAGTCACATGCTGTTTTGCATATGACATTTTAAAAGGAATCTCCAGTTTATCATGGACACATCTCCAGTTCCTATGTTATTCTGTAGAGCCTATTCAACAAGATTTTGTCATCTTTGGAGACCTTAGTGAATAGGCTCCATAGAATAACATAGGAACTGAAGAAGTGATAAACTGGAGAAGTCATCTCCACTTCATCAAATCTCTATCACTTATTAATGAATCTTCCCCCTGATACCTTAGTATGGTCAGAAAATAATACTAGCACCCTGTTTAAGTGATAATGTTTTAAATCATATTAAGATGTCTTGTTTTTAGAGGTAAAATGAATCTTGCTAGCAGGACTCCTGGACCCCAAACTCTGCCCACTGTAGTACTGGCCTCATGCACTCAGCCAGAGAAATTTAGTTTTCAGGGACCTGCCAGTTCAGACATATTTCTTAATCAAACTCTCAGCAACAGAGCCAACTAAAGTCCAAAAGCCTTTTTTTTTTTTTACGGCAATAATGCAACTTATGGGAGAGCTGGATTACACTGGGTACGGCTCTCCATATGTGATTAGAGCAGAATCACCTGGTAACCACAATAGAAATGTACAGCTTGTTTTAACCCTTTGAGAAGCTTGTTTTAACCCTTTGAGTGCTAGAGGGGTGTGGAACACATTTCAAAGCAATGACTTGCACACTGCTCTGACACTCAAATGGTTAAAACGTTTGTGCTATGATAACTTTTGAAAGAAAACTCTCCCAGCAGGACAATACCCTTTTGGTACTCAGAAGGAAAATCCCTATGAAAGAAAAACTGACTTGTCTTTTAAGTTCCAACATCCCTATAGAACCAAAAGAGTTAATGTTCTTGGTACAGGATGTTGTAAACCTGCTGCGGTAAGCAGTCTCCAGCAGAGCTTATTCAGCTTACTGGTCACCCAGCAAGGATGGAACGCCCTCTTCTCACACACTGCCAGCAAACACAGGCCTTATTTGATAACACCAGGGGGAGACACCCGGCCGAGCCAGAAGAGAACCAATTGGAGCCTAATTCAGCAACTAAAATGCGTGCAGCTCTGGGAAAATCAATTGCACCTTGGGGTGGGGATCAAAACATGCACTAATTGAAAAGGGGCTTTTAACCCCTAGAACACTACACAGGTTTCCAACACTGTGCAATGTGTTGGAGACCTCTCTAGCATTGAAGGGGTTAAATGTCCTATTAAAATCAATGGGGACTTACATACTTTTCCACCCTCATGGTGCAGTTGGTATGACCGACATTGCACCACTTACACTTGCTGAGTTTGGGACCTAAAGCAGAAAGCAAAACATGAGAAGTTTTAGACTAAACCAGTTGCACAGCTGGAGTGAAATAAAACTCTCCATTGATCTACATGTGGCTTTCAACCCTTTGAGTAAAATGTCTTTGAGACCGCTCTAGCATCAAGGGGTTAAAAACCCCATTTGAGCCAATGGCAAATATGTGAATTGTATGTGTACCCTGTGGTCATTAACCTAGAGAGGTGCAGTTCTAGAGCAAACCAATGGGACCATGGGGGGAATAAACAAACCCCCAAATGTTCATTGACTTAAATGGAACTTTTAACTCCTTGTTAGGAAGCAATACTTTGAAGACCTCTTTACTATTCAAGGGGTTAAATTCCCATTTAGCTCAAAGTGAACGTGGGAAGATTTTTTTTTTATTGTTCCCTGTGATACCTCACTGGCATTCAAAGGGTTAATATATTACAGTGCCTTAATGACCTATGTATCAATCCAAAAGTGGAGCAATTCTGGGGCAAAAACATATGAAGGAATAAAAGTTATATTGATTTAAATGGGACTTTATCATCTTGGATAGTGTGTGTGTATATATATATATATATATATATATATATATATATATATATATATATATATATATATATATATGTGTTTATGTATACGTGTAGGATGGGGTGTGTGTGTGTGTATGTATGTCTGTTAAGGGCCATATTCTCCCTTTGCCGTTCCCTCCAGCTACAACCACACAATTCCCCAATACCCCCCCCCCCACACACACACACACACACACACACGCAACACCCTGAAATAAACACACAAACAACTGAATAAGGTGGCAAATTTGTGAGGTCACAGATTTATTTAAAGGGTTTTTGACCTATTTAAGGGACCCCAGGGTGTACCCTCCCCTTTACTACATGGCACCCCCAGAGCCCCTTAATGTTTGGGCCACGCCTATGTCCAGTTTACGGCCATGGGAAGTAATGGGCAAGATCTTTCAGGCAATCACTGCCTCCCCACCTCTGTTACCTCTCCATGGCCGCGACAACCATCTATACCAGCGGAGGCGAACGAGGCCCCAGTGTCGATCTGCCATGACTTACTCCATGCCTCCCCTCCCACATTGCTTTACGGCAATCACCCGTTCTCTTTTGCAGGCTGACCTTGCCTCCCAGCACAAGCCAGCCTGCCACCATCACAATCTTGGCTATGCTGCACATTCGGGGCCCTGGAAGCGCCACACCCACTATGGGCCTAATTGGGACCATAAAGCTTTCTGGTTCCCCAGATCTTGCTGTCCTAAGCGTCATAGCTGGGAACTCTCCGGTTTTGCCCCGGAGACTCCGGATTTAACACTGTATTACCGGGTCTCCGGGGCAGTGTCTAATTTGCCGGATGTGGGGAGTTTCTCTTGAAACTCTGCCCACTTGCGCTCCATCCTGCCCCATTCCTCCCACTCCCCGCCCCATTCTCCTACTTCCCCAAGCTTTTCTGTCATTTTTTTTTTCTTCAAACCTCCCCCGTCGCGATTAAGCCCCGTCCCTTTTTATGACGCGAATCGCGTCATAGAGCTCACCCGGCGGCTACCCTCCGGGTTGCACATTCTGTAAAGTTCCCAAGTATGCTAAGAGTGACCATTTCACAGAGGTAGCTTGCATCTTGATGACCAGAAACAAAAAGGGAGGGTGGGAAAAAACAACTAACTCCTGCTGCAGGTAAGCTATTTTAAACCTAAAGCTTTGCCTACTTTTCCCCCCCCCCCCCCACCTGCCCCCCACAAGCAAGGGGAGAGGAAGCTCCTTTCCATTGTTCTGGAGCCCTCTCTCCCTCACCCGAAGGCCAGACAGGAAACGAAGGGGGAAGGGTGCAGGCTCCTGGTCCTTAGGGGGCTTCCAGGCACCATTTTGCACCTTCCTCGATTATTATGTGTGTGTGTGTATAGGGTTGCCATCCAGCCGGTATTTTACCGGCAGGCCGGTAAAAAATTGGCTTCTGTCCAATGTTAAGTCTATGGAAGGAATGCCATGGCCGGTAGTTTTTTGAAGAAAAGGTGGCAACCTTATGTGTGTAAGACTATGTGTGTTCGTCTGGTTGTCCGTCTGTGTCTGTAGATCTCTGTGTATGTGTGATTGTATGTCTGTGTGTATATAGCTGTGTGTTTTGTGTCCGTGTGTCTCTGTATGTGCATACCTGGGAACTTTTCAAGCAGGGTTACCCTGAGGGCAACCCTGTCAGTGCAGAAAATGACGCTATTCGCGTCATAAAAGGGGCGGGGCTTAGTCACGGGGGGGGGGACAAAAAAAACTGCAAAATGAAGGTAAGAGGGCGGGGAGTGGGAGGAACCGGGCAGGATGGAGCACAAGTGGGCAGAGTTTCTACTTAAATTCTGCCCACCCGGAGATTCACACATTGCCCCGGAGACCCGGTAATTCAGTTTGAAATCCAGAGTCTCTAGGGCAAAACCGGAGAGTTCCCAGGTATGTGTATGTGTGCTGGTTTGTGCATATGACTGTGTGTGTGTGTCTGTTGATATCTGTGTGTATTTGTACATGTGTGTATGTCTGTTGATATCTATGTGTACATGTGTGTTTGTGTCTGTTGATATCTGTGTGTATGTGTACGTGTGTGTGTATGTCTTTTTATGCGAGTCTGCCTGTGTTTGTAAGTCTCTGTTTATGTGATTGTATGTCTGTGTGCTTGCATGTGTATGTGTGTGTATGTCTGTGTGTATGTCTGGGTGTGAATGTCTGTTTGTATGGGTGTGTGTTTGTATGTCTGTGTTTGTGTCTGTGTCTATCCCTGTGTGTGCGTCTGTATGTGTACCCCTGTGTGTGTATATCTGTGTTTCTCTGTGTGTATGTCTGTGTGCTGTTGTGTGTATTTGTATGTCTCTACGTGTGTGCATAGGTATCTGTGTGTGTTTGTATGCCTGTGTGTCTCTGAGTGTATGTATGTTTGTGCGCGTACATCTGTGTGTGTCTATGTGTGTGTGTGCATGTGTAAAATATATAAATGACACCATTGTTTTTTTTTTCAGACATAAACATATATGTACAGAACTAATGTGACAATGTGGACCAAGTGATGCACAACAGGGGCAATTATAGGTCCAACTAACTGCACTCTAAATATCCACATAATTCCCTCTGAACCAAGAGTGTTTTTTAACCCATCCAATGCTAGACCCAAGTAAAATCAGCTGGAAATGTTTATTTGTTCCCTATGGTACAGTTAGTTGGTTTCCTCCAGAATTGCTCCATGTTTATTTTCGTACAAATGGTCTTTAAAAATTATAATAATGCTTAGTATGAGAAGAAAACATATACTGCAGAGTTTGTCCTGCGAAGTAACACATGGATACTCCCTAAACCGAGAGATGGATGTTTTATTCAAAACTTATTACAGCTCAAACTTCTATGGCCTGAAATGTTATGAAGGCACTGTAGCTACAGCAGTCCATACCATAGACAGCTATGGCCACTTCACCAGAAATCTCCATAGGATGTTGTAGGAACAGCCTTACTGTAACATTTTCAGCCACAGAAATTCTGCATGCAAAAACGGGAGCTTGAACTGCAATAACTTTTGATTAAAACATCACAGCAGTGAGAATACTCTTGTTTTACTTAGCAGAATAAACCCTGCAAAATCTTTTTAGTTTTCTTCCAATATCACGTATTACTATCCCTTTAAGAAAACTAGGGTTGTGCTGTGCTGCCCAACTGTCTCATTCTTAAAATGTCAGTCTTATTGATTGGTGGATGAATCTGGTGATTTTGGATGCAAGACTTGCTTCTAAGTAGCTAAACAAATGCATGTAGTAATCGTATGTGGTGGATCTAGTGATTTTGGGTGGAAAGGTTACTATTATGGCAATTAAAGGTTAAACAAATGGAAATCTTAAGCGTTGTAGCCTGTGATCCTGTGTGTAGGTATCGCCCCTCTAGTCGTAACCCTTTGAGTGCCAGAGGACTATGCAATGTATTGCATACCCCTCTGGCATTCAAAGGGTTAAAATGTTAAACAAAGAGACTCATAATCATATGTGGAGGATCTGGTGATTTTGGGTGTAAGCCTCACATGGTGCTATTACAGACAGACAGGCTACTCCCCTCCTCCCTGCACCATCAGCCGTCTCTGCTACACCCCCACCCACAGCAGAGCTGGCAGAGTTCTCCTCCCTCCCCCATAACACACACATCAGCAGCCGCTCCATACACAGCACTTATCCGGGGACACTGCTCCCAGACGGGAGGAGTAAGGAAGGGGAGGCAGGAGAGCAATAAGACAGGACAACAGCAAGGAGGTGCACAGACAGAGGATACCAATTACCGCAACCACAGGAGACAACTGCTGAGATAAAGAAGGTGAAAAAAGGAGACGGGGAGAAGAAGAGGACGATTTAAAAGGAGGGGAAAGAGTGAAATAAGGATAGAGGAGACTACCACATGAAATACAAAGATTTCCCTGGACTGGCTGCATCTCCTGCAACAGAGAGACAATAATCGGAGAACAAAGCTAAATCTGCCTGCGGCACTGGGACCGGGGGCTGCTGTAAGTGATCTGCCTGGTTTTGTCACTGCTCAATGTCAGCAATCAGAGGGTGATTTAGTAAGAATAACTGGACCAGCGCTAGAGCAAACCATCTACACCATACGGGGCAAATAAACATCCCTAAATGTCTAATTGATTTAACCCTCTGAGTGCCAGGGAGGTAGTAATGCGTTGAATACAACCCTGGCACTTAAAGAATTAAATTATACTTTTAACCAGTTGAATGCTAGCCTAGCGAGGTATCCCACCCATTGTTGAAGACCTCTAGAATTCAAGAGTTTAGACACCATTTAAATCAATGGGAATGCTAATTTGTCACATATGATGCTGTTGGTTTGTCCCAATATTGCTCGATTTCTTATCAACCCTTTGAGTGACAGAGACGTATTGCCAATGCGTTGGATACCTCTCCGGCACTCAAAGGGTTAAATCAGCATAATGATGCGTGTTCTAAATGATGAACCTTTTTACGTATGTGTCGGGACAAAAAGTTTTAGTAAATCAGGAGCAACATAACTACCCCACATATGAGGTGAGCAGGCATTTGATACATGTGATTGTGGTATGAAGTGTCCAACGCACCCTCTGGCCTTTAAAGGGTTAATCCGCGAGGGTTAGGGAAGTGTCATACTGCAGCGTTGCACAGGAATCAGTGTCATTTTAAGTGGGAAGTATGTGATTTGTATCAAACTAAAAATATCATACGTATCATTTGTAATGATCTTTGACGCATATGGTGTAAATGCCCCAGACCTTATAAACCTTTGCCTTGATACATATGATCCTTTATCATTACTGAAGATGCAGTGATCAGGGTAGTACAGACCTCTATCTCCTATGCGTAGTTACAGTGGATAGAGTACAATCAGTCATTGATTTGTCTGGGACTGGTGCTTATTTAGCTTAACATTTTGAATGTCAGAGGGATGCCCAACACATTGTGGAGCAAGGAGTTTGACATCTGTCATTCAGAGGGTTAACCCTTTGAGTACCAGAGAGGTTACTGTACCCCTATGGCACTCCAAGGGTTAAGATGGCTAATTTAGAATGAACCTGTAACTACTGGTATCGTGAACAGATATGAGCCATATGTTCAAAAGAAAAGTTAAGGCGTTCTGGGGCAAACCATCTCTACTATAGGGGAGAACTAAAAATTCCCTTTGATTTAGATGAGGATTTTAACCTCTTGAATGCTAGAAAAGTCATTAGTGCATTACTTCACAATGTGTTGGAGAATTCTCTAGCATGCAAGGGGTTAAATAATACAAATAATTATTTAAATAAATGGAGATTTAAAGCTCTCCCCTGTTGTACAAATGGTTTGCCTCAAAACTCCCTCACATTTCTTTTGACCATACAGCACAAATATTTGTATTAGAATATCAGGCCTTATAATTTTAAGTACTTTGCTACTAGCCACACCTGAAAAGTTACTCGCCACTGCAAGCCAGAAACATACCCACCAGGGCTGAATTTCTACTCGCCAGGGCTAAATTTTCACTCGCCATTGGCTAGTGGTGAGTGGACATTTTGAGCCCTGATAATATGCTTGTAGGGTAGATGTAGCACTTAAATGAACACTGACATCTAAACATGGCCTGGAGTTAAACACACTTAAATACCCTGTACTTTCTTCTAGCATATGTAAATACTGTTTGTTTTCAGAGGCCTAAAATCTGTTTTTACATATGCTGTGAGGAAGCTGGCATTCCTGTCTTTTCCATCGCTCTGTGTTTGTCCATGATTACTTGTAAACAGGAGATAAGAAATTAGCAATTCTAAGTACAAGAGCAGTAGGCACTATTTGTAACTAGTATGAAAGCCCGTATACATGGGCTAAAGTGCACCCAGAGGCCCCGGCTGTTGCCCCGGAGCAGAGACAGGTGGTGAGCCGCCTGGAGCAGGGACAGCATGATCGGCGAGTCTCTACTGCGCATGATTGATGCAGTCATGCTCAGGAGAGACCCGCCGATCGCGCTGATCCGGAGCGGGGAGCTCCAGATGACTCACCGCAAAGCTCCCTGTGTGCGAAACCGCACATGCACAGTAGAGACTGCTAAAAGAGCAGTCTCTGCTGCGTGTGTGCGGTTTCGCACACAGGGAGCTTCGCAGGCTAGCGTTTTATATTATTTAGATAAGTTAACTGACTCTGCTCTTATATTTCCATAATATTGAAAAATATACATAACCATTTAATATTTTGGCTTTCAGGTTCCACTAAATGAAAACCGTTTTTGAAATAAAAGTTGCTGTTTGTAAAGGAGCACTCTATGAAACTGAGAGAGAGATAAGGCAAATGCTTCAGTTTGGCTGGGTTGGATGCTGTTCATGGAGGAAGCCATATTCTTTACACTCTTAAAGGGGAACTTTCACCTCAGACATTTTTTTTTACCAGATGTTTAAACAGTTAAGTAGTGTTAGTAAAGGTGCTTCTTATTTTTTATTTTTACATCCTTTGTAAGATATTTGATTTCCAAGCCATGTACTTCTGCTTTCTGTGGCACTGTGTATCTTCAGCACAGCTCTCAGGACTTCCCAGCTGCCCCAGGAGCGCATTCACGCTTCACTTCGGTGTGCTGTGAACGGCTCCTAGCGTTACAGCAAGAAGCGATTAGCATTCTACTGAGGTTGCAACCTCAGAATAATGCTAATCGCTTCTTGCTGTAATGAGAATGAACTAGTGCTCGGAAGTCTTGAGAGCTTTGCTGAAGATACCAGTGCAACAGAATGTGGAAGAACACGGCTTGGACATCAAATATCTTACAAAGGATGTAAAAATAAGAAGTACCTTTCCTAACACTACTTAACTGTTTAACCCCTTAACGACCCTTGACGGCCATAGTACGTCAAGGGTCGATCTGACTGAACGACCCACGACATACTATGACCATCATGGAGTTCCAGGCTCCCCCCGCGGCTGCACGCCGTTCGGGGAGTCCGGAACCGGAAAACAAAAAACAAAAAAAAATATGCTCCACGGACGTTCAGTCGCGGCGCTGATACCACGGTCTTTAAGGGGTTAAACATCTGGTAAAAAAATTGTCTGAGGTGAAAGTCCACCTTTAAAGGGATAGTAATGTTTTTATAAAGTGCAGCTCAGTCTTTTATTTTTTTTTATATATATAATATATAACATGTAGACCAAAATTGCTTTACTTATTTGTAGTTTAAACGATTTTGAAGCCGAAAGGATCTCCCTCTCTAGCCCCTTTCCCTGCGTCACTGATCCTCTCATGCTGGTCCGGATGGAGCGAGGAGAGGGACAATCTTCCGTAAGCAAAATGAAAATCCTGCCCTCCTTCCCCAAGGGGGTAGGGTTTTCCTCATTCAATGAAGATTGTCCCTCGCTTCATCCGTCCAGTCCCATGACCGGATTGCAGATCTAAGGGGAGACGGCCAGAAGGGGCGGGAGGGGATCCTTTGGCTTGAATAGCGTTGTAAGTAAAGAAATCTAGTGCTACATGTTATAAAGAAGACTCTGATCAAGACTTTAATAGAAAAATTACAATTTCTTTTAATTTCCTTCAGTACCTAACTCAGTACCTGTGAAAGAAATATAACTAATGTTCCCACATCAGGTACATTGACTTTAAAAATAATTTACATAAATTATCCTGGTAATACACAACAGCGTTAGTATTTATATTATATAACTTTACATAAAGTGTTTATGAACATTCTAATAATATATAAATATTTCAGGAACTCCTCCCTGTTGGATGCTGTCTACATGTTAATCTTACATGACTCAAATTCCTTAAAATGGGCAGTAGTCCTTAATGCCTTGAGGACTAGTGGGGTGTGCATTGTACAGCGCTGCAGAATTAGTTGGCGCTATATAAATAAAGAATAATAATAAAGTGTGCAACTCGCCCCTCAAATAGTTAAAGAAGCATACTGATATACAACCTACTTATACCTCTCTTACCGGTCCCTACTTGAATTCTTAAAGGAAAAGTACCACCAAAAAAGGCATATTTCCCTGTCCAAATATAAAGTTGTCTTTATTTCAGTAGCTTTACAGTTTTTAGAATTCATTGAGTTTCAGAGTGGTGTGTTTTAGCCCTTTGAGTGCCAGAGGGGTACGCAACGCATTGCAAAGCAATGCGTTGCGTACCCCTCTGGCACTCAAAGGGTTAATCATCCCTCTGTCACTCAAACTAAGAGTAAACAAAGAGGCTGCTGGGAGATGGTTCCTTCAAAATGTATTACAGTGCAGAATGGCTGTCAGCAGCCAGAGGTTCAGTAGAGTTCAATAGCAAGAGAACTATCATGAAATATAATGGCCAGATAGGGTTGACACCTTTTCTTCAAAAAAATACCAGCCATGGCATTCCCTCCATAAGCTTTTTTAGAAGCCAATTTTTAGAAGAAATGTTAAACTCCAGCTTTGAACACTTCAGGTTTCAGCTGTAATAGGTTTAAAAAAGTTATCTCACATAAGTGTACAGAAGTAATGTCCTGGCAATCATGACAGTAAGTGGGCCTTGTGGAGGCTTAATATTGGCAGTCCACATGGTTGTTATCTTAGTTTTATTGGATGACCTCCATATTGGTCAGCCATTGAAATGCATATAGCAATGTCCAAATCACAAGTGTCTGAATGAACTGCACTGAGGCTTCCTGACCAATATGCAGATCTGCTCTGATCATCCATCCAGTGTTCAGTACTGTAGAGCTGCAGCAAGCTGTTAAGCTTTGTCACAAGTAGCAATAACCGTCAATGTATTCTATTCACTGGCAATTAGTGCAGCATTATAAAACCTTGTGCAAATGTTTCCAGTGTGAACAAGGTCTTAAGGAGTTAACCATGCTTTTACAATGATTGTGCAGACCACCATGATGCATTGCAACAGAGCCAATGTCTGCGTACTGTTGTTTACTCAAGCTTGTAATGACAGATCTAAAGCAAATATCTGACTGACATTCATGGGCTGGATTCAAATGCTGGAGATAAATGTTACCTCCCTTTTAATAAAAAAAAAAAAATCCTGTTGAAATCTTTGGGGATACCTGGAGATAAATGCAGAGATAAAATGAAAATCTGCATTTGAATCCAGCCCTCTGTCTCCTCGTTCTTTTCTCATGGACACTAAGGAATGGGTAGTGATGCCTTGACATCTTAACCCTTTGAGTGCCACTGCTACTACTCACATACCTTTTACGCACATGCATAAACAAGCTTTCTTCCCTTTAATGGCTACCACCACAAGACATTTTAAAGAGAAACTATCATTAAATAAAAAAAAAAAAGTCTGTGTAAGTTTACACACCACCTCAAACGTTTGTTTGTGCACCACTACACATTCACTTTTAAACTGTTTTATTATTACTGTCTTTTTGCTTGGTTTACTTTTGTTAACTGTTCTTACCTGTCCCATTATGCTAAATTAATCTCCCTCATTCCTTTCTCACACAATTCTGTGATGCTGCATTGGTGATGTTTGCAGTTGTTAAAGGTACAATGCTAGGCTATGGTGTCTTTCACACGGGCATAAACACATATGTCCCTATGTTTCTAATGGCTAAAGAGGTATACTTTTGGTTTAAGTGGTGTTGCAGGGGGTGTAGCTAGTGGGTAAGACATTTCCAAGAATTGTTAGGGTATTTCATGACCTATTGCCAGCTCTTTTAACTGAATAAGTGATTTAGAGAGAGACTCCAGTATTTTAGTTACACAGACTAATTTATAAACACACATACTGAAGTTTAACCCTATGAGTGCCAGAGTGGTATGCAGTGATTTTTCAATGTATTGGATACCTCTCTGGTACTCAAACGGTTAAACATTAATGTGAGTTTTTGTTACTGTGGAGCAATGTGATACATTTATATACACCCCACACAGTGTGATCTCCTAAAAGGAGGGAGATAGATTTGGTTTTAAAGAAGGACTGTTCGTCCCAAAGAGGGACACTTAGGAGGTATGTGAATGCACCAATTTCAAGCATATTGCATGTTTACTGCTTCTACAGTTCTGTTGCCCTTAGGCCCCTTTCACACAGGGAGACATCAACACAGCAATGGTTTATTGGATCTCTTGACAGTGGTGGAGATTGACTCACATAGGGGAGAATATTGCCTCGAGAGATCACATCAAAGTCCAGCATGCTGCAGTTTCCTGAGTGAAGGTAGTAAACTTATGGTGAGCAAGGCTTTCACAGTGGCCTGTGGGGCTGCTAGCAGACCTTACTCATGGATGCTGGTGGAGGTTGCAATGGTCATCACAACCTCTGCTGAATGGTCTACCGATGTGGGCACCTGCCAGTAATATTGACTTGCACCCACTTGTGATACTACTGAATTGGAGTTTCATCTATACCACAGAATCCGAGCAGAGACAGATTCAAAGTTCTCTGCAGTCCTGATTTGTTGTGATTGGACATAAGTTCATCTATAATATTCATTATTCGCTGAAAGTGTCAATATTGATAATAGGTACTATTATTTTTTTGTTTGTTTTTTTACATGTGATCCAAGTGGTTGAATAATCGAACAGCCCCAACTATAGAATTTTGAAGAATATCTGAAGGAGTTACACCATTTAAGGGACAGTTTCAAAAATCCCTCTGGCGTATGTTTCAGTGAGCATATGTGTTACACTGAACACTTTTTCATTGTGAGTGATATTTCAATATTGGTGACGGGTTGGTGTGTATTCAGCTCAAAACGTTATTACACCAGGAACACCTTCTTTCTTTCTTCTCTTTTCTACATTATGGTGAGCAAGGCTTTCACAGTGGCCTGTGAGGCCGCTAGCAGACCTTACTCATGGATGCTGGTGGAGGTTGCAATGGTCATCACAACCTCCACTGAATGGTCTACCCGTGTGGGCAGCAGCCAGTAATATTGGCTTGCAACCACTTGGGCTGGCCATCAAACATGTCCCTCCTGCATTCTATTCTGCAGGAGAAAGGTGGGTGAAGTTACCTGTGGCAGAATTGCTACCATGAACTGTGACAGTGCTGTCGGCCATGTGAAAGGGCCCTTAGTTTTTTTTTTTTGTTAACAATGAGGTACAATAAGTACTTCAGGAAATCTTTCTTAAAACATCACCAGTCTACTGTTATTTCATTAGAAGGAAGCAGACAAAAATCATACAATTCCCTAAAATAAGAATGTCTAAGACTATCCTCACTGGAGTGACTTGAACATGTCCACAACATGAGTGTCCGGAGAGGGGGCACTTGCCTCCCCCTCTACAATTACCCCCTCCTTATAAACAATGGGGCTGGATGGGCTGGCCTGGGGGACATATTATGGCTTTGCCCCCCTGGAAAAATTTTTGCAGACACCCCTGGTCCATAATATTGCCAGTTGAAGCCGTCCATGTTACTTATTGCTGCCTAGCAATCCCTTGGAGATACCATCACACATAGGGTTGCACCGATACCGATACTGGTATGGGTATCGGTGCCGATACCAGCATTTGCACGAGTACTTGTACTCGCGCAAATGCGGCCGATGCCCGCACCGATACCCTGTGTCAGGGTCGGTGCTGCAGACAGGGAGCCCGGGGAGCTGCTCACAATGCTCCCCGGTCACCTCTCACTCCTGTAGCGTCGGATCGTTGCCGCGCTCCGACGCTGACCTCTGCCGGGGCTCGCGAGAGAACAGTGAGCACCCACCAGAGGAGAGTAAGGGAGGCAAGATGGGGCAGCGGGTGGTGAAAGAGGCAAAAGGAGGGGTTATCAAGAGGGAGAGAGAGGCAAAAGGGTGAGTCAAGGAGAAGGAGGGGGAGAAAGGGGGATCAAAAGGGAGAGAAAAAGCCAAGGCAAAAGAAGGGGGCTCAAGAGGAGTAGAATGAAGCAAAAGGTGGGAATCAAGAGGCGGAGAAAGTCAAAAGGGGAGAATGTATGTATGTGTGTGTGTGTGTGTGTGTGTGTGTGTATATATATATATATATATATATATATATATATATATATATTTCAAGTGCTCCCCAATACCAATTACCAATACTTTTTTTTGCGGTCATTTGCCAGTTTTCCAAGTACCTAAAGCATATAGGTACTTAGAAAACTGGCAAATGACCGCAAAAAAAGGTATCTGTAATTGGTATCGGTGAGTACTTGAAAAAAGTATCGGTACTTGTACTCGGTCTTAAAAAATCGGTATGGGTGCATCTTTAATCACACATGTATATGTCAGATAGGCATCCCATTTTGATGTCCGCCTGCATGATTAGCTGACCCCATGTGGGTCATTGTTTGGACGTTACATAGTAACGTAGCTGATGAGGCTGAAAAAAGACATTCGTCCATCAAATCCAGCCCATGCCAAAAAATACCTGTTGATCCAGGAGAAGGAATAAAAAAAAAAAAAAAAAAAAAAACCTCAAACCATTTCCAATTTATTTCCAAGTGGGTAAAAAAATTCCTTCCTGACTCCAAATGGCAGTCATGTTGCAGCCTTCTGACAACTCTCCACTGCTTCAACTACCCTGGGTTCTATGCTTTAATGCAGGGAAATTGCAGCACTTGGGTGGGATCCTTAACTTAGGGCAGTACCTGTCCATGAGAACAGCCCAATCCCATCACAATGTAATATTCTCCATGTGAGATGACGGGTCATCAATTCTGCCCGGTTAACCCATGTAGAAAGAGCCTTAGGCAGAAAGAAGATAAAAATAAACATACTTTTTGTTTCCACACAATGTTTACAGGCACAAAATTGAGTTTGAAGGCCTTTTGCATCAAATAGTGAGTTTACAGATGGTATTTGGAGTACAAAACATTTAAAAGCATGCAACTCCTTTTTTAGGTGTAAGTATTCCTTTGTTCAGCTTTCACATATTGGTTTATGGTCTCATTTAGATGCACATCAACATAGGTGGGAGTTCTCCGGATTTGCCCTGGAGACTCTGGTTTGTGCAGCTAATTATTGGGTCTCCTGGGCAGATGCCGATTGTCCGGGAGGTGTTAGATCTGTGCATTTGTGGTCTGTTGCTCCCACTCCCCAGCTGCTTTGCCTTCTTCCCCAGCCTATTGCTACATTTGTTTTTGTTTAGTCCCTCCACTCGCAATTAAGCCCCACCCCTATGACGCGATTTGCGTCTTTCATCTCCTTCACTGGCACCGCAGGACTCCACTCTCCAGGGAGTCCATAAACAGATCTGCACATCAATCATTTTACTTCTATAACTACATTTTCTTTTCATGAGAGTTAAAAGTGGAGGAAATGGACAGTGGATATTGTTAAGAATGCTTTGATGTTTGTTTTTCCTCCAGCCAGTACGGGATAGTCTGTCATATATTATGTTATCTGGCAATTCTTCCCTTCTAGTAAGAAGTTCCTCTGTGCTGTGTGATGTTATGAAAGGGAATAAAAAGTACTTACTCTGTATTATTAGGCACATGTTCTGTTATAAACAGTCACTCTGTGTGTGTTATTAATCTTTTAGTGCCAGAGGGATACCCAACACATTTCAAAGCAATGTGCTGCATATCTCACAACATGTCAAGTGGTCAAAGAAGGGACACTTTTTGTTTTAGGTGGTGTTGCAACAGGAGTGGCTGATGTGTGGGGTGTTTCCAAGAAGTTAGATTATTTTGTCACCTATTGACAGCTCTTTATGTAATTGGTCTTGAGTTAAGTCATTTATTAAAAATATTTTATTTATTCAGGCTAATTTACAAATCATGTAATCTGTATAAAATTTCCAATTCTCCCTGTATATACCTGTCGCTATTCCTCACAAAATCCCCACTTGCAGGAAAAAAAATGTATCCTAACAAAACCAGACAATAGAGTGAAGCACCACAGAGAGACCACACAATATGATCTTTGCTGAATGACAAGTAACACCAAAACTAACTTGTAAATGTTACATTTATTAAAAATGTTGACATAATCAGAATTCAGTATGGCGCTTGATAGAATACATTGAATGCTGATTTTTAAGAAATGTAACATTCCCCCTACAAGTTAGATTTGGTGATATTTGTCATTCAGCAAAGATCATATTGTGTGGTCTCTCTCTGTGGCACTTCACACTATTGTCTGGTTTTGTTATGATTTACAAATGAATATACTGGAGTTTAAATATTAATGTGGAGGGTTTTCTTTTTCTTCTTTGCTATGCAGTAATGTGATACTCTTATATATACACACACCAAATAGTCTGATCTCCTAAAAAGAGGGGCATCAGAGGGGGAAACAGGGACAGATGGATTTGGGTCTCAAAGAGGGACTGCCCTCCTAAAGAAGGACACTTGAGAGGTATGCTGCAGCTGGACACCAGTCTGGCACTCAAACGTTAAAGCGCACATAGTTTTTCATGATCAAACCAAGATACTAGGTTTTTTTTTTTAAACATAGATTTCTCCATTGTAATGATATTGCAGAGATCATCTTGATTCCAGTACGGATTATTGCTTGATCATGTGCAATTTGCTATAGCCATGTCTAATGTGACTCTAATCCAAGAGTCAGTAACTTTTGACTCCCCAGCTGTTGTTGGACTCAAACTCCCTTCATCCTCCTCTGGACATTGGCCTAGCTGAAGATGATGAAAGGTGGAGTCCAGCAGTAGCTGGCGAACTACAGTTTGTCAGTCCCTCCTCAAACATGCACCTATTGTGTATTTGCCAAATGAAAATATATATATATTTTATAGTGACCAGGGGACACCCCTTGAGATTAGAGGAAAGGAGGTTTAAAATTCAGCAGAGGAAGGGTTTTTTTACGGTAAGGTCTGTCAAATTGTGGAATTCATTGCCCAGGGAGGTAGTTATGGCAGATACAATGAATACATTTAAGAGAAGATTAGATACATTTCTTTCAAAAGGGAACATACAGAGTTATACTGTTTATCAGTAGGCTGATCAGGAAGGTCTGATAAAGACTAATTTAATTGGTAGCAGGAAAGCTATAAAATTCTCAGTTACTGAGGTATGAAGCGAAGATTGAACTTGATGGACTTGTCTTTTTTCAACCTAATTTACTATGTAGTTATAATACAAAATGAAATTCATAGACTGTGCTGTGTATATGAAACTGAAAGTCTACATCTGTGATAGTCACAAGACCTAGGGTAGTATTCTTCAAAACTAAGAGCTGCAGTTGGATAGCTCCATAACTGGACCATAGGCCTGAAATAAAAAGGTCCCATTGAGTGAAATAGGGCTTCTAATCCAGTGGTTCCCAAACATGATGCCCCTTTTTGTTTTTCACCAAATCCTGATTTCCCTCCTCCTCCTCCTTTATTGAAATAAATGTAACCCTTTTCACACAGTTAATTTGCAATAGTATTACATTGCGTTGTATTTATTTTGAAGAATCCAATTCAACATACATAATTTTCATTGCCGCAGACATTTCTACAGACCAGTACATGGTATATATGTTAAACGCCAAACCTACACATCACAAGAACAAGCACAATAGTCTGTGCTGTTCACAACCATAGTTGAATCAGTCTTTCCTAAACTTCAGACTGTAATCACTTTTTGATACGCACAGCAAAGCACAAATTTGGTGCTGAAACAACCTATCTCCTCACATGCCCATCCTCATTCCCCCCATTTTAGAATTAATCCTTTGACTACTAGAGAGTTCCCCAACACACTCAATGGGTAAAAACCCAATTTCAATACAATGTTAATTTACATTTCCCTCCTATGGTGTAGGTGCTAGGTTCCTGCACAATTGCTACTCGTTTTCTAAATAAGGCCCTGTATTAGTCAGTTCCACAGTGCACTTTATACAGTCACACTTTAGAAACACCGACATCCATAAAGTTGAATGTCTGCTTATGTACTGTAAATGTTCTATGTATCCATGGCAAGAGAGATCTAATAACTAACTCTTGTGTCTAAACTAATCTTTTGTTTCACCCGTTTGGTCTGGTTGGAAAAATCCCAGGAGCCTGAAACTCTTGACTTCAGAAATTGAATCTCTGGCTCCTATAGTTTGGATAGACTAATGCTTTGCAATTTGCTGGAGATGCCTGTATCATCCAAGGCATTGGTGGGCATCATGAAACCCTCCAGCTGTTGCCTAACTACAACTCCCTTCACATCCTGCCAGCAACAGCTGGATGAAGGAATCTTTAGTCTGGCAGCAGCTGGAGGGTATCACTTTGCCCACCCTGAGCATGTACTACAATGCCAATAAAAATTACTGGTTTAAAGGAACCCTAACACATTACATTTCCACTAATGCCAAAATGAAATGGAATTGATATACCATGTTCTTCCAGTTAGTTTTTGTAAATATGTGTATGTATATATATATATATATATATATATATATATATATATATATATATATATATATATATAATTTTTTTTTTTTTTTTTTTTTTTTTTTTTTATTGCTAGATGCCTAAAATTGCTTTTCTAATGCATGTACCTGTCCTATTTAGGCACGTTTTTTTTTTTGTTTAGTTTGCAGTGAGAGACTCTAACTAAAGTTAGTTTATTGATATTTGTACATACCGCTCTGGTTTTTAGAAACTCTATTTCCTTATCTCATGCCACAGACAATGAGACACCATATAAAATGTTCTTTGCATGCTAATAAAGTCCAGGAAGCCCTGCTACAGACATGTGGCTGTCCCAGAGAGCATAGGTATAACTAGATTTTTGGCTTCATGATATAAACAGACATTTTACAGCTGTTGGAGTACAGAGGGTATTTTACCTTTTCAGTACCAAAGAATTATCCAACAAATTGCCTTGACCATAGGCATCTGGGATTTAAAGACTGAATTACTGTACTGCATGGTGGCCCTATCGCTAGACAACTCTCTAGTCATTGCTGAGTGAAGCAAAATGTGTCCCCATTACTCATTGCTATGGAATTAGTATTGTGTAAACAGATGTAAGGAGCAGTGTACCCTATATTGGGTGATTGATGATATGTCACTGTGCTCGCAGCAGAATTTCCTGCATGATCAAGTCTTCAAATGTGTTGCATCTTCTACTGAAGCCCTAAAGGTACCCATATACAAGGTGATTTTAGTTCTTGCAGACCAGCTATCAGATGGATGGTTGTTCCTACCCACACACACAGACCATTCCAGACGATCTGAAATTGTATTGCCTGTTTGTATATGTGGGGATGTGAGATCAAGTTGAAACAACATTCCCTCACAGCCACATGCAAGATCGCTGTGGTTTGGTCTGTTGAGGTCCCACACACACAGATCTAATTGCCAGGCATTCATGCATTTGAGGCCAGACAGACCAACCAAAATCACCAATTTGGTTGGCCCAACTTAATTAATGTAGTCCAGGACAATAACCAGCCAATCGAGTCGTTATTCACCAGACTGGCAGAAGCGACTGACAAAATCACACACTGTATGGTCACCATAATTCACATACGTGACACTGTTGCAAGATGTTGGAGCAATGCATGACTGACGGAAAAGGACTAACCCATGTGATATACCGCCATAGGAAATTATTATATCTATTTTATGAAACTTCTTGTTGCTACAAAGTCAGAAGAAGGTTGGAGAGTTCTGCTACAATAATTGCATATTGCCCATATAAATTGCCCCATAAGACATGATTCAAAGCTCATGCTGTTTTATTATGTTTTGCTGTCACTGAAAAGTGTTGCCCATGTTGATTTAGCAAGGTCACAGTGCATAATCTCGTTCTTTCAGCTCTTTGAATGTTGAGAATATGCATTTGTCTGTTCATGTGGGCAACTGTGCTGCAGGAACACCCAAAACCAGGTGCACCTCACCTCATGTAAATATTCTTATGTTAAACTGAGTCACCAGTAGCCATCCATAGTGGCAACATGTTGCTGCATGTTAATATAGGTTTGCTTATACTTTTGGTAGGTTGTTTTCACTTGTGGCCTGAATATGGCACATGCTACGTCTAAGGGCAACTGCTGATCAACACAACCTCCTGGGTGAAGAGCTTCATAGGTGTAGCACCTGCTATTTTTCATTGACTGTGAGTGGAGACAGATATGCTGATGTGCAAAGAAAACAAACTGCACCATAAGGGAGAAATAAAAGTCCTGCCATAATGCATTGGAGACATCTCTAGCAATCAAGGGGTTAAAATCCTAATTCCATTCAATGAGCTGTTATTAATTTGTCTATAATGGTGGCTTTCACCAGGACAGCTCTGATTCTTATTGGGGAGCCTCCATGTCACTGGAGTATAGTTGCTTATGGGGACCAGTCATTGAAACACACACGGTATCCCAACAGTCATGGAGACTGGGTGAGTATTGATTGCAGTGGAGAGGAGAGAGGACCAGCCACCTGGACTTTGACCATGCATGATTGGCTGATGCCCATACAGTGGTTATTCGATCATTGTGATGAGCTTTTCAATGATTCATTTGCTCATCTGAATGTTTGCTAATATCTAGGTGTGATGGAACTTGTAGTCCTACAAAAATGTTGTCCACCACTGAAAGTGATTGTTCCCATCATTAATAATGCCTCATTGCACACAAATGCGAAATGTGTTTGCACTTTATAAAGATATATAAAGACCATTGCAGTCTTATTTGACTGGTTTGGTGTAACTGGTTAATCGGTTGGAAAAGTTTGGTAATGGTAAAAGTTCTAAGCATGAGCCCAGTCTATTTGGCCATGAGTGGGGAGGTAACATTGGGGAATAATTGGGGTGGTTCGGCAAGGATATATATGTTTATATACTGTATATAATATATTTATATAGGTGCATATGTTGAATACACTTTTATATGTTAACAATGTTATATGAACAAACCCAATAGCCTATGCCTTCTTCATGTGATAGAAAAAGGAAGTTCTATACAGCATACCTTTCTGTGTCCCTTCTTGAGGCAGGGTAGTCTGTCTTTGAGTACCATATCCCTCTGTCACTCTTTCTTACCCTTTTAGGAAAATAAGAATGTGTAATGTGAATATGTGTATCATAGTGCTGTACACTCACTCTAACACTTTAAGAACCAGAAGGATTCGTAACACATTTCGAAACAAGGTGTTGCACAACCCTTTGGTCCTTAAAGAGTTAATGTTTATTTAAAATTCAGTATTTGAGTTTATAAATTGGTCTGTGTAAATAAAATACTTTTTATATAAATCATGTATTCATTTATATAAAACTGTCAGTAGGTTATGAAAAACATTTGCGTGCCAGAGAAGTATCCAGCACATTACAACACAACACTCTGAATACCTGTCTGGTACTAAAAATGATCCAAAATTCTTAGTACAGAGCAACCCCTCCCCCCGGCATGCTACCAGCAACACCACCTAAAATAAGTGATCTATGGCCACCTGGATTTGTATGTAAGTGTGCGCATACCTTCCAACATTGCAGATGGTCAAAGGGGAACACTTTTTGTTTTAAGTGGTATTTCTGGGGGCATGACTAGCAAATTGGGCATTACCAGTCATTTTTAGGTTACATCATGACCTGTTGATAGCTCTGTATGTGATTTAAGTAAATTACATAATGAACTGGCCAAAGTATTTTATTTAGAAAGACTAATTTACAAATATAAATATTGAAGTTTAAAGCTGAACTACCACCGCTAAACAACTTGAGCTCGATTAATTCCCATCTGGTGACTAGCTGCTTCGTAGCGCTAGTCGCTACAATTATTACCTTGTTAAAGAGGATTATTCATTCTTCTCGGGCTGACGTGCAGGACGGAGCTCAGACATCTTCCCATAGTGACTTCTCCATGCCTGCGCTGTCAGTCCCTTTTTGGAGCCGAACGGCTCCTAGCAATGCCTCCTATAGCCGGCTGGGACTGACAGCGCAGGCGTGCAGACGTCTCTATGGGAAGATGTCTGCACTCCGTCCTGCCTGTCAGCCCGAGAAGAATGGATAATCCTCTTTAACAACGTAATAATTCTGGCGGCTAGCACTACTAAGCAGTTAGTTGCCAGATGGGAATTATTATACTCAAATTGTTTAGCGGTGGTAGTTCCGCTTTAAGCAAAAAGTGCGTTTTATTGCTGTGGACCAATGTGATATACTTACATACGTACCATACAGTATGATCTCCTAAAAAGAGGGACAACAGGATGGGAAAGAGGGACAGTGGTATTTGGATTTCAAAGGGACTGGTCACTTTGGAGGTAATATCTCCTAATGGGAACACTTGGGAGGTATGTATGTGTGTATATATAGTCTCACACACCCAATAACAGCACATATTTATGATGCAGCTGTTCTGTGGAAAGGCTTTTTTCCCTTTCAACATCTGGTATTATTTTTGCCTTCGTCAACAAGGCTTTGCTGAACAGCCTAGAAGAGGGGGAAAGCTGGATCCCAAATTAATTTGCTGAAATTTGTTTTGATTAGTTTTCACTACTTAGGGCTTTATGTTAAAAATAAAAAAAATAGCAATTATGGGGCAAACCAACTCCACCATAGGGGATAATTCAAAATTGTCCTTGACTTTAAATGGAGCTTTTAACCCCCGTTTTTTTGTGAAAATATTTTACCTGGAAGAACACATTGAGATTATCTCTTGTTTTTAAGTATGTCCTGGACTCCTTTTATCTACCTCAGAGATGTGCAAGGCTGAGCTGACCTTGTGGGACTAGAACCTGCAACCTCACGGTCTGAGCAGAGTCTACAGGTGGCGCCTTAACCAACTGAACCATCTCTCTCTTTGAATGCAAGAGAGGTCTCAATACATCTCCGTCCCTTCTAGCATTCAAGGAATTAAGTCCCAATTAGATCAATGAGCATTTTTATTTCTTCCTTCTGGTACAGTTGGTTTACCCCATAATTGCTCCTTTTCCCATTTGTGTATAAGGTCCTACCAGTCATATTCATCAAGTTTAACCTCTTAAGGTCCAGAGAGGGTGTGGAACACATTTGCAAAGTTTTGGAACCCTTCTGGACCATTAATGGGTTAAGAGGTACAATTCTGGAGTAAACCAACCGCATTGTAAACCAGAAATAAAATCCCTCCGTTCCCATTAATGGGTCTTTTAAAAGCTTAAATGCTGGTAGGGTCAACAATGCATTGCAAATATATGCATTCAAGGGGTTAAATGACCCATATAAATGAATGGAAACTTTAATTTGCCTCAGAATTGCACACCTTCCACTTGATAAATAGGCCTTACTCCCATGCACTTGTCTAGAGCAGGCAAGGGGTCAAAAAGCCAATATAATTTAACATGAATTTTTATTTGTCCCCTTTGGTTTACTCTACCATAACTCCAGTTTACTTTTGTGTTCAAAAGAAATGTGGAATCGTTCTGGAGCATTGGGAGAAATATTCCTGTTTATTTTAAATGAGGCTTTTAAAGTAGTCTCCAACATATTAGAGAGCAATGTATTAAGCCCCATATAAATTTGGTGGGGATCTGAGGTATTTTTACCTCCTATAGTACAGTTGCTTTGTTCCAGAATTACTCCACTTTTCTGTATTCACATAAAGTCATTAGTCTGCATACCTCCCAAGTGTCCCTCTTTAGCAGATATTAGGGGATCATATCTCCCAAGTGTCCCTCTTTGAGACCCAAATCCCTCTTTCCCACCATGGTGTCCCTCTGTTTAGGAGATCAGACTGTGTGGTGTGTTAGTGTATCACATTGCTCAACAGTAATAAAACTCGCATTGATGCTTGTTTAAACTTCAGTATGCTTTTATACATTTAGGGCGAGATGTTCAGGAAAGTCGTGGTTACTGAAATTGTCTGTAATCAGAATAAAAACGTTTTTACAGCATGGTCCGTCAGTTCTCTGCCACATTTCCATCATTTTTTACATCCAATTCTGCCATCTTTCAAAGGAATAAAGCGGTGTTAAAAGTGTGGTTTAATCTACTGTCGTATTGTAAGGTATTTTCAGGAAAAAAAAAATTGTTTCAACGTCTGATTTTAAAGGTTTTTATTTATTTATTTTCCCTCCGACAAAATAAAAGTGGTCTAATCTTGGAGAAGACGAATTAAAGTACTGTTAGCAGGAGTGAGAAGCAGTTTGTCATTTGACAAAATAAAATCTTTGTTTCCTTGAAAGCTTTCAATTCAAACACAAAATCAGACATTTTTTTTTTTTTTTTTTTTTTTACATCAGAATTTTTAAAGGCAATGTTCATAAAGATCTTGTTTCCGTCATTTTTAATTCTTTAGACACATTTTCAAACATGATGAATTTACTTCTGAAAATATTATCCTTCTTTTACCACCAGCTCATGATCTGACAGTTTTTTCATTATGGCGACTTTTTTAAATCTGTCCATACTACTTTGATCTTGCTCTAAATCGTTAATTCAGTGAAACAAAGAAATGTCAGTAAGTCATGAAATAACCTAAAAATTCTCAGCAGTTTGCCTCTTTGGCCATTTAAAATGTTGGGAGGTATGAGGCAGTGTATTCATTACCCTGTGTGACACATCAGGAAGTGGGAAGTGCAAAGTAATATTACTTCCCTACAGCTTCCTGACGAACTGAACCTGCATATTATGGGCCTTATTCATCAAGCCACAGAGGTCCCATTTTGGTTACAGTGCAGCGGGCTTTAAAGGAAAAATTAACATATCTATACTAATTTTTTATTTATTTTAATGAGCCTTTTGACACCTTGAATGCTAGAGAGATCTCCAATTTGTTGTGGACCTCTCTAGCATTGAAGAGGTTAACCCCTTAATGATCGGAGCGGTCAGTTAAGGACCACGGAACAACGGCGTACAGCCGCGGGGGGAGCCCGGAATTCCATGATGGTCATAGTACATCATGGGTCGTTAAGTCAGATCGACCCATGACGTACTATGACCCATGACGTACTATGACCGTCAGGGGTCGTTAAGGGGTTAAAAGCCCCTTTAAAACCACCGGTAATTTAAGGAATATTTGTTTCCTATTGTACAGTAGGTTTACTACTGAACTGCACCTCTTTAGTGGACCGGTTACCATAAAATACGTCTTTATATTGACAGAGCGGTATCAGAGATCCAGAGAAATGGGTTGGATGCCTCCCTGGCACTCAAATGGTTAATTTGTATTTTCTTTTTCCGTTTTCTATGAATCAGCCTTGATAAAGTTGGCAGAAAACACGTTTGGTCATTATAATATAGTGTGCACTTTATACAGTGCTGGTCCCGGCCCCACGTCCCCCACTAGTATTTCTCTCCATGTTAGTATTTACCCCTTCTATCCCAGTGCTCTAGAGAGTGGTTCTGTTTCATTGCCACATTGTTGCAGGATCGCTATTAGCGAAAAGAACTGTTCCTTTAAACATATTTTTGTGAACCATTGTGGATTGTGATACTCATAGAGCGGATTGGAAGGATTTTCCACTGGATTACACTACCAGAAGGAGAGGGCGGCTTCGAGACTATTAGGGGGCCTTGGGACCCCAAGATGATGTGTGATCTTTTTGATCTAGTGAGTGCGCATTTGTCATTACGTTTTTATTAATGTATTAAACTTATTACTCTTAGATCTTTCTCTCTCCTTTTTTTATATATATTTCTACATACCTATTGATGTTCCTAGACACTGAGGACTGAATATCTTGAGCGCTGCCACATCTCTCTGCTATTTACTGAAGTCTGCCTCTTTGTACCAGCTGTTTTACTGTAAACTTTGTTTTGGTGGCACGTTTTGTTAATGACCTGCACATTACACTAAACTGTTTTGTGTGAGGCAAAATTTCTCGCTGTGCTGCTTGAAATGGCCCCAGTTTGTGGGCCCTGTCTAGATTAATTCATAACATTGATTGTGCTATAATATTGTCACAGCATAGGAACAAATTATCATAAAATGCCCCCAACAATAAAGATTAACCCATTGAGTGTCATAGGGGTATCCAACTCATTGCTTTGCAATGCATCGGATACCCCTTTGGAACTCAAAGGGTTAATTTATCAGCTATTATTTATGTTCCAAAGAAATGCCTAGCATAACATACAGGGGATATAAAAAGTCTACACACCCTTGTAAAAATGTCAGGTTCTTGTGATGTTAAAGAATGAGACAAAGATAAATCATGTCAGAACTTTTTCAACCTTTAATGTGACCTATAATGTGAACAATTACATTGTTGAGGGGGGGGGGGGATAAAAAATAAACTCACAATAACCTGGTTGCATAGCTGTGCACACCCTCTGGGGATGTGGCTGTGTTCAGAATGAACCAATCACATTCAGTCTCATATTAAATAGAAGTCATTACACACCTGCCATCATTTAAAGTGACTGATTAATCACAAATAAAGTTCAGCCATTCTAGTAGGATTTTCCTGACATTTGCTTAGTTGTATCTCAGAGCAAAAGCCATGGTCCGCAGAGAGCTTTCAAAGCATCAGAGGGATCTCATTGTTGAAAGATATCAGGAGAAGGGTACAAAAGAATTTCCAAAGCATTAGAAATACCATGGAACACAGTGAAGACAGTCATCATCAAGCAAAGAAAATATGGCACAACAGAAACATTACCAAGAACTGGACGTCCCTCCAAAATTGAGAAGATGATAAGAAAACTGGTCAGGGAGGCTTCCAAGAGGCCTACTGCAACATTAAAGGAACTGCAGGAATTTCTGGCAAGTACTGGCTGTTTGCTACATGTGACGACAATCTCTCGCATTCGTTATATGAATGGACTATGGGGTAGGGTGGCAAGACTGAATCCTTTTCTTACAAAGGAAAACATCCAAGCCCGTGTGAAGTTTGCAATAACAAACATCAAGTCCCCCAAAAGCACGTGGGAAAATGTGTTAAGGTCTGATGAAACAAAGGTTGAACTTTTTTGGCCATAATTCCAAAAGGTATGTTTGGGGCAAAAAACACTGCGCATCATCCAAAGAACACCATACTCACAGTGAAGCATGGTGGTGGCAGAATCATGCTTTGGGGCTGTTTTTCCTCAGCTGGAACCAGGGGGGCTTAGTCAGGGTGGAGGGAATTAGGAAAAGTTCCAAATACCAGGCAATTTTGGCACAAAACCTTCAGGTGACCGTTAGAAAGCTGAAGAGGAAGTTCACCTTTCAGCACGACAACGACCCAAAGCACACATCCAAATCTACAAAAGCATGGCTTCACCAGGAGAAGATTAACATTTTGGAATGGCCCAGCCAGAGCCCAGATCTGAATCCAATTGAACATCTGTGGAGTGATCTGAAGAGGGCTGGGTACAGGAGATGTCCTTTCAATCTGACAGATTTGGATCACTTTTGCAAAGAAGAGTGGGCAAATATTGCCACGTCAAGATGTGCAATGCTAATAAAGTCCTACCCAAAAAGACTGACTGCTGTAATAAAATCAAAAGGTGCTTCAACAAAGTATTACTTTAAGGGTATGCACACCTATGAAACCAGGTTATTGTGAGTTTTTTATTTTTCCCCTCAACGATTTCCGTTTGTTTTGCAATTGAATTGTTCACGTTATAGGTCACATTAAAGGTGGAAAAAGTTCTGACATGATTTATCTTTGCCAAGTTCTTGTAATGTTAAAGAATGAGACATTTTAACAGGGGTGTGTAGACTTTTTATATCCACTGTATAGGTAGTTTTTAATTTTTCTTTAAGTACTTAAATTTGGTTCATTAAAGTATGGGAACTATATACGTTCTTTTAAGGTATTACATAGAAGCATAACATTTGATGGCAGATAACCATTCGGCCCATCTAGTCTGCTCATTTTCCTACTGTAAAAACCTCAAACCTTTTTTGGTCCTTGGTCTTTTCTTATGTTGAGGACAGCCTTATGTCTATCACATGCATGCTTAAATACTGTCACTGTATTAACTTCTACCACTTCTGCTGGGACGCTATTCCACTTATCTACTACCCTCTCAGTGAAGTAAAACTTTCTTACATTACGTCTAAACCTGTGTCCCTCTAGTTTTAGACTATGGCCTCTTGTCCTAACATTTAGTCTTTTGAAATGTACTTCCATCCTGCACTTTGTTGAATCCCTTCATGTATTTGAATGTTTCTATCATATCACCTCTCTTTCTTCTCTCCTCCAAGTTACACATGTTCATATCCTTTAGACTATCCTCATATTTATTTTCCTGTAAGCAAGTAACCATTTTGGCAGCCCTTCTTTGAATTTTCTCTAGAGTATCTATATCCTTCTGGAGATGGGTTCTCCAGTACTGTACACAATACTCTAGAGGAGGTCTAATTAGAGCTCTGTAGAGTGACATGACCACTTCCCTTTTTCTGCCACTAATGGCCCTAGCTATACAACCCAGCACCCTGCTTGCATTCCCCATTGCTTTATTACATTGCCTGCCTATCTTTAAAGGGGCACTAATGTCCCATAAAAAATTATACTTGTTTAGTAGAGGTTTAAAAAGAGGATTTGTGCCAAATAACAATCTCTCAAACCTTTGTCAATTTTCGTCCCTCCCTTTCTCCTGATGTCCCCAGTCTGGGGACCATTGGAAAGGTCTTCAAAGTGTACCTGGTTTGCACGCACACTTTGTAGACCATTCCCATGAAGTAGTTAGTTATTTTTAAATAACGCAATTTTGGCTCTGCTGAAGAGCCTCCTTGAGTCGCAACTCGAAACTCCGCTGACAGCAGGAAAAGGGAAACTTTACAAGTGAAAATCTCTCAAACCATAGCGGTTTGAGAGATCGGATTTGTGCCAAATAACTTATTTTTTTAAACCTCTACAAAACAAGCATAATTTTTTATGGGACATTACCGTACCATAAGTCAGTAGAAATAATTACTCCCAAATCCCTTTCCTCTGTTTTCTCTGACAGCACTGTACCCTTTATGATGTGTATCTATGAATGTTAAAACATAAAATTTCAAACGAGCATCATACCACCTCCCAATGGCTAGTGTGAGAGATTTCCTGGAGATCCTTTAGGCTAGAGGGGAAATGTGCCCTGCTGAATCTTTAAATACAGAAATTGTAGCATATAAAGTTACATTAGATTATTCAGTATTCTTTGTTTATAATGCTCTGTACTGTAGTTCATGCCGATATCCTTGTAATTTTATTTTAAAGTGTCCCCACTCTTTCCCCTTTTTCCTACGTAACTCTTGTTCCCTCAGATGTGAAAGCTGGTCACTTGATTGGACATATCACAATGAGGGACAATACAGTGTAAGGAAAACCCCTGCTTTCCTTTGTCAAAGGGTTCAGGATTTCCTTATGCTGACACAATATTGGCCCTTGCTGCAATCCATCCGGACCGGCTTTCAGATGAGAAGACTGTGAGTGACATGGGGGAAAAGTGGTGGGAGTAGGAAACTTAAAAATTACAAGGATATCAACAATGACTACTGTAAAGAGCATTATAAAAAAAAAAAAATACAGAATAATCTAATGTAACTGTATCTGCTACAATTACGATCTCTTTACTGCGTTCAAGCAGAAATGCATTAAAGATGGAGCTTGCTGGACTTTGGTACAGTCGTGTGAGGTAAGTCACCCATATGAAAGGCATCATAGTACAGCATCTTCCATTGTACCATCGCATCCCTTATGTCTTAACGATGCAAATTTGGAGTATACATTTGGAAGTATAGAATCCAATTTAATTGTCTGTGTTTCTTTAAGAATAAATGATAAAAAAAACACTGATTTTTCTTACACAGATTACATTGGGATGCATTCAAACAAGTATCACCATTGCCTGTGGTCTAAGTCCTGAGTTTCATGAAAACTGATCATTGTTTCAATCTTTTCCAGGACACACAGGAAGGAAATTGTGGGACCAACTCAAGTAGAAACCTCCCTGGCATCATAGAACAGGCAATGAGTGGTTCACATACAGCTATCACCCCATTGGCCCCTTGTATGGAAGGCCTGCCTCCGCTGCCCAAAAGCCTAAGTGGACTTCTCAACTCAAGTGGGGGTTCTGGCTGGCGGGACCTGGAAAGAGTCTATGCCCAAAAATCCCGTATCCAGGATGATTTAAGCCGCGGAGTCACAAGTGGCAGTGCTCAAGCCCACCCAAAGCCACCTAACCTAGATGCTGCTCTGGCTCTACTCAGGAAAGAGATGGTGAGTTTCTTCCATAGGGGAATTTATATTTATGGAATATTTGGCTTTCTCTGTCATCAATACAGGTTACTGGTAACTTTTGGGTAGGCGCTCTGCCCATTTAAGTAGGCAGGAACAATTCTGAGATGTGAGTGCAGGGGTGGAGCCTACCCTATAACTTTAGCTGCAGCTTCCTGTTAGCTTCAGTAAGTTTTGTTCCTCTTTGAAAGCAACAAGGCGAGAGAACAGTTCTGTTTAGTTTTAGAATTTTATTATTTTTTGCTAGATATGGAATACCACCATTAGGCAGATTCCCATCACCCAAATGTGGATAGCTCAGTTTACCAGGCGCTTATTTCTGGACCTAAGCCCTAGGGGGAAAATCTTGACTGCAAGTTCTTTCCCCCATGAGTTGCCCACTGAGGCTTCTTCTTGATAATATGGTAATCTGAAGACAGAAGACCTGCTGAAAAAGGTGAGCAACCCTTTGAAAAAGGTGAGCAACCCGCACAGGGGTCTTTATCATTTGAGTTCCTATTGCATACTCTAGCACTCATTGGGTCTATCTGTATGTCTATCTGGGTGTTTGGAGCAGGTTTCTGAGGTACTTTAACCCTTTCACTGCTGGTTTGGCATGTTGTGGGGGGTTGAGAGCACTTTCCCTAATGAGTTTAGTGTTTTTATGCTTTAATTACATGTTCTGGTATAATTTTAGCTTAAAATTTACCTTCATTCATTTTTTGTTTAAATTGTGTACTGCGCCTTTAAGTCCACGCTTTACCACACAGACGCCATTGCTCCATTCACTTCAATGGGACTGTACAGTTGGGACATATCTCTGCAACCGCTTATCAAAATGAGGTCAGACAGCTCATTTTACTTGTCTGCGCTTTGTCATCTGGTCAACATTCTGAACATGCTTGGGGGCTTCGGGCGCTGTTGGGTTACTTTTGTCAGAAACTACAAATCCCATGAATGCTTGCTTTGTGTGCTCGTTTCTGATTGGCTTTCATTGCGGCAGCCATTTTGTGCCTTTCTGAGAACTATCCTATGCAGGGCCTGGACTCTTCCTCTCTCCTCAGCTGTTTAACTCTTTCTTTGCCAGATAAGTTTATTATAATGTTTTTTGAGCTATTTTATCACTTTTTTAAACATTGTTTTTCGGTGATCAGTGTATTTATTGACCAG
This sequence comes from Rhinophrynus dorsalis, assembly GCA_037306005.1. Taxonomy (NCBI): domain Eukaryota; kingdom Metazoa; phylum Chordata; class Amphibia; order Anura; family Rhinophrynidae; genus Rhinophrynus; species Rhinophrynus dorsalis. The sequence continues at coordinate 100,913,684 of CM074720.1, forward strand.
TTGACTTCTGTGAGAATGTCTGTTCCTCTTGAGGCTGGTGCAAGACTTAAGACTAAGGAATCTGGGGTGTCTGTGTCCCTCATTGCTCCTCATGTCATGCAAGGTTACCTAGAGAATTCTCAGGTCATACTTGCCTAGCATGCGCTGCAGCCCCTGAATCTCCTGCAGGGACCTCCAGCCATGCACTAGAGCCAGTATGGATGCAAGAGTTTAAGGCTACTACAAGGGACCTCCGGTCCACCTTACAGGGGGTCTTCCGCTCGTGGCAGACCCCCCTTCCCTATCAGATCTTCCCTGCCTATATCGCCGGGTGTACCTAATGTGTCTGACTCCTCTGAGGAGGAGTTGTTGGTGGACTCTGATGATGATGACTGTTCAGCTGTTCCTTCATCTCAGTTTTTTGGGGACCCCTTTGAGGCAGACCCCATCCCATCAACTGAGGGCCTGATCAGAGCTGTGTTGTCCACCCTGAACATTCCCTTGGTGCAGGAGGTGTCTTCTGACCCCTCTGATGTTTTTCAGGAGCCAGTTAGGCCCCATGATTGCTTTCCGCCTAACCCCACCCTTGACTGCTTGGTGTCAGAGGAGTGGAAATTTCCAGACAAGAAACCAGCTGAGTCTCGGAAGTTTGCTAAACTTTACCCATTTTCTGAAACTGCCCTCACTCAGTGGGTTAATCTTCCCAAAGTGGATGCTTTGGTTTCCAGGCTTTCTAAATCCACTGCCTTGCCAGTGGCTGATGCCTCTGCTCCCAAAGACTGAACTGACAAGAAGCTTGAGACTTCTCTCAAGGCTATTTTTGCAACGGCGGGCTCTGCCCTTCACCCTACCTTTGCTGCTGCATGGGTAAATAGGGCTGTGGCTGTTTGGACTGAACAGCTCAATTCTGCTGTCTGTCAGGGGGCCCCTAGTTCTGACATGTTGCAACTTCTCGCTAACATTGCTGAGGCTCAGCATTATGGCTCTGCTGCCCTGTTTGACGTTGTATGTATGGTAGCCAGGGCTTCTACCATGTCTGTTGTATCCAGAAGGGCTCTTTTTCTCAAGATCTGCACTGATGACAGGGCCTTCAAGAAGGCTCTCCTGTCTTTGCCTTTTCAGGAATCCTCCCTGTTTGGGCCTGTGCTCAAGGATCTCATCAACGAGGCCATTCGAGGGAAGAGTACTCACCAGCTAGTGGTTCTGAGGAAGAAGGCGCATGTCAAAAGGAATTGGCTTTTTTTTGTCCCTTTCAGGCAGACTGGCGCCAGGCGACTCAGACGGTCCCTCAGGCTCAGCGCTCCTCACCCAAGCCTACACAGCAATGGAGATCCAAGTCCTCTATGATGTCCAAGGCTTCCAAACCTCCTTCTGCATGATTCTCTGAACCTGGGTCCCCACCCGCAGGTAGGTAGTGGCGTAGGCGGCCACCTTTCAGCTTGGCAGACCTCTGTGGCAGACCCATAGGTTTTACAAGTGGTGGCCTCAGGATACAGGATTCCCTTCACCTCTCTTCCTCCTCCAGGGACCTTTTGTTTCTTGTTCTTCCTCAGGAGCAGATAGAGATGCCTTTTCGAGGAAGCTATACAGGCCCTTCTGGACAAGGCGGTACTCGAGCCAGTTCCCCCTCAGGAGAGGGGCTTGGGATTCTACTCCAACCTCTTTGTGGTTTCCAAGAAGGATGGGGGCTGTCGTCCCATTTTGGATCTGAAGGATCTCAACTCCTTTTGTGGTTAGGTCCCAGTACCACCAGGATTCTATGTGCACAATGACAGCAGCCATGTCTCCTGGGGAATTTCTGGCCTCTCTGGATCTTCAAGATGCCTATCTGCACATCATCATTCATCCAGAGAGCCGGCAGTATATTATCGCTTTGCCTGTGACCTAGGGCATTTCCAGTTCTCTGCCCTCTCTTTTGGCCTAACCACAGCTCCTCAAGTCCTAGGAGCATTGATCTCCATCCTACATCGGTGCGGCATCAGGGTGACTCATGCTCTCTCCCATCACGGGTGGATCATCAACTTGGACAAGTTAGACCTTGTTCCTTCCCAGAGGATGGTCTTTCTGGGCCTCCTCTTTGACACTCAGAGGGGGATGGTGTTTCTCACGGGCGAAGTGGCTCATCAGATAGCACTGAAGGTCCAGGCTATCCTGTCTCTAGATCCAATTCCAGCCAAGAAGTTGTCATCCTTGGTGGGAAAGTTCATTTCCATGGCTCAACCAGAACAATCTCCTGAACGGCAGACCCTTCCTGCTGTCCTTCTGGTCCTCAGTGACGACAGATGCCAGCCTCTCCAGATGGGGAGCTGTACTGGTGCACTTGAGTGTTCAGGGCCGGTGGTCTTAGGAGGAATCTCTCCTTCCCATCAATGTCATGGAGCTTCGGGCGATATTTCATGCCCTACATCTCTGGACACAGCAACTGGAGGATTGCCCAGTCAAGGTACAGTCGGACAACGCCACAGTGGTAGCCTACATCAACAAGCAAGGCGGCACAAGAAGTCTCGCAGCTTGGCTAGAGGTCAAGGCTATTTTATCATGGGTAGAGGAGCATGTCCCTGCCATTTCCACAGTTCATATTCCTGGCGTAGACAACGTTCTGGCAGACTTCCTCAGTCGGCACACAATGGACAGAGGAAAGTGGGAGCTACATCCAGAGGTGTTCATCCTCATAATCCAGCAGTTGGGTCTTCCTTGCATCGCCCTGATGGCAACCAGGCACAACAGGATGGTTCCAATGTTCTGCTCTCGCTGGGCGGGTCCCCTGACTCTGGCAGTGGATGCCCTGTCGATCCTGTGGACATTTCCTCTGGCATACATCTTTCCTCCTGTTCCCCTGGCGCACAGGGTTCTTCAGAAGATGAGACTGGAGCGCTGCCCAGTCATTCTGATTGCTCCGTAATGGCCCCGACAGGCTTGGTTTCCAGAGCTTCTGGACCTCTCAATGGCGGAGGAAGATCCTGGAGGCAGCCTTTCCTGTCTAGGATCTCTTTAGTCTCTCAGTACTCTCTTTCACTTTTGAGCCTTGTTGGCTCTAGTTCAGTGTGCTGTGCTACAGTTCATGGGGGTTGTTTTACCCCTGTTCAGTGTCCTCTGACACTTTTTGGTTAGTGTTGAGCTATTCATGATCTGTAGGTTCACTTGTCCTGGTGACTTTGGGGGCCTGCGCCTGGTCCTTGCCTTTCTTCCCGCCCTAGGGAAGTTAATGGTTGGACATCCCAAAGTTACCAGTAACCTGTATTTGCCTACAGAGAAAAGAGGATTTTAGTCTTGCCTGTTAAATCCTTTTCTCTTAGTCCATACAGGTTACTGGTCTCCCACCCTGTCAAGGGACCTTGCTTGGCTCTCCTGCGACAGAACGTGTGGGACCACTTTTGGGTTCTTGCTCACAGGAGTCTATTGTTTCCTCGTGGACAACTTGTTGTAGTTTGTTCCAAAACTTACTGAAGCTAACAGGAAGCTGCAGCTAAGGTTAGAGGGTAGGCTCCACCCCTGCACTCACTTCTCAGAATTGTTCCTGCCTACTTAAAGGGGCAGAGCGCCTACCCAAAGAGAGAAGGATTTAACAGGTAAGACTAAAATCCTATTTTTAGGTCCTTAGACAATTAAAAAAAAAAAAAAAAAAAAAAAAAAGTAATTCTGGGGAAAACCACCTAAGCCTTAGAGGAAATGTTAAAATTCTCTTTGATTTTATAGGAGAGTTTTAACCCATTGAAAACTTGAAATGTCTCTAGCTTTAGAGATCTCTCAAGCATTCAAGAGGTTTAAAAGTTCCCTTTATATAAATGGGATTTTTGTTTTTCCCGTAGTGCATTTGATTTGCTCTAAAATCGCACACTGAGCATCCCTCTGGCACTCAATGGGTAAATTTATTTAACAAAAGGATGTGTTTGTTTAGACAGGTGTCCTTCATATGAGTGTATCTACATACTTTTTTCTTTTTAATATCATTGTAGACTTAGTTTGGTGGTGATCAGTTTACAGTCTGATGAAGTGAGATCTTCAGAAACTTGCGTGACTTTTTTTTTTTCTCTATAGTATTTCTTATTCAACCTATTGAAACCTATTGCCTTTTGTGATTTAGGTGTGAACTAGAAGCAGACTTCAATGGAACTCAGTAGATTCAGGCATCCAAAAGTAAATGAATGCCAGTAATTGGCCTATTATATACTTAAAGGGATAGTAATGTTTGGCAATAAAAGCAGCTCCAATTAAAGAAGAACTTTCACCTATTAATAAGTCTCCATTCAATCATTAAGCATATGGCGACTACCTTGAAAATACATGTCTTACCTACCACAAGCGGCAGATTCTAAAGAAATCTTTACTCTTTTCTGGGCAAACTATTTCCCATGAGCGCTTGCATGGCGCACTCATTCCTGATTGACTCCCATCGCGGCAGCCATTTTGTGCTTCCCCTGAACGAGTATACTAGGCGGGGCTTTGACTCTACTTCTCTTCTCTACAGATTAACCCTTCACCTGCCCAATAAGTGTATTTTAACGATTTCTGGTATGAACGTTTAATCCTACATACTGTATTTATGTGATACCTTATACTTAGAACGTTTTGACACTGTGAGAATGTCTAATCCACTGGAGCTTGGGCTAGACCTAAGACTAAGGACGCTGGGGTCTCTGTGTCCCCCATTGCGCATTGCTCCTGATGTCAATCAGGGTTACCTAGAGAATTCTCAGGTAATTTATGCCCAGCATGTTCTGCTGTCCCTGAGTCTCCCCCCAGGGACCTCCAGCCATGCATTAGAGCCAGTTTGGGTGCAAGAGTTTAAGGCTGCTACTAGAGACCTCCGGTCTACATTACAACTCTTTCCATCCCAGTTACAGGGGGTCTTCCACTCCTGGCAGACCCCTACTTCTGTTAGATATTTCCTACTGAAACTGCAGTGAGTACCTGATGTATCAGATTCCTCTGAAGAGGAATGTTCTGCTGTAGGCTCCCCTCAGTTCTTTGGGGACCTCTTTGAGACTGATCCTGATCCCTCGGCTGAGGGCCTGATCAGGGCAGTTTTAAACATTCTACAAATTCCCTTGGTTCAAGAGGATTCTTCTGATCCCGCTGATGTATTAGGAGCCTAAGAGGCCCCATACTTGTTTTCCACCTAAACCCTCTCTTGACTGTTTAGTCTCTGAGTGGAAGTCTCTGGACAGAAAACCACCTGTCTCCAAGATTTGCCAAGCTTTACCCGTTTTCTGATGCGGTGCTTGCTCAGTGGGTTCGTCCCCCCAAGATGGATGCACCTGTTTCTAGGCTTTCTAAGTCCACTGCCTTGCCAGTTGCTGATGCTTCCGCTCTTAAAGACTGGACTGACAAGAAACATGAGGCCTCCCTCAAGTCCATTTTTGCCACCGCTGGTGTTTCCCTACGTCCAGCATTTGCTGCGGCCTGGGTGAATAGGGCCATTGTGATTTGGACTGAACAGCTCACTCTTGCTGTCTGTCAAGGAGCTCCTACTCCTGATATGTTGCGGCTACTTGCCAGCATTTCTGAGGCCCAGCACTATGTATCTGCTGCCTTGTTTAATGCCATCTATTTGGTGGCATTGCTCCTGTTGCCCTTTCAGTGCACTTCTCCGTTTGGGCCAGAACTTAAGGATCTGATTAGTGAGGCCACAGGGTGCAAGAGTACCCTTCTGCCTATGGTCTCTAGGAAGAAGACGCCTATCAAGCGTAACTGGCTTTTTCGTTCCTTCCAGACTGAGACACGTCTGGCGAACCAGTCGCTCCTCCTCCAAGCCCAAACAACAATGGAAGCCTAAGGCATCCGCCAAGCCCAAGGCTTCTAAGCCGCCTTCGGCATGACTCGCCGAACTCAGGTTCCCACTCTCTGCTGTTGGTGGCCGTCTGCTCCACTACCTCAGTGTATGGGAGGACTCGGTGGTGGACCCATGGGTTTTTCAGATGGTGGTGAAAGGGTACAGAATCCCTTTCACCTCTCTTCCTCCCTTCCGGTTTTTCCCTTTTCACACACCTCAGGGCATAGAGAAACGCTGTCTGTTCAACTGCGCTATCCAGGCCCTTCTGGACAAGGAGGTTCTGGAAACCAGTTCCCATTCAGGACAGGGGTTTCGGTTTTTACTCAGACCTATTTGTGGTTTCCAAGAAGGACGGCGGCTGTCGTCCAATTTTGGACCTAAAGGATCTCCATTCCTTTGTGATAAAGACTCATTATCACCAGGAGTCCCTAAGGACAGTGATTGCTGACATGTCCCTGGGGGAATTCCTTGCTTCTCTTCAGGATGCGTATCTGCACATCGCCATTCATGCAGAGAGCTGGCAGTACCTCAGATTTGCATGCGACCAAGGGTATTTTCAGTTTTCTGCTGTTCCCTTTGGTCTGACTACAGCTCCTCAAGTCTTCAATTGTGTCCTGGGAGCCTTAATGTCAGTCCTCCATCGGACTGGCATCAGAGTCACTCCATACAAGGAGGACCTGCTTCTGAAAGCCCCTCCTCCGGAACTTCTTCATCAGCAGGTTCAGGATTGCATTCATGCACTCACCCATCACGGGTGGATCCTCAATATGGACAAGTCGGATTTTGTCCCATCCCAGCGTCTGGTCTTCCTGGGCCTTCTCTTCAACACTCAGTAGAGCATGGTGTTCCTTAGGGATGAGGTGGCTCACCAGATTGCCCACAGGGTTTCTGCTTGTTCTGGCTCACAATCTAGTTCCACCCAGGAAGTTGTCCTCTCTAGTGGAGAAGTTCATTTCCACCATAGAAGCAGTTCCGTTCTCCATGGCTCACACCAGGGAACTCCAGAGGTTTGTGATCCAGGTGTGCAGGGATCAGCCGGATCTCCTGAAGATGTCTGTGTCCTCCCTCTTCATGTGGAACAGAGTCTGTCGTGATGGCTCAGCCTCTCCAATCTGCTGAAGGGCAAGCACTTTCTGGTGTCCTTCTGGACCACAGTGATGATGGATGACAGCCTATCAGGCTGGGGAGCGGTGTTGGGTCACCTGAATGCTAAGGGATGGTGGTCTCTGGAGGAATCTCTCCTTCCCATCAACGTGTTGGAACTTCGGGCTATATTTTATGCCCTTCGCCACTGGACACGCCAGTTGGAGGACTGCCTGGTCTGGGTCCAGTCTGACAATGCCACGGCAGTAGCTTACATCAACAAGCAAGGCAGAACAAGAAATCTTGCAGCTTGGTTAGAGGTCAAGGCTATTTTGTCCTGGGCAGAAGAATATGTTCCTGCCATATCCGCAGTTCACTTTCCCGGCGTAGACAACATCATGGCAGACTTCCCCAGTCGACACACTGTAGACAGCGGAGAGTGGGAACTGCACCCAGAGGTATTCAACCACATTGTTCAGAGGTGAGGTCTTCCATTCATCGACCTGATGGCGACAAGGCACAACCGGAAGATTCCGGCGTTCTGCTCTCGCTGGGGGGATCCTCAAGCTCTAGCAGTGGATGCCATGTGCATTCCTTGGTTATTTCCTCTGGCTTACATCTTTCCTCCCATTCCAATGTTGCACAGGGTGATAAGGAAACTGAACTGGAGCTCTGTCCAGTCATTCTGATTGCTCTGTACTGGCCTCGGCAGGCTTGGTTTCTGGCGCTTCTGAATTTCAGTGGCAGATCCATTCCGGCTCCCTTGCCATCCAGATCTTCTACAGGATTACCTGTGGAAGGAGGATGTCCATTGTCTAGCTTTGACGGCTTGGAAATTGAATCCTCAATACTAAAGAACGGTTTTTCTTCTGGTGTGGTGGCTACTATGCTTAGTGCCTGCAAATCTGTTTCTTCTGAGGCCTACCATCGTGTCTGGTCGACCGTTCTCTCTTGGTGTGCTGATAGGTCCCTATCTCAGGATTTTGATCTGCCTACGGTCCTGGCCTTTTTGCAGGACGGTGTGGATATGTGCCTCAGTTTGAGTTTCCTTAAGGTTTAGACTTATGCTCTCTCGGTTTTCTTTCAGAGGTGCATTGCTATTCTTCCTGATGTCAAGATTTTCTTCCAGGGCGTTGCTCATACTCATCCCTTTTTCAAGACTCCCACTCTTCAGTGGGATCTTAACTTTATTTTGGGTGTCCTTCAGCACCCTCCCTTTGAGTCCTTGGCTACTATTCCTCTACGCCTGCTGACGTGAAAATGGCCTTTCTCCTGGCGATCATGTCTGTTCGCCATGTCGCAGAGTTGCATGCTCTGTCTCGTAGATCAGCCTTTGGTGTTTCACAAGGACAAGGTGGTGCTTCGCAGGAATTTCTCCAGAAGGTGGTTTCTGAGTTCCACATTGATCAGGAGATTGTGGTGCTACTTTTTTGCCCTGACCTTACCTCTGACAAAGAGAGGGATCTCCACTTGTTAGACGTGGTGCGTTGTCTCAAGTTTGATGTACATTGCACCGAGTCCATTCGATGGTCTGACACGCTGTTTGTCATCCCTGAGGGTCCCAGGGCAGGAAGACCTGTATGCAAAGTGACCATTGCGTCTTGGGTTAAGTCCACTATTCGCAAGACTTCCGAGCTAAGAAAGAAGCCTGTTCCCTTTTGGGTCATGGCTCATTGTACAAGATCCATTAGGGCTTCTTGGGCTTACAAGAATCAGGCCTCAGCTGATCAGTTGTGCAAGGCTGCCACTTGGTTGTCTGTGCACACCTTTTTGAAGCACTACCGTGTTGACGTGCTGGCATCGGCTGATGTCCGCTTTGGGAGGAAGATTCTGGAGGCAGTCTTGCCTGTCTAGGATCTTTTCTGATTCCTCAATGCTCCTTCTCCTTTGAACCCTGCTGGCTGTAGTTCAGTGTGCTGTGTAACAGCTCCTGGAGTGTTGTTACCCCTTTTCAGTATCCGTTGACACTTTATTTGTTATTGTTGGGCTACCTTTGATCTGATGGTTTATATATGATCTGGTGACTTTGGGGTCCCTGCGCCTGGTCCTTGCTTTACTTCCCGCCTCTGGGAAACTCAGTGGTTGGACATCCCAAAGTTACCAGTAACCTATATTGGACGACCTATATATGGACTAAGAGAAAAGGATTTACCAGGTAAGACTAAAATCCTCTTATTTCAATACTGTCAGAGTTGTAATTCAAGGCTAAATGAATGATAAAGTACCCCCTCCTGCCCCTTTTACTGATGTAACACTGCTCCCCTCAGAGCAGCAAGACTGTTCGGATGGATCTCAGAGAGGGACAATCTTCAATGAGCATAATGTAAAACCTGTAAAGGGGGCAGGGTTCTCCTTATACTCACAGTAAGAAGATTGTCCCTTGCTGTGAGCTGTCTGGTCTCAACACCGGATTCCACATCTGAGGGGAGGTGGCTTATGCTAGGTAAAAGCGGCGGGAGGGGGATACTTCTGCTCTTGAACTACAGCTCTGACAGTACTGAAATAACACTCTGTGGCTCAAATACTATGAAGATTAATTGGAGCTGCTGTTTTGTGAAACATTACTATCCCTTTAACAATACCTTGGCAACCTCTCTAGCTATTAAGGGGTGAAAACCCCCATTTAAATCATTGGTGATATTCATTTCTCCCCCTGTGATGCGTTTCGGTTTGCTCCAGAACTGAAACTCTTTAATTTGATGTTACTTATTTATGCCGGAGGCAAAAATACTATAATTTCTGTTTTATTCCTAGTGTTTTATTATTTTCATCCTGCTAGTTAATGGTCTGGCAAATCGCTTTAAAACCCAAGGACAAAAATAAAATGATTAACCATTGAATTCTGAAGGTTCCATATATATCCAAGGGCTTAACCTGTTTGGTGCCAGAGGCTTGGGGATTTTTTTTGCCCCAGAGGCAGAGGACATTTTCAGCATTTTTATATCCTTAAAGTAACATTCTAGTTTATATATGGAGAAACTTTGTGTTTTTCATGGTGCCTCATGTGAAGTACATTTTTGAATAGTTCATCAATACAAAAATGTAAAACAATAACATTTTGATACCATACACTATCTTTAAAAAAAAAAAAAAAAAAAAAAAAAAGTTCCATCTAACACAAATGAAGTGAAACACAAAGAATGAAATGGCAATGCAACATATCTCCTAAATGCACTGGTGCCCATTGTGATTGTGTACACGAATATGTCCTTCCCTGGAGCCCCAAAGTGGAAATGCCCCATAACAGCGTACCTCTCAAGTGTCCCTCTTTTAAACCCAAATCACTCTGTTCCTCTTTCCCACTGTGATGTCCCTCTTTTGAGGAGATCAGACTGTGTGATGTGTATATAAGTGTACCATATTGCCCCACAGCCATAAAACTCATATTACTGTTTGTTTAAATTTCAGTATATGTGTTTATAAATTAGTCTGTGTTAATAAAACACGTTTATCTTGTTATAAGTCACACAAGAAGGTGTCAATAGGTCATGAAATAGCCTAAAAATTCTTGGTAATGCCACGCCCCCAGCAACACCGACTAAAACACAAGTGTCCCTCTCTGGCAATTTGAAATGTTGGGAAGTATGTAATAGGATTTCAATGGATATTTTCAAGGGGATAGCCAAAATGAACTACACATAGCATAGTTAGAAGGCTTAGAGGTAGCATAGGGTCCATAAAAGACCCTTATAAAACTCTGAGTGCTATGAGAAGTCCTAACTCACCAGTTCTCTCCTGGTTTGCTGGTTGGGGTTTAAGGAATTTGTAGTCCTCGATATCTGGAGGTTTAACAACTGACTAGCCTCCGTCTTGCACCAGTGTATTGAATCCATATTTTATGATGGTTTCCCTTTAAATGTAATTCTTGTGTATGACCTCCAGTATCTTTAATGGTTATATTGACAAGCAATCTGTTCGTTAAAATGACAAATCCAGTGCAGTGTTTGTAGTCATGTGGATATAAATACATTCACTGTAGTGTGACTGCAGTTTATGTAGCTGGTGCTGTAATTCATTACCAGGTCCACAGGAAGCTACAGGAGACAGAGGTTTAAATCATGTAAGAAGATTAAATAACCGGATAAACTATATTTGTCCTAGGTGTGCAATCACCTTAAAAGTCAGTGCTCGCCCTATAATACTTGATGGGCTTTGTGTATAAAGCAAAGGGGAACAATTCTGGCAAAAAATCAACTCTAATGCAAAGCTAAATTCAAGGGATTACTAGTCTCCATTTAAATCAATGGTAAATTGGGACATTTTTGGCCCCTACAGTGTAATTCACTTGACTCAGAATTGCTCCATATAACCCTTTTGGGTGCCATAGGGGGAGGCAACGCATTGCAACACATAAGGAATACATGGTCCATATTTATAAAAGCAAAGTGGAGTAAGTGTGGAGTAAACCATCTGCACCATAGGGGACAAAATACAAGTTCATAAATTCCCATGCTCTTGAATAGAGCTTTTTAACCTCTTGCATGCTAGCAATACATTGAAGACCTTTCTAGCATACGAGGTAAAGGTTAAATGCCCAATTTCAGTTAACAGGAATTTTTATTTGTCCCCTGTGGTGCAGCTGGTGTACTCCAGTTTTGGTTTTCTAAATATGGACCATTGTGTCATGCAAACGGAAGTTGTAATCTTTGGAAAGAGATGCTGATGAGATACATTAGAATTGTAATAATTAAAGAGGACCTACCACCTTTCCAATTCAGTGGGAGCTTCAATCTTGAAAATATTTACATATTCCTCCTTATCCATTTATTCAACCCCACTGGTGGAAACTGATGGTTTCTACCAGACTAAGAAGATGAAGAGAGGTGAGATATTACACAGTGTTGTATAACCGTGAAAGAACAAAGCTCTGCTGAGATTAGATTCACCAACTGCTAAATCAAATCTCCCTAAAACCATTAAAGCAGAGCTATCACTTATATATATGTGCCCCCAATTCATTTTTACTATAGAGGTAAGCATATAAATCCTTATGAAGTCTGGCAGTATTTAGAAATCTAACTTCTTCGGAGATCTGTGCGTCTGCACTGTCTATCGGTGTCTCGTCACTGATAGGCAAGTAACCTAACAGGGAGTTGCATTGTAGCATATGGTACAAACAGGGATGGACAGTGCAGTCACACAGATGCCTCTTTGGCAAGATGTCTGTGCTGTCGTCTGGTGGAGAGTCTCCTAAGAACTTAGATTTCTAAATTATGCCGGATTTAATAAGGATTGTAAAATGACTTGAGGACCATTGAAGTGGGCAGTGCTTTGCAATGCATAGTACACTTCTCTGGTCCTCAGTGGGTTAAACTCCCATGTGCTGATTGTCAGCCTGTATAAATATTTGGTTCTACTTTACTGTTGCATTTTGAGGCCTCCTTTTCTACACAGTTAATTTAATTCTTCTAGGCACACTTGCACAAGATCAGATTTTGTAGGTGTATGATTTAAACAATTATACCAAACAGGTGCTAATGATCATCAATTTAATATGTGATTTGAAACACAATCATTAACAGAAACAGCTGTGAAGGATGAATAAAACTGGGTGAGGAACAACCAAACTTGGCTAACAAGGTGAGACTGCTGAAGACAGTTTAATGTCAAAAGTCATACACCATGGTAAGACTGAGCACAGCAATAAGGTATTTATACAACATCAGCAAGGTCTCTCCCAGGCAAAAATTTCAAGGCAGACAGGATTTCCAGATGTCCTGTCCAAGCTCTTTTGAAGAAGCACAAAGAAACAGTCAATGTTGAGGACTGAAGACGCAGTGGTCAGTGACCTCAGCTCAGAATTGGCAGAAAACAGGGGGATTCTGGTACACCCATCTACTGTCTGGAGGCATCTGGTCAGAAGAGGTATTCTTGGGGAAAAAAAAGCCATACGTCCGACATGGAAACAAGGCCAAACGACTCCACTATGCACAAAAACACAGGAACTGGGGTGCAGAAAAATGCCAGCAGGTGCTCTGGATTAAGTCAAATTTTTAAATATTTGACTGTAGCAGAAAGTAGTTTGTAAGCCGAAGGGCTGGAGATCGGTACAAGAATGTGTGTCTGCAGGCAACAGTGAAGCATGGTGGAGGTTCCTTGCAAGTTTGAGGCTGCATTTCTGCAAATGGATTTGGGGATTTGGTTAGAATTAATGGTCTCCTCAATGCTGAGAAGTACAGGCAGATACTTATCCATCATGCAGTACTATCAGGGAGGCATCTGATTGGCCCCAAATTTATTCTGCAGCACGACAACTACCTCAAACATACAGCCGAAGTCATTAAGAACAATCTTCAGCATAAAGAAGAACAAGGAGCCCTGGAAGTGATGGTATGGCCCCACAGAGCTCTCAACATAAAGGAGTCTGTCTGGGATTACATGAAGAGAGAGAAGCAACTGAGGCTGCTTACGTCTACAGAACAACTGTGGTTAGTTCTCCAAGATGTTTGAAACAACCTACCTGCCGAGTTCCTTCTCAAACTGTGTGCAAATGTACCTAGAAGAATTGATGCTGTATTGAAGCCAAAGGGTGGTCACACCAAATATTCACTTTTAGATTTTTCTTCTGTTCACCCACTATCATTGTGTTAATTGATTAAAAAAAAAAAAAAAAAAAAAAAAAAAAAAAGCTATTGACATGTCTATTCTTGAAAGCATTCTTACTTTACAGCATTTTTTCACACCTGCCTAAGTTTTGCACAGTACTGTGTGTGTACATGTATACATAAACAGAGTAACCTTTACATTGCATAATCACGTGTGTTATATCTGCATATCTATACATGTGAGGTGTTACATGGGCACTCCTTTGGCATTCAGAGAGAACTGGAGTGAATGCATTAACTAATTTCATTTTTAACTGTGTATGGGATAGCCTATACATGCATTACAAATAAAGAAACAAACAACAAGGAGAGATATCCTGTCTCTTTAAAACCTTAAATGGATCAAATGTAAATGAGAATGAATACTCACAGGCCAGCAAGGATTTTGGATGCTTGTTCTCCCTGCAACAGAACTGTACAAGCTCGCATTAATATATCCAGATCGATCAATATGTATTATCTCAGCTTGTGAATCTCCAAAGGAACAGCAGACCAGATGAATAAAGTATGAAATGTATTTAAAAGATACTAAAAATTCTCAACATGTTTCCTGTCAAAATACATTTATATATTTATAATAGCATATTCCTCCTGAAGAAGTGGCAGGTTTGCCACGAAACATGTTGAGTATTTTTAGTATCTTTTAAATAAATTTTATACTTTATTCATCTGGTCTGCTGTTCCTTTGGAGATTCACAAGCTGAGACAATATATATTGATTGATCTGGATATATTGATGCGAGCTTGTACAGTTCTGTTGCAGGGAGAACAAGCATCCAAAATCCCTGCTGTCCTTTAACCGGTTGTGTGGTACTGCAGCCGGTCAAACATGATCTGTGAGTATTGATTCTCACTTACATTTGATCCATATACTGTTTTAAAGAGACAGGATAGCTCTCCTTGTTTGTTTGTTTGTTTGTTTGTTTTTCTGTGTTTTCTCCCTTTAAAGGGATAGTAACACTTCGTTTTAACTTTATTTTATTTTGTAGGCATTAAAAAAACATGAAGAATGATATAAGTCTTATCTCTCAAACCTTTATGGTTTATGAGATATTCACAAGCAAAGTTCCCCTCCCCGCCCCTTTTACCTAGTGTAAGCCATCTCTTCTCAGATGTGAGTCTGGTTGTATGACAGTACAGATAACAGAAGGGGACAATTTTCTTTGTATGAAAACAATGAAAGCCCTTCCCCCCCTTGACAAGTTTTTCAGCTTTTTCCATTATCTTAATTGAAGATTGTCCCTCTCTGCAGTCTACCTGGGCATCTCCCTTCTGATCTGATTGAACAGGGGGGGATACTTTGTTTGTGAATATCTCTTAAACCATAAAGGTTTCAGAGATAAGACTTATATCATTCTTCATGTTTTTTTAATGCCTACAAAATAAAATAAAGTTAAAATGAAGTATTACTATCCCTTTAAACATCCGTGACAAAATCTCCATGTGAGTATAATATTGTTTGTATTCATATTCCAATTTTTAAGAAGATTCCTACACTATGATACTCTCCCCTCTCTTCTGTGTGTTTTGGTTATGCTTTACAAATGGAAGTTTGAGTTTTAGTGAACTAACAACAAATAACTAATTTGTGTAGATGGTAGAGTGCATGTTATTTATATGAACCAATTTCATTTGTAAGTGCCAGCGTCCCTTTTAATGTCTTGAGTTTTCTATATGTAGCTTTCCTGTAAGGTGAACATCTAATAAATTGCATTCTTCATGACATCTGATGTAGGATATCCGTCAAATACATGACCTAATTGTTTCCCTATATCCTTCACAGTAAGATAAATATCAGGATATGTCCTGCTATTGTCAATTTTCTCTGGTCTTTTGTTGTGACTTTTTTTTTTTTTTTCCCTCTCCAGAAAAAAAATTACTCTTCTTAAATTACATTCTAAAGACACAAATGAAAGTAAGGGCTTGTTCACACTGGCATTATTAGGGGGCTTTGTTTACTTAAACTGCTTTTTTTTTTTTTTTTTTTTTTTTTTCCTGGGGGGGGGGGGAAGCAGTTTATACTAATAAAAAGTAATGTGACCACAATTCTGCTGCCCTGGAACACACAAACAAGTGGCGGCAGGAGTTATTCAAATCTCCTCTATACTCCCTGTCCCATTGGTCCAACCATGGAGGCGTGATTTTGACAGGAGTGGCCAAGGGAGTGCAGCTTCTGTCAAAATCTCTTCAAGGAGATGAAGGCTTACACAATATACATACATGCAAACATAAATATTTTATGAATCTTCTAACTGACAAACATTTAATAAACAAATAAAGTAGCGAGGTCTTAAATAAATTCATCTAACTTTTCTTTAAGCTAGTACATCAGTCACTAGAAGGATCGCTAATAACATAAAAAAAAAATGCAAGAGGATCAGCCAGGACAAACATTTTACAGATTATAGTGATGAATCATTTGATCAATATATAAACTACATATGAATAGTTATAGCACTTTAAGTAAATATGCACGATAATATAGAAGAAATTTAGAGAACATACACACACTGTAAACGCACAATACACACAAACAAAATGCATACATATAATGTACACAATATACACAAGTGCTATACACAGAATTTTTGTATGTGCAAAAGTTATACATACAAAATTCTATATTCTGTGTGCAAATCCTATATGCATTATGCAAAATTCTATGTGCTAAAGCTATACACTCTGAGAAAAATGCAATATGCAAAATTCGATAACCTTTGTGCAAATACTATACGCACGAAGCAAAACGTTATATGCAAAATTCTATGTTCAAATGCTATATGCACACAACATGCTTGCACGCACACACTTGATGATGGACAGTTCTGTGAAGTACTGCTTTGCACTACATTACACAACTTTTTGGAGCTGAAAGGGCTAAGCACTGAAAATTTCAACGATCAGGTCATTAAAAACATTGCATTCGTATGGATATCAGGGGAAAATAGACCTACATGTAAGTGCACTTAATTTTTTAACCCTATTGGTACTAAAGATGTATCCAGTGAATTGGGTTGCAATGTAGTGGGTAACACACACAAGTTAAAGGGATAGTAATGTTTCATAATAAGAGCAGCTCCAATTAATCTTCATAGTATTTGGGCCATGGAGAGTTATTTCACTACTGAGAGTTATTTCACTAGTTCAAGAGTAATTGAATTATAAAGTATCCCCCTCCCATCCATTTTACTGATGTAACTGCTCAGCTCAGAGCAGCAGGGTGGAGTCCAGGTGGATTGCAGAGAGGGACAATCTTCAGTTAAGATAAGGGGAAAAACCTGTCAATGGGGGCAGGACTTTCATTGTTCTCACAGTAAGAAGATTGTTTTTGCTGTGATCTGTCTGGTCAAGTGACCAAATTCCACATCTGAGGGGAGGTGGCTTACACTATGTAAAAGGGACGGGAGGGGGAAACTTTATCATTCAGTTAATCTTGAACTACAGCTCTGACAGTAATGAAATAACTCTCCATGGCTCAAATACTAAAGATTAATTGGAGCTGCTGTTTTTGTGAAACATTACTATCCCTTAAAGCCAATTATGTTAGCTCTGTACCACAGCCTGTCAGTCTTCCTCTGTTCCCTTCCCCAAGTAATGCCTCCTTCCCGCCACCACTGATGATGGAAGATTCTGGCATATGACCTGGCGTGCTCTTGCAAATGCACATCCAGGTCATTGTTTAGGCACAAACCGAGCTCGTTCATGCACACAGTCCTTTAAAAAAAGTGGCAGTCCACTTGCCTCTGTGGCTACTTTTAGTTCGGACTGCCACTTTTCAAAAAGGACTGAGAGCATGTCTGACTGTACAGTGACCTGGATGCACATTTGCAAGACCAAGCACCAGGTCATATGCCAGAATCCTCCGTCATTGGTGGAGGTGGGAAGAGGCAATACTTGGGGAAGGGAACAGAGGAAGATAGCATAACTTTAAAAGCCAGTAGCTTCGGCAATAAAGCAAAATTATATATTAATAAAAAACACTGATTACAGATTAAGTCCAAAGGAACATTAAGAAGACAAGTGTAATAAAGATGAGGGTTCCCCTTCAAAGGGTTAAGATTATGATGTGGTTGTGGTCCTGCTGGTAGCATTGATTGTTATTTCCCTATGAAACAAGCATTACTCTCTATGTAGCTGCCATGCACTTGGGTCTGTTCAGTACTGGCTTTGTATGAGCTGCTTTCTGTAACACCCAGATATTTTAAAGGAACACCAACCTAAAGATTAAATTTACTGCAAGACTGTATAATAAACTTGTTAAATATCAATTATCAAAAAATCTAATTCTAAATGTGCTTTTCTAATGCATATGTAGCCTATCCTATGCAGAATGGAGAAAAATCTTTGATTCTCCCTCTTTTTCAGTAGCCTGCCATTGTTTGTTTTGCGCTGTGTGTGTGTTTGGGATGCCATTGCTTGTTGTTTCTTTAATCCTTGTATTTGGTAGAGTAAACTGACTGTAAGTAGTAGAAAAATGGCCAATACTGGCAATATCCTTGTGTGTGTATGGATATGTGTGTGTGTATATGCAGTTTTCCAGAAGACATGTAACAGCTGCAAAATAAGCTTAATTAATAAAAATACATAAATAAAACACACACACACACACAGACTGGTGTGCTGGCACTGCTGTGAAAATAACACAACCTGTTTTTCTCACTGACCTATGGGACTCTTGGTAATAAGTGACATAGCTGAGTGAACTTTATGCTGGCCGATTCTGCGTCCCCCTAGTAACACTGTGTCAGCCGGATCTCTCCTACCACCAGGTGTTGGTGGAGCCTTCTCTTAAGCCTTTGAGTGCCTGAGGGGTACACAATGCATTGCAAAGCAATGTGTGGTGTACCCTTCTGTCACTCAAAGGGTTACACTCATTAGAGCTGGTGAATTTGCTGACCAATTGTGCTTCCCCCTAGTAACATTGTGTCAGCCGTTCCCCTTCAACCACAGCAGATGTTGGTGGAGCCTCCTTTTAGCCATTTGAATGCCAAAGGGATATGCAACACATTGCAATGTATTGCATATCCTTCTGGCACTCAAGGAGTTTAAAGTTTGTTTAGGCTGGTGTGGGCCTGCATGTAGTTGAGTGGTGTTGCACAGGAACAATAACACACAGGCAATGGACTCACCTGAAGCTGTGGTAGCGGCAGCAGTTGGTCCTGTTGTGGGTGAGCGTTGGAGGCTCCCGTTTCCTTAGTTTGAGCAGTAACAATGAGACACACACACAATGGACTGAAGCTGACATGCCCTACCAGCAGCAGCTGCTCCTGTTGTCAGTGAGTGGTAGAGTCTCATCTTTGCTTCCTTTACCCTGCTGTGGGCTCGCATGCAGTTGGTGTGGCGGTGCAGGGTAAAGGGAAGGCAAGGAGAGGCTCCAGCAGTCACCAAGAAGAGGAACAGTTTTTAGCGGCATGAAGCTTTGTTTGAGTGGTTTTTTGTGTGTAAGAATGTGTGTTGGCCATGTGGTGTGTTTTTTTTTTTTTTTGTTTGTTTTTTTTTCCAGACGAATGTTGAGGGATGACAAACTCCTTGCAGAGATTTTGACAGAATTGGCCCTCTGCCCACTCCTGTCAAATTCACACCCCCTGTTCCTCCAGGCCAGGCAGTATGAAGTAGATTTGTGTGTGTGTGTGTATGTATATATGTATGTATATATATATATATATATATATATATATATATATATATATATATATATAAAATTATATAAAAGGAGCGAGAGCACATGTAATTGTAGAATTTTTAGTATTTGGTTTTCTTGCTCCAACAATAATGTTCCCATTTCCAATTTTAGCTAGCCTAATTGCTTGTTTGCAGGCTCTATTGCATTCTTTTATTTGTTAAATGATGAATCTGACCCTTCTAACTTTAAATAATTTTAAAAGCCTGCTTTTTTCAATAGCCCTTTGAGTGCCAGAGGGGTACGCAATGCATTGCAAAGCATTGCGTACCCCTCTGGCACTCAAAGGGTCAAGCCGCATTGATCTTGATTTGCTCCTCTTGTATTTATACCACACTGGTAGATAGTGACATGTATATTTTTCCATGATAATTTCCACAAAATTACATCTTTCTTGTGCATTTTTGTCTTTTGAAGATTATAACGCATTAATACAGCTTTTAGCGTTGTAAAATTAGCATTTTTTAAGGTTATTTGGTTAAACCCTTGTTAATAGTTTTATCTTAACAGATTTAAAAGATCAACATATTATGGCCATTAGGTCCAGTAACACCTCATTTCTAATTGTCTCCTTTACTAGTTGGGACTTAATTGTAACTATATATATGTGGAAAATGAGTTCCCTTTGTTGTGCTGTAGCATTGCAGTAATGCCCCCCACCACACACACACACACACTATTACTTTGCAATGCTTCTGCATATCCCTCTGGTCCTTAAGGTGTTAAACACAAAAAAGTATTGTTCTTACAAATGTAATATGGCAGAGTATAATATTGTAAAACTGTGATTTGCAGACTGGGGGCATAGAGGGGGTAGTGAGGCTCCTCTAGGGAAGGAACAAGGCTTTGTTTCAGCATAAAACTTCAGCTTTGCTATGCAACATAAGTATTTCTATTGTCAAGAAGCTGACCTGGTCAGAGATATGGAAAGACTGATTGAAAGAACAGATGCGGACAGCAGTCTGCCATGTGTATATTTGTGATACAGGTGTTTTTAGTGGGGAGTCTCTAGATATCTTGTCCTTTCAAAGACAGAGAATTTTATAACGAATTGCTACAATAAAGTAAATGCAATTAAATGAATACTCTAAATGTGGACAGAGGGTTATGTATTTAATAAAGAACACCGCATTGAGGGTTGGAGAGAGAAAGGGGGCATGGCAACAAAATATTTGTGAATCATTATTTTAAAGTGTGTGTTTTATTTTTGTGGTTTTTTTTTTTTTGTCAATTTATTTTTAAATAATTACCCTATAGCAGTAATTCTCAACCAGGGTGCTGTGGCAGTTTGAATCACGGCCCTCTTCTAGAATCTGACAAAGGGGTATGATTCCCTGTAACGGTGTGCGATATGCTACATTTAATCTGCTTTGCAATGCTTTGGGGATCGGTCTAGCATCCACATGATTGAAACAGCATGCTTGTATGTACTCATCTTCTTTTTCCTACTAAGAAATGTAGCTCAGGAGAGGAGCACAACATACTCACCTTAATCACATTGCACAAGCAAGATTATTTGCAGACTATCCATTAATAACCTTGTATGCTACAGTATGTCCTTTCATTGGATCAGATGAATGAAAATTTGGTGTTTGTGTTTTTTTTCTCAAGGTTGGACTCAGGCAGCTGGATATGTCCCTCCTTTGTCAGCTGTATTCTCTTTATGAATCAATCCAGGAATACAAAGGTGCTTGCCAGGCTGTTTCAAGCGCAGACTGCCCATACGCCATGGAAAATGGGTTCTTTGACGAAGAAGAGGAATATTACCAAGAAGCTGGCTCACTCCACAAGGGGGCGAGGGAAGACTCAGAAGGAAATCTTACATTAACTGTACCTCCTATTTCGAGTAATGACTGGATACTGGAAAATATTTAGTTCACCAAATCAATGTTGGAAGACTGGGGAAACACTGCTCTCAGTATTTGGTGCCGAAACATTTTTACTTGCCTTGATATCCATGCAACATTTTAGGAAACTGGTTTGCTTTAGCAAATTAGAGCATTTCAGGCATGTTTATGAAATGTTCTGTATGGCCATGATGGGCTTCAGACAGCAATTAAGAAGAAATGTTCAAACCAAGTGCCTTTAACATCCAAAAGCACTTATATAATTCGTATTGATGTACAATGGAATACTTTTTATAACACCATATTTATTATATGTAGCAGAGGGAGTTCATATTCTAAATGAGGTCTTATTAACCCTTTAAGGGTCGGGGATGTTTGCAGTGCATTGGAAAGTAGTTCATTGTACTTTCCTCTGAACTTTAAAGGGTTAATGTAACATTGTTCAGTCACTAGTCTTGCAGATGTAGCCGGACTTGTACTGTTTGAAATTACCTCAGGTTCTCTCAGAATACTAAGTAAATTCTCAACTTTTATAGGACTCAATTTAATGTTACCTTTAAAACAAAAGTTAGTCTTGATTCATTATTTTGCATTATAGATGCATTGTGCATGCAGTCTCTAGAAACGGAGCTATCGGATTGGCTTAGGCTTACTTTTATAGTTCTAGATTGTGCCTCCCTGCACAGATATCCATCTGAAAGAAAAGCCCACATATCTACACCTCAGGAGAGAATACCATAGCTTTTTCACATACACTTTTTTTTATGGTTGTGAGTGTAAACATCTTAGCAAGTTAGTAATATTCGTTTTTGTTTAATCTTAGCCTAGTGATAATAAGATTTTAATGACCCATGAAGGGCCCAGAGTTCAAAAGAAATGTGGAGTAATTCTGTATCAAAACCAGCTGCGTCATAGGGGACAAATAACATTTTTCAAAATCTCACTGACTTTAACAAGCCTTTAACCCCTTGAATGCTAGAGAGGTCTCAATGGATTTGCTTTGTAATGTGTTGACAATCTCACTATCATTCAAGGGATTAAAGTTGCAGTAAAGGTCTTTCTAACTGGAGGTGGTTATATGAGAGTTAAGGGAACTATTACTTAGAACTTTCCCTTTCCCACCACTCCTTTGCCCTGCAGATCTGGGGATCTGCTGTTCACTCTGTGATTCTTGCAGAGGAATAAGCAGCTCTCCCTGAAACCCAATGTGGGCAAATTCAACTACAGTAGGCTTGACTGGAGAAAATAGAAATTTCCCATAAGTGTTGTCAGGTGCTGATATCATACAGCCCTGCAAGTCATGGTGATCTGCAGGCAGAGAAAGCTGTAGGATCACGGGCCTAATTAAGCTAGTTAAAGAATTGCAATTCTGAAGTAAACAAACCACAAAATAGGGGCAAATTAAGTCCTCTTGATTTTAATATGGCGATTACCCTTTAAATTATTGTTTTTGTCTCCCAACGCATTGAGAAGCAATTCATTGAAAACCTATCAAGCATGTAAGGGATTAAAAAAATCTTCATTTAAATCAAGGAGTATTTTGGAATTGAAATGGTCTCCTATGGAGCAGTTGGTTTGCGCTGGAATTGCACCTCTATAGTTTAATTAGATCCTCAATTCCCATGGCTACCGCGTAACTACCTATTGTTAAGAAGACCTGTGCTGCCCCATTTTAATCAGTCCGAATTTTAATTTGTCCTCTGTAGAGCAGTTAGTTCATTTGAACATGGGGTCAGACCATGATTTTTTTAACCACTTTAGGAAGAGGGATATGCAACACATTGCAATGTATTGCACACCCTTCTGGCCTTCAAGAGGAGGACACTTGGATGGTAGAATGGTCAAGTTGCAGTGACCAAATCTGCCCAAATGGTTTAGATTTCAGGGGTGGGCAATTTGTGATGATGGGAGTTGTAATCCAACTACTACTGAAGGAATGAAAATTGGCCAACCCTGTTCTAGAAACCTAATACTGAATATTGGCTTCATCACCACACATTTACATCTCACAAAATAAACAAATAATGTCTCTACAAGTCTAGTACACCTTGTATTGGCTTCTACGAAGCAGGGCTGTCTAACTAATGGCCCACAGGCCACATTATACTACAGAAGGCAAACTTGTGCTCTTAGCCCACCATATTTGATATACACTCCAGAGAACTCTGATAATCTTCCTTCAAGACTTCAGTTTCCATGGTTCTGTACTGGGTCTCCAAGCTCTGAGCCAATTTCTTCAGTTTGGAGGGTTTGTGTAACTCCACCCATTTGTTCTGCACTCTTCCCTTTTCACTTCCTGTCCTTTGTGTGATTTGGACACTCTCACTCTAGCACTCCTTTTCTCTCTAGGGAACTGCAGGGAAATGTTCCCAGCTATGCTAATACCTTAACCCATTGAATGCCAGAGGGATACAATGTGTTGCGTACCCCCTCTGGCATTCAAAGGGTTAAACAGGCCCACACCACCAAAGATGTTGCACAGCACTGAGCATATTGTAATGCTGATTTTGTTAGATTTTTCTAGCCTTGCTTATTTTGTAAAATATTAACCTCAGCCAGTATTTAATTTTTATAATGGTTTGACACTTTAAAGAGAAATATTCATATGCTGCTTGCTTTTTTTCCTTTGGAATGCACTTTTTTTTGTAATGTGTGTGTTATGTGGTTGTACCATGTGCACAAAGAAAGTGGGGCAAACCAATTGCAACAACAACAAATCACCATTTCCTTTCATTTTTTTTTTTAAGGGATAGTGTCACTTCATATTGGAAAAATATATATATATGTTGTGTTTATCTACAATAAACAAGGTTACTTCCAGTGCTGGGAGATGTTTTGTTCAAACATTATTACAGCTGAATCTTGCAATTTTGGGTGCAATTTCTTCCATGGCCTGAAATTTTATAGTGGCGCTGTTGCTACAACGGTCTTTGGATAAATATTGTAAATGACAATACACCTTCATAGTTAACAGCAGCACTGTAAAATGTTGAGTCATGGAGGTACTGCACCACAAAAAAATGCCAGTTCAATCTGCAATAACTTTAGAAAAAAAACTCTCAGCAGTGTGAATACCCATGTTTTACTTAACAGGATAAACCCTGTAATATGTAGTCGATATCACACAATATTGTTCCTTTTAACCTCTTGAATCCTAGTGACCTTTCTAAGGCATTCAAGGGGTTGAAAGCTGCCTTTAAATCCATGAGAATGTTTATTCAGTGTAATACAGGTGCCCCAGGCTTCTTCTGATATCTTCGTATATGGCCCATTGAGTCACATATCACTCCATGTTAATCTAGTGCTGTACAGTCAAATAAAAAAACAAAACAAAACAAAAAAAACTACCTTACAAAGGTGCGAGCCACAGTTGAGTGAGGGGGAACTTTTAGCACTCTACCTTTCTATACAATTAACAAAACACAGTTTGTTTGGTTTTTTTGTAGTTTGTTCATTGTGTATATTTATTAAGAAGCAGTCATACATGTTGCTTAGTTAAAAGAAAAAAAATATATATATAATTTGACAAGGAGTAATTACCTTATATTTTTTTCATTAAAAAATATATATTGTAGGGCTTTTCCTGTTGATTAAAATAAAGGTACTCCCAGTGCTTAGATGCATATATAAAAAAATATACACACACATAGTTATTACAGTTTAAACTATATAATATACACATACAGTGCTCTCTAGTGGTCAGATTCCAATTAGTTATTCTGCTATATTCTATCTGTGAGGAAAGTCGATGACAAATGGCTCTCCATGGAATGTGATTAAAAACGGAGTCATACAGTCACTTAGAGCTTTCAGGAAGTAAATTCACTTCCTGATTATCTGAACGGTTATAACGCTGGAAAATTAAAAATTTGCATCGGTGGGAGTTACCTTGTTATATTCAGCAGGAAAAGCTCCATAGTGCATAGGTTTTCATAAAAAAAGTTTACTGCTTCTATAAAATGAAACTATTACTTATCTACATTCTCACTTCAGTCAGAAAATTTGCCTTTCCATGATTTGCATGATTGTCAGTTTATCGGTGTATGCGAGAGAGCATTACTGGCCACCAGGAATTGGGAGGAAGAGCAGTATGGAATGCTGGACTCGTTCTGGCATGCCATCTAGTACTGTTTAAGTTGCATAAACTGGCATAAATAAAGCTTAACCCCTTAATGACCCTTGATGGTCCTAGCACGTCACGGGTAAGGACCCCTGACATGCCAGGACACTCATGGAATTCAGGGCTCCCCGTTCAGCAGCACGCTGTTTCGGGGAGCCCTGAACTGGATACGATTTGAAAAAAAAAAAAAAAAAAAAAATGGTCTGTGGTCCTTAAGATACGGCCATATGCAAGAACAGTCGTCCGTAAGGGGTTAATATCTGAACTATTGTTTTGAATAAAAAAAGTGTGTTTTTTAATTTTTTTGTTACAAAATTACACCTTAAACCACAGGGTGCTAGAAAAGTCTTCAATGCATTGCCTGACAATTTAAATACCTCTAGAATCCAAGGAGATAATATCTCTTAAAAGCCACCATGGGCATGTCATCTCTGATAAGGCCCTGATTTTCTCCGTTGACCAATAGGATTTAATCTAAACTGCTTTTAGAACATTGATTAGTTTGAAAACAAAACAAAACATGATGGTCATAAGACAAATGGAATGAACCCATGGAATAATTAAAAATAAAGATAATTGGTTTGCAGTGTCTAATCCTTTCATTTTTTGTAATGTTTGTCTAAAAAAATGGTAGATAACCCTTTAAGTATTACAAGAATGTGCAGCACATTGCTTTGCAATGCATTGCTAACTCTCCTGGTCCTTAAAGGGTTAAAGAGAAACAGTCAGTATGGGGTCTGAGCAGGAACAAATTTCCTCAATGCTTAAACCCAGCTAGCAAAACTGGGTTTGAGCAGTGAAGAAGTTTGTCCCTGCTCAGACTTCATATTAACAGATGCTGGTCAAGCCAGATGAAACGGAAGCCTTAATTCCGTCTTGCAGTTATTCCTCATTAAATATACAGCAAGGCTGGATTTCAAGATCTAATCTTACATATGCTTTGTGAGGACACCCATATATGCCTTTTTCAGGTCTCTGACCCTGTTACTAAAACAACATTGATGTGTCTCAAAACTGAGATTGCTGCATTGTCTGTAAACAGCCTGCGATAATGCAACAGCCTTTCTCTTAAGTCCTGCTTGGAACACAGGAACCATGGGGGTAAAGTATCCTTCTCCAGGAAGGCAGGGCACTTAATCAAAAGTGCTCTGAAGTGGTGACTTCCTATATCCACTCTACCACTTCCTGGACATCCTGTGAGTATGTCCCAGTTTGTCTCTAGCACAGCCACATTTCTCTGGGTGTTGCAGCCTAACTAGCACACTGTGCCATGGGCTTGCCTTTCCTCCAGTGCATTCTTTGCCTTATCTCTAGTCTACCTTTTACTTGGCTCTGAGTTGTTCTTATGATTTTAGGTTCAATCCTATTGTGACAGTGGCGTGTTTATTAACTATTCACTTTTTACAATTTTTTTGTCATAGTGCCATAGAACACACACACCCACACATGCTATAGTGAATAGAACACAGCTTATCTATGACTTCTGCCACCATTTGTGTTTTGAAGGCAGTAAGGGGACTGATAGGGATACTGGTTATGATAGCCAATATTATGGAGGCCCCTGCATACCTTGCTTATGCAGCCTTTGACACAGCTATGCCTTTTGAAAAGGCTTAAGCCCTTTCAGTATCCTCCCATTGTACTTTGTGGCTCATGATTTGGTCGGCTGATCAGTCTTCCAGAGTCTATAGTTTCTCTTCCTTTTGTAGGAAGGTAACTTTTGGGGCCTGATCTAGGAAAGGTAATTAGTGACACTACTGGATGCAAAAGCACTTGCATCTGCACTTAAACATGATGTAGCAGTGGGTTTAAGTGTTATTTCAGAAGTGTTATTTCTGCGTAGATCTCGAATCCCTTTCACCTCACCATTTTTTGTCCAGAGTTCCTTGCGATCCGGTTCAGGCACATCTATTCATAGACCTGGAAAAAGCAGGTGTTTGTCCCCATTCCAGCCCAGGAACACTTCGCCTGCCTTTACTCCAGTC
Organism: Rhinophrynus dorsalis; assembly: GCA_037306005.1. Classification (NCBI taxonomy): domain Eukaryota; kingdom Metazoa; phylum Chordata; class Amphibia; order Anura; family Rhinophrynidae; genus Rhinophrynus; species Rhinophrynus dorsalis. The sequence continues at coordinate 100,940,756 of CM074720.1, forward strand.
TTTTTGGTCCCAAAAAGTACGCTGGCTATCATTCTATTTTGGACTTCTAAGTGTTAACATACAACAAACAAAAGCTCCTCCAGTCTAATTGTGAATAGTGTGTCCTGTATTAGGCATGTATAACAACACTGATAAATATGAGGTTTTCTCAGTCGTCCAATACAGGTAACTTTGGGTAGGCGATCAGCCCCTTTAAGTAGGCAGGAACAATTCTGAGAAGTGACTGCTGGGTGGAGCCTACCTCCTCTCCTTAGCTTGCAGCTCGCCAATCCCCATCCAGTAAGATTTGTTCCTTGGTCAAGACACAAGGCAAGAGAACAGTTCTGTTATAGTTTTAGCTTTTTTATTAGATATGGGATACCACAATTAGACTGATTACCATCACTGACAATGCCCATCACCCAAATGTGGATAGCTCAGTTTACCAGGTGCTTTTGTGGACCCAAGCCCTGGGGGGAAATCTTGGCTGCGAGTTCTTTCCCCAGGAGTTGCCCACTGAGGCTCTTGGAGTGGTTTTACATTCTGGTATTCACCCTGTAAAATTTTGTGTTCCACACGTTTACCGCATAGGCGCCATTGCTCCATTCACTCCTATGGGACTTTACAGTTTGGGACAGATCTCTGCAACCACTCCACGGAGTGAGGCCATTCAGAGATGGCTCATTTGGTTGGTCTGCCCTTGCTTTGTTATCCGGTCAACGTTCTGGGCATGTTGGGGGGCTTAGGGGGCTTTGGGCACTGTTGGGGTACTTTTTCAGGGAAACTACAATTCCCATGAGCGCTTGTTTCGCGCGCTCGTTTCTGATTGGCTCCCGCCACATCAGCCATTTTGTGCCTTTTCTGAACGAGTATCCTACGCAGGCCTTGGACTCTCCTTCTCTCCTCAGCAGTTTGACCCTTCTCTTACCAGTCTATTTTAGCATTTCTGGGGTGATTTTAATTATCATATACACTGTTTTTTGGGTGTTTCTGATACTTTGACCATTTCACTCTGTGAGAATGTCTATTCCGTTAGACCTTGGGGCTAGGCCTAAGACTAAGGACACTGGAGCATCTGTGTCCCCCCATTGCTCATCATGTCACTCAAGGTTACCTAGAGAATACTCAGGTCACGTTTGCCCAGCATGCACTGCTGCCCCTGAGTATCCTGCAGGGACCTCCAGCCATGCACTAAAGCCAGTTTGGATGCAAGAGTTTAAGGCTACTACCAGGGATCTCCGGTCTACCTTACAACTCCTTCCATCGACCTTGCAGAAGGTCTTCCACTCGTGGCATGCCCCCACCCCTATCAGATCTTCCCTGCCTAAACCGCCGGGTGTACCTGATGTGTCTGATTCCTCTGAGGAGGAATTATTGGTGGACTCTGATAATGAAGACTGTTCTGCTGTCCCTTCCTCTGAGTTTTTTGGGGACCCCTTTGAGGTTGATCCTGTTCCATCAGCTGAGGGCCTTATTAGGGCTGTGTTGAACACCCTGAACATTCCCTTCGTACAGGAGGTGTCCTCTGACCCATATGATGTGTTTCTGGAGCTTGTCAGGCCCCATACTTATTTTCCACCTAACCCCACCCTTGACAGTTTGGTGTCTGAGGAGTGGAAGTTTCCAGACAGAAAACAGTCTGTCTCTAGGAAATTTGCTAAGCTTTACCTGTTCTCTGAAGCAGCTCTAGCTCAATGGGTTCATCCTCCGAAGGTGGATGCCCCTGTTTCTAGGCTTTCTAAGTCCACAGCCTTGCCTGTGGCTGCATCTGCTCTGAAAGACTGGACTGACAAAAATTTGAGACCTCTCAAGGCCATTTTTGCAAAGGCTGATTCTGCCCTGTGCTCCGCATTTGCTGCGGCGTGGGTGAATAGGGCTGTAGCTGTTTGGACTGACAGCTCACTTCAGCTGTCCGGCAAGGAGCTCCTACTAGTGACATGTTGCGGCTTCTTGCCAACATCTCTGAGGCTCAGCATTATGTTTCTGATGCCCTGTTTGAAGCTGTGCGTATGGTAGCCAGGGCATCCACCATGTCTATGGTAGCCAGACGCGCTCTTTGGCTCAAGATCTGGTCTGCTGACACTGCCTCCAAGAGGGCTCACCTGTCTTTGCCCTATCAGGACACCTCACTGTTTGGGCCTGATCTCAAGGGTCTAATCAGTGAAGCCACTGGGGGGAAAGAGTACTCGCCTACCAGTGGTCCATAGGAAGAAGGTGCCTATCAAGCGGAATCTGGTTTTTTTTTTCGTCCCTTTCAGGCTGAATCTCACAAGGTGACCCAGGCGGTGCCTCAGGCTCCGCGTGCCTCATCCAAGACTAAGCAGCAATGGAGGCCTAAGTCCTCCACTAAGCCCAAGGCTTCCAAACCTCCTCCCGCATGACTCGCCGAATCCGGGTCCCCACCTGCAGGTGGTTGGCCGCTTGCGCCGCTACCTCACAGCTTGGGAAGCCTCTGTGGTGGACCCGTGGGTTTTGCAGGTGGTGGCTGTGGGGTACAGGATCCCCTTCACCTCCCTTCCTCCTGCTCGGACCTTCTCTTCTCTGGGAGCAGAAAACCGTCTCCTTTTCAAAGGAGCCATTCAGGACCCTTCTGGACAAGGCGGTCTTAGAACCAGTTCCTCCTTAGGAATGGGGGTTGGGGTTCTACTCCAACCTCTCTGTGGTTTCCAAGAAGGATGGCAGCTGTCCTCCCATTTTGAATTTCAAGGTTCTCAAATCCTTTGTGGTCAGTTCCCAGTATCGCCAGGAGTCACTATGCACGGTGATCGCTGCCATGTCCCCTGGGGAATTTCTGGCTTCTCTGGATTTTCAGGTTGCATATTTGCACATTACCATTCATCCAAAGAGTCAGCAATATCTCCGCTTTGCCTGCGACCGAGGGCATTTCCAGTTTTATGCCCTCCCCTTTGGCCTGACCACAGCTCCTCAAGTCTTCAACAGAGTCCTGGGAGCCTTGAATTTCGTCCTCCATCGGGACGGCATCAGTTACCCCATAGATGGATGACATCCTTCCATCCAGAACTCCTTCATCAGCAAGTGCAAGACTGCATTCATTCTCTGTTCAGTCACGGGTGGATCATCAATCTGGACAAGTCTGATCTTGTTCCTTCCCAGAGGATGGTTTTTCTGGGAATCTTCTTTGACACTCAGAGATGGATGATGTTTCTCATGGACGAAGTGGCTCATCAGATAGCACTGAAGGTCCAGACTGTCCTGAATCAGGATCCGGTTCCGGCCAAGAAGTTGTCATCCCTGGTGGGGGAGTTCATTTCCACCACAGAAGTGGTCCCGTTTGCCATGGCTCATACCAGGGAACTCCAGAGGTTTCTAATCCTGGCATGCAGGGGTCGACCGGATCTCCTGGAGAGGTCCCTATCTCCCCCTCTTCACGTGGAGCTGAGCCTCTCGTGGCGGCTCAACCTGGACAATCTGCTGAAAGGCAGGCCCTTCATGGTGCCATTCTGGATAACAGTGACGACAGATGCCAGTCTCTCCGGTTGGGGATCGGTCCTGGGGCACTTTAATGCTCAGGGCCAGTGGTCCCAGGAATAATCTCTCCTTCCCATCAATGTCTTGGAGCTTCGGGCAATATTTCATGCCCTGCGCCACTGGACGTGCCAACTAGAGGATTGCCTGGTCAGGGTCCAGTTGGACAATGCCACAGCGGTAGCCTACATCAACAAATAAGGCAGCACAACAAGTCTCACAGCTTGATTAGAGGTCATAACTATTTTGTCCTGGGCAGAGGAGCATGTTCCTACCATTTCTGCAGTTCATATACTTGGCGTAGACCACTTTCTGGCAGACTTCCTCAGTTGACACACAGTGGACAGCGGAGAGTGTGAACTGCATCAAGAGGTGTTCAACCTCATTGTCCAGCGGTGGGGTCTTCTGTGCATCAACCTGATGGCAACAAGACACAACAGGAAGGTTCCAACATTCTGCTCTCACTGGGCGGATCCTCTGGCTCTAGCAGTGGATGCCTTATCGATTCTGTGGGTTTTTCCTCCCATTCCCCTGTTGCACAGGGTCATCAGGAAGCTGCGACTGGAGAGTTGCCCAATCATTCTGATTGCTCCATACTGGCCTCGACAGGTTTGGTTTTCGGAGCTTCTGGATCTCTCTGTGATGGAGCCTGTTCAGCTCCCCCACCCGTCAGGTTCTTCTTCTACAGGGTTACCTGTGGAAGGAGGATGTTCATCTTCTGGCTTTGACTTCAAGGAGATTGAATCCTGAATTTTGAAGAAGGGTTTTTACTTCTGGGTTGGTGGCTACTATGCTTAGTGCCCTTAAGTATGTTTCCTCTAAGGCCTACCATTGAGTTTGGTCTACCTTTCTCTCTTGGTGTTCCGATAGGGACCTGTCTCAGGATTTTGATCTTCCTCCAAGATGGTGTGGATAAGGATCTCAGTCTGATTTCCTTTAAGGTTCAGACTTCAGCTCTCTGTTTTCTTTCAGAGGCGCCTGGCTATTTTTCCTGATGTCAAGGTTTTCTTCCAGGTGGTTGCTCATTTCTGTCCTGTGTTTAAGGCTCCCACTCCTCAGTGGGACCTTAACTTGGTTTTGGGCATCCTTCAGTGCCCTCCCTTTTGAGTCTTTGGCCACTATTCCGCTACGTCTGCTGATGTGGAAGATGGCTTTTCTCCTGACGATCGTGTCTGTTCGCCGTGTTGCGGAGCTGCATGCCCTGTCTTGTCGGCCACCCTTTTTGGTGTTTCACAAGGACAAGGCTGTCCTTCGCAAGAGTTTCCCCCGAAGGTGGTGTCTGAGTTCCACATTAATCAGGAGATTGTGGTTCCTTCTTTCTGCCCCAGCCATACTTCTGACAAGGAGAAGGATCTTCATTTGTTGGATGATGTGCCTTGCCCCAGGTCCTTGCGGCAGTCTGATGCTCTTTTTGTCAGTCCTGAGGGTCCCAGGGCAGGGAAGCCTGCTTCCAAGGTAACCATTGCTTCTTGGATCAAATCCACTGTTCGTAGGGCTCACGAACTTCGGAAGAAGCCTGCCCCCTTTCATGTCACGGCTCATTCTATGAGGTCTATTGGGGCATCTTGGGGCTACAAGAATCAGGCCTCAGCTGATCAGTTGTATAAGGCGGCCACTTGGTCATCTGTACATACCTTTTCCAAACACTATTGTGTGGATGTACTGGCATTGGCTGATGCCAGTTTTGGGAGGAAAATCCTGGAGGCAGCCTTGCCTGTCTAGGATCTCCTTTGTCTCTTCAGTAGTCTTTCACTTTTGAGCCCTGTTGGATCTAGTTCAGTGTGCTGTGCATCAGTTCCTGGGGTCTGTTTTACCCCTGTTCGGTGTCCATTGACACCTTGCGCTTATTGTTGAGCTATTCATGATCTGTTGGTTCATTGGTGCTCTGGTGACTTTGGGGGCCTGCGCCTGGTCCTTGCCTTTCTTTCCGCCCTGGGGAACTTAATGGTTGGACATCCCAATGTTACCAGTAACCTGTATTGGACGACAGAGAAAAGAGGATTTTAGTCTTACCTGTTAAATCCTTTTCTCTTAGTCCATACAGGTTACTGGTCTCCCATCCTGTCAAGGGACCATGCTTGGCTCTCCCGTGGCAGAACGTGGGGGTCCTTTCGGATTCATGGTCACAGGAGTCTTCCTTTACCTTCTTACTACATAGTTAGTTTTCAAGTCTTACTGGATGAGGATTGGCTAGCTGCAAGCTAAGGCAAGGAGGTAGGCTCCACCCAGCAGTCACTTCTCAGAATTGTTCCTGCCTACTTAAAGGGCTGATTGGCTACGCAAAGTTACCAGTAACTTGTATGGACTAAGAGTAAAGGATTTAACAGGTAAGACTAAAATCCTCTTTTCTGAAGGCTATTGTGTCTGTTCATTGAGTGGTCAAACTTCAGGCAGCATTTCGTAAGCCTCCTTTTCTGGTCTTCCACCGCAATATGTTAGTTCTGCAGACTCCTTAAGGTTGTTTCTGAGTTTAACCAGAAAATTGTTCTTCCTTCTCTGTCCAGCTCCATCTTTTGGAGGATCTTTTGCAGGATCTTCATCTTTTGGATTTGGTTAGGTGCTTGTAGCACTATGTTCTACACATGCTGCGATGCATATGTTCTCAAGAAGCAACCCATATCCTTTTGGGCTTTACTGCACATTCCACCAGGTCGGTGGGTGCCTCTTGGGCCTACTTGAATCAGGCCATTACTGTGCAGTTGTGTAAGGTGGTGATATGGTTGTCCCTTAAAACATTTGTCAAACACAATGGTGTTAATGTGCTAGCTTCAGCTGAAGTTTGTGTTTGGCCAGAAACTCCTACAGGCTGCTGTCTGTGTAGGTATCTTCCTTGAATTTCCTTTAGCTAGTAAACTGTTAGTTTGTGGTGTTTTGGTTTGCAGTGTTGGTGACCTTTGACACCTGGCGGTTTATGTTGTGCAAGTTCATCTTTGTTAGAACTCATCTGTGTCTTGAGGGTTTTTTCTTTCCCTTAGTGGAATCTTGTCTAGGCAGGGGTAAAGTTGTAGGAGTATCTGCTTCAGAGTTCTTTTTATCAAATACCATGCATTCGTGAAGAAGGGACTTTACCCCATGGTTCCTGTGTTCCACATAGACTAAGAGAAAAAACATATATTCCCAAGTACACAACCTCCTTAATGAAAGAATGGTGAATACTAATCTTGATAAATGAACTTCCTCTTTTGTTCAAAGGGGTAAAAGGAATATCAGCTAATGTTTTAGTGTTTGCATTCCTTCAACACGTTAAAAAGAACAGAGGGAAGTGCAACTCCCTGCTTCACAATGTTGTGCATTCCATTGATCCTTAAAAGTTTAATCAGATTTGGATACTCTTTACACACACATCTTTATTGTCCAGTAGTTGCATAGGGATAAAATCCTTGACGTTAGCAAAAGAACATCAAGGCCTGCTTATGATAAAGATGTGTGTTTTATGTTGTACAACATAAGCCACTCCAGGGTTTAGTCAATTATTTGTTTATTGAATTATTGTGCATTAATAATGAATAGTGAGTTAATGGTTCCACCTAACTGCAAGTTGCAATTATGACTCAACACAGTGTACTTTCCACCTTGCAGAAATGCCATTTAAAATGATGGTACCCTTTCTCTTCACACTTCTGCAAATGTAGAATATGTAAAGTATTAAAGTAGACAATTTTGACTTTACATTATAATGCACTTGTATAACATGTAAACCAAAATAAAAGGTTACTATCACATACATTAGTTTAGTGTTCCTGCCATTATTCCTCTTAGCAGATGTTATTGTCTTATAATTTGTGTATTCTGTCCTAACCTTGGACACAACTGACAAACTGGCAGTATCTGCCACAGATGCAACAGCTAAATATACACCAACAATCTGTCTTCTCTTAAAATCAGACAAGCCTCTCATGCTACAGTGTTTCATATGCTTTTACACTCCACACAATCTCTAATGTATTGAAACTAGCACTACACCACATAATGTAACCTAAACAAAACAACCTATTAATCCTAAGAAGTTACTTCTGTTACCAACAACATATCATATGTCACTGAAGTCCCTACTTACATTATTTTGTCCACCCACTGTCAAATAAACTAATAGTTTAAAGAAAGAAAAATAATATTTAATGCAGTATGATTTCTTGCCCAGGGGTGTAATTAGAACCTACTAGAACATGAGGTTACCACCCCCCAAAGTGTGGAACATGTTTGAGTAACACATTCTGATGCTGGATTTACTTAAAGGAGCAGTAAACTTTTTTTTATGAAAACACATTTTATAGATCTTTTCCTGCTGAATAAAACAAGGTCACGCCCATCGCTGTCAGATGTTTTATTCAAAAATTATAGCAGTTTAAATAATCAGGAAGTGAATTTACTGTGTTTACTTCCTGATAGTTCTAACTGACAGGAAGTGACAGGCAGTTTCTATCACATTCTGTGGAGAATTGTATGTCTGACTTTTTTGACATTCCTCTCCATTAGAATCTAACAGGAAATCTAATTAGAATTTGACCACTAGATGGCACTGCTAGTGTAAAACTACATGGGTTTAAACTGTAATAACTCTGGAAATATACATCTCTCAGCAGTGGGAGAACCATTATTTTACTCAATAGGAAAATCCCTAAAATTTATATTTTTTCATAAAAAAAAGTTTACTGCTCCTTTAATTTTCAGATGCAAGTCTGAATCACGTACAGTCATGGTCCCAAGGTGAAGTTTACCACCAGATGATCTCAGAAGGTCTTTGCATGATTTAAAAGATAAGAGCAAAGCAATGCTTTGGACTAGTAGTAAGGGGTTTGAAACAGTACAAAAACCCGGACTTCTCAACCCAATAATGCTTTTACGATTTTAGACCTGTGAAATTGGGAAGTTTGCCCAGTTTTAGATTCCATGTTATCAGTCACTGATCGTGCCACTAAAACAGGAGGACTTCACCTGCCCCTGCAGGAACTGGTTCAGGATCAGGTGACTTTGTAAGTATTAATCTGCAAGCAACCTGACTAGAATAGCAGTTGTCAGGGACACCAGAGGTTCTGCACAAAGGTGTGATAAAGAGGAATAACCACTTCTCTAGTAAGAAACTCTTCAGTTCTCTGGCACTCAAAGAGTAAAAAAAAAAAAGAGTTAACAGTCGAATGGAGCAGATCCCAGCAGTGGGGACACCCTTGTCATACTCAGCAGGAAGACATAACATATATGTTTAAAAAAAAAAAAAAAAAAAAACCCTCTGTAAAGCAACCTTGCTTTTAAAGGGATATTAATGTCTCAAACAAAATGCAGTGCCGATTCATCTTCATGCTATGTCCCATGCAGAGCTGTATTTCAGTATTATCAGACTTGTAGTTCAACAGTAACTGAATGAGAACTTATCCCCCTCCCACCCCTTTTACTTCAGTCACGCTGCTCTCCAAGCTGGTCCGGATGGAGAGCAGTGAGGGACAAAGACTGTGAGCACAAGGTAAAACCTGACCTCCTTCATCAAGGGGGCACAGTTTTCCAAGTACTCACAGGGTCACACAAGGAGACTGACCAGACAGCTCGCAGCGAGGGACAATTGACTGGATTCTAGATGTGATGGGAGGCAGCTAAAAGGGGCAGGAGGGGATACTTTCTCACTTCATGACTGTTGAACTACAGATCTGGTAGCATTGAAATACAGCTGTATATGGGACAAATAGTATGAAAATGAATTGAAGCTGCATTTGGTTTGACACATTACTATCCCTATTATCTACTTTGGGGCTTGTAAAAAGCAAAGAGTGTTATAGCCAATGGGATCCATTTGTCCCATATTGTGCACCTGGTTTGCGCCAGTTACACCACTTTATCTGTATTTGTCAAATTTTAGCAACATCATTGTTGGTTGGACACAGTTCAGTATTTCATGCATGCATTATTTTCTAAGGTGTGGTGGTGACATGTTTATAGTAATAATTAATAGAGTGACACATTTCAGCTGTGGATATTTTATTGTACTACCTGTTTCCCAGTTAATCATTTTTCTAACCTTTCATCAGACATTGGTTTATAGGCTGGGCATCTCTAGTTACAAGGCCACAAATTAATATTTAGTGCCTCTGAAAATGATCCATGCTAGTGTTCATAATGGCAGGATAATTCATTCCCTTACTCTGAGTTGTATTATTCCTTAGAAGAGATTATAGAAATGTCTCCAAGACATGCCTTAGCAATGAACGTTAGAGATTGTTGTAAATCCTTGGAGATCTCAACACCATTTGAGAGGTTAAAAAAACACAATGTTAAAATAAATAGAAATGCATCCTGGGGATACTGTAGTTTTCACTGTCGTCCAATACAGGTCACTGGTACAATGGGAGGCGATCCGCCCCTTTAATAGGCAGGAACATTCATTCAAATGTATGCAGGGGGTGGAGCCTCCCCTTCTACTTAAGCTGCCTTCAGGCCAGAGCCAAGCCAGTTTGATTTGTTCCTGTGTGCTGTGCACCCAGGTGGAGAACATCTCTCATTCAACTTTAGTTTTTTATTGTTTTCCTTCAAATATGGAATACCACCATTAGGCGGGTGACCATGGCTGTGAATTGCCCTCTCCAAAGTGGCTAGTGCAGCTTCCAGGGATTTTCTGGTGGACCTTATGCCCTGAAGAGGGAACATCTTGTGTCAAGTAGCTTCCCTGCTGGGGAATTTTCCTCTGGTTAATTCCCTTTTTACCTGAAGACAGAAGTCCTGCAGAAAGGTGAGCCACCCTTTGAGTGCTGAAGGTCCACTTGTCCCACAGTGTCCCTTCTTTGGGCTTGTATTTGGGAGTTGTCATTTTGCACTCCAGCACTCATAGGGTGTTTTTATTTATATTGCCTGTATTTATGCAATGTCTGTGGTATTCCCTGGGTTTTGGAGCTTTGGGTTATTGTTTTCTCATGTTTTACATGTGTTTGGGGTATGTTTGGTAAACTTTTTCTCTCAGGAATAATTTATTAACATTTATTGTTCCGCGCCTTTAAGCGCGCTTTTACCCGCATAGACGCCATTGCTCCTTTACTCTCTATGGGTTTACACAGTGTGGGACGTATCTCTGGAACCGCTTGTCACAGCAACTTCAGAGAGGGCTCATTTTGTTGGTCTTCCCCTGCTCTATCATCCGGTAGCTAGATTCGGTGTGTTGGGAGTCTGGGGGGGCTTCGGGCACTGTTTTGGGGTACTTCTGATGAAAACTACAATTCCCATGAGCGCCTAGTTTGCACTCGTTTTCTGATTGGCTACCGTCGCGGCAGCCATTTTGTGGTGTTATTCTCAGCGAGTATACTACACAGGGACCGAGCCTTCTCTCCTCTCAGCAGATTAACCCTTCGCTGGCCAGATAAGTCTGATTTTAGGCATTTCTGGGGTGAAACTTTAATCTTTCACACTTCTACTGGGTGATTTTTCTTAGTGGAGTATATCTGACGCTGTGAGCATGTCTACTCTACTGGAGTCAGGGGCTAGACCCAAGACTAAAGAGGCTGGGGTGGCCATTTCCCCCATTGCGTTTTGCTCCTCTTGTCACTCTGGGCTGCCTAGAGAATTTTCAGGTCATTTATGCCCAAAATTTGCAGAAAGTCAGGATAGCAACCCTGGGCTTCCCAGCCACGCTATTGAGCCAACTTGGGTAAAAGAGTTTAAAGCTGCCACTAGGGATCTCAGATCCACTCTTCAGCTCTTTCCCTCTCAGGTTCAGAGGGCTCTGCAAGTCTGGCAGACCCCCTCCACAATCAGGACCTCCCTGCCTAAGCCACAGGGGGCTCCTGATGTGTCTGATTCTTCTGAGGAAGAACTTTTGCAGGATTCTGATGCTGAGGAAGGCACTGTTATAGAATCTAATAGGTCCATTGGTGACCCTTATGAATGTGACCCTGAAGTTTCTGCTGAGGGTTTGATCAGAGCTGTGTTAACTACGCTCAACCTTCCTCTGACTCAGGAATCTGCTCATGATCCAACTGATGTTTTCCAAAAACCATCTAAGGCTGTGGTTTGTTTTCCTAATAACCCTACTCTTGCCCGATTAGTCTCTGATGCGTGGAGGAATCCTGAAAAATCCTCTTCTGTGTCCAAAAAGTTTGCTAAACTTTATCCTTTTCTTGAGGCTGAACTGGCAAAATGGGTTCATCCTCCTAAAGTGGATGCTCCTGTTTCTAGGTTATCCAAATCTACTGCCTTAGCTGTGTCAGATGCTTCGGCCCTGCAGGATTGGACGGACAAAAAGTTAGAGATTTGTCTTAAATCCATTTTTGCCTCTATTGGCACTGCCATGCGTCCAACCTTTGCAGTGGCGTGGGTTAATAGGGCCATTGCGGCCTGGACTGAACAACTGGCTGAGGCGGTTCGCCAGGATGCACCAGTGTCTGAGCAGTTACAGCTTCTTGCTAATATATTAGAAGCTCAAAATTATGTTTCTGACGCTGCTTTTGATGCTGTGCGCATGATGGCGAGGGCCTCTACTTCCTCTGTAGTAGCTAGACGTGCTCTTTGGTTGAAAATTTGGTCTGCTGACACTGCCTCTAAGAAAGCCTTGCTTTCTTTGCCTTTTCAGGGGTCCTTACTGTTTGGATCTGAACTTAAGGAGATGATTAGCGAGGCCACTGGTGGCAAAAGTACTCTTCTGCCATCGGTATTCAAGAAGAAGTTTCCAGCCAAACGCAATCGGTCCTTTCGTTCTTTCCAAACTGAGACACGCTCCACGTCCCAGACGGGTCCGTCCTCCACGCGCTCCTCCTCCAAGCCCAAACAGTCCTGGAAGCCCAAAGTTGCCCCCAAGGCCAAGACCTCCAAGACTGCTTCGGCATGACTCGCCGAACCTGGGTCCGCACCCGGCTGTAGGTGGACGTCTCCACATCTTTCGCCGGGTTTGGGAGGAGTCAGTAGCGGACCCTTGGGTCGTTCAGGTGGTATCAATGGGATACAGGATCCCTTTCTCTTCCCTTCCTCCTTTTCGGTTCCATTTTACTCGTCCTTCTCAGGAGCCTACAAAAAGAAGTCTGTTCAACAACGCTATTCAGGATCTTTTGGACAAAGAGGTCCTGGAATTGGTTCCACCAGAGGACACAGGTTCAGGATTCTATTCCAACCTGTTCGTTGTGGCCAGAAAGGACGGAGGTGCTCGTCCTATTTTGGATCTCAAGGATCTTAATTCCTTTGTTGTGAGTTCCCACTTTCGTCAGGAATCTCTGCGTTCTGTGATAGCAGCAATGTCTCCAGGGGAGTTCCTTGCCTCCCTGGACCTTCAGGATGCATACCTTCACATCCCTATTCATCCAGAGAGCAGACGGTATCTCAGATTTGCCTGTCTCAAAGGCCACTTTCAGTTTTCAGCTCTTCCCTTTGGTCTGACTTCAGCTCCTCAGGTCTTTCAGAGGGCATTGGGAGCTTTGATAGCTGTGCTTCATCGAGATGGAGTCAGGGTGACTCCTTACATGGACGATCTGCTCCTGAAAGCCTCATCTGCGGACATCCTTCACCAGCAGCTGCAGTTGTGCATACAGACACTCAATCGCCACGGCTGGATTGTGAATCTGGACAAGTCAGACTTGGTTCCATCTTAACAGCTCTTCTTCCTGGGTCTCCTGTTCGACACTCAGCAGTGCATGGTGTTTTTACCGGAGGAAGTGGCTCATCAGATTGCTATCCGGGTGGCCAGGATCCTGGAACTGGACAGGGTTCCAGTACCAAAGTTGACTTCTCTGGTGGGGAAATTTATTTCCACGATAGAGGCAGTGCCTTTTGCCATGGCACACACCAGGGAACTTCAGAGGTTTGTGATTCAGACTTGCAGAACTCATCCAGATCATCAACATCTCTCCGTATCTCTGCCCCCTCATGTCGAGCTGAGCCTAGAGTGGTGGTTGGACCTGTCTCATCTCCTGAAAGGGAGGTCCTTTCGGGTTCCTTATTGGACCACAGTCACGACGGATGCCAGCCTTCGGGGATGGGGGGCAGTACTGGGTCGTTTCAGTGCTCAGGGGAAATGGGGACTGGAAGAATCTCTTCTTTCCATCAATGTTCTGGAACTTCGTGCCATCTTTCTTGCCCTGAGGCACTGGGAATCTCAGCTGGAAGGTTGTCCAGTCAGAGTGGAGTCCGACAACGCCACCGCCGTGGCCTACATCAACAGACAAGGCGGCACAAAAAGTCTCACCGCTTGGTCAGAGGTCAAGGCCATTTTATCTTGGGCAGAAGCTCATGTGCCAGTCATCTCAGCGGTACACATTCCAGGCGTAGACAACGTCATGGCAGATTTTCTCAGTCGTCACACAGTCGACAGCGGAGAATGGGCGCTTCATCCAGAGGTGTTTCACCTTCTCACCCAGATGTGGGGGGTGCCAGTAGTGGATCTGATGGCTACCAGACACAACAGGAAGGTGCCAGTGTTTTGCTCCCGGTGGAGGGACCCTCTTGCTCTGGCAGTGGATGCTTTGTCAATCCCTTGGACGTTCCCTCTGGCTTACATCTTCCCTCCTCTTCCTCTGTTGATCCGAGTCATCCAGAAGCTGAAGGTGGAGCATTGTCCTGTCATCCTAATCACTCCAAATTGGCCTCGTCAGTCCTGGTATCCGGAACTGCTAGCCATGTCTGTGACGGATCCTGTTCCGCTTCCTGCACGTCCAGATCTACTTCTTCAGGGATATCTGTGGAAGGAGGATGTTCAGCATCTCCATTTGATGGCTTGGAGGTTGAATCCTCAATTCTAAAGAAGAAAGGGTTTTCCTCTTCAGTGGTGTCCACGATGCTTAGAGCTCGCAAGCCTGTGTCTTCCAAGATCTACCATTGCATATGGTCCACCTTTGTAGCATGGTGTACTGATAAGGATCTGTCTCTAGATTTCCATCTTCCCACAGTCCTAGCCTTTTTACAGAATGGGGTTGAGAAGGGACTCAGCCTGAGTTCTCTCAAGGTTCAGACTTCTGCTCTGTCTGTGTTTTTCCAGGAAAGAATTGCTATTCTTCCTGATGTTAAGGTTTTCTTTCAGGGTGTGGCTCATGTTCGGCCTGCCTTCAAGAGTCCTACTCCCCAGTGGGACCTCAATTTGGTGCTGGGGGTTCTCCAGAGACCCCCGTTTGAATCCTTGGCTTCTATTCCTTTGCGACTCTTGACCTGGCAAATGGCTTTTCTTTTGGCTATTGTCTCTGTTCGCCGGGTAGCAGAGTTACAAGCTCTGTCTTGTAAACCTCCTTACTTGGTGTTTCACAAGGATAAGGCAGTGCTTCGCACTTCCAAGGAGTTTTTACCCAAGGTTGTCTCCGAATTTCACATCAATCAGGAGATTGTGGTTCCCTCTTTCTGCCCTAACCCTTCCTCTGAAAAGGAAAGAGATCTCCATTTGTTGGATGTTGTGCGTTGTCTTAAATTTTATGTTCATCGCACTGAGTCTATGAGGAAGTCTGACGCTTTGTTCGTCATTCCTGAGGGGCCTAGGGCAGGGAGACCGGCATCCAAGGTAACTATTGTCTCTTGGATAAAATCTACCATTCGTGAAGCCTACAGACTGCGGAATAAGCATGTCCCCTTCAGGGTTAATGCTCATTCCACCAGATCAATTGGGGCCTCTTGGGCCTATAAGAATCAGGCGACTGCTGATCAACTGTGCAGAGCGACCACTTGGTACTCTGTGCACACATTCTCGAAGCACTATCGTGTTGATGTACTGGCCTCGGCTGATGCCAGCTTTGGGAGGAAGGTCCTGAAGGCAGTCTTGCCTGTTTAGGACCTTCTACTCTGTGGTTCTTAGTGCTTCTTTGCTGTTGAGCCCCGTTGGCTCTGGTTCAGTGTGCTGTGTTAGTTCGGGGGTTCGTTTTTCCCCCTGGTTGGTGTCCGTTGACACTTCTGTTATTGGGCTGTATGATTAATTGGTTCATAGCAGTTCTGAGTGACTTGGGCCTTGCGCCTGGTCCTTGCCTTACTTCCCGCCTCAGAGACAGCTCAATGTTTGTACATCCCATTGTACCAGTGACCTGTATTGGACGACAGTGAAAATAGGATTTTAGTCTTACCTGTTAAATCCTTTTCACTTAGTCCATACAGGTGACTGGTCTCCCACCCTGTCAAGGGACCAAGCTTGGCTCTCCTGTGGCATTCAGTGGGGGACCTTCGGGGCATGCTCACAGGAGTCTTCCTTTTCTTCTTACCTCGGGTCAGTTTAGTGTCTCAAATCAATCTAGCTTGGCTCTGGCCTGAAGGCAGCTTAAGTAGGAGGGGAGGCTCCACCCCCTGCATACATTTGAATGAATGTTCCTGCCTATTAAAGGGGCGGATCGCCTCCCATTGTACCAGTGACCTGTATGGACTAAGTGAAAAGGATTTAACAGGTAAGACTAAAATCCTATTTTCTGGAGAGCTCCCTGCACCAGATTGGGCCCCCTATTGGAATCTTGCTGCTGCCCAAAACAGCAGCTTTCTCCCTTGTTTTGCGGGCTCTAAGGCTCCCCATCTGTATGATAACGCATGGTCAGCTACTGTGTGACCTATGTGAGCCTCTGGAAGTGGTCCCGGAAGCAGCTGTATGTCAAGATAGACAACGGTGACTGCTGGGTTCATGCAGTGGGGGGCACCATCTTATACACAGAGCCCCCACCCAATGCTGAAATCTTTTGGAGGCTGCAGGACATGGTGGTCTTATGTTAGCTAGAGGTAATATAGACACCTTTGTTAAATGGTGTTAGTGTCCCTTTAAATCAATGGGAATTTACATTTTTTCCCCTTTGGAGCAGTGTGTGCCATTGCAATTGTGAAGCAAGGCACTGGTGACCTTTCCAGCATTCATGGGGTTGAAAACTCCATTTATGTCAATGGCATTTTTTTGGTTTTGTTCCCAGCATCTTCAATATCAGTGCAGTATTCACAAGAGCATGATAAAATGACAAGGAAATCAATGGAGTACGTTTATTCAATAAACATTTTGGCCCTAATTATTATTGATAAAACCTAAAAACATGACCGAAATGTACTGAATAAACGTGCACCAATGAATACATCTCTCAGGCTCATGTGAATGGAGTCTCTCTTCTGGAGCTGCATGTGTATGATTTTTCTTTTAATTACCACCCTGACCTGTCATTTATTTTTTAGTGAATGCCTTCCATTTTGGACTTATTTTTCTTCTGCATAATAAAACATTTACTACCTTTAACCCTGGGAATGAAAAAACACAATTAGTATTAATGGTTCCCATTGGTATTCTTTGAAGTAGACAGAATTTCAGACGTGATGAAAGACTAGCAACATGTCAGCCTGATGCTGGTAATTTAAAGACATGTCTGGGGTGATGTACAGCTCTGTAGACAGTAAACTTGTACTGCACTTGTATATACATTCTTTGCATACCCAGAGTTAATTCTGACTGTAGTTGTTTTAAGATCACATTTTAGAAATGTTATATGATTCAACAGAAAACATAATTTGTTCTTGAGGTATATACAACCTGGGTTATGTTCTCAAACCTCACCAACAGTGCAGAGTTTACTGGAAATTATCATGGTGAATTGAATCTGTTCCAATGAGAGCCGACAAAGTAAAAAGCCCAGGCCTGCAAAGCACACCCTTGAAATGCACCATATTAGCTATTTTGAAATTCTGTACACCTTCCACTGCTGTTATGGGCTGCAACCTTTGAACCTGGACTATGAGACTTCAAAGTCTTGGCATTCAAGTTCATTGCATGCCAGAGGAGGGTGCTGGGTTGGTTTACTGACCCCTGAATCAACTGTCAGACTGACCAGCTTCATATACAATGCAGTCCCCACGAGACTGGCAGATCAGTTTCCACAGAAGCAGACCTGCCAAACTATTGAATGAGTGACATTTCCCTTTAAGGGTATGATTTATGTTCCAAGAAGTTGTACATTTGCCAGGTCTGGAGGTCACATGCTTAGTCACTGCAGGTGTTCTCTTAATGGCAGCTAATTTTAAAGCTTAAAAAAGTGGTAGCTAAAATTTCTAATATAGGGAGGTTTGTAAGCCGGCATATAATAGGACTTGTCTAAATTGAGGATTGTTGGCATGGCAGGGAAGTTTGAAAATATTTTGACCAAACTATGCAAACAAAACTTTGTATGGGTGTTATATGCAGTAATATACTGTATGATAAATACAGATTCAAGTTCACACGATATCTCTGAAGTAGTGCAGGTTTGTCTCCTGTTTGTGTGTTTTGCTTTATGGATTTGTGGAGAGTCTTTTTTCCTTGCTGCACTTCATCCTTGTGTACTACCGCACACCTATATATTATGCTATCTTAATGGTACTTTTTAATTCCCTAACAAATGATTTCCCCTTTAAGAATTTCCTCACACGAGTAGAGGGAAATAATATTAGCGTCTCAGCCATTTGTACAAATCCATCTGTGATACTGAGAGAACCATTTGAAATAGCAGAATGGGAGAACACAAAGGAGACGCCCCTGGATGTACCTGTATACAAAATATCTGTGGCCATCACCAGGCACCCTTTAGGTGCGTACTCACAAACAGAATGGTTGACCAATAGCATATGTCAATGTCAACACATATGCGTCTGGGTCAATATCTGCCCCCATTACTAGATCTCCCCGGTGTTAGATCTCTGGCTGCTCTCTCTATTCTCTCACTGTCCCAAGTGGTATAACCATAGAAACATAGAAAAATGATAAAAGAAGCACCTGATAGTGCTACACTGTATTCAGTCTTGTTGAGGAGATACACGGAGATAATTAACCAGTTTCTGATCGGCATCCATGGTATTAGTCTGTTCTCATCAATCCTGGTGAGTCATTGTTAAAATTATTTTAGAGGTAACAGTATAAAATTAAATCATGAAACAAAAATAAAAGTAAAATAAAATAGGAGCGGGGAGTGTCTTGAAAAAATACCCAAAATGTATTACATAAAGGAAACTGGTGTATCACATAGACTCTACCCTTTGTTTATGTGAGGATATCTTATACCCTTGAATGTCAGAGATGTATCTAACCCATTGTGAAGTAATGTGTTGGGGATTATCCTCTTGTCCAATACAAAGTCTTCATGTTGTAAATTATGATGAAATCTGCCAGTGTTTCCATTAGCCAACATGCAATAAAAGCTTGGTATTAAAGAACTTCACTTTGAGTGCTAGATGGGTGCCCAATGCATTGCAAAGCAATACTTTGGACACCCCTCTGGCACTCAGAGGGTTAATATTCTCATCCACCCTTGTGACAATGCCAATTCCCACTTGGTTTGCCACTGAATGTAAGTAGCTTACTTAAAGGGGATCTCTCGCCCCTATACAAGTTTGTATAAATAGTTAGGTTATATAGCGACTAAATGGAATACGGTTTTCATTTTTTTTAAACCTTTATTTGGCCGATATTAAACGTGTAAAGATTATCCTGAGCCTTCCTTCCAGACAGACTGCAGGTACAGGTCTGCATCACAGTCTGTAACGCTTCCTCTGCTCCCCTCCCTCGATCCAGCCTCCTCCAATGACAGAGGATTTCTGCATGTAAGCTGGAGCGTTCTCTGGCCAATGAGATCGTTCCAGCTTACAGGCAGAAACCCTCCATCATTGGAGGAGGTCGGATCAAGGGAGGGGAGCAGAGGAAGAGTGACAGACTGCGGTGCAGACCTGTATCTGCAGTCTGTCCGGAGGGAAGGTGCAGGATAATCTTTTATAATCATTCAATTTTGGCCAAATAACAACTTAAAAAAAAAAAATGGAAACAGTGTTCCAGCTAGTCACTATATAACCTAACTTTACAGGTGAAGTTGTATGGGGGTAATAGATCCCCATTAACCTCTTCAGGACTGACTTATATTTCATGTTTTTGTCTGTGCTTGTCAAACAAGGTTTCACAGATGTATTATTTATGGCACTTATGTATTTATTTGATATATATATATATATATATATATATCCTATATAATAAAAGGCTAGAATGTTTGTCAGTAGGAGTCATGCACAGTAGAGACTGTGCTCGCTGAAGTCATGTGCAGTAGAGACTGCCCGAACGTGCTGTGGCTGATACGGAGTGGGGCGCTCCGAATTCAGACCGGAGTCCTCTCTGTGCACCTTCCTGGGACCGCTTGGTTAGCAGAGAGGCTCCAGGCACCAGCCGAGGCTGCTGGGTGGCACTGTGGCCCGTGTAAACTGGCTTTTAAACTAGTGTGTGTATATATGTATATATATATATATATATATATATATATATATATATATATATGTATATATATATATATATATATATATATATATAATATATATATGTAATGTCCTCTATTAGTGTGGTTGTTGCAAAATACCCCAGATAAACCCGGATAGGTTTCCAATTAATGAAGATACCCTGTATATGTATGTAGGTTTCTGTGTATGTTTGCAATTATGGGATCAAAATTACAAAATTCACATTACGATTTCTAACAATTGTATTTTTCTATTTATTTTAAACTTTATTTTATGAGTGGTACAGGCTGCCAGCAAATGTTTGTAATCTCAGTCCAGAGCATGCACAGGATCAGGTCCCTACCCATTTCAAAGAGATCATTATGACTGCTAGTCACAGTGTTTGCATATATGTATTTCACTGTCGTCCAATACAGGTCACTGGTACGTCTGGGAGGCGATTCGCCCCTTTAATAGGCAGGAACAATTATGCAAATGATTGCAGGGGGCGGAGCCTCCCCTCCTACTTAAGCCACCTTCAGGCCAGAGCCACTAGATTGATTTGTTCCTGGGTGCTGTGCACACCAGGTAGAGAACATCTATGCATTCAACTTAGTATTTTGTTATTTTTTATTCAAATATGGAATACCACCATTAGGAGGGTGACCATGGCGGTGAATTGCCCTCTTTAAAGTGGCTGGTGCAGCTTCCAGGGATTTTCTGTGGACCTTATGCCCTGAAGAGGGAACAGCTTGAGTTAAGCAGCTTCCCTACTGGGGAATTTACCTCTGGTCTATTCCCACTTCATCATGGTCACCTGAAGACAGAAGTCCTGCAGGAAAGGTGAGCCACCCATTGAGTGCTGAAGGTCCACTTGTCCCCACAGTGTCCCTTTGCTGGGCTTGTATTTGGGAGTTTGCTTTGCACTCCAGCACTCATAGGGTGTTTTTTTATTTGCATTCAATGTTTTAATGCAGTTTCTGTGGTATTCT
Source organism: Rhinophrynus dorsalis (assembly GCA_037306005.1). Lineage (NCBI taxonomy): Eukaryota > Metazoa > Chordata > Amphibia > Anura > Rhinophrynidae > Rhinophrynus > Rhinophrynus dorsalis. The sequence goes on from CM074720.1 coordinate 100,961,335, forward strand.
CTGGGTTTGAAGCCTTGAATAGTGTTTATTTATGTGTTTTATGTATGTTTGGGCACTTTTTAATGTTTTGTTAAACTTTATTGAAATTGGTGTTCCGCGCCTTTAAGCGTGGCTTTTCCCGCTTAGACGCTATGGCTCCTTTACTCTCTATGAGATTTCACAGTGTGGGACATATCTCTGGAACCGCTTGTCACAGCAACTCCAGAGAGGGCTCATTTTAATGCTAAGCTCTTGCTCTATCATCCGGTGTGTGTTTTATTA